>CM022396.1:18956699-20156699 GCA_011833715.1 Carcinoscorpius rotundicauda | reverse complement strand
GAAAATTAAATTTATTACATAATACAAATTCAGGATATGCGATATGAAGTTACACAGAAAGTGTTTTGTGAGTGTTATTTTGTGAGCAAACACGGCAGACAATCCAATGTGGTTCTGCTGTAAAACGAATCGTTATGCTAGCCTGTGATTTCAAGAGTTGGATGTCGTTAACAAGGGTGTATTAGAAAAATTAGAAAAACGGTCTTAGGGAAGGTACTGTACGCATGCAAATATAAGTAAAATGCTATTTTAAACAACAATCTAAATAATAATAAACACTTACTTCGCAGACCAAAAATTATCTATAAGACAATAGATAGTCCACTGTTATAATTATAAACACTGTAAAGTGAGAACAGAGAGTCATACTTAAGCAATTCTAAAAGCTCTTGAAAGCCTGAATCTTTGATTATACATAGAAATCAATGGAAGCTTAGGTTCGTGTCACCTTCACGTGACGCAGTGTCGTGCGGATGACTAAGCATCCAAACAAAGCTATAGATCTTGTGTACCTTCCTATTTCTGACAAATGCGCAGCTTTTATAAACTTATAATATGACCACGCAAATTATTAGAGCGATATAAATCATTTTCTTTAATCCACTGTACTGAGTATTATGTCCATCGTAGCAGCTTTAGAGCATTAATTAAAGAAACCATTACGGTCATAAATCTGACACTCCTCATCAACCCAAACGTGCTTGCCCTTTCAGCCGCAGGGGTATTATAATGTGAAGGTCAGTCCCACTATTCGTTGGTACAAGACCATCCCAATAGTTGGCGGTGGGTGATGATGACTAGCTGCTTTCCCTCTAATCTTACATTGCTAAATTAAGAATGGCTAGCGCAAAGAGCTCTCTTATGGCTTAGCGCAAAATTCAAAACAAACAAACAAGCATACATCTGACACAATGAAACATAGTTGTAGAGATAGGCTGTGAATCAAACTGCGCATTTAAATTGTGGAGTCTTATGTGCGAGACAGCGACAGGAAACGAGAAAATGAATAGGAAAAATCATTATAATAAAACGTCGTCAGCTGCGACTATTACAATCTTGATCTTGTTTATAATTAACATTAATGACTATCAGGCAGAATCCATTAGCGATTATTTTGAACAATAATCCAATGATTCATCCAGCTTCTAATATTCATCAGTTATTATCTGTGTTTTCTTAACTTATTCGTATAGATACACTTTACTCTTCTCAATGGCTGGTCACGATCAATATTTCTAGATACATAAATTTTACTTTCACTTTTTGACCGATTTTATTTTTCATAAAATATGTCTTTCAAACAAACGTAAAGATAGTTTGGATACAGAATTTTGTTTCGAAAACGAAATGCAGTGTTCTAATCTACGAATTTTTAAAATGTCTTAACTTTATAATAAACTAGTACGAGTGAAAATATTTTGTCCAGTAGCCATATTTATAAATACTTTATTTTTAAAAGTATTAATATATTACAGAGTATAATTCCTTTTCTTTACACAATAATTCTGTGGGATATTACGATTACTTGATAAGTGTGTATTTCTTATAGAGTTAAATTTTAGTTTCCTAGTGGTACCGGATGACGTGCTTCTCGTAAAGTTAAGGTTTGTTTTCTGACGATAACAGATGATTCTGGTTTTGATCAGTATATGTTCCTTTTAAAGTTAAGGTGAAGAATTATAATGATGCTAAATGGATCTACGTACTGCTTCTCTGGACTGGGTCACGAGTGACTCGAGCAGAAGTGTAGGATAGAGTTCCAAAGTGGGAATACTTACCCATACATGCAGGCTTAATAATGACAGATCGAAAAGATAAGGAGATACTAAACCAGCACCCGTTCTGCCGAAGACAACTAAATTCAGGATGTATAGAGGCATGTCTCCCTGAAAATTAACATAATAATATAATTTAAAATTTATATATAAATTGTTACATGCAGTAATCCCGAACACTCCCATTCCACCACTGTTGAGTATCTGATTGTTATCGTTATTCAGATTATAGGTTTTCATATATTAATTGAATTTTCTGCCAGCAGACATAAAACGTTAAATTACATATATAGTTATCTTATCAGAACTATTGTGTAAAGGAAACTTAACGCGTATTTTTTGCAGGTTTCATCAGCTTTCTGTGAGGATTAAAATGTAAAGAAATAAGAAGAGGTTGTGCTAACAATATACTTTCTCTCGTTTTCAGTCCTATCAGTTTACAAATATAAAAAAAAATTAAGATAATCTTAATTTTACTATAACTGTATATTTATATTGGCATTATTTTTATGGTCGTTAAGATTGGAAACAATGCCGTCGTTACTGTTTGTAAGCTGAGAGTTTCTGGTATTAGTCGTGTGACAATCGTAAGGCTATAATATTGACAACAGGCTTAACAGCAGCTCACTTATTAAACTTTCAAGCCCCTTAGCACACCTACCTGTTTCTGACGATCACTTCAAAAATAAAAGAAAAATAATTATTACTTTATTAAAGAGTATCCCAAGAATTGGTGGTGATGACTAGCTGCCTTCCCTCTAGTCTTACATTGCTAAATTAGAAACGACATTCAAAACAAACCAAACCAATTGTTTATGTAATTGCAAGTTAGGCGAATAAAATATGGGAGAGGTAGGTGTTAAAATGTCTACTTACATATGCTAATACCGTTTTCAATTATCAAGAAATGTAAATATTGTATCACAGTCGCATAACAACGTCGGAGGATGCTCAGCAAAGTATAAGAGAATTAACTTAATAGTTATTTGTTTGTTTATAGTTAAGGGCAAAGTACACAATGGGCTATCTATGGTGTGCCCACCACAGGTTCCAAAACTCGTTTTTAACGCTATGAGTCTGCAAAATTACTATGTCAGTGGGAAGTGACTTAATAGTTGATACTTATTGAATTTAGTTGGCTTTGGTTTATGATTATACGAAAAATATAAAGTATTTCAGGCTGTTCATTTCACTCCTTTTGTAAATTCAACTTTTCTAGACATAAAGTGATAAAACATTAAGACACATTTAAAGCTAATGATGAGAAATACTTCTATATGATTATTGACATTCGGTATTTCAACCAAAAAAGCCCCAAACTTGTTATTACAAACTGTATAAACTTTAATGATTCAAGCATAACCATCCTAAAGTAAGAATCGCTGACTAAAGGCAATTACCCGCCGCCTACGCGAATACTATTAACCAAATAGCGGAGTTGATTGTGATAATTTTTTTGCTTCTGTAGAAAAACGTGTGGGGATATTCAGCATCTAATCGCGGCTCGAACTTTGGACCATGGTTCTCCATCGCAACATGCCATTCATTAGGCCACATCAACTTTCTTATATCATTCATTGAATTCTAAAGTGCTTATAATTGTTAACAATGTCTAGTATTTACTTTTAATACTACTATAAAGGTTTGTTTTTGTCATAGAATACAGTGGACAAGCTGTTTCAGAAAGCTAACGTGTCGCTGACAATTGGCACTTCGTCATGGAAAGAACAGTTTGTACAAGCCATTACTGTCAGCACTGGTGAGTGTCCAATAAAACAACTTTTCTTGAAAGGTAACATAATCTTGTTTTTAGGAATAATAATAAATTTATACACAGAATTACTGTTAAGATAATAGTGTACCATATTAAAATATCAAGTACGAAAATCAGCAGGTTTCGTTTTTTTCTAGTTCCTAATTCTACAGCTCGTTTCTTTTAATAATCCATTGTTCACTGTTCCTAATTTATGTTGTGTAGCAATTAAGTTCAGTCTTTCTAAAATCCAATATTGTACATAAAATCACAAGCAATAAATCTATAAATACATCTAACTGAAAGTTGTTAAAGGCAGTCGAAACATTGAGTATAAAAATAATTCAGCTGTAGATGTTGTTTTTCCCCTCACACTTTCTTTTGGTTTCGGAACTCATCAGTTGGGCCGAACAAGACTAAACCAAAGGTCTACGAAATACTGTTTACATATATATATATATATATCTTGTATAATACTTTAAAAGTTACTGATGAGCCCAAGTATCTATGAAACTAGTATTGGGTTGTGACTCATGAAAGACGAGTGACAAATTTGAAATATTATATTTATTCACCTTTGACTTCGAGCTGCATTAGACAAATTAAGAGAAGTGTGGGGGATAAAAATCTACCAGTTACGTGTTTCTAACAGTTTTTGAACACGTTGGTTTTCTTATATTTTACTGACTTTCAGCGTTTAAACTCTAGCATGTTTAGTAAGTTAAAAAAGGAAAGAAAATGTATCAGTATTTATAGAACTTTATTTGAATAGTTTGAATATGATAATAATACATCGACGTGTTTCCTTATATGCAAGTCTTTGTGATACAGACAACAACTTTAGACTTGAAATTGATTGCAATCTACATTCTCGTCAGGAAATCTTGAAGAAAAGCATAACAAGCAAGAAAACCAGAAGAAAATAAAATTTAGTTATGTCGTTACTTACATATTGTTATTTTTGACTTTTAATTTTTAAACCGGTTCTGTAGATAAACTTTATTGGAAAAATTGTTTGTCTCTTATTGTACAGATATACAAAAAGAATAACTTCTCTTCGGAATATAATTGTTAAAATCATTATAAACACAAAATAAGCTTTCTTCATGGTAGTAAAGTACTGGAAATAAGTTTCAGTCAGAGTATTATGCACACAAAATAATTTTCATTTAAAACTGTAATGTAGTGTACATATGCCAACAAATTGAGATTCCTTCAGGATTTTCTTTTTATTGTAATGTACACAAGATAGGTTTCCTCCAGGTTTCCATTGTACACGAAATAGGGATATTTACAACTGTAATATACATAAAACACATTTCTTTTATAATTATCATATATACTTTATTTGTTTCGAATTATCCACAGACCTACACAATACACAATGAGCTATTTGTGCTCTGTCCACCACGGATATCGAAGCTCAATTTATATAGCAGCGTGAATCCGGAAGCATACCGCTGTACCACCAGAGGGCAATATGTATATACAAAAAAACATTTCTTCACAGTTATTATATACACGAAATAAGGTGAAATAATTTTCCTTCAGAGTTGTTTTGTTTACGAAATAAGTTTTATTACAATAAACTTACAGTTGCAAATTAGCTCATTTTTATCTTAACTATATGATATTCATCACACGTATAATATTACACTAATAGTGCTAGATTTACTTTTATATACAGTTGTATATGACATGGGTTTTTGTGTAAACGAAGTTGTTCGAACATAACTGTCATCTTACACACTATATTACAACCAGTGTTTGCTTACTCTAAAAGAATGTCTTACCACATAATAATGATAATCCAGTACTGATGTCGGATATACAAGATGGTTTAGTTTAAGCGTTACTATTTAATATATTTTGTAATTCAAAATTTATTAATTATCTACATTTCATAACAAGTGAGTTAAAATTAACTATTTTAAAAGCAATTGGTATGACAAGTTTGGTTGCGTAACTTTGTAAGAGTAGTAAAATTTAGAAAGCGTGGTTATTTGGAGTGTGAGTAATTAACCATCACGGGCGATATTTTAAAGTGAGTTTCGCAATTCAATAGAGTCAAGGAGAATAATTTATTTTGTCAAAGGGTGTTCTAATGTAATTGAATCCGCCTTTGTGGACCTTAACAAAAAGAAGAAAATTATTTAAGGTTCAAAGTAACTGATACTGCTGTGATAAACGTAGAGAAAAATAATTCATCTTGCCAATTGGGTCCTAAAATAATTAAATCAGCCTGTGTGGACGTTTAACAAGAAAAGAGATTTATTTAAAGTGTTAAACGAAAATGTGATATCTTTCATTGTAAACACTTTTTTCTACATACGTTTGACTTGTTTTTAAAACAAATGGATTGTGTGCTGTTATTTTATTGTTCGAATTTATTGTCATCAAGTCACAAACATCTAATGTAAATAAATATCAACCTGTATACTTAAAACCCTGACTATTGGCTTATACTAAAAAAATGTTTTAATCTGTATTACAGAAGATCTGGTAGTAGCTTACTCTAAACTATGTCTTAAAGATACTACAAGGGATTGTGTGTTGGTTTACTCTACCAAATATTTTAATACATACTAAAAGATATCTAATATTGGTCTGCACTAAAAGAGTCTTATCAAATACTACAGGAGATCCAGTATTGGCTTGCACTAAAAAAATGTCTTAACACATCTACAAGAGATCCAGTGTTAGTTCGCATTAAAAATAATGTACTAACATATAGTACAGGAGATCCAGTATTGGCTTGCACCAAGAGATATGTCTGTATTTACTACATGTGATCCAGTAGCGAATTACACCGGAAGCTACCTCCAAGCACGCGACTGAAGGTCCAGTAACGGATACTAATGAAGTTCATTAATGAATTAAACCCAAATATTTGTTCACGCATATTACTGGTGATCCACTGTTGACTTATACTGAGTGATATCTCTCCACATACTGCTAATAATATATCGACTGCTTAAACCAGAAGATGTCTTCATAAATAATACTATTTATACTGTGTAGTTTAACATACACGAAAACATATTAGTGACAACTTCTACTAATCACAGTACTTGGCGGACATTTTTTTATAATTTGACACGTCACGTACAAGCCATATTTCACCCCAGTGATTTGTATATTTTCTTTATTCGACACGTCTAGAACATTAAATATCTTTATAAAATATGAAACTTTATTTACGGTTTGCACATATACATATATTATAATAACAATGATTTAGATGTTATTCTTCTTCTGTTTATACTTGTGTCTTAGATAACATGCAACCAATGCACGTTAAATTTTAAACTGACTAGAATGTGGTACGAAGTAATGTCTTACACCAGTGGCATTTTCTTTCGTAACTAATTTCAAACAGCATTGAGTTTGCTCGATACATTGCCTTTAAAAGTGTGTTATTATTGTTATTATATATATAAATGATACATCGTATTATTTGTATTTTTCTTCCTGTAATAGTTATTTGAGTTTTGTTGAAAGTATATGGAAAACGTCTTATGTATGTGAAAGATGTATCATCTGTTTGTATGGAGCTATTACCTTTTATACTTAGATGAAGAAATAGTCAACAAATTATATAAATTGGCACATAATATTATGGTCTGAGGTGTTGCTAGCTGTAAAGAGAACGCCTATCCTTATTTCTTAACCCACTTTAACACACGTGTACGCACCACTTAAGCAGAGCGTATATGACTGTGCATACACACTGCCCTAACTGGGGAAACATGCAACTGTGCATATAAGTCCCTCAAATCTATCAAAGGATGCTTAATGCATAATACAACACAAAGCTTTATAAATTAATACAAGTCAATCCACTCAATAAAATGTTGTGCAAATTTAGCATCTGATTACATGTCATGTGGTATTATTGTTCATTCAACTCTGATTACATGTCATGTGGTATTATTGTTCATTCAACTCTGATTACATGTCATGTGGTATTATTGTTCATTCAACTCTGATTACATGTCACGTGGTATTATTATTCATTCAACTCTAGCTTGCAGATGAATCTTTATTCGAAGTACCTTTACACCTCATGACATTTTACCTCAACTCGGTGTATGATCACCACGAAAAGCAAGAGCATTTTGTTGTCGATGTTTCATGCTCAAAATTAGAATATTTTAACTATTTTGTGTAAGAGCTGTTTACTTGGCATCTTCAATACTTGAAGTCACTTAACAATATGTGGCTGCCTCCTGGTGACACTTTATAAAGTGTGATGGTATTAACCCTTAAACAGCGGGAATGTTATAGGTAGCAGCATCAGCTGATGATGGCCGCAGTTTAAGAGTTAAAATCTTGTGACAGTTCAGAGGTTCATTCAGTCAATCCTTCGAACAGTTTACGGTGGGAATTATCACCAGTAAGGCTGAAAGCAGCCAGGACCGAGAATACTAAGACACTGCAGTCGTGCTTAATAAGTTCTGTAAAGTTTTACATTACTGGTACCATTTCACAACATATTCACAATTTTACGTTCTTTCCTATACGGTATTTTATTATCAACATGTGCATCACGTTTCATTGTAAAAATATAGTTCTATCTGGTCTTAGATTGCTTCTAATTGAATACATGGCTGTTATCAGTTCGAGGGATGAAGCATAACTCGTGTGTAGAAAGACTAGTATTTCATATTCAGTTGGTTCATTGGACTATTTTTGAAACCATTGCTTGCAAACTGATTTGTGTCTTGTTGTGAGTTTTAAATACGTTTCTTTGCATGAACACAGTTTTTCAGTTGTAACAATGAACAACTGAAGTAGTTTTCAAATGGATACTTTACCATTGTAATTATACATAATATACAAATACCAGTTTTCTTCCTGTGTTATGCTTTCTGTAAAATTTTGTCTCCAGAATCTTGTATAGTTAGTGATTTCTGTTTATCTTAACGTAAACGTTACACAGTGAAATAAATCAAATAATTAAAGAGTTAAACGTTTAATATACGTGATAAGAAGTAATAAAGATACATTTTAAAATTTATTATATACATTTTTTCGTTTAAACAGTGAAGTTTTGACGACGCACAAACAATTTTGAGTGTTACAAAGTATTGAAAAAATTTCGTTTTTTTTTAGATAATGACGAAAATGTAGAGAAGGACGAAGATGACGAGGATAATTTACCAGCATGCTCTGATTATGTGGTGCATTTCTTTACTATTTTTTGGAAAGTTCTTTTCGCTTTCGTTCCTCCTACAGGTAGGTGTCACTGAAACTATTTGACTGCTAAAATGTCTGCTGTATTACAGGAATCGAAAAGAAAAGACTTAGCATTCTAAACAAATTCACATTGTGACCATCAATATCTTTATATAGTAAATTTCCTTCATTAATTGATATTCAATGAACATGTCCATATTTCAGTACTTCTTGGGTATCTATAATTATATGTTTTATTATTGATAATTACCAATACAGAATTAACAGCAGAATAGTGATAAAGACTGCAGTAATTGGGGGTATTTTTAATCCTGTAGTTTCATATAAATATATCGCACGTAACACAAACAGTTATAATTATATATTCATGTTCTGCCTTAATAATTTTGTAAGACATTTTTTGAAGTCACCTTTTAGTGAAAAGTATAGGTAGATATAGAGGTATCCTGGACAATAACAGACTGTAACGTAGAAATTAACATAAAAACATATGAGAGAATGTACTTAAAATAATATAATAATACTTATCTGACCATCCTGAGTTTAATCTGTCAAATTCAGTTAAATTTTGTCAGAGTTTAATCATTGTTACAATTAGGAGAACAAAAGTTTTATAGTCAGTGATATAACTTGAGTTTTCTCTTCTTTTCCACAGACTACGTTGATGGATGGCTATGTTTCGTCTTTTCTATTATCGTGATCGGCCTTCTCACCGCCGTTATCGGCGACTTGGCTTCTCACTTCGGCTGTACCCTTGGTGTAAAAGATTCAGTAACTGCTATTGTCTTTGTTGCTCTGGGCACAAGTATTCCAGGTGAGACCAAGAAAATTTAGAGCTGCTTAGACCTACTTTTGTTTATGGTATTATCACCCGTTTGCAGGAACAGTGAGCTTTCTCCACAGAACAGTGCATCGCACGTTGTATTTCCAGTTCTCAAGAATATCTATTGTTCTTTTGTAAAATGCATTTTACTAACAACAACTCTGAATGTTCATTGCACTACCTCAAGTCAGGCAACTTTATTTGTTGTTGTTTTTCTAATATAATGCAAAGTTATACAAAAGTTATCTGCGCTAGCCGTCCCTAATTTAGCAGTATAAGACTAGAAGGAAGACAGATTGTAACCATAATCCACCGCCAAATCTTTAGCTACACTTTAACCAACGAACAATGGGATTGATTGCACATTATAACGCCCCCACGGCTGAAAGTGCGAGCAAGTTTGGCGTGACGGGGATTCTAACCCGCGACCCTCGGATTGCGAGTCGAGTGCCTTAACCACCTGGCCGTGCCGGCCACGTTAGTCTTTTGACATGATAACATTTTCAATGACTGCTGTGAGTTCTCTAGAAGATTGATTTCAGTCCTCTGTTGATTGACCGTTTACTCGTGCAAGAAATTCAGTATAATTTACATTTACAATTTATATTTAAATTTTGTTTTGTTTTTTTCAATCACACGCTGATTCATCTATTGTTACTTTTCTCTTAATCAACTAACGACGTCTGGTTATGGAGCCAAATGAACTATCGACGTTTTATATGGACAGCAATATAGCTAGGCCAACTTTTAACATCTGATTATGGATAATAATGAGGCCAGATGCATGAATTAACATCTTAGACATCATAAAAAGTTGAATTTGCAAACACTTTTCTTCGTTTTAAAACTTGCAAGTAGAGCTCTCTATTTTGCAACTTGAAGAAACTATTACTCGTTTAACTTATAATTCAATAAAATCAAGTATGAAAGCCGATTGGACAGAATATTAACAAAGTTTTTCAGTATTTTAGAAACATTTGTATTTCGTTTTACGTTACTATTAGTTTTAAATCTGTATTATTAGTTGCATCTTTTTCACAGCATTAGAATATTCAATATTATTAATAAAACTACAAATGACTTAAACTCTAATGGGAACATTTTGATTCATTGAACACTTTACAAACAACTGAAGAAATATTGTCTTTAGTTGAGTCACAACTGAATGAATTCTGGAACAATGAACTGATTTCACTGCACAACTAAGTTTTTGCTTCTTGAACACTGTTTGCTGTTTCTTATATATTTTTGGCTGCTGATCATGAAAACCACATCCAAATTTGCCCATCACGTACCGTTTCGTCGAAATCTTCAGTTTTCACCAGGACAGCTACAATGGAACAACGTTATAAGTACAACGGGAATCTGTCAATGCTTGCTGACTACTGTTGGACACTGCAACGTGATGCACCGGACATTGAATACAAATGAAATTCAGGGGCAAAACACTTTTAATTATGCTGAATTTTATAACGTATTAGAAACATAAACGCAATTAAATACGTTATTGCCGGTAAACAGTTAACTGTCTATTTCTCAGATTTCCTACGTGATGAAGCAAAACCAAAACTATATTTGTATATACCCACCAAGCAGCAAAAACTTTTCAGGAAGCAAAACTTTCCAAAAATTGTTGTGCAGTGTATTTAGCGCAAAACTGTGCTATGTGCTCTGTGTCCACCGCAGAGATGAAATCCAGAAATTTAATGTCCTGGAAATTATTGTTGAAGTATTTGGTAGAGGGAAATGATAAACAACTTTATTGTAGCAACTGGAATACAAAGATGTTGTGTAAACTACAGATGTCACTATTATTTTAACGTTTTGTAACAGTACTATGTCTTCAGTGAGTATGCCCCCTAGTAATATTTCTACTGACTTACAACAGTAATAGATTTCGATACCCGTGGTTAGCAAAGCACAGATAGTTCATTGGGAAGCTTCGTGCGTGGTGTGATGCAACCAAGAAAAGTATATTATTTTAAAGCATGTATGTTATTTTTCATGCTTTTTAGCACATTTTGAAAAGATTTCTTTCATTTTCAGATACTTTTGCTAGTAAAGTAGCGGCTGTCAACGACAGATACGCCGACTCCTCCATAGGGAACGTGACAGGAAGCAATGCCGTTAACGTGTTTCTTGGCATCGGGGTCGCTTGGTCGTTAGCAGCTATCTACCACGCAATCAATGGTACCTCGTTTTTAGTTGACCCTGGTAACTTGGCATTTTCTGTAACACTCTTTTGTGTCTGTGCGTTCATAACCGCCCTTATCCTCATATTGCGACGCCATAATACTGTTGGAGGAGAACTCGGAGGGCCGAAGAAATATAAGATGCCCACAGTCTTATTCTTCATTGGTCTTTGGTTCCTCTATATTCTGATGTCATCTCTCGAAGCTTATGACGTCATTGCTGGATTTTAACAGAAACTTATCGACCAATATAATCTCACTAAAAGTGGTTCAACGTAACCCTACATTTCGTTTCACAATCTTCTACGCTGGGACGGATTGAGAAGAAAACTCGTCTTCTTCTTTCAGGTAAATTTCTGGTCCTTACTTTGAAAGAGACAATATAAACACCATGATCTGTCCAAATAGATATCAGTAGGTGGATCGCGTTACTTATTTAGAAACATCTGAAGATATATCTCTATTTAAAATCAGATAAAGTAATAAGTAGTATCACATGCTAAAGTAAGTAGCACGTGTTGAAGCATGCTCTTGAATAGCAGTTGTTCTGGAAATGCCTAATAATTTAGCTTCACTATATTAGAACCGATTACCCAAAATCCCTGGGATTCTTCTCCATATTCACGACTGTTTAACCAGCTCTTTCTTTTTACACTTCTCTCTGATTCTGCCAAAGTTTCAAACTCTCTTTATTAATACCTTTGTCTACCTGTTTGTTGAACGTTCGACTTTTTCTTTGTGAATTAGCATACTTTACAGGTATTGGTTTAGCAGTATTTGTAAAAGTTTAGTCGTTACATATTAGTAGAGATATTTTACTGTCTCTTAAAAATAATATAACTTACAAAAAAGGTTACTAATTTCCAATTAATATTACTTCCATTAACAGTAAATTATGATAGTAAAAGAAACCAATAATAATACGCGTGTATTTCCTGTCGTATGTGTGTTCATCTATTTTAGCAGAGCAATTTGGTAGAGAAGATGTGTGGTACAGATGCAGGATGGTAAAGTGTCTGTTTGTTTGTTTTCCTATTACTTTTACGTTTCCTATTTTCCCATTGTGGTTTTTCGATTATGTTTAATGTTTTACATTTTATCTAAGAGGAACAGTTCTGTCGATCACACAATTAATAATAAAATAATTGATATATGATATATAGCTATAACCCAGCATACAAGATAACTTTATGCTCTGGAAGAACCAAGTAGTTGGATTTCCACTGATATTTTTCCAAAATATTATGTAGTTATAAGAAACATCTTTCTATTTTGATGTCATTAACAGTTTCCAACTAGTTTGTAAAGTGGAAAATTGTTTCCGTTTAACTGCTCTAACTTTTAGTAATTGTTGTTATTTCAAGTTGTTTCGGACAGATCGGAACGTTAAAGAAAATCAAACGATCGTATTTTAACGTACAAGTATTATGATTATGATACGTATTCTAAACCCAAACATTTTGTTTTCCATTAATTAAATGAATTAGAATAAATAGTGATTTCTTGGCAAATGACTTTAACTGTCATCTTTATGGTCTTATCTATTTGTGTTTGAAAATCATAACATTCTTCGAAGGTGAAATTGTCTAAACTTACAGAATGCCAACAGCTTGTTGTATGCACTAATGATGTGTTTTTATGCAACTTAAAAGTTATTCGATAATGAGAACTTTTAAATATTTTTAGGTATTATTGAAAGTTATTTTTTCCAGTAACCATAATGAAGAAAGTGTTCATACAAGCTTTAGCAGCAACTGTTGTGGGAATAACAAAATGGGATATTTAAGCCTAAGTACACTGATTTGTTTCAGCAACACTACGAAGAAATTTCGTTACTTGTGTTTCGTCACATCTAACAAACCAAGAGATATCTTCAGAACAGAAGTTATCTATTTTTATAACTTTGAAGTTAGTCAGTTGCAAATTACCAAATCCATTCATATCAAGTTCTCACCAAATTCCTGACACCAGATGCTGCGAGTATTTTATTTTAAATCAGCAATAACTTACTGAAACAAAAAACAGAAAACAGCATTAAATAAAGTAATTAATTCTGAGCTTTAAATAATAGAATTATTTACTGACAGTTTACTTAATATTTTAATGAATTTCGTGAAATTTACAACATCTAAAGTTAAAACCTTCACAAATACCCCAGTGTGGATTGATTTTGTTAATAATTTCTTGCTTTAATCTTTGGTTTATAATGTAATTTTTTCATCCATATTTCTTTATAAATTATTTGATACTTTTCATTAAAATGTTGTTATTTTTATAACACGAGAAAGTTTTTTTTTAATTTTTCGAATGATTGTTTCAAATAGTTTTACCATTTTATTAGAAATTACTTTGCCCCCCAATCGCTCAGCGGTATGTCTGCGGACTTACACGCTAAAATCCGGGTTTCGATACCCGTGGTGGGCAGAGCACAGATAGCCCATTGTGTAGCTTTGTGCTTAATTCAAAACAACAACAACAAGAAATTACTTTCCATTTAATCAAATAATATAGTAACATAAATATATGTAATTACCATGATTTTATTTGTTAAAAGTTAAGTACAATACGACATTATGGGCTATATGTGATCTGCCCACCACAATTATCGAAACGTGGTTTTTAACGTTGTGAGTAGGCAGACATGTTATTGTGCTGTTTGAGGGCTACCATCTTACGCATCCTCACAGTCAACGCTACAAAGATTTTGAAATAACGTTTTATTTCTTTCGTTTTTACTGCTTCTAGTGGTACAGCAGTATGTCTGCAAACTTACACGGTTAAAAACTGGGTTTCTATATCTGTGGTTGGCATAGCACAAATAGCCCATCGTGTAGTTTTGTACTTAATGACAATTAATCAGTCAAATCAATCGTTTTTACTTACCTATTGAACAAGCAGTTATCAAAACAATTTCACTCTTGTTCAAAATAGAACACTAATTGTCGTGTTTTAAACTACACCTTAAGTAAATTAACTTTATGTATTACTGGCGACAATAATGTACAGGTTCCAAACATACTGCTGAATAACTGGGAGAGAAGACTCTCGTTAAAATAGGTCATTGTTTAAATAGTATAAACAGCTACGAGATAAAGAAGAAATATTAGGTTTTATTCATTTGGTTCTGCAAGAGCTGGACTACTTATGTTGCAGAAAAGGATCGAATAAACTTGTTTCGTCAGAAACTTCCAATGAAACTTAGTTCGTTAATGTAATTCCTACTTAACAAAATGATTCGTATGAAAAATAGTAACAATACCTTGAAAACTGATGGTTTCTCTTAGTCCCAGCAGTACAACAGTATATTTCATAGTCAATGAATTAGTTTGTTATCAAAAATGTCAAGTTCTTTCTAGTCTCTAACATTGAATACATGGTTCGTTATGGATAAAAGGCTCAAAGAGTACAAAAGAAGATTTTGTTTTTTCAAACATGCTTTGGTTTTCATTTAATTTGAAAAGAGCGGTGAGACATCTTAACAACACGCCATGCTAGTTATTTCTTTCTGTTCATATAAATCTGATATCATATTACTTTTGTATCATTATTACCTCCAACATGCTATTAAGTCACTTCCAAACACTATTATGTCAGATCAAATTCGATTAATTGAAAACGGTTTTTGATTTCACTTTTTTAAAACCCTCTACTAGTTATGTTATAAAAAAATTATAAAATAGATTTAGTGTTGTGTTACTGGCGCGGATATAGTAGTCACTTGAAAAAAACCGACTTAGATCACTGGTACGGATATAATAAACACAGAAAACATCGATTTGTTTCAGCTGGTCCGGATACATTATACTCACTTGAAAATACCAAGTATTGTTTAAGTTAAGCACAATACAACATCATTTAGAATTATTATTATTTAAATTTATTTTGCGATCTCCTGTGAAAGTTTGAAAATATATAGCCCGGTACTTTTCTCCCAATTCACAAATCATTAGGATTTCAATACAGATTTTTCTGCACTGCTATTACTGTAAAATTACCTTTTCGCTCCTGTTCTCTAATTATAAACTTCGTCCTTATGAAATTTTTGTTCTTGTAATTACCAGATAATTTTCTATTGTTTTCCTTAAGTGTCAGTATCTTGGACCATTGTTTGAAATACAATTACAGTTCCCTGTTACGTGCAGACCATTGTGTTTCTTGATTGTGTGTCAATTGTTTATTATACTCATTGAATGTGTGTTTCTTTCAATCTCTTGTATCCAAAAGTTTTCTTATGTCAAAATAAAAAAATCTATTAAAAGCGACACCCACAACTGTGACTGGTAAATAATTCTAATGTTGACATCTGTTAATGAGTTATGATTTTTAAATGTTAACAACAAGTCGTTGTTGTTGTTTTGAATTAAGCACAAAGCTACACAATGGGCTATCTGTGCTCTGCCCACCACGGGTATCGAAACCCGGATTTTAGCGTGTAAGTCCGCAGACATACCGCTGAGCCACTGGGGGCCAACAACAAGTCACGATTATTTTACAATAATTTAATACATATTTTCGTATATAATATTAATAGGAGTTTTGAACATCTTTTTATTCACCATAAGGTATAGTGAATTCAAAAAGACTTAAAAACCGTATAAACATTACATACACATTACCATTATAGGAGGTCTAACAATATTTTTTGGCTCTGCTGACCTAAGCTGTGTTGATGAACCTTGAACAGTTCATATCAGAGCGTAGGGCTAACAAAGGAATGCAGTAGAACGTCACATATAATGCTTTGAATTTTATTTTTTGTTAAAAAGAAAGAAGCCTGTAACATACACACACAAATATATATATAATAATGTTTTGATATCACTGCTTATCCTTTTGGTTTATCCTGCATAACTACTGGTCTGAAACTGTAATCGTGACACGTCATCTCGTCTCCCGCTTGTACAGCGGTAATCTACGTATTTACAACGATAAAATCAAAGGTTCGATTCCCCTTGGTAGGCTCAGCAAATAGCCTAATGTAGCTTTGCTATAAGAAAAAAACACACACACGTCATCTCCAAGAAACAAATCGAAATAAAAAACGTTAAAAATAAAACTACGAAAATTGTGCATTATTCAGTTTCAAAATAAATGTGACAAAAACAGAAATGGCAAGGTTTTTACCCATGACTTTCATAGTAAACCTTTACGGAAAACATACAGGAAAAATAAAAATATTAAACACAAAAGTATGAAGATGTTATAAGTATTGTTTCAGTTTTCTTTGCGCTTTGTTTTATAAATATTACCAAACGTTAGCAGATCTATAATTCCCTACAACTTTTTTCATTTTTTGTGATTAAGAACATCATGCAATGTTTAAAATCCTATGAATTATTTTATTTGGTACGTCAGCTAAACTTTTGATTTTCATGCGCTGTGCCCCTCCCCCCAGTAGCACAGCGATATGTCTGGGACTTACAACTCTAAAATCTGAGTTTCGATAGCCCATTGTGTTGCTTTGGGCTTAATTACAAACCAACCTCTGTATGTCGTAGCGTCGTCTCATGAACTATATTGCATGAGCCGGTTTGTTTGCTTAGATACATATGTCTTTTTGTTAGTTATGACTAATGAGTGTTACTTAATTGCATTTTAGTCAACAAATGGTAGACTGTCACATAAAATGATTTGAAAACACGGCCAAACAAATAAAATCATTTTACAGCTTTGTTCTAAAGACATTATTAGTAGCCGTGTTGTTTAGGATAACTTGCACCACTTGTGTTAGAATATGTTTAACAAATTTGACTTGTTATTACTACAACGTTTCATTTAAAATTGCATCATACTATTGTAATCACTTTACAGAAATGACGTTACAAGAAATAGTCGTCATTTTAAAGTGTGAGTTATTTACTAGATTAAAATAAGTTTTATTGTTTGTTTATTATGATTAATAATACATGCTATATTATATTTTTACCATAATTATTCAGGTTGGCAACTTCTTCTTACACACAAAATTGTACATGCTTCTATCGGCATCGCCTGCTTACACTTTCACGTTTCGGCCAACAACGGATATTTATACCCTGAATTTTTCTTGTTTCTGTAAACAAATTTTTTTTATTAGTTTGTGCTGTTCACAAATTGGCCGTCTAGGATTACTTACATCCTAAATCGTTCGTGTTTTGGCCATCAAGAGTTGTTTACTCTTCGAAGGTTTGTGTATTGCAGGGTCTCAGTTTCATCTGTTAAATATATTATTAATACGATGTGTATCTTTTACTGTTTTTAATGTTAGCAGATATAGAGAGGATGAAAAGGATCCCATAGAATGATTTTTGTAAGTTTCCCTTTTAAGCGGAACAGTCGGTGTACAACAATAATCCTAAATATGAATGGATTTGATGAACATTTCAGTTTGAATTATTTGATCCCTCACTGTGTTTAGTCAGGTGTGGTCGTCGGTGAAGGTAAAGATCAGGATCATCGCATAATTCATATTATTTAAGAGTTTATTCATCTTCAAAGTCGAGTTTTGTTTGTTTGGAATTAAGCACAAAGCTACATAATGGGCAATCTGTGCTCTGCCCACCACGGGTATCGAAACTCAGTTTCTAGAGATGTGAGTCTGCAGAAATACCGCTGTGCCACCGTAGAGGGAAAAATCGTAAATGACGCAGTAAAATGTTTCTGTTTCCTGATAGTTCTCGAAATTAAAACAACAACATGTATTTCTGTAAGAGATATTTAAATATTTCTTGACAAAAGAAAAATAAATGTTTTTATTCTATAAGTCTTATACCTTTCACACATAATAACTACACATTGGCGACTGCGGAGAACATATTTTTACTCCGTGATTTTGATGTGCATTGATAAAATATATCACAAAAGAACAGGATTTAGTTTTCACTGTTAATTTATGATTCTTATAACAGTCTGCTGATTTACAGGATTTATTACAATCTGTGCAGACCGTCATTTGACCGTTTACATAATTGTTAAAATGACATAAATTACATTAAATAATTGTGTTTAAGTTTGCAAATCTCTTGCCACAGTCTTTACAGTATTGATTTACCCTAAGAAAATCATTCAAGTTTTAATATCATCAGAATAATTATTATGATACCAGAGAAAACTTTTCTCAGGACAGAAGCGTTATAGATAACACGACTAAGATTATCCAAGAAATAATATAGATGTGAATCTCTAGCTGACGCTCGAATTTGGGTATCTTTTTAATACTGCAGGGATCCAAAGGGGTATTTGGCTTGAATTTGGGTGTCTCTTCAATACTGCAGGGACCCAAGAGGTGTTTAATTCAAACTTAAATATCTCTTTAATTCTGCATGGACCGAAGGAGTGTCCGCTCTCTCGTTCAGATCCTTGGCCAGAAAAGCTAGTAATAACTTATATTGATTCTTAACGTATCCATTTCTAAGTTCATTACATATTGAAGCTAATACAATTATGATAGACAGGTAGATCTTAAAGTTATCTTAATCTGGAACGAGTTGCCTAAAGGTGAAGCTTTTCTTCTTTGATTAATTTTTTCAATATTAAATAAAACCATATCGATTATAAATACATTCTTATTCCGAAGTATTGATCGGTTTATTAAAATAATTATAAAAATACAAACTCTAACCTTATCGAGCGTATTATTTTGTGAAGAATGCCTTCAATAATTTGCTTGAAAGTTTTCATGCATAGCTAATGGAATAAACGTATTGTGCATTTTAGGTTTAAAGATGTATTTTCATGACGGTCTACGGAAAGAATGAATAACAGAAAAATGTTTAGGTCCATCACCAAATGGAACGAGAACACTTGGCTCCTCGAAACGTCTGAAAAATTAATTATAGGCATTTACAGAACAATAAACACATATAGCGACATGAGTTATATACATTATATTATGACATAACTTACACTACCCAGTGGCTCAGCAGTATGTCTACAGACTTACAACGCTAAAAGCCGTGTTTCGATACCCGTGATGGGCAGAGCACATATGGCACATTGTGTAGCTTTGTGCTTAATTCAAAACAACAACAACATAACTGATCCGCTATAAATTCAAGAGTTACCACTATTTTCATAAAACGTTACACAAACGTGCAACGCTACTTATTCTAATACTATTAAGAGGTATGAAAAATACTGATTTAAACAAGTTAAATAAATATTCTATCCGATTCTTACAGATGTGTAACGTTTTGTCTGAATGTTTAAATTAAAAGATAAATATAGTTATTACAGATGGTGTGTTGCTATAATGTACAAGCTTAAAGTTCAAGACTTTTATTTGTTGACTTTTAAATTGTGTTTCACTGTGTACGTTTGTAACTACAATCTGGAGAAGTGTGTGTACCGTATAAATAGAGCCTAATATATATATATACAGGGTGTCCCAGAAGTCGCGCACCATACGTACATATAATAATGTCAAAGGATTAGCACTGCAACCCTCAACAAAGTCAAGAGAATTGATGAATGTATCAAAGCAGAGGGTGAACAGTTTGAGCATCTGTTATGATTATTATCAATAAAATTGTTATTCATATGTATTAACATAAAAATTTATATGGTGCGCGACTTCTGGGACACCCTGTATATAAACTTGTATGAAGGTCACTAAATATCAAGTGGAGCAAGCCACTAAACGATCCATTAATTTCTGTGAATTGTAGCAGTTATTACTGGTAGTACTATACTTGTGAAATTTTATTTTATGTAAAACAATCTCGTTTGGATTATGAGAAACACTAGTATAGTCATTTTTGTCCATATTAAAATGTAATTTAGTGTTGCTGAAATATGCCACGAATTAAAACTGTGTGACTCATACCAGAAACTAATGTTTAAAATGCGTGATTGAAACTAATCGGTAAGATCTCTGTTTGCATGTCATCATTAAGCAGATTATTTGATACCACTATAAAATTATAAACTTCTGTTACTTTTGTATGTAAGGCATTAGATATCTAAGTTTTAGCACAAACGGTATCTCAACGTTAAATGTTTTGTGCTTCAAAGCGAATGTTCTACCCGAAATCTTAGAAGATCCTATTAGATGCTATGACAAAACATAGAATTATTTAGTGTTGCTGTTTATTTTCAAAGCACATCAGTGTCACTGTATTCAGTTGCAGCAAAAATGTCTATATAGAGTTTAATAACGCATGGCTAAAACTAAATGTAAGAAAGAAAAAAGTGCATATATGTCACGTTAAATCAGACATTACTGTTCTGTCTATTTACCGTTATAACTTATTGTACCACTTTTTGATATATATGATACAGAGGATACTAGCTAGAGTTTGAACATTTTATGTGTCAAGAAACACTAAACAAATTTATTTTCGTTTAAAACATCCCTTCCCATTATACCTTCAGACACAGGCGTCCCTTCAGACAAGTATAGACTCAATAATAATTCTACAATATAATTTCTTCAACGCTTATAGGTTTCAAAATACTTTACATAATACTGAAATTGATTAGCATTTTGCCAAAGTAATTTGAGAGTGGTAAATTTAAATAAGTGGAAGTACTGGTTTCAGTTTTGTTTCTGTTTTAATCTCATTTTACATTAAATATTGTCCCTCTGTGGGATAGCAGCACGTTTATATATTTACAACGCTAAAATCCAGAGTTCGATTCTAGTAGATAGCTCATGTGGTTTTGCCCTAAAGCAAACACACATATAATATTATTTTTAAAAAGTCCAAGTTAATTTGTTTTTCACTTTTATTTGTGTAACTTGAAATATAAAAAGTTTTATTTATTTATTCTCTTTTATAAAAACACAGAAAAACTTACCAGAAAATTTTCAAAGGACCAGATAAACAGTTTATTAACCAAAACAGCTAATTAATGTAGTTTGAGTATTTTTATAGAAACACTCATATCACAAAAGAATTTCAGAGAGATTGATCTTTAGAGCAAATTCTTAAGAAATTACTTGTTTTTATGAGAATAAGCCATAATGGTCTACTTTGACGCCAATATTGATCAATGTTGATGATATGCAGTGCAACTACACACCCGAATGCTGACATTACTAATACTGCTGTTATAAACAACAACGGTACATTTGGTTCCTGTAGCTCGGTATGGCTAAGGCACTCGACTCGTATTCACGGGTTCGTATTCCCATCACATCAAACATGCTCGTCCTGTCAGCCGTGGGGTCGTTATATAATATAATGGTCAATCCCATTATTTTGATGGTAAAAAGTAGCCCAAGAGTTGGCGGTGTGTGGTGATGACTACCTGCCTTCCCTGTAGTCTTACACTGCTGAATTAGGGACGGCTAGCGCAGATAGCCCTCGTGTAGCTTTGTGCGAAATTCAAAACAAACAAACATTTGATTCCAATAGTGATCGGTGTTCACATTTTGTAGTATAACTACACACCTGGATACTCAAATTACTATTAAATAAAACATCTACATAACCAGTTGTTAATATTACTCATGATGGTGTTATAAACAACAGTGATATGTTCCATTGATCAGTTTTAATGTTATGTAGTACATCGACATTACTAGATTGTGATATTATTCATAGCTAAGTCACTGAGTATTGATACTTCTCATTGTTAAAAATATCACCCATAACTACGTAACTGGATACTAATACTCCTTTTATTAGAAATATTATCCACAGCTACGTCACTGAGTACTGGCACCACTTATTGTCATGAAAATTATTCAACAAATATAACTTTTCTTAACTATGTATTGGAAATTAAAAAATACGATTCAGAGCCTTTAGAATAAACTGAAAGTACTATATCTTTGTCTCTTGACCATGTGTTCAAACTTGTTTTACACATATTTTTAAGTCTGGCCTTTGATAACTGCTATCATAAAAAATGATTTTTTCTCTGTTCGGCTGTTATTTCATTTAATACAGGTGTTGTCCACATGTAATTTTTTATGTAGCTCTATATTTTATTAAATTTAATACAAAATAGAGAGAAAACAAACACATAAATCTGAATATTTTAATTAAACATGTGGCAACATTAACAACTGTATCTTATTTTACAACAAAGTTATCGCGGCCAGGTGATTAGAGTATTCGACTTGTAAGCGGAGGGTCGTGGGTTCAAATCCCAGTCGTAATAAACATGCTCGCCCTTTCAATCGTGGGGGTGTTATAATGTAACGATCAATCCCACTATTCGCTGGTAAAAGAGTAGACCAAGAGTTGGAGATGTGTAATGATTGGCTGGCTACCTTCTCTCTAATCTTGTACTGCTAAATTTGGGATGATTAACGCAGATAGCTCTTATGTAGCTTTGTGCGAAATACAAACTTCTCAAATACCAACAAATATATATGTATGAGTATTTCTTTTACAAGTTTAGAGCTTAATGAAGAAAGTGGTTTTGTACCTTTGTCTTAAATATATTCATGTTATAACTCCGCAGGTTGAATATCATCTTATGGAAGAGTACAAAATTACTTAGAGTTAAACAACATAAAAATAGCATATTTATATTTAAAACATATATGATCAATATATTCATAATAAAAACAGCATATTCATACTCAAACTATGTGGTGATGCATCTCTATTACTATTGTGTTGTAGTTAAAGTTAAAACAGAAATGAATTATTGTGAAATAGAATAAAGTGTACATAATAAAGGGGAAAGAACAATACATTTTATTTTTGTTTCTTTGTTTTGAATTTCGCGCAAAACTACACGAGGGCTATCTGCGCTAGCTGTCCCTAATTTAGCAGTGTAAGATTAGAAGGAAGGCAGCCAATCATCATCATCCACCGCCAACTATTGTGCTATTCCTTGACCATCGAACAGTGTGACTGACATTAATATTATAACGTTCCCAGAGCTGAAATGGCAAACATGTTTGGTGAAATAGGGTTTCAAATCCGGAACTCTCGGATTAAGAGTCAAGTGCCTTAATCACCTGGCCACGCCAGGCCTTTTCCCTAAGTAACATGAGAATATGCACTTGCAGAAATACATTATTTAATAAAGTCTTCTTTGCTTTTGCTGTCCATACACATCTTGTGGTTTATAAAACACACTTAAACAAATGATTACTTACCTTATACTGTGTAACAGTGATTTGTTATTTCT
Source organism: Carcinoscorpius rotundicauda (assembly GCA_011833715.1). NCBI lineage: Eukaryota > Metazoa > Arthropoda > Merostomata > Xiphosura > Limulidae > Carcinoscorpius > Carcinoscorpius rotundicauda. The sequence goes on along the minus strand of CM022396.1, from coordinate 20,132,885 downwards.
GTAAACTATCAAAATTTCACTTAAAGTTTCTTCCCTTGTTAAAGCCAACGTGTCCCGTTTCATGTTTCTGGCCAAACTGAATTCTCGAGATACCACAAAACCAAAAACGTTTGTCTGACATGACACATGGGTGTTGAGTCAGAATAGAATAGTCCATTTCTTATGTTTTACACTCTTCTTTCTTCAGTATTTATTAAATAAAGTACACATGTTCAGTATGTATATTAATAAGCAGTGCTTTCTGCCGGTCATCTTATTTGCCTGAACGTCAATGATAATATTAAAATACTGGTCAAAATGACAATTTTGAGAACATAACCCCATTCAATCAGATCTTGGTGAAACAATGAGAAACTTATCCGATATAATATTAGCTCTATCGTATTAAAATAATACGTAAACAAAATGGAGGGAATGTTGTTAAGATAAAAACACAACGCGATTCCACTGGTCTAGATGAAACCTTGTTCAGTTTCACTCTGTACAGCTAAACTCTTATTAGATTTGAATCTACTGATTAAATTCAGTTGAAGATAAATTGACGTCTTCTATGGTTCAGTATAATCTTTTTTCTTAAAGTCCTTTACTTGACGAATATGAATATTGACTTAATAATAAAAAGTAGAACAGTTGAGAAAAAGTGTCACGTTGTACACGTTCGTAGCCTTATTAAATATCATATTGGTAAATTGCTAATAGTGAGATTATCATACAAAAGAACGTGTCTCCTTTGTGTTTTAGAATTGTGCATTCTAGGTAAAGACAAAGTTCATTGTGATGTAACCAAAGGTTGAGATTCATTAATACCTGGTGGCATAACTTGACATTAATGTTTATACCGGCTTAACAACACCATCTGATGGTTCGTGATCGAATCACATAAAACAATCTACTTACGTTGCATACGTGATCTCATCGCCCCTCTAAAATAACCCTTTATTAATACAAATTTCCATAATCTGCCCCGAATAACACACTTTGAAATGATCAGTTCTTTGGCACAATTCTGTGAAACTGTGATATCCTACGACCTATCTGTATCGAAGGATACCCAAACTGGACGGAACTCTTTCATCTACCCTGTTCTTCAAACCTTCAGTTGTCGGCAGAGACTGGTTAATTACTCGCAGTTCTAAAACCGTTAATAATCAGGAAGAAGAGAGTTTTGATTCATTTTAGTTTCCAGGAAGAAATGAGTTATAAAACTTTCAAATCATTACAAAGAATTGAGTTCATTTACATTGTACCCATCAAGAGGATGATAGTTCAAGTGGATGATAGTTCTAGTGGATGATAGTTCTAGAGGATGATAGTTCTAGTGCCTTTTAATCATCGCGATATAGCGATTCTGCAACCTTCAAGTAATCTTGAAGAAGAGGGTTCCAGAACTTTCTAGTAATCGTGAAAAAGTTATAATACCTTTTATAATTGTGAAGAAGTGAGTCCTAGTATCTACTATCAATCATGAGGAGGAGAGTTCTAGTACTTTCTATTAATCGCGAAAAAATGAGTTAAAGTACCTTCTAATAATCGTGAAAATGAAACTTCTGGTACTTTCTTATAATCTTAAAGAAGTGAGTTCTAGTACTTTCTATTGATCACGATGCCTATCGCAGTATAAAAAGTTAAAAATGGTCTTTGATAAGGATTCGATTTTCTGTAATAATCGGCTTAATCAAATAACGTGAGACAGAGATAGAAATGCTGTAGATGAAAATTAATAACAAAACAGCTAATTTAGGTAACACAAATTGGTCTTGATAAATTGTTTTATTTCTAGAAACCAGCACTGAATCCAAGTTAACATTAATGGAAACAGACGAACAAACAGAGGTTTTGGTGAACATAAAATTAATCAGTTTATTGTAGAATATGTTAGTAGAGGATGAAAAAAAGAAAAACGAATAAACACAGGTGACGAAATAGATAAAATATATATGTAGATATTAATGGATAAAAAAAGAAACTAAATGAATTAAAGCATGCGGACAAAATACTTGAACACCAACATATGCGAATGTGTATACGCGTATACCATAACACAAGCAAAAATTATATGGTGGCCAAAATCCAAATCACTCACTACAAGTTTTCACGCGTCTCTCCAGTGAAGAGTTGTAAGAATAAAAGAGAACTAAAATGGTTTAAATTTCGCGCAAAGCTACACGAGGGCTATCCGTACTTGCCGTACCTAATTTTGCAACGTAAGACTACATGGAAGGCAGCTGGTCATCACTATCCACCGACAACTCTTGGGCTACTCTTTTAGCAACGAACAGAGGGATTGACCGTCAAATTATAACTCCCACACGGCTGAAAAGACGAGCATGTTTGGTTTGACGGGGATTCGAACCCGCAACCTTTAGATTACGAGTCGAGTGCCTTAACCAACTGGCCATGCCGGGCCTACTAAAGTAGTATACGCGTACTTATTTAACATTATTCACAAGGTCTTTAAAAGTCAGTTTTATAAAAAATAATACGTATGTAGAACCAGGGGCGTAAATCCTGGGGGGATGGGGTATACATCCTCTCCTTCATTTTAGGTGGGGGATATGGTGCACACAATCATCCCCTCCTACAGTTTCGTCTGTTGAATTGTTTTATTGTATCACAGGCCTACAAATTGTGTGTTTGTTCTTGTGATTCATGTGTTCTTACCAATCGAATTACATAATTAGACCTAAATGTAAGATTTTCAGTAATCAAAATGCACATCTTTAATATTGGCGTGCTTCTAAGCTTTTCAATCTAAGCATTAGTTGGCAAATATCAGTCAGTAGGCCTAAGTATACATGCAAGTATCATGGTAACAAGATTACTCTGTGACTGCATGTTTACAGCTCTCAGGTTCAAGTAATCAGAGATTACCAATTTGCAAATTGAACAGTCCACATAAGTGGTTGCAAAAATCATCCCCCTCCTCCCCATCGGGTGTAAAAAGTCTACGCCCCTGTGTTGAACAATGTCAGCAACATGACTTACCTTCAAGACTAACTGCGTAATACAACTGAAGTATATAGCTAATATAACCAAATACTAGAATCACATTACCATGGCTGTGGAACTTTGATACGCCCAAAATTAAGACGTTTGTAATCAGAGTTTATCTATGGCCATAGTAGGCTTATAAGCAGCTTCATGTCAGTAAGCCTCTCTTTCTTTGCAACTGTTCTTTTTTATCAAATTTTACTCATCAAATTAACCACTATATAATTTATCTGGTCCTACTAGTAAATGACTCAATACGAGGTCACTATGTAACTTGCTGGCCAGCTTGTCTATGGCTCGATATTGAAAATAATGGCTTCAAATACTAAGTATCAGAGATCTCTATGTACCTGCGGTAGACAGAGAATAGATAATCTATTATGTAGCTTTATGCTAAACAACAAAAAGCTCACAAAATGATATTTTATAACGTTAAAAGTTATTTCGCCATATGTTCACGCTTTTAGAAAACATCCACAAATCTGCCTTAATGAAAAAAATACTAGTTTAGTCCTTCCCAGAACATAAAACTCACGTTTAAAAATGACAGCTTACCAGCTGAACAGTGAATATTGGATTTCAATTCAATTATGAGTTTAAATATTTAATATGTGTATCATTTTCAGTGAAAAACAGGGAAATGGTTGCTTTAGTATCTTGACATTAAAATAATGAAAATAACTTCCTATCTGCAGTTCCAGGTTACGTTCAGCACAGCATGAAATGGTCATCAACAAGATAATAAATTGGAGTAAGTCATAGGCTTTCTGTGAACTATACATTCTTGTAATATATCACAGTTCCTAACGAGTTCACGGAGACACAACCTAAGATTTCTTAGCTGGAATTTGCCTCGAGAAGTGGAAGACATCATTTTCTGTTCCTCTTGGGAATGATAATGAGATTATGTGTTACAGATGAAGAGAATGGATTTAACGACCCGTTAGAAGTGCACAATGTTTCACCACAAACTTCTCTTTCAACTCGCTGCACGTTCTTTAATGTACTGTGCTACTATACTAATACTCTCCATGCCAGATACAAGTAAAGATTGAACACTTTAGAAAATAAACTCTTACTACATTTGTTATGAACGTGAAAATAGTAATTTTAATACATGTTAATCCGTTCTCAATTTTACGCCACATAGTTCAGTTTGAATTTCGTGTAAAGCTACACTAGAGCTATATGTGCTTACCATTCATAATTTAGCACCGAAAGACTAGAGAACAGTCAGTCATTCATCACCACTCATTGCCCACTGCTGGGCTAATTTTTACCAACATAAAGTAGGATTAACCATATCTTATAACGTCCCCACGAGTGAAAGGGCGAGCAAGTTTGATGGGATGAGGATTCAAATCCGCCACCCTCAGGTTGCAAGTCCAGCGATCTAACCACCTACTATGCCGGGCCTTCACGCCACATAGATAAAGCAAAAAAAGTAAAAACCTTTTCAACACCACTGAATATCTTTCTCATATTGTAGTGTTTCAATCTTTAAACCAACCCACATGTACACTACAACGCCAGCTGGTGATGGTTTGGATACTTATGGAGTTACACATATTTATAGAATAGGGTAAAAATATGGTACTTGATTACTTAGTAATATAAACAAACACATTCATTGCAAAGTTGACATAACCAGCTGTTATACATAAAAAAAATATTTACTTTGTGTCACAGCAGATTAAACACATAAATTTGTCGCAGATCATTAAAACTTTTAGCTACTTCCTTACTCCCACACTTGAACTTTAAAAGCATAAAAGTAGAAACTCAAAGTAGAAAATATTTCAATCCCAATAGTGAAATGTTCGACAGGTATAAAGTAAGCACTAAAGACTCCAATGATCAAATGTTCAACAGGTATAAAGTGAGCACTAAAGACTCCAATGATCAAATGTTCAACAGGTATAAAGTGAGCATTAAAGACTCCAATGATCAAATGTTCGACAGGTATAAAGTGAGCACTAAATACTCCAATGATCAAATGTTCGACAGGTATAAAGTGAGCACTAAATACTCCAATGATCAAATGTTCGACAGGTATAAAGTCAGTTTCGTACAGATAGCAATATATCGCTTTCATACATAAATTCTCAAGCCAAAGTTACAAGTTTGTGAACTTAACGACAATTTTTCGAATTTTGCAAATAACATTTTCTTTTAGAGAGTAACAACAGCAGAAGATCGAGTTTTCTTTATTATTGTAGAGGGATACATAAAAATCTAGGTTGTTTAGTCTGAATAAAGAAAGTAGAAGAAACCCGTATTTAAAATTGACTTGTGTGAAGACTAGAGCAATTTTTAACGATGTCGCTCGATTTGTAAACATCACTACATGGTACAAGAGAAATCATACTGAAACAAGTGTTAATGTTATTTGAAAAGCTTTGGTTTAACGTTAGTTGTGCAGGAATAAAACCGTTTATACGAGCTTTGAAACAAAGAACGCACTTGAACTTACCAGATAATGTTTACACGTTTAATTCCCAAAACGTTTGCTTGTTTGTCATTAAGCACAAAACTCATAATACGAGTCTAACACTCTGTCGGGCTATGTCGGGCCTGAAAGCATCAATAAGTAGGATGTTTATAATTTACATCACTCCTACCCTGTTACCAAATATACTATCTACTTTCCCGCTATTTTTAAATAAGTACAACCCACAGATATAGACCACATTTTCGACACATTTTAGCATGTTGCAATAAGTACATAGACAGATAAGGCTTACAGAAACGTTTTTATTCAGGTTTAAATGCTCAAGAAAATAAAACAGTGTGAACGGATGATCAAACTCATTCTAGGCACATTTCATGGCTCTGATTGATTACACCACACTCACCAAAAACTTATTTCATGACTCAAGATAAGTAAATCACTTTCACGGTGGACTTCTTATTACTTACATGTCAGCTCACATACCTCTTAAATATGTTCGCAGTAGAAATGATACAATCCAGATTCACAAATTTAGTACAGTCACTTATATTTATTCTGTTCTTCCCTTGAATAATCACTTTTGTGTAGAATAACAACATTATTCGCTTTATCTGACATGGAAATAGCAATATTATCTTTTTTTCAGTACGAATTTTAGGCTTCAACTACCTCTGAACTGAAATTTAAAGCACTCAAACTATACCACTGATGTCAGGTCTAATGTTATTAAATGGTTGCTCTGACTAGTTCCAAATACGTTGTTGTAATATGATTAGAAAAACTTGTAAAAAAATAAATATTCCAACTTATATCTACTGGGAATAATTAATTTCAAACCATAAGCCAACACAGTTTAATACATGATTTGAGCAGTTTTTACCTTAGCCTCGCCTCAAGTTGTTAAGCTGATCCAATTGTTTGCTTCTACCCTTCACAAATGTTATTGTTTTATGACTTAATGAAACATTTCAAGTGTATATATAAATTCTTAAAATTTTGTTTCATTTTTCAGCAACTTAAATGCCTCTGCAGTTTATTTAATGGATTACTGAAATAACTTATTTTTCTCTTGCGCAATTTCAAAATTGAGAAGTACATTTTAAGTTTTATAAATACTGTCCTGAATATCGAAATTTCGGGATAGAAACCTCAAACTCAAGAAAACGAGGGTAAATTTTTAATTGTTTACATTCAATCAGAAAACAGGCTCGACATGGCCAGGTAATTAAGGCACTCGACTTGTAATCCGAGGGTCGCGGGTTCGTATTCCCATCACACCAAACATGCTTGTCCTGTCAACCGTGGGGGCGTTATAATGTTACGGTCAATCCCGCTATTCGATTGTCAAAGAGTACCTCAAGAGTTGGCGGTGGGTGGTGGTGACTAGCTGCCTGCTTTCTAATCTCACACTGCTAAATCAGGGACGACTAGCAAAGATAGCCCTCGTGTAGCTTTGCGCGAAATTCCAAACAAACCATTCAGAAAATACAGATGTATTTGGTTCTTAGAAGATTTCAGATGCAAGTTTCAGCATTTTTGAAAGTTGTTAATAACGATATATGACATCCATATTGAATGGTTTCTGAAACTGATTTGTTACGAGAAAATATAATACGTATTTTATAACTCTGTAAGCTATTACGCACATAACCTACATAAGGATACAAGAAGATTTTACGTAAATATTAAAAACAACTACCACCAATATTATAAACACTTATATCCGAATCTAATAATTAATAAATTAAATATTGGCGAGTAATTTTTGAGCAAAGTGCAGGATCGCCAAATGGTCCTACGACAGAAAACTTTTGGAAAAAATTAAAACCTAGAATCAAAAGAGGGAGGGGTTACTTGTTATTACAAAACACACTACATCAAAATGACATTACTAATGATAATATTACCAAAGTAAAGACTAATAAAACACAAAACGAAACACATCTTAAAATGAAATAAACTGTCAAAAAGAAAAATATTTTTCTTAGTACTGCATGGACTTTACCACTGTGAGAATGTAGGAAACAGTTTCTTAACAAAATATAGCGCTGTGTCCTACACCTAAAGATTAGTCCAAACGCTCCTGGCCAATAGTATTCACATGTTTTTGTTTTTTTTATTTCGAGCAAAGCTACACGAGGGCTATCTGCACAAGCTGTTCCTAATTTAGCAGTGTAAGACAAGAAGGAAGACAGTTAATCATCACCACCTACCGCCAACTCTTGAGCTACTCTTTTACCAACGAATAGTTGGATTGACCATCACACGGCTGAAAGGGGTGAGCATGTTCGATGTGACGGGGATTCAAACCCGCAAACCACGGATTACGAGTCGAGTACCTTAACCACCTGGCCATGTCGGGACGATTTATATGTTGAAACTGACGTTTTAGTGTTTAGTTTCATCAGCATTTTGTCTTTTTATTGTAGGCAAGAGGTTTTTATTTTAGACAAAACTAAATATAGTAATCATTTTAACGATATCGTACTCTGTCGACAAAAAATCTCTAAATATTATTGTAAGCCTCGTGCTCCATTAACAAATACAGGACTACTAATTATCTCGACAGTCACATTCTATTTTGACAAAATAGAAAAATGATTTACCAGTAATTATCTTAATTATATTCTCTATATTGTAAAAACTCTGATATTCATGTTATCTGAACTTAGTCGTATCCAACTCTATACTGAAACTAAAGAAATAGTCATAAGAAACTAGTCTTAATTATTTTCTGATCGAATTATGGATACTCATTTTCTTCAACAGAATGCGAACAATGAACTCTCTGATTCATTGTGTAAACATACTTAACCACTATGCTAGGTCCTTCACCATCTCTTACTGGAGAAGGCAGTTCCAACAATACTTCGTTGTAAAACGTAACCAAAACCTAAACAGATATTTCGAATTGAACGTTTTTTGGCATTTACACAATCAATTTGTGTGACCAAACGCCACCCGATGATTGACAAATAATGTATTGTAGTTTCAGTATAAAGCTTCAAACAAATTCATTGACAGTGAATGAAAAAACAGTGAGTTTAGTTTCTATAACGACCTAACATAATTATAAATAAAATTAGTTCCTCATATGTAAAAATCATAATTGTCTCCTTAACAGCAACTATCTTTCGAGTAATTTCTAATGTAACCTTAATAATGTATTTCTGTGAAAGCATATCCATATAATGCAGTAATGTAGCTAGAGGTAAAGAAACAGTCATCACGAATATCATACAATATGTTTAGTGACAGTAGACACTGAATGGCCCCTTTAGATCTATAAGGTTTCGAAGGAAGATCTCCTCTGTCTACCTACCACTGGTTTCACAATGAACCAGTTCTAAGCGTATCTGAACACAAGGTGAAAAGGAATTCCTGTACTTTATGTACGATTTGTAGTTTTGTTTATCGCCGATATATTCTTCCCTTCTGTTTCTTATTTCACATAATATATACTGGATAAGAAAATAAAATTATTATTAAGTCATTTTTGTATTAAGAAACCAATATTGTTTTCCTTGTCGTCGTACGTGGACATTGCATTTACGTTATATTCAGAGACACGAATGCGAAGTTTTAGTTACGTGACGTGTAATTCTTCTTTGTTCCCGAACTTCGCACAAAGCTCCTACGAGAACTATCTGCGCTAGCCGTCCCTAATTTAGCAGTGTAAGACAAGAGGGAAGACAGCTAGTCATTCCCGACCACCGCCAACTCTTGGGCTTCTTTTTTTTACCAACGATTAGTGGGATTGACAGTCACTTATAACGCCCACGCGGCTGAAAGGGGCGAGCATATTTTATGTGACTGGGATTTGAACCCGCTACCCTTGTATAATGTAATATTCTGACGAAAAAATAGCCTACGATCTGAAATTAAGCGATATTGACGAGACGAGAGAAGCTAGATTAGAGATGCATAGGATATATTTATTGATTAAAATAAATGCACAACGTAAATATTTTGTATTTTCATTGGCTACGACTTTTTGTGGGTGTTTGATTTTGTTCTTCTGGATTACCATATAAACGGAGTTTGTTTTTAATCCTGGATTGTCCTGATCAGTTATTATTTTGTGTGATTTTATATTGATAAGATAATTGGTTTTATGAAACTGACATAATCAGCTATAAAGTCCTGACCAGATACTAATAATTAATTAGTGATTTTCCGAGATCTATCAAATAGATATGTAATTTATCCTCTTCTTATAGCAACGTACTTGAAATATTCCAATCATGCCGTTTTTCCCGAAAATGCCTTGGCTCATATCAGAAAACAAAGCCTAAATGATGACCAGATGGTTCCAGTAGTTTGTTCTCACACACCATGAAACTGATTAGTTAACAGGCCCACTGGCTAAGACAAATATGTTCACAATATTAGCGTTTTGTGTCCGGTGTTCACGTTTAGTCACACAGTTAAAAACTGCTGGCCCAACAAGGCCAAGTGTTTAGGGCGCTTGACCCGTACACTGAGGGCCTTAGATTGGAATCCCCGTCACATCAAATATGCTCGCCCTCTCAGCCGTGCAGGCGTTTTATAATGTCACGGCCAATCCCATTATTTGTTGGAAAAAATAATATCTAAAGAGTTAGCGGTGGGTGATGATAAATATGTGCCTTCCCTCTAGTCTTACACTGCTAAATTAGGGACTTTAAGCGCAGACAGCACTCGTGTGGCATTGCGTAAAATTAGAAAACAAACTTAAAAAAATTACTGCACTTTCAATAATAAACTAGAATACATACACACACAAAATGTGTATTTGTAATCGTTCTTATTTTCCTTAAACTGTTTATTTTTGACATTTGGCAGATTCATCTCAGCGATACGATTTATTTATTACAGTGTTACAGATTTATTTGCGTCGAATTTTAAAATACCAATTAAGTTTCCTTTTATTTTGTTCCTAAAGTATTAACCTGAATTACGCACTAGGCACTAAAGCTATTTAAATATTTAGTAATGTAATATTAAATAAAATAAAACGGCTCCCATTAACTTTTTATCCATTCGGTAATGCAAATAGCAAAAATATAACAAAGCAACTGTGAGATATCAACGAATAAATCTTAAAAAATCATGGCTGTCCTTCAAGTCGTTGGTATCTTGAGACATTTTCCTAAAGATATTAATTTGGTCAAACACATTATTCAAGGGAAGTTCATTTTATTTATACAACTGAGGTGGAACTAACGAAACTACAAAATGTCGTTTTTAAGTTACCTCATTAACAATAAATAACATCCGTTATTACGAGACACCCACTTTAAGTAAAAGTGTTAATACCCATACCAGCCGTCCTGAGATACATCAAATAACTTAATCTTCTATCACCACAGCGCAAAAACTGTTGTTACTCATTGTCAAGCTCACAATATTTTAGTGTTTCATATAAACTCTAAAGACCACTTGTTATACCATAGATCGAATGGGAGCTATTATTATTATTATTATTACCTTTTTTTATTTGTTTAGGCGAGTTATATAAACATTACAAGAAACTTGTTAGATTTATTCCCGAGGGAAACGTATGTATAGTTAACATTATAAGTTTCAAAGATATACTATCATCTTGTCGATAATATTTGAAGGACTTTAGGGCCACGTATAAATTATGACATGTATACAGTTCCAACAGAAAATATCAAAACTTTTGAACTCTCAAACTCGCCACACCTTGCCTGTCTTGCAGACGCTTCTCATTAACTGTCACGCAGTTACAGAAAAACTAACAACGCAAAGTCGTCCTTAACTTAAAACTGGCGGTAAAGTTGGAAAGCAATTAACCAATAGCATTCGTAATTTTCTTTTCTAGCAATGAGATTCGAAAATCCACTTTTTTAGTACACCACACTCACATATGAAAACCACGTTTATCAACATCAGGGTGGGAACCATGAATTATCAGATTCAAAATCCGTGCATGTATAAAGTAAAACTTTATGCGTAATTGAGAGTACTTATTCTAGATGGAGCTGGATGATTGCTTGTTTTTGAATATCGCGCAAAGCTACACGAGGGCTATTTGCACTAGCCGTCCCTAATTTAGCAGTGTAAGACTAGAGGAAAGGCAACTAGTTATCACCACCCAACGCCAGCTCTTAGGCTACTCTTACCAGTGTGATAAACCGTAACATTATAATGCTCCTACGGTTGAAATGGCGAGCATATTTGGTGTGACGGGGATTCGAACCCGTGACCTTTAGATTACGAAGCCAGTACCCTATCCACCTAGACAGCATGAAAGTATTATCGTTGATTTATCAGGGAAACACTAATTCTCAATGAAATGTAAAAATCAGTTACAGCGTTACTTTAAATAACAATACAAACAAACTAAAAACAGAGTCGTGATCTAAGATACAACATAAATTTAGCACTGGTAAAAGCAAATACACAAACTTTCTTTTGATATTATGGAATTTAACATGAATATTGGAGGCGATTACCAAACCACTTGGCCTAATTTACTGTAATCTTCACCATATTAAAAATATTTTATGTGTTGCTCTTTTTCAAGTAGTTTATACTCTTTAGAAAAATATTCATCTCGTTAAAAAATAACGAATTTCAGTTGTTCCCGACCTCAAAATTAAAGATATCTTGTAAGCCAGTTAAGCTGTTTGATCAAAAGTGATCCAACAAGAACCATGCTAAAATTATTCATGTTTGTGTAAACACGTATATTAAAAAAAAAGGACCATACACAAAAGAAAAATATTTACAAGTATATATTTTCTCTATGATTTGTGAACACAACATTTCTTTTTCTACAGAGCAGTGCATAAAAAATCTTCAAGTGCAAATTTTAGAATATTATATATTATACAGCTTTAGAAAGATTATTTGCTAGGATACATTACATGGTTTATGCTTCAGTCAACATAAGAATTCAACAAACTGCATACAAAACAACTTCAAACCTGTTTGGAAAAGTATAATATAATGTTTCGATTTCACAGAGAACTTGGACGTTACAGAACTGACCTTATAACAACAGAAAATTCCTAAATATGTGTAATAATACACAATATTAACGTCACTAATTGAGGATGACAAAAAATTCAAACCCTGCATTTTCAGAAAATCTTTTATTGGGAATTTTCCCATACATTAAATTTCTAGGGTTAGGATGAAGATTATAAAGTCATGAGTTACAGATGTCTAAAGATATATGACACTTAACGTACACTTTATTAATATACTAAATAAATTACCATTCATTATACATAGTTTTTAATTTTAAGGATTTTGTGCATAAATACCAAGGGCTATCTGCACACAGCTGTCTCTAACTTTGAACTCATAGACTAGAGGGAAGACAGCTAGTCAGCAGCACCTACTTTCAACTCTTGGACTGCTCTTGCCTGATCAGAGATTTGAATGTCACCCTTATAACACACCTGCTGCATGAAAGGCAGTCTCGGGAAAAAAACAACAAAATTTCCCGTACATTAGATTACCAACATTAATTATGTTTTTCCTGTTAACTTTCACCTTTTCTTAAGTCAATTACAAATAAGTTACTAAACAATTATTAATGCAGTCAGTTATTATACTTTCTGTTCAAGATTTAAAAAAATCTAAATAGCTCAAATGTACACTTCATGTTTATGCTTCTGCACAATATTCATATTCAGTTGTCACTTACTTGGAAAAGTTTAGTCAACGTTTTTGAAGGAAAAAAAATACTGAAAAGAATGATATACTTAAATAAGACCTTAACTAACTGTATTTGCTCTAAATTAAAAAAAAAATCAATTTTTTTTAATACAAAAGCTATGAGAAACAAAAGCATACTGATTTACCAGCCTATTTGCAAATGTAATTAATGTAAATAAGGAAATATTTGCCTTTCTCATAAATGGTAATTCATTGGAAGGGGAGGAGGCAAACATATCTAGATTCATTAATGCCACTGGGGAAGTTGTATTAAAAAAGAGAATTACCTGACATTTTAAGAGCTCAAATTTTGTCTAACTATTTTCTTAAACTTGTATTTTCAAGTGTATACCTTTCAAAAAATATCATTGTAGCATTTTAGTCGCACTATTTACTAAATAAATTCTGAAGGGATGTTGGTTACATTTCACAACTATATGGTTCTGTGAATATTGGAAAAAATTATTTTAAAAATGCTACATCTAAAGATTACACTTTCTTTTTTACAAATTCAATATATCCATACTATTGAAAAATACAAAATACAATTACTTAACACATAAACCATTTAAACTTGGAATAAAAAAATAATATTAAATACCAAACATACAATACTTAACAGCAAAAACTTTTTAAAAGAAATCTCTTTGTAAAATGAAAAAGAATTAGTGGAATGTGGGCAAACAACTGTTAGTTTTGAATTTTTCTGAAACCAAGAGAAACTTGTTCACTGAATACAAAAAGAACTACCTTAGTTACTTACACTAAACAAGTTTGATACTTTACACAATCACTAAATTTAAACTGTTCTGCCCATAAATGATGGGAAAGCAAACAAGTAATGAGTAACTTCAAGTAATTTTTTAAAGAAACCAAGTAGTTTATCAGCTCAATGCTATTTTTTCTTAATGTAAGAGAACATCTATTTTAATAGGATGTTATGTGTTTATATTATAGGTAACTCAATATATTAAGAAATGTTTTAATGATACCAGGCATCAATAAAATCTTGCCTCAATTGCCACTAGTCCCTGTCAACATACAATTCATGTATACTACACCAACATTAAAATCATCTTACCTCAGTTATAATATAGTACTTCACAACAATCAGCTGCTATCCTAACATCAACTACCTACATCAATCATTACATGGTTCTCAGCAAACACCCACAATCATAACATCAACAATTACCTATTTCTGTCATTACATGGTTCTTATCAAAACATGCATAATCCTAATATTAACAATTGTTTACCTTGGTCATTACATGGTTATTATTAAACAATTACAAATCTAACACTGATGATTAACTATGTTAATCATCACATGGTTAATATATATATATAAAAATGCCAAAAACCCACAAACCTAACATCAACAGTTATTTAACTCAATCACTGTATTGCTCTAATCCACACAAAGCCACTGTCATATTACAAACAGCTACCTGAATCATTACATGATTCTCATTAATAAAGTGCTATCATTCAGACATAAACAACATTTCTGAAATATATAAATTTATGTTGCTGTTACTTTTACACATTATTTAGAATTAAAGATTTTTATCTTTTACATTATTCTGAGTCACAGAAAATTTAGTCTAAGTAATCAAAGATTCAGTCTTTCAGGAAAGGTGACTTAACTCCATATCTCATCATTTCTCAGCAGAAATAAAACCTTACTACTCGTCTCATCTCATCAAAAAAATTGTATAGCCCTTTTTTCAAAATATGCAACATATTAAATCTCTAAATTCTTTACTTTTCCAAAAATACTAAAGGACTTGTAAATGTTTGTGTATTTTCTTATACTCTTAGCCATTGAGACCATAAATATTTAGCAACATTCCATTTAATCCACAATTCTGTCCAGCATCTGGCAAAAAATATAACTAAATACACTCAAAAAACAAATTTTCTTGAAATCTACCATGAAGGACATACTCTCAAAGAAACGGTTTAAAAAAAATAGAGTAAAAAATATCTTGATATTCTCCTTGCTTGCACAAAGCTACAGAAATAGATCCATACATACAAGTATATCCTGTACAAAAATGATATAGTATCCAAAATATTTACAATTCACATTCATATTCACAAATGAATTTGTACACTGAAACGGACTTAAACCAGGGAAGATGCCACTAGGCCTAATTCAGGTTTCAATTCACATCATTACTTTTTGTTTTTTGATATATTAAATAGAAGAAGCATATCGTGTTTGAATATGTACACTGATGCAGCAGTTTCCCTGCAAAGCAATGCTCAGATCAACTATGAACCACCTGTCAACTTTGTTTACAAATCACATGGGATTATTCATCCTGATATCTAATTCTAGTAACCTGCAATTGAGAAGGAATGAAAGAAATCTGTTGCATATTATAAGGTACGAAACAATTTATATGCTGAACTAACTAATTAAGTTCTAATACTACTTTAAGACTGAATACACTCAAGAAAGTTATTTCACTGTCATAACTAAACAGTTCAGAACACTGACATTTTATAATACAATAACTCTAACACAGGTACCACTCAAAGTGGCTCAGATGTCAACTTCTATAAACAAGTATAACACTCATTTTCATAAACTGAGAATACCAAATGGCTTTCTGATATAACAAGTAAAAAGATTTAAATTTTAAAAATATTTATAAATATTAAATTAGTTTTATCAGATATTACGTAATACAGCATCCTCACCAAAACACACATTACTGTTATTTTATAGTAGAGTAAAAACCTTTAAACCTTTGAGAATTGTGACTTTCGAGAAAGAATTCTGGTAGAGCACACTCAATGTCATCAAATAACTGTTTTCCACCTCCATTTGAATACCAAATGCATTGTCTATACCAACAACTGAATATCAAATATTTAGTCTACACCAATATTTGAATACAAATATGGTTTACACATACATTTGAATACCAAATATATAGCTTACATCAGAACTTGGATATCAAACATGTGGACTAAACAACAACATTCTGATACCAGATATATGGCTCACACCAATATTTCTAGTGTGAATGTTTCAAACTTGTGACTGACTAAAAACAATTTTGAAAGATGCTGTAAATTTCATATCAATCATTTACTTTTGTAATATTATTAGCATATTAACCTTACAACATCACCTTCTCCCTAAATCAGGCCATGTGTCATATTTTGATTTACAAGAAATTGAGGTATATTGACTACTTTTAAAGTCTCCCTTCAAATTTCAAAGAACAGATATTAGTTACTAGTGAGAAAAAAGTTGCATATGTATGTGTACACTAGTATATATATATATGTATATTTATTTCTAAAACCACAAATATCAACATAAAAAATGGATTTCATATTTAAGAAAATGATTATGATAATCTAATGATGAAAATAAATATGTTGTTACAAGAGAAAACTTTATTCCTGAGTACCAAGAGGTTCACCCTCATTGTGTGACGATTATTTCTGCTGGGGATCAGGTTAGGATTTGGAGCAGCTCGGAATATTACCCTGTTTCTTGTCAGGCTAGCCTAATAAAAATGAAAAATCAACAATCCATTAAAAGTTTTAATTAGTTGGTTGGTTGGTTGGTTTCATGTTTTATGGCACAAAGCAGTTAGGCTATCTGTGCCAAACATCCTGTAAAAAGTTAAAATTAAAGTAAATTTAATAAAATTCATGAAAGGAAATTAAAGTAAAACCAATGTTTACACCTAGTCAACAACATTGGAAGAAAAATTACAGTAATACAAGTTGTAAAAGACTTTCTGTAATATTATTGTAATTTTCATAGCTCACCAGGAAGACGAACAGGTAAGTACAAAAACCACCATCAGCCACCTCAAGTTGGCCTTTTCAGTCCTGGTTCAGAGTTATTTGACATTATGACCATTTTCAAAAAGTACAGTAATAAAAGTTTTAAAAGACTTGTAGCAAAATTTTAATAACAACTCACCAGGATGACTAACAGGTACTTCAAACAGCAGTCTTAGTCACCTGAAGTTGACCTTTCTGGTCATGGTTTCGAGTTATGTAATATTACGGCCATTTTCTAATTTCAACTTGAGCTAGATGGACTTTGATTCTTAAAAGGGAATCACATTAAAAAACATAAATGGCATTAAAAAATTAACAACCTTTAAAAGACTAAAAACATTTCCAAGGTGGACAGTGTCACCATCACCAATAACACTGTCTAACATTATGAGCAAACTTTGGGACAGAACATATTTAAAATGGTGCTGTTGTTGAAAGTCATAATAATGGCAATAAAGTAAAATGTGGCTTATTGTGACCCGAGTGTCACACTGGTGCATCAGTTCCAGATAAAAGAAAACAATGAGTTAAAAAAAACTGACCAATGCATAGTCTAGTTCAAACAACTTTCTCTTTCCGATCCTTATGAAAGCAAGACAGTCAAAGTCCAATGTAGGATTTTATTTGGAAAAGCTTATTGTCGCATTGCTCACTCCAAGTTGACTGCCAGTTGGCACAGAGCTGAGCCTTAAATATGGGACCATAATCTATGTATGGAATAAGCACAGCGGTGACAGTGCCAGAGAAGATTGACTTAGCTGCAGTGTCATTGAGCTTGCTCCCGTGAATACCAATCGGGATAAAGTACATGTTAAAGAGAAATGGGCCAGTTGGTTTTGAATATCAGTGAGAACAGGGTGCAAACTAACATGAAGCAATTCCAGGGCCAGTAGAGAACTAAACAAGTCAGTATAAATAGTGCAGTTTGAGTACCGCTTACCTTCTATGTGATCCAGGACAAGAGAATGGCATACAATTCAGCAGTGAACACAGAAGCTGTAGAGTGGATTCTGCATGCAACCACTGAATCACAACAAACCATGGCAACACCCACAGAGTCACCTGATTTTGAACCATCTGTATAAATAGGAATGGAAAGATGGTTTAAAAGATGTTCAGCTAATAGTAGGCAATATTTCCAATTGGGAGTATCTGCTTTTCTCAAATGACTTACAAAAAGGTCACATTTGGGGATAGTAATTAGCCATGGTGTGATGGACTGATGAGTATCCACTGTTATACAAGGACAGACCCAAGTCATCAAACTGTGGCTGGATATGAAGGCCAAAAGGAACAATGGCAGATCGTTTGTTCTGAAGAAAAGGAATAGCCCACACAGAAAGGAAGATGCAACCTCTCCAGGTGAGATGCCGTCACAAGGATTGAAGTTTCGAGGCATACAGTAAAGAAAGTTACAAATAATGGAGGTGTAGAGGAGATTCATGAGACTCTGTGTATAAGCTATGGACTAAGTGTGGAAAACCCTGCTGCAGAGCCGAAGTCCCTGATGATGAACGAGGTCTAGCATACTCAAGGCTAAGGTCTAGCTTTGATTGAATAAAAGCACAATACATCTATAGCATAGAACATTGATCTACTCATGGAGGATGTTCAGCAATCTTGTATATTTAACTCTTAGTTAGTAATCAGTGTTTTGATGTCATCTAGATCAGAACATAAACTTCGACAATTCTATTGTATAAAGGTGGCCATTTTGATTTATGTGTAGGTGAATTAGGCGGAGAACCCTTCTGTTTATGACCACTTTTTTTTTTTATTATTATTATTATTATTATTGTTATTGTTATTATTGTTATTATTATTATTATTCAAGGGAGGTCTATTGACCTCTATGGATCATGCACTGGGTCAATTGAGCATTTTGCATCTTGGGGTAGGAGAAGATGTATCTGAGAAAATGTCTGTACCCAGAACCAAAGGAAGTGGATCATGAAATTTCTTGGAATGTATGTAAGGAACAGATATGGGTGATGAAGTCGATTCATCAACCTTTTTAACCATGGAGGTCAAATGAAATTTCATTTTTTTCAGAACAATTCTTTTGGAGGCACAGAGAGAGCTGTCTGCACTTTCACTGTAGTTGTGGAATGAAGTGCAGCAGCATATGTCCAAGATGAAGTGGTGGACAGCAACTTTTGAGCCTCAAAGTAAGTAATGTTAGGAATCAATTGCAAATGCTGAACATCTTTTTCTTCCAAACATTTAGGGAAAGAACAAAAGTAGAACAGGTGAAAGCCATTGCAACTGACACAAAGAGGGTCTGTTTTACACTCACAGGTATCATGGTCCTTTTCACCACAATGAGCACACATAAAGGAACCAGGACATGACTTCTTTGAATGGCCAAACCGCTGACGCAGGAAACATCCAAGACGGTTTGGAATGTATGGCTGTACCCTACAATTAAGATAACCTGCCTTGATAATGGCAAGTAGACGTGGTGATGTAAAAGTCAGATTGAGAATATTGGTTGGCATTGTATTTCCATTTTTGCTAGTGGAGATACACCTCACTGCAGAAACTCCTTGAGTGGAGAAACCAGCAAGAATCTCTGAATTGGGGATGTTCTCCAAATCCCTCTCAATAGTAACTCCTCGTGATGAATTCAAAGTAGCTTGAGGTGTAACCTCAATAATTATACCCCCAATTGCTTTTGAATGCAAGAGGAGTTCACTATGTTGAGATGAGAATATTTCCACCAATATGTCACCAAAGCAAAGCTTCTTTACTGAATTTGGAGAGCCAGCAAATCCCTCTAATCCCGTCTGAATGAAAAAGTGAGACATTTGCTCTAAAGGTTTTTCTGAAAGAGAATGTAGAATAAGAAAATGAGGTACAAAATGCATTACAGATGTTGAAGATTGCTGCTCAGAATCTTCAAGAGATGGTCATTTACCTATGGATACCTACGTACGACAAGCATGAGAGCAGATGTTTAGATTAAAGAGGAAGTAAATTGAAAGAACAGAACCTTTCCTGGGAGGTCCCCTTACCAAGTAAAGAATTCATACTGAGAGTAGCTTTAATTAGAATTGAAATATGTAAATAAGTAATTACAGTAAATAATCAAGCTTCAATCCAAACATTATTCTCTCATTAATTATCAATAATCATTTATTATGTGAGCAATAATTAGCCAAAACACACTGCTGCCCTAACAATATTAAACATGTCTATAAAACCTAACTTTAGTAAACATATTTTAAAAATAGAGAAGTAAAACAAATTTTAGCTAATTTAATATATCAGTGCATATTCTGCCCTAATAGAAAGAAGCAATTTATCTTTAAAATTTATGAAAGTTTTGTAAAAACCTGAAAATGGACTGCACTTCAAAAAACAAGTGTATATGTTCTAAAGAGAAATGTTAAGTACTGTTATTAATGAAAGGTTGAAATACATCACACTCACTTACTGAACACTTCTGTCTCGGAAATATACCACAGATGTGCTGGGCCAATATGCTGACCCTAACAATCTCTTCATTTCTTTCTGTAGAATACAACAAAAGTATTTCTAATTTATAAAATATGTCCTTAATTCAACTGCATTAGAAGTTATCATTTACATATTTTCTGCCTAATTTCATAAACTTTGTTTCAACTGTTAACTGTTTTAAGTATGCAATGAAACTACGAAATTTATCAGTAACAGAGAAAAACAGTACAAGAGGTAAAATGTGGACAAAATATACATGCCATAAAGTAGTTAATATATGCAATTTGTTACATTAAAAAAAAAAACTTACTTTTTCTTTCTTGTCCATGAATGTCGTCTCTTTCTCTGTAAAAGACAATATTTTAAACACCTGAAATTGCCAGTATACAAGTCTTTTTGCTAACTAGTTTCTATATTATTGATTGAATGAAAACCTAACTATATATATAAATTACACTTACAGAAAAATCACCGTAGTAGCACTTTATTTACCTGGCAATGTTTCAAACAAACATTTTTTTAAGCTAGAATGTTCCTCTAATTGTCATTAATCAAGACCCATTTGTTTATACTTTATGTTATCAATAGCCAATTTCAAACTATTAACAATACACATTACTACAAAACCGTCCAATTTTCATTTACTAGATGATCAACTTCAGCCATCTGTGCACATTTCCTATGCTGCTCAAAACTGTGACAAGAAGTTGGTTTTATAGCCATACTAGTTTTACAATTTATATATTTTTTCCCACTTTGGACTATAACTCACTGGATGTAATCCAAGTGAACAATGCTAGTTCAGTTTTGTGTTACAACTGTTTAACTACAAATAAAATACATTCTCTTCCTAAGCCAATGACTAGCAGTGGTATGATAAAACAGAGCTCCTATATACCATAAAGCAATTCATGACTTTTGCTAGATTTTTCAATGATAAGTTTTGTATTTTTCCCAAGTCTTTATTTAAATTGTAATACTACCAATTAATTTGTATCACAGTACATTAAGACTGCCTTCAATAAAATGTTCTCCATGACCATACTGCATGAAACTTCATTATAAAATCTTTTAAATTTTGGCATGAAAAAAAAATAATTTTTTTTTTGACATTTGTATCTATTTTTTCAAGTGTAGAACATTCAAAACTTTGTAGTGACACTGATTTGAAGTAAAAATGGTCATATTCACATCAATTTTACTATCATTAATCATACAAACAGATTATAACTGAAATAGATTTAACAATCATCAATAATCCCAACTTTTAATATGGCAACATCATCACCTTTGACAGATGTGGCATTTTGTGAGCAATATTCTTAGTTAAATAAATTTATTTCTGAGAATTATAGGTTGTTTTTAATTTTTTATGTATTGTTTGAACACAATAAGCTTAAAATATGCAATTAAAAAAACTGTCATCCAAACAATTTTCTGATGTGGGCCTTATTTTACCATAATCACTAAGCCTTAATTCTTTTGCTGCCAATTTATTATTTTTAACTAATGCTGACTGCCACATTCATTTTGCCTGTTAGTACCAAATAGGAGTACATTACATAAAAACTTCATAACTTCACTGCAAATGAACATTTAAACATAAAATTTCAGAGATTGTTTGGAATGTGCATAATCAGGTCCTGTTCAAACATCTCTATTTCTTCCAGAGTAAAAATGGGAATTATATCTGGGGTGGAAATTCTAAACTGCTTCCTCAAACTGTGATTCCTCTTCTCTGTGATTTTGTTGACTTTTCCCTGGTGGATGAACCACAACCCTCATGGTTTTAACTACGCCTATTCCCTTGGCTGCTTCTTTATGTACTTGGTCTACTTTCTTCACCACTGTCTTCACAGTTTTCTTCTGAGCTTTTATTTGCAAAAGCATTACTCAAAGTCTGAATCTTGTTGAATTATGAATGCCTGTGTGAAGCAGTCTTAAAAACTTTATTGACAAAATTCTTCCCATTGTTTTGCATTCCAGAAACAATACTAATCACAGGTTCATGAATGTGTAAATACAGGGTGGTCGCTAGAAAAGCAGAAAATTTGAGGGTCAGATAAAATCATGAATAAAATGCGTGCTTACTCATTTCTATTTTGATTTCTTTACATCATGAATAAAATGCATGATTTTAATAATTTTGTGCATCTATGAGTGTAATATAACATATGCCTTTAAAAAAACTTTGTAAAAGTTATTCTTTGTAAAAATAAATAGCTGTTTGACAAATTTTCCGCTTTTCTAGCGACCACCCTGTAGTTCAAGGCAAGCATCTAAGGCTCATAAATATTAAGTAGGAGCTTAGAAGATGCCTATAAAGTGCTACTATCTACTGAATAACAAAGACACTAACTATAAACATTTGACTGTAGCTGCAAATGGCACAAAGCCATAGGATCAACTAGAGTCAAATTTGGCAGCAAAAATAATTAATATCTTTATTCAAATTTATGTAGCTATCAAACCAATATAATGTAAATATGAATATTTATTCAAGAATGAAACTAATAATATCAAAAAACTATATAAACATCCCAGTTTTCATATTAATATTAAAACCTTTGACTTGAGGATGCACATTCCACTGGATTGCATTCCCAAGCTCATAATCTACACACACTGCTAGTGAAAACAGGATTACTCAACATTAAAGCTCATCATCTCCCTCTTCTGATAATGACTAGCCTTAGGTCATCACTTTTCAAAGCTAAAAACCAGTCAAATTTTTTTAGCATCTCTCTAGGTTAAGAAACAAATGTGTATTCAACAAATATATTCAAATTTGGACAAAAAGAATGAAAAACAAAATAAAATGAAGTCACAGTAACTGAAAATGCTAGAAAATGACTGGGAGATATAAATATATGATTAAGAGCTGACAATATTTTCCACAGGAAAAATATAAACATGCCATGTTTATGGTCCAAACAAGAAGTGTCAAAGGGTACAATTTTTTTTTTATTTGTTTTTTACGAAATAAACTACAGAAGCATTATGTAGTGCTAAGTTATCAATTCTCCAATATTTGGGAGTAAAACACGAAACAGAATTGGTAATTCAACTTGCAAGAATGTACTCAAATTAACTGAACATTACCAGCTGAGAAAGAGATATACTTAAAATAATATCTGAAAACATATATATTGGCTTAATCCACTTTTCTAGTCAAAGTTTGGACACTGCTATTTTCTGTTTATAAATGTGATTTTATAAAGTAATTTACAGCTTAAAAGCTGTAATGAAAGTTCTGAATCAAACAAATAATTTGTAGTACTTTTGTGTAACCTCACTGAATATTACAGTAAAACTAATATTGATTTCTAAGTTTCAGTGCCATATGATCATAAAACCAACATAACAAAGAGTTGCATCTTTGAATACTAGATTTAATTTTCTGTTTTCTTTAGATTATAATTACTTACTCCTAAACTAATTTTGATACTCATCCTAAAGCTTATTAGTACAACAATAAGAAAAGGTCTTTTTCATTACCCAAGAAAATTCAAGTATTAAAATTAAGATATAAAAATCTGTTTATTAATAAATGCATATTCGTACTTCACTAGATTTATTTTAAAATACAGTTTCTAGTGGAACTTTTTTTATACAAGCAACAAAGACAAAAAGAGGAAAAAAGTTTTAGTAATTAAATAAAATATTATGCTCCATCAACAGGAATTCTAAATAAAACTATCACTTAAACCTAGTTATATTATGAAATAAGATGTACTCACCCTCCTCTTTCGTACACCATTGTAAATTTTCCGAGTGTCATGGTTTTGGAATTGCCCTGAATAAATGGTAAACTGATACAATCTAAGTTTTTTTCTCTGCTCATGAATTTTTCCAATGTTAGCATATTGCAGTGAATTAGTACAATGAATAGAACCCAAAACATTATTATTAAATAAAAGTAGTTTTACTTCACTAACAGGTTTTCATCTTACAAAATGTTTCACAAAAACTTATTTTTAATTATGCATTAGAGAACACTAATAATTTAATGAAATATTTTAGCAACATACAAAATTTACTACTATTTAAAATGCTAACATTTTCTGTGAAACCAGAAAATATTTCCTTTGCCATCAACAAATGTTACCAAAGCCACAGAAAGCATAACAACTGTGTATTTAAACAAGCTTAAAACTACTACAAAACATTTTATAATTATTTTTTTTCATTGATTTCATAAAGACCTCAGACTAATCCTACATGACAGTGGTTCATATACTTTTCATTTCACATTTTGACTGAATTTAAAAAAACTTATAAAATACCAGGCATTATATACAAGGTTTTTTTTCTCTTTTTTGTTTGTCTCAGTGAACAGTTTTTATGAACTCACATCATTCAGTTCACGAGTGAATGAAGGCCTCTACCACACAACATAAATCCTAAAATTACAATTAAAGTGGCTAACAATTTACACTTATCTTGGTAAGGTGAACAGAAATGGAATTGATACTTACTAATTTGTTATTTCCTTTCTTTGTGTTCTTCATGTACTTGATTGTATCAAATTCTGTACATTCTATATTAAAATAAATATATTTACTAATCCTTTCTGATATGTTAGTTAAAATACACAACTTCCAAACTTTAAATAACCTAAGAGTAAATTCAACAAATGCAAATGATATCTACATGTTTTACTATCAAAATTCCTTTATCAGGTAAATATATGGACCTGTTAGAAAACAATGAAAAATTAAGTGAAATTTACCAGTCATATTATCTTGTAATGAAACCAGAACTATAGTAATTGAGAAATAAACTTTTCATCAAAACTGAAGTTCAGAACAAAATGTAACACAAGCAGTGAAATTAAAAAGAAAAGTATGTTCTATTAGAAAACCAGATTTGGTTTTCCTCTAAAGGCTTCTGAGCAACCAAATTCACCTACTCTTTTCAACCTAATAAAGAGACATTCCATATGAGTTTACTATCACATATCTGTTTTAATATTGATGCTTGTTGAAGTTAAATTTATATTTAAAAATGTACATAACTTGTACATTAAATCTGTATTGCAAAACTCTCAAATTGTAGAAAATTCTATTGCATAATAATCAACAACATGCATGTGTAAGTAAACACTAGCATATCATTTATACTGTTACACTAGCTGAGGTTGAGAAACTCTACTCATGTCTACAAATATAATCAATGCTACATGCCAAGAGACAGTATGTATTAGTGATTTCCTATAGTTGTGGTGTTACAAATCATATAAGCTATAACTGTGACTGGTATAACATTTACTAATCAGGAACTTCAGATATCTGATCAAAACTGCTTACACATTTTGAACATTACAAACCATTTAACTTCAGCATTCTCACATCAGACATTAGTACTTTTATTAAGACATCATATAACTTCAACATTAAAAACACAATGTGAAAGAATCAATAGCAAGAGCTAGCTATCTACTTGTTGAGTGAATTTCATCTAAATGAACTCAAAATTAATTTGCACATTGTGAACTCTTCATAAGATGCAGAGAGGACAGAGGACTCAATAATGTTTGCAAGTTTATAAAATTGTTGTACGTAAATCATTATTTATAATCAAAACTAATGTAAATTTTGCTATTGTTTGTATTAGAAAAACTCTAAGTCTTAATAGATACACATCAACATTTATATAACTTCTAAATCTAAATTACAATTTAACTCAGTTTCAGGCTATATGAAATTGTAATACATAATTTAGGAGTTCACCCTGAATAAACTAATACATGACATGCATTACACACAAAAAACATGTATAATCTATAGAGATTCAGAAACATCTTATTTTCAGATATTACAAACATTTATTTTAACTTAATAAGTTGCATTGTTGCAGTGACTGATATTCTTTTAGTAATTATGATCTTCAGGTTAGTAATATTTAACCAATTACAATATCCCATAATACCTGGCATGCTCAGGAAGTGTGTGGAATACATGTGCAATAAACAGGTGAAATCATGGAGGATGACAATACAGCATAGGTAATATTTATTTTGTTTTTCAAAAACTGGAGTCATGTAACACAAACTGGAATAGTATGCAACGACCTATACATGTTACAAATCATATGCTTCATAAATGAAGGTTTACTCGTCTTAGCATTAAAGTTATATGCTCATAAGAGGTAAAGAAATATGCAGTTTTAGGTCCTTCTGAAACTGAAATGTACAAATATATGACTTCAAAAGTTATTACAATTTGCATGATTTTAACTTGCATAATAAAATTCAGAATAGTTTGTAGCTATTTATACATTGAAGATAATAAAACTGTTCCATAAGAGGTTCTCCTTGTTGTAATAAGATTACAAGGTAATGTAAGAAGCAACAAATATACATTTTTCAAAATGAAATTGCTGTTAAAACATGACATGTATATGTACACAATAAAGCCTTATGCAACAATATTTCATAATGATTACTACCGATTCATATGTTTACATATGTACACCTATAGGTCTATTCTATACTTGCTGGTAAATACACCTAAAGATCAGTTGCAACTTATTCTTCTACGAATTTACTGTTATGAAATATGTTCAGAATGGTCAGCGTTGACCTTAGATAAGACCCTTATTTAGGCTACTTAATTTTTTTATTAAAAGTATAATATTACTTTGCATAATTATTCTTTCAGCAAAGTTTATCCACTTTTATACATTCCAAATATACATTTCACATACACATTACAAAGCTTCTGAAATAATTATTACCATTCACAATTAGTCAACTCTTGGTTGTAAATTGGTTTACTGGTTACACAAATAGAGTTAAAAGTGGACTTTCAGTACTGAATATAGCAATTTTCTCAAGTGGTTGCATTTGAAAATTTTATTTACTTATTTTTTATGATACATTACAAAAAATGTTGCACAGGGCCAGAAGTGCTAGAAAAATAATATATTAATACTTCTACCATGGATAGGAATATTTAAGTCATACAATGTTATATTTCAATAGATTTTTAAAGTTCATGCATCAAATTAAATTTTAAAAATGTGCTGTAATGATGCCTAGAAAATGCACTTTTCATGACATATTGTGACAGTTACACAGCAATACATGCATGAGGTTATTTTCTAAAATTCACTGTTGTCAAATGGAACACCTTTAAACTTCTTACAAATAAGTCCCAAGATCAGGCCTCAACAATTCTCCTATGTCAGATCACTTAGTAGTTTTTCTCATTTTATGTGAAAGAATGAACTAAAAAGAACAAAATTAGAACAGTTTCTCTTGAATGTCCAGAACTATTTTCTTGTCCTGCGAGCCTGAAATTAAACTTTGTTTCTTGAGTTTTAGTGACAGGCTCAATACTTCTTCACAGTTTACAAGAAAGAATTGCAATTACACAAAACAATCTTAACTTTTCACCATTTTGTTTTTCTTCATTCTTTCTATTCAACCAGTTTATGTGTTTAGACTTTTATGGACCTAAAGAGAGTTAGATATTATCAAGTGGTTGTTGATATTGTGATTATTAGCATGCTCTCCTTGCTGTAAAAGTAAATATAGCTCCTATTTCAAAGTACAAACAGCAGAGAAGTTAGATCAGGTACATTAGAGGCATTTGCTTTTCACTGTAGTGACAATAAATTTAACCTGTTCTAATACAACTTGCTTGACCTTGATATCCTATTTATTATTTTACTTTTATTCATTGCAAAAATCTGCATCAATTATCGTTACTTAGTCTGTTTTAATAATTGCACATACTGACGTTTAAATTTAATATATGTCATAAGAAAGTTTAATAATGAACACTTATTTACTATAAAACTATTTCTTGTACTATAACCTTGCAACTGACTCAAAAAATATTCCATTACTTTTCTATAATGAACTTTGCTTCTAGATTTGAAAATATTTGTAGAGGCCCAGCCTAGATTATGGCTGCATATACAACATACTATATACTTGAAACTTGTGACATCTAACATCAATTTTGACAAAACAGTTATGTGGGAAATTCATTCTCCATTCCTTTGTTCAATGACATCATGCTTATTTGAATTGCATAGAATCTCAACCTCTCCACTTATTTATGCAAAAATTGCCAAACTAATTAATTATGGCAGTTGTATCAAATCTTTCCAGTATGTCAATTTAACCCATCTTGGAAGCTTGAAATTATACAAATTATAACTCTGGATTAACTATTTCTTCAGAAAATTTGGTATGCTGTCAGTAAATATTACAGTATTGTACCAAAGATTTGTATGAATTTGAAATGCCTTTAACAAGTCAGTCTGAGTAAAAGGAGATTTACACACTAAGAAAACATTTTTATCTTAGAATTTTCATATTTCATTTGAAATATCTCTAGAATTTCATAAAGATTTTTTTTTTTTGTAAAACCTTCATATTTTATCCATTATTGTCTCTATTGTAACACTGATGGTAGTGAAATAATTAATACAGAATGAAATGGTATGTTGAAAAATAAAAAATAATGAAAAATAACTTCTTTGAAAGCATCATTTTGCAAAACTTCCACAATTTTCTTATATTGACAATTTCAATTTTTATCTTTTCACATATTTTCCTTTTAAGCATCTCTGTCAAAAGAAAGTCATAGCAGGAAAACATTACCCATCTATCATAAACACCTTGAACAATGTGCTTCACCTTAGAGAATGTAAACACTAGGTTTCAGTTTTTTTTTTCCCTACTTAGTTCTTCTAAAATAATATCTGAAAGATAAATGAATGTAATGCTTGTGGGATATTACAACTTACCTGCTTTTCTAATTTATTTATAATTAGGTTTAAAAACTTGTAAGCTCTTGAAGCAAAGAGCTATAATCACTGAAATTACATACTTCTACTGACAGTTTGTGTGTGAAATCTCTAAGATTTCTATAGAAAATAAAATGCTTAATATTCTTCTTCAGCTATGACAATTTAAGTGGTAAAAACTACATAAATACACTTGTGGCTGCTGCCACTGTAACACACTCACCCCCAACTAACCAGGAAAAAAAAATTAATGTGTTATAATTTGAACGACTTTGAAATTTTTAGAAAGTTTGATGAAACCCTCCACTGGAGTGGGAACTAAGAAAACATATGTTATAAAATGGATAACAAGTCTAAAATATAAAGGCAGAGACAAATTTCCCTCAAGGTTGAGTTTTGTTTCCTAATTGATCTATCTTTGACAGCAGTTAATTAATATGAAAGTAGTCACAACACAATAAAGAAATGTTTTTAAGCAAACAATACACTGATATACTTTAACAGTTTAAAAATCTCTAAAATTTTGAAAATATTTTTACATACAACAAACAATTACTTGAAGAATTATAAGCTTTGTATAGTGTCCACTGTGGATGATATTGTCTGAAGTGTCATGCTAAGCACAAGTGCATTAACATTGCAAAGTTTGTTTTTTGTTTTCTTTTTTTACTTCATCTGCAGGTATTTTTTCTGTGGACTTTTCTTGAAAAGTATTCAATCATGAAGGTTATTTGCTTGGAGACTTTTCAGGAAGAGTTGTGTTTCTAGCAAGTTAACTGCAAAGTAAACTGTACTGCAATTTCATAAGTTTTTCATGTTCATGGTTAACTTTTTGTCAATGATATTTAATGCCAGGCAGTAGTAGTCATATTACACAGGAGTGCTGAACACGCAAAACAAGGGGTAACACCAACCACAGTTACAATACTGGGCTATATATATGTCTTGTGAGGACTATAAATGAGAGTAAAAACAAAGAGGGAACAAACTTCATGGTAGGTTTGACAAACATGTTAATAGGTCAGCATATCAAGAAGGTAGGAGGTTCAAGAATTAATTCTGTATTTACAATGATACATGGTATACGATATTAATGTATTAGATAGTGAAAGCCACACTGGGAAAGATAACATTTACAAAGGAGTATTCAGAACACAGATATGCCTTATGACAGAAGTAGAGACTGTAAAACATAGATAATAAAAAAATCCCAAATACAAACAATGTTTTGATACCAAGACATCAACTGATAATAGGTTTTTAAAATAAATTTAAGTGAAACTCTTTAAAAGGTTGCTATATACATATTTTGACTCAGTTGTATGGAAAATGTTAATGCATACAAGTGCAATAATTGTAAGAATATTATAAAAGCTTTATGAAACAAGACAAAGTTTGCAACATACCATCAAGCTTAGTCAAGCCACACTTTCTATACTTCATCAACTGATCAATCCTTCTCTTCAGATCTTTTTCTCCTTGTTATTGTAAAAAACAGCACTAAGTTCTTTTGAACTTGTAAAACAACTTTATCAAAAACAAATAAAAGCACTTTCTTTTACCAAAAACTGAAGTAACAAGAATAATAACACAAACCAGCTTAACAAGTTCAAACAAAACACACTGTATAAATGATAATAATGATCAAAATTGATGTTAATTTTTTATTAATTTAAGATCAGTGTCCTGTCTACACATGAGCATTCATAACTCAACATTTTAAAATTTAACATTTTCTTACATAAAAAAGGTATTTTCTAATAATACCTACATCTTTTCACACAACAGCTATTAGTCAACTGTTAAGGTTTCATTCCTTTCCTCATCTAAGCATTGGTTATTTGTTTTTGCTTGTTCCAGTCTCTCATTCTCCTCTTAACTGCCTTTCACAATACAAGTCATGTTACACTCTCCCTCTACATCAACGTGCTCTCTTTCTTGGTATTTTATATCAGAACTCAATTCAGAAATAGAACTCATCCATTCTGAATGGAATTATGAACACTCAACCTAATAAATTCCACTTGTCCACAAATTATGGGAAGGATGTGAAACCAAAACCCAAAATGAGTTTGGAAATATGAGGAGACATTATTTCATGAACAATGTGCTGAATCTACATTAACCAGAAAAAAAAAAGAGCTACACTCAAGCCAAATCAACAGTAGAGTAACAACTACGAAATAAGAAAAATATCCAAAGGCCTGGGTTGGAAGACCCCAAAATTTGCCTGCTTCTCAAAGAAAGGAGGAAAGTCACTCAGTACTTTAGAGGAATGGCCTCTGTCCACTAGATATGGTAAGAACCTTTTAGCTCTACTAGTTGGAAATTAGAGGACTAATGAGTGTTGGGAAGTCCTGAGAAAATATGCTCTAAAAACAATGCAATGGAAGGGGGTAGTTCCCTAGATCTCTGAAAGCAATCCAACTCTGATTTATTGTCTAATGTTTAGCAGGGATGGAAAAAATCCTCTTATGCTTTACTCGTGATAGTCTATGAATGGCAGTCTAGTTGCATACAGTAATACCACCTAGCTTAAGTGGTCTTATGGAATATCCCATTTCTACAGACCCTGTTGCAACTTAAAGGATATTGTGTTAGTGATTGGTAGTGAAATATTAGTTTGATAAAGCCACACTGCCCTGGAGAACACTTGCCACAGAGTAGGATCATGTGAAAAAGAGGAATCTAGGAAAATAAAAGAAGATGCATCTTCTTATAATCTGGTAGATGTGGCCAAGATATTTACTCATAGTAGTCGAAACCCTAAGAGGAAAATATTGCTAAGTTATACAAGTAATATTTGATAAAAGTATCAGAGGATGTCCAAGTAATATTTGATAAAAGTATTAGAGGATGTCCAAGCAATAACCTTCTAAATATCCTCCAGTGGGCAATTCAAATGCATTGCTAAAGACACAGAAATGTGACAATCTGAAAGAGATAAGTGACACAAAGGACACTTCACATCCAAACTAACAAAACATCTCACAATGCAGCACCCATTCTGTTAGGAGAATTATTTTATAAAGACAACTGGTCTGTTACTGAATTCATTACTTGGAACATGACAAGCTAGTAGCAATATAATAGTAGAATACCCAAAAAAGAAGATCAAATGTTTGGAAACAAAGAGCCATGAAGAGAAAGGTAAAACATCACCATCAACATGAAGCCTAACAATTTTCCCCATAATAAGTCCAGACCATGAAACACTGCAGTGGGAGATGGAGAGGTAAGTAAAAGTTGGACTGCCTGTTCCATAATCTGGAACCAGATGCAAATTGACTGAGCCCAATTGAGATACTTGTTTAAATCGACACCAGACAAATGATATGTTTTAGAGAGAGAGAGAGAATAGATTTATAAGTTCTGATAATAAGGCCTTTTTTGATTAATTCTCAAAGTAGAATCTTGGTATGCCATTTCACTACTTGATGAGATGGTGCCAGCAGTAACCAATCATCCATGGAATGGTGTGTACACATGCCTAGAAAAAACCTTCTACAGTTTGGCAGAACACACACACTGTACTAGTGATAGTTGAAAGTGTAGCACCCCAAACTCCAGCACTTAACCATTGAACACAAAATGTAAATAGTGATGGGATAATGTCACTGTGGAAAAGTTCAAATAGAACTTGCCATCAAAATGAAACATCAACAATTCTAGTGAAAAAAAAAAGTCAATGTAGAGTGAGGAATTATTATTGTGAGACTTAGAGAATCTAGAAACTAATGCAGATGAAACAGACTGATAATTAAATGCCAATATCTTGTTTTTTTAGTGCAAACAAATAGATAAGAATAAACTCTGGAAGACCTGAGATAACTCTTCCTACTGGCCCTTAGTCCAACAAAACTCTAGCAGCCCCAGAATGAAATTTCAAAATCAAGCACCTGTAGGAGGCAAAAGTACCCTAGGTTGGGTGATTATGAGAACTGAAAAACTAACCCTGACTCAAACACCTGTTGTGCCCATGGATCCAAATTCAAGGTTTTCCACACATCTAGAAATTCTTAGAGCAAACCCCCACAGATCCTAAAAGTAAAGAACAGTCCTTGTTGCCAACATTCTCACCCAGCAAAGGGACCTTGTAAATACAAACAAAATTTCTTTTGAATACCAATGGGGTTGAGAGGGCTGATGTCAAGACCCTCAAATAGATCCTTAAATATTACCCTCTGTTAGAGTTAATGAAAGTTGAGACACCACCAACAACAATGATCCTAATTTGTCATCAAATTAACATGGTGATCCTGAGTCTTCAGACCAATGCCGGAGGGATAGTAAATATTTTAGGAAGACAAATCCAAAGAAGTTGCAATTTCTTCAGGTTGAATGAAGACACCATTCTAGAACTCCAAACTTCAAAGAGCAGGTGTATTCTTTGAAAGTTTTAATACACTTCCACAGGTACGCTAAATCACATAGTTCAGACAACTGTAACAGACAAGTTTTGGTTGTCTCTTCATGTTACTGCAATATCAGTAGATGAAGGAAAAACTACGCATTTTCTCTCAGATCTTTCAACCATCAAGAAAGGTACAAACTCAAAAACAACCCAGAAAAGACCCAACAGGCCTCCCAGTGGCACAGTGGAAAGCCTATAGACTACCATAGCTAAAAACTATATTTCAACACCTGTGGTGGGCAGCACATGGACAGCCCATTGTGTAGCTTTGTGCTTAATTTCAAAACAAATAAACAACACCCAACATATCACACATTTCATGGACCAATTTAAGAAATGGAGCAGGAGGTGGCTAATCCCAATGTGACCCCCTAAGAAGACAACAGAATAAAGGAGGGTGAAGGAAAAGAGAAAGCTAAATAATTTCCAGAATGTCCAGGATTTCCCTCAAATGCAAAAATATCACCTGACCAAATATACATCACTTTCTTAGTATGAATAAGTCTCTAACAAAACTAAATTAAGAGTGACTCTTCTCCCTTCTGATTGTTCAGCAATGCAATATATCAGGGGTGGGATACAAGAGGCTTAATTTGCCCCCTCCATGTCTGAAACAATATGGTAATCATGCTGCATATCAGCTTGCCAAACAAAATTTTTTAAGCAAAAATCAATAAGGTTACACAAAAAACACTCCAAGTATTTTCAATGGTTGTAGCACAGGGAAATTCCTTAGTGAACACTTTGGCAAAAAAAAAGTGATAATATTTAAATAAGCTTCTTGTATACAGTGGCAGGTTAGAGGGTGCCATTGATGTAGATGAACAGTCATAACAGCTACTGTCAAAGGAAATTCAGTAGAAAATAAAAACACTAGAGCAAGCAAGAAAAATTTAGACCAATGCTTAGATGGGCAAAAGAAGATCTTAGCAATCGAGTAACAGCGTGAGGAGTTTGGTATGCTCAGGAATACATTAATTTGGTTCCATTATTAATAATATGAAGTCACTGAATTGTTCTATAAATTAGTCATTTATATATTAATATTTAAAAATATATTTATCTGAGTAATTACAATTTGAATTATATGAACTGTTTCTTCTTTGTAAGGTACAAAGCTACAAAACGAACTATTTATATTGTGCCCACTGCAAGTATCCCATAATATGCAATTAGCAAATAATTTTATAAAATACAATATGTCTTACTTTAACAGTTAAAACAATAATAGTATCAGTAATGAAATTAGTATATTATTCTATAAACTGTCTTTTGTTGAACAGTACAGGGTATCCAAGAAATGCAGAAACAATCATGAAAAATCATACCAGGTAAACCCTTTAATGTAGAAACGTGATTTGTTGCCAGTGCAAGAATAGTGTTTATTTTATTTACTTATGTATTTGTTTTTAAAATATTCAGTCACCACAGTTTACATCTGCATCACAAGTTATATGCAAAATGTTCACTGTACTCAATCTTCTGTTAAGCGTAACCTTTATGAATTGAATATTTAGTCTGTTTGTCATCACTGACAGCAGTATTCACTTTCAAACTGTTTCTTACAAGTTCACAAGCTACAAAAAAAATTAGTATCACTCTTGCACTCACAACAAATCACGTTTGTGTTAAACAATTTTCAGAAGTGCTTCCAAAATTCTTAAGTACCCTGTATTTCCAAGACATTTTTTTAATGTTTTTCTTTTTAAACACTTAACAGCTAGATAAACTTATTTATGTGTTATACATGAACTCAAGTTGGTAATTTACTGAACAATACACATGAAAAATTATTTAACTGTTACTTGTTCCCAAGTATTTGAATTCTGTCACTTTGTTAGTTAAAATACAAGCATTTTCATGGTATCAATACATACACACAGAATATAAGATGATCAAATATGCACAAACTCACTCAGCATGTTTTTAAAAAATTGGTCCCTTTCTGCACCAGTTTGGAACTGACAAAATACTTTCAGTTTTTCTTGAAGTTTCCTTTAAATGAGAGAACATTATACTGTCATAGTTACAAAACAGCCAAATGTTATTTTATACATTGTTTTTGGTTAATTTTATTTTAGAAAGTACCTATTAAACAAAAAAAATGAGAATTTCAATAAACTCAAAAAATGCATTAATTTTTCCACAAATGGAAAATTACACACAAATCCTTAACTTTACAAAACAAACAGGAGTCTCCTAACATAAATGTGTTTTGCTACATCAGTAAAAGAAGATCTAAGTTAAACATAAATGATTCCTTACTCGTCTTTATAAGATGACCTTTTCTTAGGATTATTAGGCTTGGAATTGTTGGAAGAAAAAAATTCCTGAAATATTTTGTGTTCTCTGGCTATTCTTTTTCTTCTTAATCTCTCTCGTAGCCTCTGGTTGTATCCATCTAATATTGCTAAAGATAGAGCTGAAAGAGAATACGTTTTACAAGTTAACCGTTTAACCAAGAAACTATTATTTTAAATTTATTTACAAATACAACTAAAATATCAATAGGCATATTCAACATTGCTAGATCAACTGCAATAAATTCAGACAGAACATTCCATGCAACCTAGCCATAAAAGATAATTTCTTTTCTTTTATCATTTCAAAGCTGCAAAATAGCCTATCTGCACTATGAACCCTAATATTTAGTGTTATAAGCTCACAAACCTACTCTTCAGGATCAAATCATGAATAAAAAGTAAGTTAACAGTAATTTATAGTAAATTATCTTCTCTCATTTTAAATAGATAAAACAAACTGGTTGATATCCAAACAATTTTACTATTTGTTAACTTCAATGTTAAAAATTTTTAAAAATGGCTCACATGAAATTTAATTCCACCATTATTGAAAGTACTGCTGATTAAAACCAAATTATAGGGAGATTTGAAAGATTTTTAATAATAATTGCACTACAGAATTGTTCATGTGACTATTAAACCCATTGTGCACATTTATTTTAATGTGCAACTTTTATCTCTTTCAGCACAAGATCAGCTCCTGGAACTGACCTTGTAACCACTTTATGCTTGGTAGTTTTCAATCTATAACTTTCAAATTAATAAGCACATTCATGGGAAGTTTTGCAGATTATCAGTAAGCATTACAAAACTTTCAAACACGCTATCCCAGAATTTTAAACAAAGTTTTGAGATTTAAGCAGCGTTTTTCTCGTGCCTCTTTCTTTTTGCATGTTGACTGCCCAACATGCAAAGAAATTTTGATTTTAAGATTAAATATACATTTATGCATGAAAAATTTAATTTCACAGATAAAAATCTTTGCAACATCCAAATAATTATCCAATTTTTCTTAAAAACTTCATATTTTCTCTGCTATTTTC
The DNA here is from genome assembly GCA_011833715.1 of Carcinoscorpius rotundicauda. Classification (NCBI taxonomy): domain Eukaryota; kingdom Metazoa; phylum Arthropoda; class Merostomata; order Xiphosura; family Limulidae; genus Carcinoscorpius; species Carcinoscorpius rotundicauda. The sequence continues at coordinate 20,095,967 of CM022396.1, read as the reverse complement.
ACTAATGAATCTCTGTACAAATTCAACTTGACTGATCTTGTAACCACCATAAAAATTAGAAAACAAATACAATTTGTTGTTTTCATTCTGTAGCAACTGCAAATTAAAAACATAAATGTTTAGCCTAAATAGATTAACGTTAATCTCTTGGCAATACTAATTATATTGATTATCTAGCCATTCCTGGCTAATATTTCAGAAGTTGCAATAATGCAACACATGTGCACTCACATTACTCTACCCAAGAATAAAAAAAACTGACCTTTACAAAGAGATCTGCACTAACTGTGCTTTAGCAGACTAGTATTTTGTAAAATAGTCATATTTCAGATATATATGCATTATTATTACTGGCAGAAATACCCACATTATGGCTACTTCCTGCAGCCTTTTCAGGTCTGTCTGTGCAAGTGTTTTTGTTTTTTCTTATAGCAAAGCCACATCAGGCTATCTGTTGAGTCCACCAAGGGAAATTGAATCCCTGATTTTAGCATTGTAAATCCAGAGACTTCCTGCTGTACCAGCAGGGGACTTCAATATTCTACAACCATCTACTCATACTTGACATTCAATAATCTTCACCATCCATAAGAAAAATAATTTTACTGAAATTTTAGTTACAAATGAGTTATCATCACAGAGCAGATTTTATTGAAATATTTCTTTGAAAACATGGTTATCAACAAACATGTCTTGTTTTTATCCTGCAACATGAGATTTTCACTAAAAAATATATTTTTTTATCCTATTTTGTCATTTTTATTAACTTAATCTAAAACATGTAATTTCTACTGTTTTACTTATAATTCAGCTATAAAAATACTGCCTTGTTATAACATTATCACCCATTTATGACTGGTGATAATCAGTGCAGTATTTTCCAAGATCCGAATTTTGGACATATACTTCTCAAGCACCAGTTTAATAAGATTTACAAAAATGTTCTTAAATTTATATTTCTTAAAAGTAGAACAATAAATACAGAAATAAAGCAAACAATCATCTCTTCCAGTTACAACCTTGATTCTTATCACTACCTGTCATAGGTTGCTGAGCCTTATAAAATGTTGCAGGTGGAGGATGTGAAATGAAATAATATTATCAGGTTTTATTCAACCATTTTAAATAACCAAAAATCATAAAACTGCTACATCAATATCACAGAATTCCACTATAATTTATCAAGCTTAGTACCTAAACTAAGGGGACATTCTGAGATTTTGATTGGTTATTCACGTCACAGATGGAAGTCCATGAAAAGAATTTCCAAAAATTGAAAGAGATAAGGGGCCCAGTGTGTTTGGTTCAGTATACGAGTGATATCTCAGCAAATGGAATTCATGAGAAATTATTTGATATTTTAGTTTTTATCATTACTGTACAAAATCTGTTTAAATTTCAAACTAATATTTATTTAATAACCAAATACATGATATCCACTTTTAATATCTAAACAAGCAAACTGCAAGCTATCAATTGGGTATGCCAGTATAAACTATTATTCACTTTCTTTAGTTAAATGCTAGTCAAACCTAAAATTAGTGCTTCATTTACAGCATTTACAAAAAGACAATTAAACACTTCCATGTGTACACAGTTTTTGTTTATTTTTAACATGTTGGCTTTCATAAAACCCATGGATGAGTTGTGATAGTTTTCCAGCAAGCCCCACCAGTGAGTAATGCTCTATTTCCCATTTACAGGGTCACTTGTTGGCTGAGACACAACTACATATACAATTTTCCAAAAACTGTAGATGACCTGTGAAACCCTGTGAAGTATCAGTAAAATAGGCTTGGAAGCCAAGATGTTAACTACTTCTAGACCCATCACTGATCAAAGGCCATGTAATGACACTTGTTAATTTGTATTAAAATTTTATTGAACTACTATTTTATATATTTATCTTCTTATGTTTGCTATCAAAGTTAGATTATAATTGAAATTTCCACGTGTTATTTAATTTCTTAATTTAAAAACAAATATTAAATACAAACACCCAAACATCTAATTTTATATGTCATGTGGTATGTTGAATGCAGCACTGATGTTTGTGATGTCAAATTTACAAAATCTCTTTTAATAACTAGAAACTTAAGTTATTGATATTGACAAGTTAGAATATAAAATAAGAACCTATTATCTTTCCTATTTGCCTAACTATCACTGTATTTAGTAAATCAAACAAAGTAGCCACCATTCACTTCTTCCCATTTTTGAAAACTATCCCTTGTATATAACTACTTCTATACATGACATACGAATAATTGGAGGCTGAAAATGTCCTATTAGTGATTTTCTCAGCCATTTTCAAGCATAACACCATCCTCTCTATTATTTTATACTTTTTTAGATTAAAATACACATTATTACATTTCATTATTTCTTTGATACTGATGAAATGCTTTTGTTTATTCACATGTATATATAAAAACCTAAACAAAATTATTTTGTTTCACTTCCTCCGTGTGCTAAGACAAGCAGCAACAAGTACAAGGATCATAACTAGAAGACATATTTGTGGGCTTATTTTTTAACGAAGAACAGTAAGAGTTTAAGAACTTATTTGTAAATAGTAATAATCTATATACACATACAAATATAATAAATACTAGGCTACTAAAGCACACCCAAAACAGGATATTTCATAAATACTAAGGGTCAATTTTACAACAACATGAGTGCATGTGCACCACATCATTGTAGCTTTCTATTTTTAGCTAGGCACCACTTAAAGATAAACAGAATTGATAAATATATATAAATATACAATGTTATCAGATTTAAACTATTTGGTGTAAATGTGTTTTCTGTTTTATAATATGTATATTATAATCAGGTTAAAGGATCATTCAAATCAACTGAACCCAGAGAGAGATTTGTTAATGAAAATTACTTTGCATGTTGGATAGGCAACATGCAAACAAAAAATAAATCTTAACACTCAATAAAAAAGAACTAAAAAAACTGATACTTTGCATGTGAAAGCCTTTAAATGTTTACTGATAACCTGCCAGGTTTTGTGAACACGTGCTTACTAATTTGAAATTTGAATAAAAATTATTACAAGCACAAAATGTTTACAAGGTTGGTACCATGGACTGACCCCATACTAACAGAATTAATTCTTTAAGTATGGGGTCTTTATAGAGAGTTCACAATTAAGGATTTTTAATGATTAGTATGCTTCCTAAATAAAAACTCTTAAAAATATTTCACATTTACAAATTTACTACAATTTCACTTCAGAGAATATGAAATTGTTTTAATGTATTTGTTAAAGACCAAAAATACTGTCAACCAGCAGTCACATAAAAAGTTAATACACAAACTATCAAATATATCTGCTTTAAGACACTTCTACAAAATAAAAAAGGAAAGATTATAACCTCAGTAGTATTTCATCATTTGTGTACAAAGTTATACAAGAGCACACAATCATACCCAGTCCTAAAATGACAGACTAAAGGGAAGGCAAATAGTCCTAGAACACATTGACTCTTGTATAACTGTTTAGTGGAATTTGAGTACCAATCTAACAATACATCAATAATCAAATAGTGCAAATTGCAATTATGTAGCAGCAGGACACAAACCACAAGCCCTCAAATTCACAGTTTAGACATATTAATAAATATCAGTAGTCAAGCACGATATTACAAATTAAAAGGTACAACACCATCAATATGACTGCATTTAATCATATCTGTAAAAGAAACAGGCAATTGCAAGATAAAAATGATTTCGCCATCTCACTATACATACCAACTTCAACTTCGTCATCATCTTTACGAATACATAAATTACAGGCTACTGATTCTGCATTATTGTCATAATCCTGAAAAAAAAAGAAAACATAACATAGCAATTCAGTACAATGAGTTAATGTATTTTTAAGGAAATAGTAAAGTTATTAAAATAATAATTTTGTGATCACTATAACTGCAAGTCAAATGTTTTCAAAAACCAAAACCAAAAACTAATTCTTCCATTGTATCTTACATAACAAAACAATGCTTGCAACATCATAACACAGGACTACAACTATGAGTAAAACTTTAAAAATTTACCTATAGCCCTTCAAGAAATAGCATTGTTATACATTAGCTTTAGTATGGCTACTAACTACTTGAATAAAGGAATCTTTTACAAGTTTATATTTTGCAAATCAGAGTTGTCACACCTTCAACTAGAAAAGCATTCCAATCTATACAGTTTAAGAAAAATATTTTATGATGTTAAAACTTTGTAGTTGTACAGGAATTATTTTATTTCACACCATTTCATTACTTAAGGTACACTAAAGGTAAATTACTGATGAATTTGCAGATGTTATTCCTGCATTGTTCACATACAATTTCTACCATTCATTAAACTGAAGTAACAGATGTTCAGAATTCTATACAAGGCATGGCTAATCATAAATCCCAAGAAACGTGAAAGATAAGTTCATTTATAAGTATTTCTACATTAAATATGTAGTGTTCAAAATTAAATACTTCTTTCTATATAATCCAATCAACATTCATACAGTTCTAGAAGTATGTTTCAAATAAGTTAAACAAAGTGCATACATTTAGAAATAATGGAAAAAGATATTCCATGACTAGAATACATGGAAATAAACTTATTCTTCACAACCATAATTTCTGAATAATCTATGTAAAATTACATCTATTTTGTATAATTCCTATGGTTAACCTTGGACAGTTGGCAACTAATGCTCAACTTGTTGGGACATATGGGTTTATGATTTATCAAGCTTCGATGAAATTGGAGACTTCAAATTCTATGTAAAACATTAATGCTCTTCAACTTTTCAGTCATTCTCTATATAAAAAATAATTTGCTTCACACTGTCCCTCAGATTAATGATTTTTATACTTCTATCTGTTATAAACATTCAGTGTAAAGTCTAAGAAAAAGCAATGCAATGAAAAATAACTGTTTTCCCCACCGTGGAAAGAGAATCAAGTAATCAATAAAAGTAACTCCAATGATGATAGCATTTTTGTTATTAGGAATACTGTAACTAAAAAAAGATCATAAACACACACACACACACACACACACACACATAATTTCAACAGATTACTGATTTGAGGTAAGGGTGGATTTGAAATATCTAAATTTTTAGAAAGAATTTCACAATTGACCATATAAATGTCTTGTTAAAAATTAATCTCACAGGTTTAGGGGACGACTCATTATAGAGGAGGTTGTTACAAATTTGGTCAAATTGTATTACTGCCACAAGTAGATTACCTTAGGGTTCGCTATTAAAACATGCACTGTTCTTGATTTATATCAGTGGCATATATAAATGAATGGTCAGTAAATAATTTATATTTGTTGATGATATTAAAATACTGGGTATTGTAAGTTGTAAAAAGAGGATGCTTCAAACATACATAATTATTTGGTGAGTTGTGCAAATAAAATGGCAATGACTATTAATTACAATAAATGCAAAGTAATGCATGTGTGTTATCAATATTTTAATTACAAGTACAATTCTGGTAAGAATGAAGTGTTATGAAAATAGTCATAGTGTTTTGGTTAATTACACTTAAGCCATCCAAACAGTAATTCTATTGCTAATGGTAGGGTAAACATAAATAATGAATACAATAATACAAGACACCACTTGTTTTGTTTTTTTTTAACTTATAAAAAAAACTGAATTACTGGAAAGGGTTTAACCTTCCCAAAGGTTCAGTCTGGATGACCAAACACATGATCTCTTTGTACTCATTTAAAGTCACTACAGATTTAATACTTCTAGCTTTCAATACAGCATGTATATCTTCACAAATTTGGCAGTATTTAAGTTACTTTTTCAAGGGGTAATTACAACAGGACCAATTCAGGATTTTTTTTAAATATTGCCCTGTAGGACTACAAACTTAAAACTTGTATACTATTAAGATTCGGATTATTAGTTGGAATTTTATGCTGTACTAATTGGTATAACATAAACAAAAGGTAGTTTGGTAAAATTTTGAAGTAAGACACTAAATAAAACCTTGTGATATGCACAGTAAAGGATATCTGTGGCAACAGGGTTAAAGGAAGGTTACTAGGATGACACCTGCAGAAGAAAGATTGTCATCAGAGAACAAGTTAAAATCTCTGAAACTGTCCTCTCTTGATAAAAAAAAAAAAGAAGAACTAGTACAAATCAGACTTAGATCAGTTTAACCCTTAAACTGCTCAAATAGTTTTTGGCCACCACTGGGTGCATAATAAAACCAAAGTTAAAACTGTATTAATACAGAAAAGTAAATATATCAGAAAAAACATTAGAAACACACAGCCTGTCTGTCTTTCAAGTCTACATTGGATCTTCTACAATCATGGTGGGTAGCCACAGTAACTCCATAACATTCCTGGAGCAAGTGCACCATGTTGCAACTATGAATGTGCATGAATTTGCACACACAAATATTTTCCATTTTCATTAAGTACAAGTGATATGAATTAATCATGGATACATTCAGAAAATGGGAAAAAAAACAAAGTTTGTCATACCATTTGATGCAAATACATACACTTTTCACTGGTCCTATCATCATGCTTGACCAGCCACACATTCCAATTTTAATCAGTCACTGCATCTGGCATAACAATTTTGTTTTTAGTGGTGAAGTAAACTTTTTCACTGTCTACCATTTTCCCTTCATGCACTGTTGTCAACATATGCTGACTTCTCTACTCATACAATTTTATTGCAACACTTAAAACAACTCAAGCAATTTCTGCATATGTTGAATGAGTGTTTAGTCATTATCTTCTTGGTAATAGAATCCTCTACCAATGATACCACTGTATAGACTGATGAATCAGTATATGAAAGCACTTCCATTGATTCATTATTCCATCTATTTTGTAAAAATCTGTCATTTCAGCAAAAACATCCACAAAAACCATCACACTAGCTCACCCATGCTTCATGGTAGGTGCAATGCATTGAGGTAAGTATCTTTCACATTTTTTCTATCAGATGGACAACCAATGCTGTGAAACAAATATTGCAAACCTAAACTCAACTGTCCCTAATACACTTTTCCAATCATTAAGAGTTAATTTTTTGTACTTTTCTAGCTATTTTAGTCTTTTGACAATACTTGGAGATGAAAGTAAAGGGTTTTTTTTAATACACTATTAAATATCCCATTCTCACAGTCTTCTTAATACTGCAGATCTTGAGACTTATCTATCATTTAGTATATGGTTATCTTGTGTGTGAAATCAGTGGCAGTCTTCCTTCTGTTCTAAAGGCTACATAAATGAAGACACTTAACATCAGTATCAATGAATTTAATGCAAACTCTCTACTCACTAACAGTACTTGACAGTGTTTGAGAAGCATTTTAAGTTTGTAGCAATTTGTCAGATAGTCCAACCACCATCATGTAAAGCTTTTATGCAAACTCTCTACTCTACTGACAGTTCTCTATACTTTTTGAGCTAATGCATGATAATAAAACCTAATACACAGTATTAAACACTGTTTTTATCAAGTTTTATTTGTGGAATACAATTAAATTGATTTCTTCTAGCATATACTGGTAACATATGCTAGCTTCTTTCAATATAATTAAAATACCATATGGGGTACCATGACATTTACACTTCAGCCTTAAATTTAATCAGAATGATCATTTAAACAGAACCCTTACAACATTCACCTGGTACAATTATGTGGCAATTCTAAAGAATGATCATTATTCTCATCCTGTGAGAATAAAATGCAAAGAATGACAAATATTCCCTTGTCCTAACACTTTTGCACATAACACCAACAGGGTTACTGAACACTTGGCACAAAATCACTGCCCTCATGCCAACACCAGAGGCTTTAGCATCAACAACACTTGTATTCTCTCCACTCTCGTTTGGCAACTCCATGTTACTCTCTTCTACTTCCTCCTGAACAATGAATTCTGAGTCCCAATTGTCCAAAGATTTTTTTCTTCATCACTGCATTTGCCCAATATCTTGTAATTTTAGTCAATATTAAAAAGGGTGTGAATTTATCAACATGAGAAGTCAAAGGACTTGTCTCTGCTATGTCTATTAGCTTCTATGGTTGCTTCAGCTGTATGAACAAATGCACACATCCTTCAAAGAGTGACTTTTTTTCAAAACAGGGTGAGAAAGCATACATGATAGATAGACATTAGTGGTTTACAGTAAGTCAGATATTGATGAGAAAAGCAGTTTGGGAGTTAATACTGTTATGGAAATTGTGGTGAAGCATAATTTTTTCATACTTAATGGTGAGAGCTGTCAAAAAAGAGAACCCAAGTATAAATTATAGTAGAACAGAAGTAACCTTGAACAAAGACAGTTTTTATTTTCCTAACACTGTGGTTAGTCTGTAGAGTGGGTATCTTTAACATGTAATGGATGTACTAAATGCAAGGGAAAGCTTGGTAAATACATGAATGGTAAGAGCTGGCTCTGAAATTTATTTTCATTATTGGATGAAAAAGCCTAGGTGTACCAGTGGTGAACTGTGTTGTTCTTATATTTTATGTTTACTAGTTTATTAAAATGTATTTAAAACAACAATGGGGTCTGGAACCTCAAAGGTAATCTTAAAATTAAAGTTGATAAACAGTATACTTCTTGAATAAGTTAGTAATTCATGTTTAAAACTGGTTCATATCTCACCCATTCAAAATCATCTCTCTTTGGTAAATATCCTAATTCTTTTTGCTCTTGTGGTGTAAGTTCCTCTGGAGGTAGCAAAATCTCATCTGATAAATAAAGAATATAATTTATCGTGAACCACAGCAAAATGCTTAACATATAAAATGGAGCTTATTATATTCTCTACTGAAAAAAAAACATTTTACAAACTACACTGATATCAATTCTTGTGATAATTTTGAAACGTTTAAAAAGACATTGCTAAAAAGTGCTATATTACATGAAGGATTCCATGAAATCTTTTGTGGATCCAGTAGAAAAAAGCAAATTTGTGAGCACACAACCAATGCAACATAACTTCTAATGGTTACTATTAACATTTAACTCAGAAGTGAAATTTATCTAGAGATTTTGCTTTCCCATATAAACTAATAAGTTTTCATAAACTACTATAATGAAAGTTCTTGACTTCTACTCAGGTTGTGGTATTCATTTTCAAACACAGTTCCATTTAACTATCTTGAACATTTCCTTGATTAATACACACACACACACACACACACACACACTCTCTCTCTCATAAATTCATCTCTCAGAGTTTTGGAAGAATAAATATTTTAAATTAAGAAACAAGATGGTTGACTATAATTCTGAGATTGTCAAAAAGCACAAAATAGAAACAAAACTAAGAGTAAACATTTTTACTAATTAGCTAGTCTACATTATACTTTAATATACTAACAGCCTATAACTTGATTAATTTTAAAACAGGAAATTTATATGTCTTCCTACCATTGCTTGAGAATGTTTGGTCTGTAACTGTGTGAAGAGTCTGGAGTGGCCATGATGCTACAAAACCAATGGTATTACAAACATTTTACTTTAGCACGTAGAAAACTATTAAATATATTCTTTTGTCACTTAAAACAAATTATAATCATATTCATGAGTTATTTATTTCTTTAAATATTTAACAAAAATTAATCTGTTAATTTTTTTTAACTTCTCTTAACTTATAAAACATTGAATCAGTACATTAAAAATTGAATTATAAACCATTTAAAACTGTTAGTTTATACATATTTTCTATAACTAAGATTTTCTCTAGTAGATGGTAAATACTTGCTAAATTCATAGTCATATCTTAACCAGCAACTTTACAACAGTTTAAGTAAAAAGAGTTGAGTTTGTTTGTTGTTAAGCACAAGCTACACAATGGGATATCTGTGCTATGCTCTCCACAGTACTGAAACCAATTTACAAGTGGTGTCAATACTCACACAGAGAGTTGAGTGTATTATAAATAGATTTTGAAGCCCAACCAGGTCATTAAACTTCATATCATCAAGTCTAGTCATGCTATGCTCTGTCTGACAACCATTCAATTTGCAGTGTACTTTCCATTGCAAAAGGCTTCATCATAATGCTGTAATGTTCAAAGTACAGCAACCCTCCCTCCAACGATTCATCTAGTATATCAGAATGATGATTTCCAAGTACTTGTTTTAACCTATCATACAGTAATCCACAGGCAATGCATTTGGCAACACAACCGGCATGTCTTCATATGGAATAGCATGAATATCCATTTTATTCTCCAGCTGCTTGTGGAATGTAGAACTGGAAACATCATCTTGGCCTCATTTCTGTATAGTACAAATGGTCCACAACAACGTTCTTATAGTAAGCAGATCTTGACCTTTATATATCCACTTTTCTGATCTCTAATTTACCATTGGCACAGTATCCAGTGATGATTATGAATACCTTCAAGAAAGTTCTGGAACATATATTGTACAAATAACCAGCAAAAGTGGCATGAGGTTTTTTGCAATTAAGCTGTTTTATACACTTCACAAGTGTCACAACATGATACTATATTAATCTCTGGCTAAGTACCATTCATGTAGCCTTTTTTCCTGGAAATGTCATAAAAGTGCCTCATATACATGACCTATGTAACTCTTCCAGACAGAGATTTTTTTTTTATTATGTTGCATACTGTTGCCTTGAGCACATAAAAGATAGCTTTTGCTAAATTCATGTTTGTGGATTCTCTCTTGTTATAAAGATACAACACTATGCTTACCACTACTGACAGTACTTATTGCAAATAGTTTACTGAATGGTCTTGGTTCTCCAAGTTCTTTTGTTTTTCAGTTTCATCAAATACAATAAATATCTCCTTTTTAGAAGTTCTAAATACTTAATCTAAGCATATCTGATATCATTTTATTAATATGAATTACTAAATCCTTTATAGTAAGTAAGATAGTATCAAAATTTTCAAATCTGATTACAACAGAAAAGCCTTTTATTTTATTTGAAAACTGATGCAACAAATGTTTTATTTTCCGAGTTACCTTTTCAAGAGACATTTATCTTACCTTCTCCAATATTTCCATAAATATACATGTCTGTATAATGATCTCTGACATCTAGAATAGAAATAAAACAATTATTTCCCTATTGTTAACAAGTCAATGGTTCTGTATCACAGCTTTATGGAAATATCTCAAACCATAAAGACAATCCAAGTTATGTATGATAATGTTTTAATATACCAATGAAAATCACAAAATTACCTTATTAATTAATTGCTTAACAAACATGTTAAAATTGTACTTAAAAATATAATTTAGTTACAGTCATGTAATAACATTTTAATCAGAAGTGTAAATAAACAATACGAGTTAAAATAAACCTAGATTATAGATTACTTTTTAAGACTTGTTCAACTCGAAACTGAAGAAAGGTATAATATAAAAAATAGATATGTTTAAATAATTTTAAAACTTTTTCAAAAAGCTGTAAAATTTGACTTTCAGAATGGAAAAAATATATTTTTTGTAAGTTTATGAATTTAAAGAACAAAAATATAGCAAATATTGATTCAATCAAGCTTTCTCTAAACACCAAGTATTTAATCTTTACAGTTGACACAAGTAACAAAAGACCAAAAGGTGTTCACAAACAGAGAACAGAACACTAAAAATATGTATAAAAACAATCTTTTAATAATGTTCACAATCAAATCCAAATAACCTGCTTGGTATTTGTTTCTTTTTCACTTATTTTTACCCTTTTTTTTACCTGAAAAAAATTAGTATACAAAATCTTTAGAGTGTATAATCTTTCTAAATGGGAATACATGTATTTGAAAATAGTCATATTTATGAAACAAAATATAAGTAATAAATATTTTTGCTTTACCTTCTAGACTTCTATCTTTGAAATGCTGAGCTATGCCTTCCCTAGAATATTTATTTCAATTTTCAGTGAGTCTAAACATAACTTTATGACTGTGGATTATTATTTAATCCTAGAAATTTTTAAAATATACAAATATATCATTCAACAAGAAACTGAAGAAAATTAGTGTTACTGCAAGCTTCAGAAATAAAAGATTTATAGTCAATTCAACTGTCTAAAAAAAATAATTAAAAATCAAAAGATAAATTTTCCCTGATTCACATTCATTTATTCAAACCTTTCTTTCCACAAAATACCAATAACTACTAATTTTCAATCACTTTCTAGAAACCACAGAATTATATTTTGATTACTCCTCTTACTTTCAAGAAATTTTGGCTCATTCATGTTGCCCTTCTTGTTCCTTACATAAAAACAGTTTGATATTTCAGTATTAAAAGTACCATCTTGTACTTTAATTTGGTCACATCATAAAAATCTTTGGATTTATCTATAATAATGGCAAATCATAAATATATCATTAACTACAGAAAAATGTCTACTTGATGTTATTAACTTTAAAACATATGTTATATCAAACCACCCTTTGGATTCAAAATATTACTACTCTACTGTCTGGACCTTTCGACTTTAGCGTCCATCCTTGCATCACTAAATAATTTCCACTGATAACAGTTTACTACAAAAGTTTTGGACTGAAAGTCATAACACCAGCAGTTTAAATATATCTTGGTTATTGTCTCCAAAGCAATATTACATATTTTGGTTTGAGCTCAAACAAAAAAGTTACTTTTTCCCTCCAAATGTTCAACTTGAACAACATTTTCACTGACTGATCCACTTTGTCTTTTCCTGTTAGTTATATTGTACTCTTCCGACTTAACTTTGGAGCAAAATATGGTAATAGAATCAATAACAGTAGTCTCAACTTTACTACACAGGATATAATAAGAACTGAGGTTGGTTGCTCTTGGGCTTTAAACAATTTTTTTGGTTACTTCCAAAATGTTATGAAAATGAAGCTTTATAATAAAGCTAGAAAATTAAATAAAAACAGATATAAGCTGTTACAAGCCTGAAACTGTTTAAGATTAATAACTGAAATTTTCTCTTATGATCTGCAGTCCTTTTAAAACAAAGAAAGAACAAATCAAATTTATTTTGTATTTTTTGTGGTAGTTATAAGATCAGTCCATAAAGCATTAGAGTAGAAAAATGACAAGCAAAATATAAAGTTTTACTGAAAAACAATTGACATAGAATATGAAAACTGTAAATGAAAATCACCTTGCAATCAAACTAATCAAAGCCTGACTGAAGTAAATTCAGAGATAAATCTTCAGTGGAAATATTTTTACCAAAAATTCTGATTTTTATGTGCAAAACATACTTGTAACATTCATTACAAGCTTGGAAGTTTCCTTGAAGGTACATTTAGTAAATTCAGAATTACAAAATTTACAGTAATTATCAATTCTTCAATAACGGCTTGGTCCAATGGCCAGCCCTACACTTGTAAACTATTTCAATAACTTCTCTTCAATGACATAAAAATTTTACTTTTTAACCAATTACACATAATTAAAGAACTTCAGTTATAATTTCCAGCTCTAAATTTCTATCAAGCCTGTTTAGTTGATGAGCAAAATCACTTACCAGTTGCCAAAACCATAATGCTCAACTGCTTCCAATAACAACAATTCATCCACAGCTTTCCAGGCTCCAGCCGTTGGGAATATTAGAAATGTTCCACAATCCTAAAAATCATTAAAATTAGAGTTACATTAAGTTTACATCAAATTCACTTACTCAGAAATGATGCTATATTACAGCATGAAATGGTTAAAACTGATCACTTGAATACAAATATATTGGTATCATATAAAGATTTATACTATAACTACAGTTACACTCACATTAAAAATAGAAAATTTAAACAAATACTAAAAAGTTTACATGTTTATATTTATAGATGTAGCAAACTATTTTAAATTCACCTATATATGTTTCTATATGTATATATTTCCATGTTTTATATAGAATAGCATATAAAAATTTTCTGTGTTTAATATACATTCAAACAGAAACAGAATTCTTTAGCATAAACAAAAAGTGGCATCAAATTCATACTCTCATTTACTTATCTTTTGTAAATTTAGTAAATTATGGACACAATCAAAATCATCAATATACACTTTTTCTGCACTCAATTTTTCCCTAGAAATCTTTCCCTGGTTTAGTAAAAATTGCATTCCACCTTTTTCAAAGAGAAACATTTTTCAGTGTAACAGAAGTGTGATTGCAACTGCAATGAGACTGATATATTGTGCATGCAATTGATTACAATATTGTTTAATAAGCACAAAACTCCAACTTGGAGACTTAAGCCATTATTCAGGAGGAAAAAAATAATCTGATTTTTTGTAAATCAATTTTCCAAGAAATAATGACAGCATAAACAAGTTACGAGATAAAACTTTGATTGTCATACTTAAACTACTACAAAAAAGTTTTTATAGCAAATTTACAGAGAAAACATTTTCAAATGAGCTAAAACTGTCAACCCTATTTAAGAGTAATATGCATTATGAAATACCTAGATTAGTCTGGAAACACGTTCAAAATAACACATATTCAGATCAACTATATCAACCTTTTGTTAAACATAAACCATGAGTTGTTAAGCTTGAACCTTGACTTACATGTTGCTCAATTAAAAATTATGAAAATGTATACAATTTTTAGTTAATTTTTAATATAACTTAATAATATTAGACATTAAATGATAGTATTTATAAAAAATTTCTTTAATATATGAAATGTAAATTGCTAAAGTTCTTCTCATAACAGGTTTCAATGTAAGTAGAAAAAAAGAAAGATAAAAACTCTTAATTTTAAAAACAAATTAACTTTCATATTAGTTTTCAAACTGCATTTCCTTCATTTTCACAAACACTAGAAGAAACAGCTATGTTTTAGAAACATACAAACTTGTTGATATCTAAAAATATACATTTAAAAAAAAATTTACCAATTAATTACTGAAATTAAAAGTTATTTCAGAGTTTATGAATCAGAAAGATAAGAATTGTAAATCTTTTTTAGAATTTGCTAATTTGTAATTTTCTCTTAATAATTAAAAACTATTACTATACTTACAATGAGTTCATATCCATGTTTATTTTTGTGTTGACCTATCTCTACTCCACATGAAAAACACTGTAAGTGTAATGAACACATGAAAAAACTTGCAAATCACTATAATGTAATTATTTCAATTATGTTAAATATTTTGGATAAAACTGAGCCTTATGCACAATTTTCAGAACACACAAATGTTTTATTATCAAGTTTCTTACTTCAGACAGAAAATAAATAATATAGAAGATCAAATTCTCTAGAAATCACAAACTATAATTTATCACAGGTAGCACTTTATTACTTTTAAGACAAATGATATGAATACTAAATCATTACTAATATTTTTGGTAATTTCAATATGTTATTTAAACATAATAAGCTTAATACAGCTTCTGTAGCCTAGGTATACCAAGATAACTAATCTTTCAAAAGTTTGAGATTTCAAATACTCTGAATGCATGATCAGAAAATACTGCTCTTAAACACGTTCTCTGACTACTAATAAATTAACAATAACAGGCAATGTTAACCAGTTTCTATAAGAATGAAATAAGCATTTACATAACTTAAGTTTGGGCATCTTCATATTATGATAAAAATTACACCTACTGGAAGCAAATAAGGATTACAGAATATATGAACAACTGTTCTGAAAAAGTTCGCATTTGTACACAGGTAAAAGCATTTTTAAAACATACATTTTGTTATCAATTTAAAAATTGGAGGGAAAATTTTAATACAATTAGAATACGCAGCTGATTTGTCGATTTATCATTCCTAGCAAACCTTTACGATGCGCATGCTCAGCTTAAAAGTTTCAAATGATTCTTAACAGAAAAATAAAAGTTTTTTTCACTTTGACCGTTAGGCGGCGTTTGTATTTTCATTAAGAGTTAAGAATAAGCCTAATACTATATCTGCAAGTGACGTTGTGTGAAAATACGCTCGTGACAGTATTTGCAAAGCTCAAAAAATTACGAATATGTATACTTCAAGAAAGTTTGGCAGAAACAAATATTTTCTTCGAGTTCTTACATCAAAAAATACACTTAAACGTCGGTAATGTACAGGTATATTCAAAGTGAAGAAATAACAAAATTAAACGACCGTTATTCGTTTAATGCCACTTGCCTGTAAGCAGAGGTCAAAGTCTTGGCACTGGCTACATTTCACTCTTATTTCCGTGATTTCTTCTTGGCAGTAATTACACTGATAGTCAGCAACTGACCCTGATAATATAATCAACAAGATGTTTAGCGCACTAATTAATTGCTGAAAGCAAATATAACTAAGTCCATGATATTTTTACAAAACTTCATACGTACCACTACCAGCCATCTTTCTTTGTCCAACACCAACGCCTGATGACGTCATAAATTTCCCACAAATCCCTTCACGGCGTTGAGAGAGCGGTTTCTACACGAACATAACCGTACATTCTCTGCAGAATCTGTATGAGGAAGCT
Source organism: Carcinoscorpius rotundicauda (assembly GCA_011833715.1). Taxonomy (NCBI): domain Eukaryota; kingdom Metazoa; phylum Arthropoda; class Merostomata; order Xiphosura; family Limulidae; genus Carcinoscorpius; species Carcinoscorpius rotundicauda. Next base: position 20,079,490 of record CM022396.1, on the reverse strand, counting down.
GTTCTATAACTTAAAGGAAATTGCGCGTGATCGTGCAGATTAACCACAACAATAAAATCATACTTGAGTCATATTACAGCATATCTTTGAATAATTAAAGCAATGTTAATAAATCTCAGAACTATTAAAATCCTATTAAAAATAATTTAAGTAATTGGCTTAAAACACATTCCTCGACAAATTCTTTTATTTTGATATCATTTTTTCTATTACAAATTATATCAGTTATAAAAATGTAACTATTATAGCTGGTCTCCCCGTAGAATAGCGGTAAGTCTTCCGATTTGCAATGCTAAACTCAAGAGAGCAATTTCCCTCTATGAACAGAGTACTTAGTCCAATGTGGCTTTGCTATAAGAAAACACAAACTGTTATAAATGTATTAATTTTCTAAATACAGAAACAAGATAATAACATCCGAGCTTCAATTAAATAGTTCAGCACCCTCAAAGTGTACCCGAACAATAAATATTATATGGTAAAGAAGATAGATTGTCGCTGAATAATAAAGCGCTATCACAGTGTAAGCCTCAGAAAACATTATTATTTTTATAACTTGAGTCATTCAAATAAAAAACAATTGCTATATTATGTTGCATGATATATAAAATGAAGAAGTTTAATAACGAACGCCAAAATTATCAATTGTCATTTTAAAAGCGTTTTAGCTAATTGTTTCATGGATACAAACCACATCAGAACGAACTACAATAGCTCATTTTGATATACAGAATTGATAGATTAGATCAATGTATGAATTTTTCGAAATAAAATAAGCACACAAAAATGAAATTGCCATCATGTCAATACAAACTATACAATTAAACTTCCACGTTTTAATGTGATGGATTCGCCTAATATTGTGAGTAAAGATTTTGTTGGTGTTTAGTTGTGAAGGGCCTGGTATGGCCAAGCGCGTAAGGCGTGCGACTCGTAATTCGAGGGTCGCGAGTTCGCACCCGCGTCACGCCAAACATGCTCGCCCTTTCAGCCGTGGGAGCGTTACAATGTGACGATCAATTCCACTATTCGTTGACAAAAGAGTAGCCCAAGAGTTGGCGGTGGGTGGTAATGACTAGCTGCCTTCCCTCTAGTCTTACACCCCTAAATTAGGGACGGCTAGCACAGATAGCCCTCGAGTAACTTTGTGCGAAATACAAAACATATTTGTAAAATTGGGTAAGATATTCGTCAATATTAGCCTCATATCATGTTCATGACTGTAAGTAATAAATATATAAGTTCGTACAGATGCGTAGGAACAATTTGTATTAGAAATTGAAATGTTTTGTGTGCAAAGTTTGAGCACTCTCCAAGTCACCGACTCCAGATCTTTAATAGTGAATTTATTTTAAATTCTTTCCCTAATCTTCTGCGGTAAGAAAGTTCCAGCAATTGATTCTCTTTTGCAGAATAGCCAACAGATAGATCGTTATTTTCAACTCAAGAAAAACTCCCAAATGTAGAATACATTTTCCACTTTAACCCAAATCCATATAACATAAAGTTTTCCTCTTAGTTTACATAAATTGTTCTTGTTTTTGCATATAAAATTCTCAACAAGTGGGTTTCTCGACATCACTGATTGTTCTTGTTTATATAGCTAAAATTTTAAGATTTCAAGTGCCAGGTTCAATCCAGGAACTGCAAATTCTTTTTTCCACATTATTGTTTGTTTGCCTGTCTGTTCAAAGTATAAAGCTACACAATGGGCTATCTGTGCTCTGCCCACCATGGATATCGAAATCCGGTTTCTAGCGTTGTAAGTCCACAGACATCCGCTGTGCCACTGGGGGGATTTGCGTAACTAAGAAAACTTTCTGCAAACCAACTAAAGGATGTTCACGAACCATGTGTATTCCGAAAAGTAAGGAGCTGAGATTCTGTATATTATAAAAAAGGTAGCTATCAACAGCATCTCCTACCAACTCTTGGTTTTCTCGTATCTGACTAACTAGTTAGATTTAACTTACGATTATAGTGCACCAAATCATTATATGGGAAATATTGGCATTGACCTGGATCATATAAACATTAATTGAGGCGTGGCAACTAGAATACTTGAAAGATTAAAAGTTGAAAAGGCACTAGGTCCAGACAAGATTTTTTTCAAGGGTTTAAAAAAAAAGATCAAATATATGAGCCATTTCATTTTGCTAATTCGGTATACATTGGGAAAGCTCTCACCGACTGATTGATTGTTTGTTTGTAATTAAACACAAAACTACACAATGGGTCATCTGTGCTCTGCCCACCACGAGTATCGAAATTCGGTTTCGTGCGTTGTATGTCCAAAGGCATACTGCTGTGCATCCAGGGAGCTTCATGGATTGAAGCGTACTAAAGTTACTCTTATTTCAAAGGAAGTGATAGAACAGCCTGGAACTTATAGGCTTGCAAGTATTCCTTCTGTACTAGAGAAATTTCTAATAACTTTAACGGAAGAAGCTTTACGGAGTTATTTAATGAAATGTGACATTATTAAACATTGATTTATAAAAGGAAATAATGCACTAGTAACTTGTTATTTCTAAAATACTTTATTTGTTACCTGAAAGATGGAAAGAAGGATGGGCTTGATGTGCATCGCTTTTTCAAAAAGTGTTTGATAAGTTGTAGCATAACAAATTAACTGAGAAAATCGTGTTGTTAACGAATTTTATATGCAAAAACGGCTCGTTTGGGTTGAGAAAATATTTCAAATAGAAGAGCGAACAACGTTTCGACCTTCTTCGGTCATCGTCAGGTTCACAAAGAAAGAGGTAACTGACCGGAAGCTGACCACATGTTTGGAAGGGGTTGTGTAACTGAGTGTCGTAATGTAGAGGGCGGGATTAGATGTTTGAATATATAATTTTATCTATAATATTAATATAGGTATAATGGCGTTCCTTTATATTGGTTTATTTTTGGTTTAAGTTGTTGTATAAGTAAGGCTTCTTTAATTTTGCGTTTGTTTATGTTTGTTTCTTTATTTAGTATTTTAGTGTTTTCTATGGTTATGTTGTGTTCATTTGACTTGCAGTGTTCGAAAACGTGTGAAGGTGACTTTTTATGTTCTTTGAATCTGGTTTCCATTTTTCTACTTGTTTCTCCAATATAGAAGTCGTGGCAGTTATCACATTGTATTTTATAAATAATGTTGGTGTGGTGTTTGTCAGTGTAGTTCTTACATAGTATAGACCTCAGTTTTGTGCCTGGTTTTTGAATAAATTTAGTATTAACTGGAATGTTATATTTTGTTACTAGTTTTTGCCAAATGTTGGTTATTTGTTTGCTGATGTCAGGAATATATGGTATACAACAGTATATGGTTTCGTGATTTTTTGATTCGTGAGATATATTTACTTTTGTTGGTTGATTTTGCTTTCTGTCTAGGTGTGTGCGTATAATGTTTTCTACGGTTTGTGGAGGAAACTTATTGATGTTGATGAAGTATTGTTTTATTTTGTCTAATTCATCGTTGATTTTATCTGGTGAGCATAGTTTTATGGCTGTGTTTATCTGGTTTCTTAGTATGTTGAGTTTTTGTTTTGTTTGATGTGCCGAGTCCCAAGGAATGTATAGTCCAGTATGGGTGATATTTCGGTGGATTTCTGTTTTGAATTGTGTGTCGGTTCTTATAATTTTGAGGTTAACAATACTTCATCAACATCAATAAGTTTCCTCCACAAACCGTAGAAAACATTAAACGCAGACACCTAGACAGAAAGCAAAATCAACCAACAAAAGTAAATATATCTCACGAATCAAAAAATCACGAAACCATATACTGTTGTATACCATATATTCCCTACATCAGCAAACAAATAACCAACATTTGGCAAAAACTAGTAACAAAATATAACATTCCAGTTAATACTAAATTTATTCAAAAACCAGGCACAAAACTGAGGTCTATACTATGTAAGAACTACACTGACAAACACCACACCAACATTATTTATAAAATACAATGTGATAACTGCCACGACTTCTATATTGGAGAAACAAGTAGAAAAATGGAAACCAGATTCAAAGAACATAAAAAGTCACCTTCACACGTTTTCGAACACTGCAAGTCAAATGAACACAACATAACCATAGAAAACACTAAAATACTAAATAAAGAAACAAACATAAACAAACGCAAAATTAAAGAAGCCTTACTTATACAACAACTTAAACCAAAAATAAACCAATATAAAGGAACGCCATTATACCTATATTAATATTATAGATAAAATTATATATTCAAACATCTAATCCCGCCCTCTACATTACGACACTCAGTTACACAACCCCTTCCAAACATGTGGTCAGCTTCCGGTCAGTTACCTCTTTCTTTGTGAACCTGACGATGACCGAAGAAGGTCGAAACGTTGTTCGCTCTTCTATTTGAAATATTTTCTCAACCCAAACGAGCCGTTTTTGCATATAAAATTCTCAACGAGTGGGTTTCTCGACATCACTTATCGTGTTGTTAACGGTTGTTTAAAGACAGTTAATTGTAATTTAAGTGGTTTAATTAAAGAAAGAGAAAAAGTTGATATTAATGAAGTCCAGCAAACTGGTTCTTTGTTAAAAGTGGAGTATTTCAATGGCCGGTGCATGGGTTTTATCTTTCACTTATTTACTTCGATGATACTGATAGGGACATAGCAAATTATTAAAGTTTGTGCTGTAGGCAGGCGGAACAAATGAGCGATCCCTGTTATGAACCATTAACGTGGTACATGATAATATCATTGTTGCTGTACTGTAACCAGCTTTTAATAAATGGTCATTTTTGTCTTTAATACTGCTCAGAAGAGTAAATAATTGTTTCTCAGTGGGTCAACAGTGAGTTCACAGATTTATAACACTAAAGTCAGAGGTTTGACTCCCCTTGTGCTTGAAACAGAGATGGGCTGTAAATACATTGTGTAGCTTTAAACTAAAACCTATATGACATTTTGTATTCGTAAGGACTATATAGCTTTTCCTTATTTGTTCATCGTCCTATTTTAGAATCAATTAAGAATGTAACTTACTCGTATTTACTTTATGGGTAAATTGGTTCGGCTATAGCTTTTTTACGCTTTTCTATTACTGTACACGTAATTACAATTGTAGTTTCTCTATTTCTCAGGGACCATGTAGAAGGCAGTTGCCAAGTTGAAAGCTGTGAATGACTGCTCAGGGAGAGGTGTTGTTCTAATTTAAACACTTAACACTTCTGTTAAAAAGTGACGTAAATCGAAAGCAACATATCATGTGCGCAGTTAAATTATGCTAAAAGACATTTAATATAATAAGTGTATTATTATTATTGAATTTATATTCTATTCAGACGTGCAGGACATTATTAAAATTTTATTCAGTTACAAATCAAAGCTGCAAAAATCACTAACTAAAAAAAAGGAATAACAGCACATATTTTGTTTATCGTTCCATGTAATTAAAGTGTTCAAGTTGTACCACCTCTAAATATGCACGAATCGATTAGCTTGTTTATTTCATCATACTGAAAGTGCTGAATGCCAAATGTTATATTCCCTATATTTATCTATTAGTAGAAGTTATTATGAGAGCATTTTCTGTATCTATTGATCCTCTAATAGAATGGGTTAGGACTGCATTTGTCTTCATTTGTCTACTATCAGGATAACAGCTGCCACTATCAACTACCGTACACAATGTATATTTTACTGTATCACTTGAAACAATGCTAAAATGAATATGAAATTATTTAAGCTAGAAACTGTTTTTTAAATAAGATTTGACCAGAAATCTTAGTCAATGCTAAACTTACCATCTGGTAGATATTATATTGTCTTCAATCCAGAAGACAATCCAACTTCAAACTAGGTTTTTATCGTAAATAAAGCCGAGTTATTAACCTCGCATTTTTAGATTGATATCACTATGAAACAAAAATTTTACTTTTTCTTGTTCCTGGGCAGAAAGTGTTATTTCCCAAGTGCTTAAACTTTAAGTAAATGGAAAAGACCTATTTTTCTTTTCAAACTTTGCTTTCGTGACATGAGATCGTATAACGAAAACATGATGGGAGACTATATTTGGGGGCTGATACATTAAAGTGATTTACATTACAGTCGCAACTCTCGAAAAACTACTCACTTCTAAACATTTTTGTTCATTTTTGTATAACTTTAGTATAAACACATGTAAATCTTGATTCATATGTTGTTTCATTCAGATGTTATGTAAATGAAAAATGTGCAAATTTGCCCGTTTTTATATAGAAAATAGGTTACTTTCTAAATTTCATTATCCAGATACCAAAAGTGAATAATGGCCATTTTCTGTACTTTTACCACACAAGCAATTAAGAAATAACACATAGTACCCAGGAACAAACTTTGTGTTACATAGTGTAATGAAAAGTCATTCATTAGGATGGAGTGGGAAAACTAATTTCAAACAGATTATGCAATACTACGTTCCATGAAAAGGAAAACTTGTATAACATTATAGTTTGTTTGTAGTTAAGCACAAAGCTGCACAAACTTTCTGTGCTTTGTTCACTATGGGTATTGAGACTCGGTCTCTAGTGTTAGAAGCCCGAAGACATACCACTATGTCACAAAAGGGCATAACATTACAGAAAAAATACATTTTGTATATTGTTAAAGATATGGTCTCATACAAAATTAATGTAGCTGAAAGTGTGGGGCAATTTTAACAACTAATTAACCAGCTTTTTATCAGAAAAATGCCAAGTGGACACCTTTTCTGAAAAAGCTATTAAGTATCGCTCCTTTTCTTTGCCATAGTTTCACTGTTATATTCATTAGGTATAGGTAAAAATTTCATATGAATTCTATACCCCTCCTCAAGAAAAATTTAATCTACTTTCCCTTTAAGGGTGCGAACGTGCGTCTCCTAGTAGTCAACGTTTTGCGCGGGACCCACCGCTAGCATTACTTTTGATACGGACATATCCTTTGGTCATATAACACATCTTTAAAATGCAGTTATCTTTGATAAATAGGTATTTTTTCTTAACCTATTTAATCCTTATAAAACATACTAAAGCCAGATTTATTTTTAATACTGCATTATCACTAGATTACTTTCTTGCATATAAACGATGATAACACAAATTGCTACGACGACAATCATAATTTTGTAAGAATGTTAGCTGTTTATACAATATATGGGCCACAGGAAGTGGCCAGTCAGGTCATGTTCTGACCACTTTTTCGCGGCATGTATTGCTACAACTTGCATTTTAAATTCCATACATTATATTGTGTGTATGTAGTATTCATAGTTAAAATGGTTTCAGATTCAATCTCACATCATTAAATTTTCAAACATTTTCTGGTGAAACATGCTCCCAGATACCCTCGATAGATATGGTTTGTCAATAGTGTGACCACTCAAAGACTTCCTACGGCAGTGTAGATGTTTATGGAAACAGGCAAAAGAACTGAAACATCGAGTGTCTAAAAATGAGGACAATTCTGGAGTCAGAAAATAAATCAGTAACGCCACATTATAAAGATAGTTAATGATACAGCTGCTGAATTTGTACATTACATGCCTTTGGAATCCAGTATTTAGGACTTATTAAAAGTGTAAGGTTGGGAATGACAATTTTATTAACAGCTGTCTAAAGTTTTATAGGTTTCCGAAAGATCTATTGAGTTAAATGGATTGCGGAAGTGAAATGTGCAGACTCAAACGATATTGGCAAGGCTTGGAAAACACCGTCGTACAATAACTACGCAGTTCCTATTCTATATCTTGTTACCACCACTTGTATATACGATGTATCTTGTCACAATTACACTGCACAAATTTTGGTAAAATTTATAGTTTGTGAATATTTGATGTTTCTCATAATCTAAATACTATGATACAGGCCCATACTTACAAACAGTGCTTGCTGAAAGGGCCCAGTGAGAGACTGTATAGTTTTATCAAAACTGTTGCTGGTCAAGACAGGTAATCATAATATCCAGGGCTTACTGTATATGATATTGTGTACTGAACATAAACAATATATCTATTCACTTAAAGCAACTTCGACTTACCCTAGAATAAGCTACGTAGCTGGACGTCTCGTACATTTTCCACAGTCGGACATTATACGCCTCGTTGCCCACAAAATACGTACAGGCGTCAAGGCTTTTCTAGGTCTTAAACCGCTTTCTGGTGTAAAATGATGTTGTCAGGACTAAATAATTTATTATATCTATATTCTCAATCTGTGGGATTTTAATATTGGTTTGTAAGCCGAACTCGGATTCTCTGTTTGTAATGTCTAATTTACTGACATCTAGTGCGATTGTCATTTCTGACGAGAAGAAATCAAAACAGACATTTTGCCTCTTTTTCTTCATAACTTGACTTCTTATATTGTCTAATGTACCAGTAAATTTCTGAAACGTGAATGGAGAACGACGTAGTTATGTAGTGAAGGCCATATTTTCGTAAGTAATATTCATGTCTTTTGCAGCCTCGAACTGTTGCTGTGTTAACTTTGGTCACGTGACTGCATAAGATCTATATAATTCACGCACCAAAAAAAAACAACAACACCCTATTGAATTCCTTGGCGAAAAACCGAACATTCAAAGTATTGGTTACGACGTATTATGCGCATTTATGCTAATAATACACTAAAACATCGCTAACATTTTTGGTATAAAAATTTCTAAAACATCAATTTCTTTTCCTCTGCTACCTATCTGATCATCTCACCACTTAGACGGCTCGCACTATCGTTACAAGTTTGTTTTTGTTTTGAATTTCACGTAAGTCTACACGAGGGCTATCTGTGCTACAAGTCTTCTTCAGCTTACTTGACTAGTCTGCGGCAAGGCCGGTATGGCCAGGGGTTTAGGGCGTTCAACTTGTAATCTGAGAGTTGCGGGTTCAAATCGCCGTCACACTAAACACATTCGCCCTTTCAGCCGTGGAGGCGTTATAGTAGGATTTTCCGTCACATTGGTAATCGAGTAGCCCAAGAGTTCGCGGTGGGTTGTGATGATTAGCTTCCTTCCGACTGGTCTTACACTGCTAAATTGGGGATAGCTAGTGAAGATAGCCCTCGTAAAGCTTTGCACGAAATTAAAAACAAACAAATAACAAAGACTTAGTCTCTGCGTACCCGATTCTGACATACAGATATAATATAAGTGATAAACACATAATGCGCGTATGTAAATATATTTTCAACCCAATGAATGGCACTATATATAGATGAATAGACACGCGACAGTTTAAAGTATACACTTCATATAGGTATTATGTAGAACGTAAAAAAACGAGAGTATTAAAAACACAATTTTAAAATGAAGTATGGATCCTACTATAAAAGTTAATGAAACAAGAAGTAATATCCCAATCAAAAATTTGTAAGATTTAGTCCTTACTTTAGAAGTTATAGACTTATCTTTAGACCAAGGTATTGTTTGTTTGTTTGTTTTTTAAAACGTGCTCGCCATTTCATTCGTGGGGGCGTTATAACGCTACAGTCAATCTGACTATTAATGGTAAAATAGTAGTCCAAGAGTTGGCGGTGGGTGGTAATGACTAACTGCCTTCCTTCTAGTCTTACACTGCAGAAATAGGAACGGCTATCGCAGATAGCCGTTGAGTAGCTTTGCACGAAATTCAAAGCAAACCAAACAAACAAAATCCGTGAGCATGTAAAAACTGAACAAGTAAAGTAAATTGATTATTCATATAATTGCTATATGAAGTATCCGAAACAAAATAAATGCAGCAACAGAAAGTACACAAAGTATATGAATTGTTTAAAAATTTATTCAACTAGTATGATTTCAATGGTTTGTTTTTTGTTGCAGTGTTTATTTAGTTTCGAATAATTCATACAGCAATTCTAAGAACAAGCAATAATCCTTACTTTCTGTTAAATCTCTTTTCCCTATTTATTTAAAAAGTTTACACAATTCTTTTATTATTGTAAAGACATTTATCTTGCTTGGCAGTTACCGGTTCAAGGTGATCGTTTCACGTGTAAGTAATGTTGAATGCGGCTCACCCTAGGTTACAGCTGAGAACTCTGTGCTAACTAGCTCTTATCAGTCTAAATGTTTAGTACGGAATGACATCGAAAGCAGCCTAACAGTGGTTTGTATAATTACATAACTTACTCGTGTTTAACATGCAGCTCTGCTTTGAATTGGAAAATTGAAGAGATCTATAATAGATACGAAAGCCGTTAGCTTGTATACGTTTACATTATGACCATCTGAACGTAACTAAAAAGTACCTTAGCTTTAACGGAACTAGAATTTATTAAGTTTGAAACTGAAACGAAAACAGTTGTAATTACTGAAAGTTGAATGAAGATATGTCTATATTTGTTTTCGATTTGATTTTGTCTCAGCCTCACCTTCTTTCTCCTGCTTGTCACATCGCGCATTCCCTGTTATCATCAGTATGAAATTACGTCTTTTAAATTGTATACCATAGCTTCGAAAGTTATACCCTGTAAAAATTTAATATTTTACTTACAAAATATGTAAATTGATTTGACATTTCAAAAAAATTTAAATATATGCAAGCATCATATTTTTGTGCATACATATATATAATTATCATTATAATATATATATATATATATATATATATATATATTATGAACTAGTGAGGCTGGGAGCCTATGGCCATGGGCCTTGTATGGACAGGTGGTTAAATTACTCGGCTCGTAATCCGAGGGTCGCGGGTTTGAATCTCCTTCACACCAAACATGCTTGCCCTTACAGCCGTGGGGGCGATATAGTGGGATTGACCGTCACATTGGTAAGAGTAGCCCAATAGTTAGCGGTGGGTGGTAATTACTAGCTGCCTTCCCTCTAGTCTTACACAGATAGCCCTCGTGAGGCTTTGCGCGAAATTCAGAAACCAAAACGAAGCCTATGGCCAAATTTAAAGGGCCTCTATAATGCAGATTGATGCCTGAAGTACTATTTTACACTTTTTCGGTTTGGTAATTATTATCGCTATAAAGAAACTTTAGTGTTTTTAAATAAGTTACGAAAGGTTGTTAGTAAGTCTAATTATTTACGTGCTACGAAGTAAATCAACGCCTCATTTATGACACGCTTTAGGAAATTCCCGTTAAAGTGTTTTCGCGAAATACTCAGGTTCGTAAATGAGTTTGGTGAAAAGTTAAACTTTTGTGCGAAACTCAAGTTCGGACCGATTCGTTTGCACCATTTAGAAGTCAGTACGACAGCAGTTTAATACGAGTTACATGACACAAACACCCAACACAGAATTTCATTATATTACTGGTTGGAGTATCCGTTTGTTGGACGGTCCAAATAAGATCTGGTTTATAATAGAAAATTGTGCTTCGATTTTTTTTAACATAACGAACATTAAAAGTGCAATAAAAATACATAAAGGTATTGATAGTGTGTGTTTGTTTTCTTACAGCAAAGCTACATGGTGCTATTTGCTGAGCCAACCGAGGAGAATCGAACCCCTGATTTTAGCGTTCTAAATCCGAAGACTTACCGCTGCACCAGCACGGCACATCAATAGTGAAAAGAAAGACATACTGTTTTTAATAATTCTATCAATATGAAATTAGACTGGGATCAAACCCTCCTTCCTGACCTGCTTATGTCATCCTGTATCATCCTGTCAAGTTTGCTACTGATAGATCAAAAACTATGGAAACGTATGAGAAACAGATACGCACACATGATGACGTTTATTTATATACATGTTGCTCCACATCTAAAACCTATAACTTTGACATTTGACCTTTTAAATTAACTAAAAGGCACACTCCATTTACCATCAGCAAATAAAACATAAAATGTAGCATCATATATAATAAGAAAATTATTTAATATACATTTTTCTATTGTTTCTTTTGTAATTTAGCACAAAACTACACATCTGACTATAGTAATCTGCCTACCACGTGTATCGGAACTTAATTTCTAGTGTTGTAAGTCTGCAGACTTAGCGATGTACCACTGGGGTGACTATAGCTTTAATCACTTGAAATAATTTAAAAAATAATAATATTATCAATTTTAATTTTAAAAAAGTCTCACTGAATTCTTCTGGAGAGTTTAATAACACCTAAGGGCAAATTTAATGTTCTGTTCTTGATTTTAATTTAGAACTGTCCTTCGCTTTACAATTTAATTATTCAGAGGACTGATTGAGTCATCAAAAACGTCACGTGCTTCTAGTTAGGAAAGATAACTGAAACATAAAATATGCTAATGTTGGTGACCATGATAGTTTTTTTATGATAAGCACGGTGACGTCCCGAGGACTTTATATTTTTTTGTTGACGTACGAGTGGCCCTCAGGCACGTGGATTGGGCGTACGCCTAGCAAGAAAATGTACAGAGTAAACACCCAACAAAATATACCGAAGTAAGAATAACATACATTGATAAAAAATATTTTTTATTTTAATTAATTTACAAAGCAATAAAATGTTTGAAGTCTTATTGTTTACACCTACTTAAACACGTAGGCCCAGTATAGCTAGATGGAAAAGGCGCTCGACTCGTAATTTGAGGGTTATGGATTAGAATCCCCATCGCACCAAACATGCTCGGTCTTTTAGCAGTGAGGGTGTTATAACGTTACGGTCAATCCCACTATCTGTTGGTAAAAGAGTAGCTCCGGATTTGACGATGGGTTGTGATGACTAGCTGCCTTCCTTATAGTCTTACACTACTAAATTGGAGACGGCTAGCGCACATAGTCCTCTTGTAGCTTTGCGCGAAATTAAAAAAGTAAACAAACTTAAACAAGTAACGCTATTTTATACAAAGTTACATAATATAATATGTTCAAAATAATTTCTGTTGCTCTTGATACATGCTTCCAGATACTACAGCTCAAGTGTCTAAACTACATTTGGTTAATTATTTCTACTAAATTATTTACATCTTAAAACAATATCTCACTAGAAAATTCATTTCTTCAGCATTAAGATGTAGCATTTTAGGGAATGATTTCTGAAAGGAAAACACGAAATAATATTTGTATTAGGCATTGTTTCTCAATGCTCCTTTGTTTCGACATCATATAGAATATGAAATACTATATTTGCAATTAAAAAGCTTTTGGGCGTGTTGTTTGTTCTCTTTATGGGCTAGTTATGACTGTACGTTATTCTTATTTCATAATAATTTTTATGTCATTATGTGTATGTTATTGTATTTTCTCTCTTTTTCCAGATTTTATCCAGGTTTCATAGGTTTCAGAGTGTTCGTCGTTTAACTTAGCTTTTAGATTAGATTCAGTTTTGTTTGAAATTGAGATTTGCTGAGACACAGATAGATTCGTAGCTGAAATATACTTAGATTTCAGAGATATATTTTTGTTCTCTTTACAGATTGTATAATTTTAGTGCTTAAAGCTTAACTTTGAGGTTCATTTAGCCTTTGATTTTTGTCTTATTTTTCATATATCTCACCAGTTAGAGTTTAAATTTAAATCAGAACTCTACCCCTTCTGTCTTTAGATCTTCAAATAGCACCAGAAACAACTACCTTTGTTTAAAGAGACTTATTATATTAAAGTTTCTCATCAGATTTTACAGTACACCACTTGCTCGTGTTTAATGATACTTATTAAAAGCCTTCTCTCTCTCTCTTCTTTGGGGCCTGGCATGGCCAAGCGTGTTAAGGCGTGCGTTTCGTAATCTGAGGATCGCGGGTTCGCGCCCGAGTCGGGCCAAACATGCTCGCCCTCCCAGCCATGGGGGCATTATAATGTGACGGTCAATCCCACTATTCATTGGTACAAGAGTAGCCCAAGAGTTGGCGATGGGTGGTGATGGCTCGCTGCCTTCCCTCTAGTCTTACACTGCTAAATTAGGGACCGCTAGCACAGATAGCCCTCGAGTAGCTTTGTGTGAAATTCCAAAAAACAAAAACAAACTATCTTGTTTTTCACAGCGTACCAGAAACATCCGTTCTTGTTGAGACACACTTTATAAAGGCCTTTCTTTTTAAATGTCTCTGCTGTTCCTCTATGTATATCTGAACCTCTTGCCTGTTTGAGAGAGGACTAACATCTCTCTAATTTTTCATAGCACACAAAAACACTTGCTCGTGTTGAGAAGAGTTTTTAGTGTGTTAATACTTAATTATGGGGAAGTCGGTGACACTAATAATACCACATTAGATTACATTGTAAATACATAATTATGGGAATTCAATTTTGTCAGAAAATAAATGCATAGTTGTAATTGAGTATTATGTACATAGAACCAAAATAAACGGTATAGTGTATTTAGTAGCAGCTTTATTAACAACAGTGGAATATTTATTTTCCGTAAAATATTATTTGTGATCACGTGCCAGAAACTAAATAATTGCTGGTAAATATATATTAAAGAAGCTTGAAACGAATGAATTCTTAGTAATAAAAAAAAATACAACTTGTGATTCAAATAACAAAATGAATGCCTGGCATGGCCAGGTGTGTTAAGGCGTTCAACTCCTACTCTGAGGATCGCGGGTTCGAATCCCCGTCGTACTAAACATGCTCGCCCTTTCAGCCGTGAGGGCGTTATAAGTGACAGTCAATCCCACTGTTCTTTGGTAAGAGAGTAACCCAAGAGTTGGCGGTGGGTGTTATGAAGATGATGCTATATGAATGTGGGTGTAAACTTTATAATCAGTAGAGAAATTTATTTAATATAGATTTAAAAAAACAAAAAATAATATATGTAATAGCTTGGCTTACATATATTTCTTTGAATTAGCTGTCGCTGGAACAAACCTAACATAACTATCTTTACTTAAAACGCACAGAAAAAAAATGAAGGATTACAAATCATTATTTCCAGGTTTGTTTTAACTAATTATATGGCGGGAACAACGTTTCGTTGTATTCACGATCTAGAAGCTACTTGGCGCTGGATTACGATTATTTAAAGTCGGTTTCAGTTAAGTTTGTTTTGAATGTTGCACAAAGCTACTCGAGGGCTATCTGTGCTAGCCGTCCGTAATTTAGCAGTGTAAGACTAGAGGGAAGGCAGCTAGCCATCACCACCCACCGCTAACTCTTGGGCTACTCTTGTACCAATGAATAGTGGGATTGACCGTCACATTATAATGCCCCCATGGCTGGGAGGGCGAGCATGTTTGGCCCGACTCGGGCGCGAACCCGCGATCCTCAGATTACGAAACGCACGCCTTAACACGCTTGGCCATGCCAGGCCCCAAAGAAGAGAGAGAGAGAAGGCTTTTAATAAGTATCATTAAACACGAGCAAGTGGTGTACTGTAAAATCTTTTTTTTTCCAACGAATAGTGGGACTGACATTCACATTATAACGCCTCCACGGCTGAAAGAGCGAGTATGTTTGGTGCGACAGGGATGCGAACCCGCGACCCTCAGATTACGAAGACCATGCCGGGCCTTTCAGTTTAGTAACCACAAACATTCTCTTAAATCTTTCAATGCTGCTCATCTTCAGTTCTAATAAGTTATTTACCAAAGTGTTAGTTATTTTAGTAACATTACATGCAGTACAATACTGAGTAAGTTCTAACGTCTACCTAGAATGTGTTCATTTATTCGGAAAAACAATCACCTGAGGCGACCAATTCCTTCTTATCTAAAGATTCCATGAATTTATTGGTAGCGAACGACTGCTCATTCCTCGGAACAAACCTTTAGAGTGAAATAAACCTTTAATATCAGCTTTCAACGCACGTCTAATTTGTATCTGTGGGTAAACTCTGTCCAGTATAAAACTAATTTCTTTTTTAAATATCATTATTGTCTTCTCACACAAGTTCTGTTAGTTTAATCAGTCTGTTAAACATCAGATTTAAAACTTTGGGAACGACCAACTTACTTAACATTTCGTTGTTATTACTACTAAGATAACTCTTCAGGTTTCAAGATTGTATATATACATTTGAATAACTTGTATAAATGTTATAAACTTTAGGATTCAAAAACATGTAATAACTAAAAAAATATCCACCGCTTTAAAAATTGTAATATAAAGCAAGTTTATAGTCACATAAATTTGAATCTAAAATTTTAACATTATAAGTCGTTAAGTTCACTGATAGACCATCTGAGGAAGTTTTTGGAAACCTAAGAGAGGGCAAAAACTTTAAGATTCAAAATATCACTTATATAATATAGTTATTAACTGTTCACATTCATAAACTATCCCTTTCCCACTCAGGTTTAAATTTCAGCATACATTTACGGTACGGGTCCAGCACGTTCGCAATAAAAGTCGTCATCATCTCGAAACTGACATTTCTGCAGAGGTTCCACCATGTGGCTGTTTCTCTACTCTTTGTGTGTTGGGACCCATATTTGAACAAAGTGAAATGTTGCTATCACCACTGCTAACTTTGTGCAGGAAGACCAGAGATTCTGGTGATTGCTGAGTCAAAGCTGACTTTTAATAATCAAAATCTGGCTTTTTAACTTCTCACTGAAGTGTAATTTGTTTTCATTATTGAATAACACTGAAACGATCAGTTATATTATTGGACAGTACTCCCTGTCATGTGAGGCTTCACACATGTTACTCTAACAGACTTCAATACTTTTTCCAACTACTCATCTACTTATCTGTGCTACTTGTTCCTTCGTTATTGAGTACTAATTATATAGAAGTTTGAAACAGAGCATATAAAAGCATTGTCAAGACGGTTTGCAGTATCTTTATTGCCTTAAATATAACATTCAAAGCATTTTAGCTACTCTGTAATGCGCAGTATAAGTTGTTAATTGTTAAGTGTTCATTGTTTGCATTGGTTTCCACACAGAACCGTATGTTCGTTTGTCCACTTTTCTTTTTCATATGCTTCCACTAAATAGATAACCCTTTGACAGTAAATGGCTGTATAAAATAACCGTCGCTCTTCAAAGAAAACTGCTAGTTTACAAGTAATTAAGATAATATACAAAATTTTAAATATAGACTAAGTTAAGAAATGGGAAGGAGAAATTACACCCAATTTGAACCTACGACGGTTTTACAACATGTCCGAAGGAAGATTTGTTTTAAAATGTTCATTAAGTTTCGTTTTAAATCGAATAAATTATAAGTTAATAATAAGTGTATTGAATATCGACGCAAAGACAGCTTCTGTTTACTTTTGTGCAGTGCAATATTTCAGGAAACATCTATAGCTGAAAGAAAGTGGTAATTATCTAACTAATTGTAAAACACATGCTAAATAGAATTCGCTGTTAAACACTGTGGTGGGGTCAGTACTCGAGTCAACCCGTCACCACCATCGAAAAGAAATTTTTTTTTCTCAATTTTTGCGCAAAACTACACGAGGGCTATCTGTGCTAGCCGTCCCTAATTTAGCAAGGTAAGACAGTAGGGAAGGTCATCACCACCCACCGCCAACTCTTGAGCTACTATTTTAGCAACGAATAGTGGGATTAACCGTCACATTATAACGCCACGGCTGAAAGGGCAAGCATATTTGGTGTGACACGGATTCCAACTCGTGACCCTCAGATTACGAGTCGAGTGCCTTAACCACCCGGCCATGCCGGGCCGTTAACAAAAAAAAGTGCCAAAAGGCCCTATATCATTACAATAACAGTTAAAACCTGACTAAAAATGACGTATTTCTATTGTTATGTAAAAGTCAATGAAAATTCAAACAACCACAACTTAAAATTAGAATAGTAAGTCAAGGAAATAGAAACTGAAACTTGAGAAAAAGAAAAGGTTAAAACTAGTGTCATTAAGAATCTGTGGTTTCGGTTTGGAAAACGTTTCAATGTGTTACCAACTGTTACTATAACAAAAGCCCCTCAATGGTGCAGCGATATATCTGTGAACTTACACTGCTAAAAAACAGGTTTTGATACCCGTTGGGAACAAAACATAGATAACCAATTGTATGGCTTTGTGCACGTTTTGTTCACTATTCAATGTGTAAAAAGACGTAAAATGCACTTTTAAATGATAATGATTATCATTCTTGGCATTTGTTCAGATCTGAAACAGAACGAGGAAGGCAAATCTATGTTTCATTGACCATACACGTATTTTTATTAAATGTCTCCCCGCTGATACAGCGGTAAGGCGACGTATTTACAACGTTAAAATAAAAAATTCAATTCCTCTCGGTGGGCTCAGCAGGTAGCCTAATGTGGCTTTGCTATAAGAAAAACACACTTCGTTAAATATTTTAGATATTTTACTTTTCCATAATAAACCATTTTAGCTATTGTTATTTCTGTTTCTCCGGCCCGGCATAACCAGATGGTTAAGGTACTCCACTCGTAATCGGATTTTGGGTTTGAGTCCCGGTCGCACCAAACATGCTCACCCTTACAGCTCTGGGAACGTTATAATGTGAGAATCAATCCCACTATTCGTCAATAAAAAGTAGCACAAGAGTTGGCGATGGGTGGTGATGAATAGCTGCCTTTTCTCTAGTCTTACACTGCTAAATTAGGGAAGCCCTCGTGTAACTTTGCGAAAATTTAAAAACAAACAAATAAACAAATCTTTCTGTTTCTAGGTAATGTCGTGTTTTTGTTATTATGATCCAGCTGCAGAGATCCAACTTAGACTTACATAGATTTTACATTCGTCTTACAACAAGCTTTAATCGATTGCAAATTCTACTATTTGTCGGCACCGATGACTGGGGAGCTTCAACTGTAAACATCTTGTTCTTCTAAATTCTGTTTCCGTTCGGGTTTTTCTTTACTCTTGGGGTTTTGTTTAGTAATCTGTGATAATTAATTATTTTGTTCAAACATACTTTCTTTTTCATTGTGAAAAATAAAACAGTAAAAATGAATATTGTTTTTTAAAATTTCATATGAATATGAAAACAAAAAATATGAAATGTTATCTACTCCTCTAAAGAGAAACTGCTTGTAAAATAATACTCATTTTTTTATATTTATTTAGTGTTTTTTTTATTTTGCAAAGTATAGCGTGATTATCATGCTGGTCTGTAGGTTGAAAGGTCCAAGATTCGAGCCGTGATAAGTCGCTGAGAACGCTCTGCTCTTTCAGCCATCTGATCGATGTTGTCATGACAAATAATCATCTTCGTTGAAGGCGGAAAGTAGAGTGACTGGTTTCCCTCATATTGCTCAGCAGTTTTAAATTAAGAATGGCTATGCTTAACTCTTGGAATGTCCGATTTTGCCGTTTATACTGGCTGAATGTGACGCACTGGTTAGCGTAACCGAACGTTCATGGTCCTGCTTCTGAGAATAACATAGTCATCACCACTTTGGGACCATAGATGCTTCTATTCAATTATAACAGCCTGAAAGATTTGGCGGTGGGTGCTGTTAATTGGCTGGTTTTTCTCTAGTCTTTCAGATCAAAATGAAGGTCGACTATCCGTACATAAGAACGGGGTTTATTTTTTTGCGCAAATTCTAAAACAAAGTTCTTGTGTTACAAGGTGTAAACACAAAATATAAATTTTTAGTAATACTAAGTATTTACTTCATTTTTTTGTCTTAATTAAGATTGTTTTATACTACTTAGAGCCTAATAGTTTCTTTCATATTAAGATGAATGGTATCAAAATCTAGTAACTTTATCACAGTAGCAATATATTTTATTAGCAAATAATACCCACCTGTTATAACTGTAGCTATTTGTGTATTACATCTTATATTTACAGTTTTGTATTAGTGCCTTTGTGTATTTTTTAAATGTTTATTTGTAAAAGCGAAATTTCTTGAATACTATTAATTGGATTTCAAACGAACCATTAGCTAGCGTAGCCCCGCGGCCATAAAATTTTTGGTTGTGTGTGTATTTGTTGATTTGCCTTTCTGTGAATACGGAAACTGAATTCAAATTTATATTTATATATCTTGGATCTAAATCATACAAAGAAATGATGTATCAATGAAGTTTGAATGAAAAAGTGTTAAATTTTATTAAAATATATTTTTAGCTTCTATAAAACTTAATCAACAGAGGGCGTTAGTATGGACCGAATTAGCGTCATATATGACGGTCAAAGACGATTATTCTTAAGCCTAATTTCATCCCTTACGAATCTTGATTGCGTTTCATATTGGATTACAAGAATTTTTGAGTAAAAGTAAAGAAACTTTAAATAATGTATCAATTAGTGCCAACGAGGACGTGTTAAATTTGAGATCCATAATATTGAGGTGAAGAACTTAAATGTATGTTTAACTTCATCTTGCGAAAATAATAATAACAACAACAACAGTTACTGTTACCTGACAAAAATCCATCAATAGATTTCAAAGAAATATGTATTATCACCTAACTTAAAAAAAACCTGTCACATTTGAGCAAGAGATGGGGTGGAGAAATAAATGAACTACTTTAAAGTTTAATAATTACATCACAAATACACGAGAGTTTAATATATAAGCATATTAAAGTTACTCAAGTTTAGATTTCTGTTTTTCAGTTTATTGTGTTCTAATTTAATGGAAATGTAATCTATATTTTTTAAAATTATGGTTGCAAGCTGTGATTCTACAGACTAAATTGAAGAAAAGACATTTTTATTACAAATGCTTGAAATCTCATTTTATTATATCTACTTTCGTTTTTCTTCTTTAAGACCCGGCATGGCAAATTGGTTATGATGCTCAACTCGTAATCTGAATCTTAGGGTCGCGTTTGCGAATCTTCATCGCACTAAACATGCTCGCCCTCTCAGCCGTGGGGGTTTATAATGAAATGGTCGATCCGACTATCCGTTGGTAAAGTTGGCGGCGGGTGGTGATGACTAGCTGCTTTCCCTGTAGTCTTGCACTGCTAAATTAGAAACGGAAAACACAGATAGCCCTTATGTAGCTTTGCGCAAAATCCAAAAAACAAAATAAAACAGTTATCTGAAATGTAACAGCTACACAGATTGAAAGTACACTGTTTTGACGTTAAAGGAAAAGGGTCCCAAGTTTATCTTAAATGATAAATAAGCAAAGGTCAACAGTTTAACAGAATACATTCTATTAATCTTCGAAGTGAAACGACTTCGTTTCAAGGTAGTTTGTTTGTTTTTTCTGACAGGAAATTCTTCAGGTTTATCAATGTAAGAAATATACTAGTTTTATCTTCAGTTGATTATTTGCATATATTTACGTTTTTTGTGTGTGTTACTTCTTTCAAAGGTGTTAACTCTTATATGAGTAGAAATACAAGTGTCACTTGTAAATGTAGATTAGTTTCCACCTTAAATGATAAAAAATTCAACTTAAATTAATATAAGAGGCTTGAATAACCCGAGTGAGGTGATGCTTTTATATATGGACATGATAATGGTAACTATGGCCCACAACATACGTATGATTTTGACAACAAAATCCAATCTTTATAACTACGATTCACAACAGATATGATCTTGATTTCAATGGAAAGTCAAGCATGTAGGTTTACTTGTGGCTATAAAATAGCAAAAATTCAAACCTTTCAAAAACTATTATTCGAGACAAAGGTGCAGAAAATAGTAATAAAATGAGTTGTTCTATATTTGCAACTGAAACGATATTCAGGGTAGACAAGAAATTATTGTAACTGATGTTTCTAAAGTGAAGCCTATATCATAAGCTTGATATAGTAAGTGGTTACATTATCACTATAAGATATCTCCAGGTAAAACACAGCTCACAGTTAACTTGTCTCTGCACAAGAAAAAACTAGTGTAATGATTTATCAAAAATGGATTGAAAGAAACAAGTATAATAACTTATGAGTAAAGAAGAATATAATATTATGTCAACCACACTAAAAATACTATATTCAGTGTCGATGAAGCCTTCTGCCAAATACCAGGGTCGTAAGGCCGCCTGAAGTAACAGTAGTTGTCAAGATACTGTTTATATTACCAGCTGTTTGATTTGATTGGAATTTCGCGCCATTATCTTCTGTTTGGATTAGATAACTGGAGTATCTGGTTTAACAAGGGTGTAAATCAAGCTTGAAACTCCAATTGGAAATGAAAGTGATTAAAAACATTCAGTTTCTTTTCGACATAGTTTGTTTGTTTGTTTTTTAATTTCGCCCAAAGCTACACCAGGGCTATCTGTCCCTAATTTAGCAGTGTAAGACTAGAGGGAAGGCACCTAGTCATCACCATTCACCGTCAGCTCTTGGGTTACTCTTTTACCAATGAATAGTTGAATTGACTGTTACTTATGACGCTTCCACGGCTGAGAGGGCGAACATGTTTGATGCGACAGGGATTCGAACCTGTGACCCTCAGATTACGAATCAAACGCTTTAACCCACGTGGACATGCCGGTCCCAAGTGATGTTATATTAAATGAGACAAAAATAAAATGAGGATAATTTCATAAGATAGGCTAGTTATTCAATGTGTTATCTTCACTTCTCTCGTTAATTTTCAACTTATAAACTATAGAAAAGGAAGCTAGTCCATAGTATCCAACAGATCACTCTAATCTCTTGTCTGACCAAACAGTGTAATCGTACTGTCAATCTCATAGCCCACCATGGCCCTAAAGATATTAGCGTATTTTTAGCAACAAAACGTGAAGCATAAACCCTCTATTTCATAGGTTCAAGAGATGTTATAAAATATTATATTTGAATAATAGTTACCAACTCTTAATTTCGAACTTTCTGAATATAATGCACATGGGAATATGTTTTCTTTCATTTTCTAATGTTTTCTGGAAGTCATAATTATGAAACAAAACTATGTATTGAAAGTAATAAATACTCGATACTGCTTATGTTCTTTCAAGACAGTTTAAAGTACTGGAGAAGACGAGCAGAAGTGTTCTTGTGGCAGGACTTGGGTCCTTATATTAGACAGTGAATTACACTTTTATTTTGTTATGATATTGCTTACAATCTATTTATTACTTCTTCTATCATTTACTTCAACATCTGATGTAAAATTATGTATAAGCACTAATTCACCTTTTATCAAGAGTCTGTTGATTTTGAGTATGTACATATTATAGAGCTGACACAAGCTTCTCCCAGTGATGATATACAAAAAATAATTTGTGAAAGTTAATGCATATTTATGATAATAACTAGTAACATGAGATGCAACTTCGTGATCTAACCACTAAATAAAAAAAAATTCTTTGATATTTAAAACGAGTTAGTTCACGTGATATAGTTGGAAGTAATTGTTGCTAATTGCTGCTCGATATTGTTCTTTATGTTGAAAAGTGGTTTAATTCTAGAACATCGTGTTATTCTGTGGCAAATTAGATTTGTTTTCTTCTTCTTGTGCTCTTTCCTGATTCCTTATGCTATTTATTGACATTATTAACACTGAGATTTATTCTGTATTGTTTATTAACGTGTGTGCCTAGTTCTGCACAGACATGGTTTTACTAATTTATTTTGTTGTTAGTGATAAAATATGTATTCTAGTTGTTAAGTTTTTATTTTGGATTTCTTCTGTTATATTTTAGTAAAGTGTTTTTGTTTGGCCATGACTGTATTGCATTTTGTTTAGTCTCAACAATGTAACATTTTCATCCCAGTGGACATGGAATCTTTCAAGACTACCATAGCGCAATAATCAAAAGAGCTATATTGCCTGAAAAACATTTTAAAGAAATAACAGTAATTTCCGACGTCTTTTTTTAACCGGTATACTTATCTGATCATATTGCTAACATCTGTGATCCAAGTACGAAACTTACTCTTTTATTTAAGTTATTACTGAAGCGCAGGTCGTCCAGTCTAATATTATGTGGAGTTGTTTAAAAAATTAGCCAGTCACTATAGATAGATTTATATGGAGTATACCCATCATCATTTGTATGGTTTATTTCGAATTTCGCGCCAAACTACACGAAGGTTATCTGCACTAGCCGCCCTTAAGGTATCAGTGTCAAGTCATCACCACCTATCGCTAACTCTTGCGCTACTCTTTTACCAACGAATAGCGAGATTGATCGTCACATTATAACGCCCCCACGGCTGAAAGGGTTAATATGTTTGATGAGACGGTGATTCGAAACTTCGGAATATGAGTCGAGCACCCTAACCATTTGGCCACGTCGAGCCGTGGGAATAATCGTAAACGTAACAACAAACAGATTCTTTTGCAGTGCTACAAACAAATCAATCACATTTTTCTTTTTCACCATTAGAAGGTAAAAATGCAATTCTTGCAAACATCTAACAAAAGTTCCGTTGTGTTCTTGACACTCAAATTTTATTTCGAGCATGTCTCCAATATTTTTAGGGTAATTTATTGTGTAATAGTCAATAACTACCGGTAATTATATATGGTCATAAAGCAATATCCGATGAGTGGTTGATAGCTGAACTTAAATATTTTGTTTTTTAATTTCAACTTCATTTGGATTCGATCATTATTGTTTGTCGAGCCTATATTTAATTGATAATTATGAAATTCACTTGTATTTTCATCGTTTTTCACCATTGAGCAATGTGATAAAAACAATTTCACTTTGAAAAATCACAAACTACCTATATTTGCTAGATGTCCTTCCGTAAGGCCCTGGTAGCTGTTATTCCCACTTGTGGATGTTAGTTAACTAAACATCCGTTGTCAGGTAAAACAGCCACAAGGTAGCAAGATACATGTTGCAAACTGAGATCTGGTGCTCTTCACAGGCATAAGAATACTGGTTACGTGTGGTGTATAGGTTTGACAATCTTTTGAAACACAATTCCGCGAGGTAAATGTGTGTGTGTGTTCATAACTGATATTTAACAGTCAGAGGCGTATAAAAGTAAGTAATACGGAAATGATAGGTTTATAACAATTCATGTTTAAAGAAACTATTTCCTTGACAAAATTTTGTTTTAAAATATATATATGTAGTATCAAGATACCAAATTATTCATTTCAAATTTTTATAATACTTATTTTAATTTATTTTCACATAACAAATATTTCATCTGTGAGTGTGTAATACATTTTTTCTGTGACTCTTTCTGTCTTTCATGGGCCGTCAAAGTTTTAATTTGTGAATTTTTTTTAAAAAAATAGAAAATCCAGGTTATTTGGCAAGCCATCTGGGAGCTGTAAGAATATAAACAATTCTAGGATATTCCTGGCGAATCCGGGAGATTAGTTTGTTTTGAATTTCGCGCAAAGCTACACAAGGGTTATCTGCACTAGCCACCCCTAATTTAGCAGTGTAAGACTAGAGAGAAGACAGATAGTCATCACCACCCACCGCCAACTCTTGGGCTATTCTTTTCCAACAAATAGTGGAACTGACATCACATTATAACGCTCCCACGGCTGAAAGGACGAACATGTTTGGTATGACAAGGATTCGAACCCGCGATACTCGGATTGCGAGTCGAGTGCCTTAACACACCTGACCATGCCGGGCCCATCATTTGCTTTTTAACAATTTCCAAACACATCTACTATTTGAGAGCTCGGTTTATCTCTACTTTATTTTGTTAATTTCTACCCTATACGCTGGTTTTCTGTACGAAATAAGATTTTACAACCAAACAAAGAATGACAGTTGTTAAAAATACTTCATAACTAATTTTAATATATCTTTCAAAAATAAAAAAGTGTTTATACCTTTTTGTGATCTACTCGTCTTTGTATCACTTTATTTTTTGAGAAACATGTGAAGAAAACTTAGGTTTAATAAGCAAAAGTACTCGTCCAAAGTGACGGGAAATGTTCAAGTTAACCCATCAATAGATTATAAATTATTTCATGAACTTTAACAAGGTTAATTGTGTTGCTTGTTTGTTTGTTTTTTTAATTTCGCGCAAAGCTACTCGAGGGCTGTCTGCGCTAGCCGTTCCTAATTTAGCAGTGTAAGACTCGAGAGGGAAGCAACTAGTTATTACTACTCATCACCAACTCTCGAGCTACACTTTTAGCGGTTGGATAGACCGTCATATTATAATGCCCTCACGGTTGAAAGTGCGAGCATGTTTGGTTGGACGGGGATTCGAACCAGCGATCGTCGGATAACGAGTCGAGTACTTTAACCATCTGGCAATGCTGGGCCGTAATTGTGTTGCAATTTTGATTTCAGTTAGCTCTGAGCTACTTGTACCGCCAACCACAAAAAATAATTGTTGAACGTTTCAGTTATCCTAAGACTCACTAAATAACAACATACAGTAAATCTACATTTTTATTTTTTAAGTTACGTCACCAACAATTTAGTGTAGAATATCCAGCCAGTAAAATAAAATTTGGCTTCGTAAACTATGCTTGTTCTCTCCTTTCGAAAGTGAACGTTGAACTGAGCCTGTCTGCGTAACTTTTCAAACGCAGCACGGGAAGCGACCGCCATAAACGGAAGACAGACATCACGATTGGTAACATACATCAGATTTTCATCTAACGGTCATTGTTACATTTATATATGTTAAACGAAACTTAGGGTCTCAATATGTTTAACATTTGCAACTTTTAGAAAATTACACGAACCTACTCATCAAAATGGAATAATCTCATAAAGAGTTAGCTGATGCTAATTACATATAGTCATAATACACTAAAAATATTCAATTTTTGATTTCATTAATGATTCTGAAAAGTAGTTTATATTACATCTTTGTTGTTTTATTTACCAGCAACTTTACTGCCCTTAACTGGCTTTCTTGATCTTGGTGGTAACCCGATTACAAAATTCCCAAAATTGAAAAGCAAAACAAAAACGGACTGTCTCAATTAGTAAGGTCAATTTAATACAATTATTTTTTTAAATCCAGTCTTGTTATGCTTTCTTTATAACTCCAACTGCTCTCCCGCTAGTACAGCTGTACGTCTCCGGATTTACAACGCTAAAATCAGGGGTTCAAGTCCACTCGGTGGACTCAGCAGTTGGCCTCATGTGGGTTTGCTTTTAAAAAAACACACATAAATCCAACTTCGCTTAAACAGTTTCAAAATATAACATTTAATAAACCATACACAGTTATTTGGAAATTATATCTGGGAATTCATTTGTTTTCATTTAGTTATAACATATTACATTTTTACGTTGTGTGGAGCTGTAACTGGAGTGTTGGCCATGACACGGTTTCACTGTTGGGCATTACAAACGTGCAAAACAATCTCCCGAAAATTGGCTTCAACTCCACCTTTATGGCAACAAAAAGTGCTAACCTGGGCATTTAAGGTGAACTCTTCCAATCTGTTATTTATATAGTGGTGTATTATAACAACAAATCTGTTTTAAAAGGACCGGGTGTGGTCTTATGATTAATAATCCAAGCCATAAACCAATGAATTTGTATGTTTGAAGTTTGAGTCGGGATAAAACACTGGACTCAGTTCATACTATCAGCTGTTGGAGCGAATAACAGTAGCAGTAAGTTTTACCATTCAATTAATAATAGTCGTGCAAACGGCAGATGATTTTAACTGTTTGCCCTTCATCTTCATTTACTTACTGTACTTACCGGTTGGTCCATGTATTACATTAAGGTAACGTTCAAGTTGAAAACTTGAATAACTTTTCGGAAAAAAATTTTTTTTCTGGAATAACTTTCTTTAGATATCTCTAAGTTTAATTCATAATTAGCATTGTACAAATATTAAGAAAACTGCCAAAACTACAGTGTTTACATGGGTTTGCTTCAAGAACTTTGTTTCGCTACAAGCATTTCTTGAATCGAATATTGTATTTATTTATTGTCTACGTTGCTTTATTTTTCTTTTCACTTCTCCGACTTCTAAAAACAGTAGACAGACGAACATTCGGACAGACACCACGACTAGTAATACATATCAGATCTACATCTAACTGTCATTGCTACTATGACATGAAAATCTAGTTAACCTTACAACCAAACATTTCATCGTAGTTTTGAGATAATACTTAATGACAGTGTTAATTAATATTTACTTACAACAAATCTGACAGCATGACTAAAACTTGTTATAAAACCACAAAAATATATTTGTTTTCTTTTTGATTTTGTATTTAAAAATATAACAGTCTATCGGACGGGGTTGTTTTGCATTTAGCACAAAGCTAGAATCTATGTGGGTGCGCTATTCTTCCTTAACTTAGCAGTGATAACTAAAATTAAGACAGTAAACATCATCCATTGCCAATTTAAAGATGGGTATTCGAACCCGCGAATCCGCAGGATATGGGTCGAGGCACCTTAATCACCAGATCGTAATATGATAACTCTTTCTGAATGAAATGAACAAAATTTCAGAACAAAAACTCATGTTAAAATGTTAAAGAAACGTTCATTTGTTTTAGGGTAAAGTTACATAGTGCTCTATACAGCTACCAGAATTTAAGGTTTATAGTCCTGAAATTCAACACTGAACCACTAAGGAGACAATTCATAAACAATTACATATTTACTTTCGTTTCTGTGTGTTCGTAAAAAGGATTATTTCTGCTAGCAAACCTTAATTTGTGACTGACAGACAACTACCTCCAACTCTTCGGCTACTCTCATTTGACCGAATATTAGTATTTGATTGTCGCTCTATAACGCAACCAGGACTCCAAGTTGCGAGGCTTGACAGTTTTTACAGAAAAGGGACACGAACATTGAATCTGTAAATCAATAATTCGACACGCTAATCACTAGCTTTAAATCAGCCCAAATCTTCACGGAAAAGTTCATATGTAGAGTCCAGACAAGGATTTAATTTCATTTTGATACTATTGTATTAGGATCTACTACGTTTTACTGTACATAGATTTTCGCTATTTATTGTGATAAGACAAAAAAGAAACAAACAATTAACAGCAGTAGAAAAGACACGTTTATTTGTAAAGTCCAAATTACTTCACAATGAAAAAAAATTAAGCTGGAAATGTTCATACAAACTATGTGTAACAAAATAAAATACTAATTTTGAGCAAATCAAATATTTACTCAATAGTTTCCTAAATGTTAAAAAAACAGGAGAAAAGCTTATAACACAGACAGGGTTATTAATGGTTTAATGGAAGAGTGATAAAAATGAGAACTGTGCATTTGCTAGGTAAAAATAGGCTTGTAAGGTAATTATCTCAAGAAGCTAAATTTATTCAAAACTACAATGCAACCGCTAAAAGAAACACTTTGAGAAATCTAGTTGTTTTTATGTGCATAAACGTAAAACAGTTTACGAGAATATTTTATTGGAACAATGGTAAATAATATTTTACCATTGTTAAAAAAATACATATACCCAAGTCAACTTTTGTGTATTCCACGATTTTGCTGTTTTCCTTTGTTAGAAGCATGTTGTTTTATCTTATATTTTTATTTCTTGTTAAATCATTAATTAAAAATACAAACTTTTTGATACTTTTATAAATTCCGTTGCTCTTTTTTCAAATAAAAATTTTTGAACATTTGCTTCTAACCCTAAAACTTATACCTAGGGCTTTTTATTTCACTTTTTATTTCATATACTCAAAGAGGCGTTCATTATTCAACAAAGACAACCAAATACTCATCACTGCAAAAAGAAAAAAAAGGGAGAAAATAGCCTAAATACAAGCTCATTTAAAAACTAAATAACAAGTTCAATTTTATCGCTATTGCCATGTTCATTGAAATAGATTCTCTCTTGTTGACATTGAATATAAAATTCCCTTTCAAAAAGAAATTCCCTCCCCCCCACGCTCACTCCCGCCGACTTGCATCGAAGTATCGGAATGTTGAGAGCCTACAAAGTAACAATAAAAACATCCCTGACAACGAACATCAGTTTTTTCTTAAAAGCTCTTAACAAGCGAGATATTTCCGAAGCTCCGTTTGTCATCTTCGTCGTTCCAGCCTGCTTTAAACTATTAACTATTTTTAAACAACACCAAATAAATATACATGCATTCAATTTTCTTCAATACCCACTAAGTGTGTTAATGCTTTCATTCGCCTACATCTAATATAGATATTTTGCTGACTGAAGTATGTTATTCAGATAGAAGGAACCAAGTCGTTTTCCCAACTCCAAAATGACCTCTGTATTAGAAAAACTGTTGGCAATTTAAAACAAGTACAACTAAGTATGAGCCCCAAATAAATCTGTGCGAAATACTACTCTTGTTAACACGTGAAGAACCCACATTAACCTTGGTACTGATCATGATGGTTTTCGCGTCATATTTTACTTCATAAAGTTTACGACGTAATGTAAAGAGCAATACATACGCCCACAATTCTGCATGAACACAAACCCACGTGCTGTTGCATGGTTAATTAAATTTAGATTAAACATTAGAAAAAAAGCCTTATTTCAAGCAATACTTTTCTGACTCTCTTTTGTATTATTTTGTTCTTTATCACAAAATGGAAAATGAGTTAGGTATCATGTTGCTAGCCAATATTTATGTATAATCTGGTAATAAAAAATCTCGTTACAGTGTACAATATATAGAAAGTGCTGTTTTGTTTTAAAATTAATTGTTATAAATCCTATACAGGCCGCTGAAGAAGGCCTTTCTGAAGACACATGGACTATTTTAACATTTCTTAAAATTTACTACACATTTTCAGAAAAGAAAAGGTGTCTTTTAAGGGTTCTATGGCCAACTCTCAGATGTTACTAAATTCAAAATTATTAAAATAGTATTCACAAACTTACTTCATATACACACAAGGCATCCATACTTCAAACAATACTTTAGACAATTGATTTGGTTAATTGTTTGATTAAGAAAAAGGATAAAGGGGGAAAAATCAATCAATTTATACATGAGCAAATTTCTTAACGGAAATGTCAAGATAAGTTTAACACCAGAATGTATTCGAATATACCAGCTATTCGTAACATGTGTATCACAATGAAAATTAAAGTAATGAAGGAAACATTAAGAATGTGTTTTAAAATAATGAATAACACATCAAAATGAGATTTACTCTGGAAGGAAAACGGCCTGACGTTCTATCTGCAGGATCTTCTAAAATTAAAAAAATTACAAATACATTGAAAATAGGAAAGTCCGCGTGCTTCCTTTATAATTACTACATGGTGCACAGTTGAAGGCAGAGATAATATTCTCACTGGTGCTACACTAGCTAACTCTTCATCCATGTCTTACATGGACCACACAGACACTATGAAAAGCACTAATGGACCACACAGACACTATGAAAAGCATTAACAATAATGGCAATAATTAAGATAATCTCTTTTTGCAATGGACTGACTCTTTGCCTCAGCAATCAGCGTTAAACTCAATTGATGTTAGCATGTTCTACATGGGATTTTTAAGAAGTCTTTTCTGGCGAAAATCATAGACTTTCCGACAGAAGAATATCATTTCTGGAGAAACTCGTCCTGGAGGAAGACGACTGACACGAGGATACACCTCTTCCGTTTGCGGGACCACAGAGGACTTAGGATTGAGTTCTTCCTCGATCAGTTTTACCCCTTTACGGTATCTGCCCCCAATGAAACAAAAATAAGAAGATTAACACAATATGGGAAGTTTCACAGGCTACATACAATTAGGCTATAGTACATAACGCGCATATTGTATAAGAAATAAGCATTAATGCGATAAATTTAGTGATTCATTAATTGTTTAATTAAAATGGGACGACAACGGCGATATACTGGTTAAGAATAATTACCATAAGTTCAAAATAAAAATGTTTGTTTGTAGTTAAGCACAAAGCTACACAATGGGCTATCTGTGCTCTGCTAACAACAGATATCGAAATCCGGTTTCTACCGTTGTAAGTTCGCAGACATGCCACTGTGGGTAAATAATGAAATGAGGATGGGTTTATTTTACCTTCTGAGCTCAACCATTTCATGCTTAATTAAATAAAAAGAATTAACTTCTATTTTTTTTCTATTTTAAATTAATATCTAATCACTACAACTAATAGTATATAAAAAATATTGCAGTATGTGGAACTGTCAAGCAAAATCTGTCATCATATGGTACTGTCAAGCAAAATCTAGCATCATAAGGTGTTATCATACAACATCTCACATAACGTACTCTCATCCAAAATTTAATATTGTGATACTATCAAGAAACATTATATCATAGGCACTGAACAGATAAAAACAAAATCACCAAGATTTCGAATATATTGTTTTCCATTTCTTAGTATACAAAATCTTATTCATTGCAAGCATTACTAAATATTGCTTAGTAAATTCTTTAAAATAACTACAATACCTGCAATACTCTGCAAATGTAAGGACATAGCATTTGTCCTCAACACATGCGACACTATTGACATCTCTGTGTTTAGATGCAAAGATCTCGTCTTCCATATCTTGCGGTCTTCGGCCTTGTTCTGTATGTTCGGGTCGATAGTACCACATCAAACTCATCATCATTTCTCCTAAAAAAACACAAAACTTTGAATCAAATTATGATTTAAAAAAACATTTTATTAAATACAAACAAGATTTTAATGTCAATTTCAAAAATCTACCGTACAGAAATAACAGTGAACTTACTGTAAGCTTCGCCAATTTCTGTAAAGAAAAGAAGCAAAATCAAAAGGCAATTTCAACTACTGCATCACAGTTACCAACTCACACCTGAGGTTAATTTCAAAATGTACTACATAAAACTACTTGATGTTATAAGTGGAAAATCAGGGACTAAATCTAAGTAGGAACAGTACTGAAAATCATTCTGCATCATGAAGAATTAAAGATATTAGCATCCTTGATCTTCTAGTTGAACCATGTTGCTGTGTATCACAAAACTGTTTCATGTCTCCAAATCATAATTTAACTACTGTGTAAAATCCACAGTACATAAAAATGCAAATTTTTATGGTACACTAAGCCAAATCTTGCGCACAACTCGATGGAATAGTAAGCTTGAGTAAACGTACAAATTTGCGAGGTAGGAAGTTAGGCCCAACGTTAATTTCAAAATTTTTCTGACAGTGAGAGCACAACAGACCTGACGTCAAATTTAAAATTACGAAAAAAAAATAAATTTGTTGTAAATATCAAAAACTGTCTTAGAGTAAAATAAACTGAAATAAATTTTATTTTTTGAAAGAGTTCTTGACTTACGTACTTGCCCAAAATAAACAACAATAACATATAATTAGAAATTGTGACTAGCAAACAAGAAATATAAATTAAAATTAGAAATTGGAATTAGGAAGAGGGATTAGTAGAAATCATTACAAGTAATTATACTTTGTTATTCGTTCTGGAAATTAGAAAAATGCAATAATTATTATGAATCGAGATTATGCGCATGGTTTCCGCTTATACATTACCAATTAGTGTTTTCATTACGCTTGGCCTTTAAACCAAAATGGCATCTTATGCGATAATTGGGCTATACAACAAAGTCAGTAACCAAAGTAAGATACAACCATCTCTGCTAACTAGGTGGAGAACAAATAGCGAACATTACCCACTCTCTATTCGCTACTCTTAACTGAATAACGAATTAGGCTATAACAGTTATAATTCTCGCACAATTGAAAGCACTGAGCATTACTGGCATTAAACATCGGCTCTTATAGTACGCTGCCCAGCTCAATGACCACTAAACAACGCACATCAAGGTATATTTTACAGAACCATATTTCTTATTTATCATAAATTATACAATAAAACATAGGAGTAAAAATAAACAATAAAATTTTCATTTCACTTTAACTGAATGTTAAAATAAAGTAACATATTCCTTATCCTATTTTGTAATTACTCAATGGTATTGAATTTTTACGGGTGGTTTAATAATCAAGCGAAAATATTTTTATTGATTTGTTTATTTATAGGTAAACGCAAAGCAATGTAATAGGTTGTCCGTGCTGTGGTCACTACAAATATCGAATCCCGAATTTTAGAGTTACAAGTTCTCAGACATACCGCTGAGCCTCTGGGGTCATTTTTTATGGGACTTTTACAATTACCTTTTCTCTGAGAATATTTTAAATTTATAAGTACTGAGGCTCAGTCAGCGAGGTGTGTTGCTTAAAATTATTTTAAAATTAATTTATACCATTCTCTTCTCTTAAAACATCTAATTCTATAGCGAACTGACATGATATTTTATTTGAAACCGACTTGCATATCTTGTTAGTAGCTAGATGGTGCTTAAACATTTCAGAATTGGCCAGGTTTAAGTGATATTTATTTGTTAGTTAATAAACATTTCGCCTGGCATGGCCGAGCGGGTTCGCGCCCGCGTCCCGCTAAACATGCTCGCCCTCCCAGCCGTGGGGGTGTATAATTTGACGGTCAATCCCACTATTCGTTGGTAAAAGAGTAGCCCAAGAGTTGGCGGTGGGTGGTGATGACTAGCTGCCTTCCCTCTAGTCTTACACTGCTAAATTAGGGACGGCTAGCACAGATAGCCCTCGAGTAGCTTTGTGCGAAATCCCAAAACAAACAAACAAACTAAACATTTTACTCACTCGAAAGTAGCTTCTCGTTGGGATAGGATTTAGTTTCGTTTAAATTAAAAGCAAAGAACCAATGAATTTTCTTTTTGTTTAGTTAACCTAGTCATTAGGTATACTTGTTTACACAAGTGGAGGTTCCGGAAGGGAGAATGGGTTTGTTTTGTGTGATAAAATCTTGAAAACATCTTTTTACACGAAGCACCAATAACGGAGGGGAAACAAATCGAATAATTCAAGGTTAACATCACCGATTGCGGTGCGGTCTTGGAACATTCATCGTAAATAATTAAAATTCAGCACCCGCGATCTGTTGGTCAAATTATACAGATTGAAATCTTAAACAAAAACTATTTTTAATGAATGAAACTTCTTTACACACTATAATATGACAGTTAGCCGAGACGTGGAATTAGATATTTTTAACGAGATGTATATAACACATGCAACTTATATGTCAAATGTATGGTGTGTAATAGCGACCAAGACACATATATAGAAATATAAAAGTTAAGGCTACAATGGCAATTACCAATATTACGGTATAAAAAATGAGCACGCCGCTCCAATAAGGATTTAAGAGCAAAAATACGATTTATTCACAATAACAATGCTCAGAAATAAATTTACCACTTATCAAAACACAGTTAATAAATAAATGTCTGGCCAAAACTTCACGCCAATATTAAAAAACAGTTTAACATAAATAATTAATAAATCAACAATAATGTAATCAGGAAAAATAACTGGAAAGAAAAAACTTAATTCCACAATAAATAATAATGACAAACAACAAGTAGAACGTTCAATAATCTTCAATAATTATCTCATAATACAAGCTTATTTTAAGTGAAGTTTCTAGCAGGGTATTATTTATCCATAGAGTAGGTCACGAGAATATACCCTCATGTGATCGCAAATTTACATATTGTTCTGCTACAGTAATAGTGTATGTACGTCACCGCTAGGGAAGCTGGTGTCAATTTCATCATATACACATATACATATTTATTCAAAATACAAATGATAGTGTAAAAGGTGAGTTAGCGTTTAATGCACCTAAAAATCCATAGATAAACTAGCCGACAGAAAGAAATAATAAGTGAAAGATAAACACAGCCATGATGATAAGAAAAAAGAATAGAATTTGCTATCTCACCGTTTACCTTAGGTATTATTGAATTCCAGACGCAACATAATATGTTCTGTTTCAAAATAAAAACAAGACTCATTACT
This sequence comes from Carcinoscorpius rotundicauda, assembly GCA_011833715.1. Classification (NCBI taxonomy): domain Eukaryota; kingdom Metazoa; phylum Arthropoda; class Merostomata; order Xiphosura; family Limulidae; genus Carcinoscorpius; species Carcinoscorpius rotundicauda. The sequence continues at coordinate 20,044,021 of CM022396.1, read as the reverse complement.
ACATAATCTCACCATCTTCTATGCTTTCCCATAAGGCGACAATTTTGGCGACAAAAGGAAGGTCTGTTTTCTTTGGACCCGACTTCAAGAGTACGCAGTCTCTGACCCGTATGATGTCACCCTCCAGGTGCCGCATGGCTGGAAAGCACTTTATATAACGTGGTGGGTCATCATTCTATGAAAGAAAAGAAGCACTGACAAAATAAGTACATTTATTTTGACCAACATAAATAAAAACAGTCCAAAAAAAAGATTTCAATGACATACAAAATTACTAAACAAAGCACAAACTTTACAAACCCTCTACCAACTGATTTAAACGACTAGCTTCCAGGTAATGTACTTTTTAATCACAACACACGGATGACACAATTGGTATTAGGAACTGAAGTGTTCTTATTACATAAAATAATGTATGTTAAATATATTTTTAGAGTTTCTACAGTTCTCAGCGAGTACTAGAAAGTCTCCAGCTCAGAAGCGTAGCTGGGTTCTCGGGCATTTTAGACGTTTCGGTACGCTATCGATCATGGTTTCCAACTCGTTTTATTGTTTTTTCAAAACACTAGCTGGGAATTCGGGACACTCTTAAATAGAGTCTGTGCATGGTCTTTGTGTGCTAGTGCTAAGCAACACCTCTGTCCCACCACGCTTAGAAAATAGGAAACACAATTAAATACAATCATGTGAAAAAGTTAGAACACCCTATGAAAGCCTGTATATTTTTGTAGCATTTTTGGATACATAGATATTTAATCTCAAACTTAACAATACTGAAAGATTATAGGAATATAACTAAACAATTAAAACTAAAGAAAATACTTTTTAAGATCTTCTGTAAATGTAATTCCACAAAAATGCGTATTCTAAATGAGGAAAAAGTTAAGACACTCTACCCACTAATAGCTAGTGTTACCCCCTTTGGCTGAAATAACTGCGGTGAGACGCTTCTTGTAGCCATCTACCAGTCTCTGACATCGGTCTGAAGAAAGTTTGCCCCACTCTTCAATGCAGAATTCTTTCAACTGTGAGATGTTTGAGGAGTTTCTTGCATGTACAGCCCGTTTCAAGTCACCCCATAGCATCTCAATGGGATTAAGATCTGGACTTTGACTCTCCATTTCTTAGGTTTCAGCCAGTTCTTGGTGAATTTACTGGTATGTTTTGGGTTATTGTCCTGTTGCAGGCCCCAGTTCCGCTTCAGCTTTAATTTTCTTACAGATGGACTCATATGTTCCTCAAGCACCCTCTGAGACACAGTAGAATTCATGGTGGATTCTGTGATTGTGAGCTATCCAGGTCCTGCTGCAGCTCCAAACCATAACACTTCCTCCTCCATGCTTCACAGTTGGTACGAGGTTCTTTCCCTGTATTTGATTTACACCAAACGTGTCCTCTGATCTGGTGTCAAAATAATTCAATTTTGGATTCATCTGTCCAAAGAACATTATTCCAGAAGTCCCGGTCTTTGTCTACATTCTCTCTGGCAAACTCCAGTCTGGCCTTGATGTTTCACTTAGAAAGCAAAGGTTTCCTCCTTGCACACCTCCCATGCAAGTTAAACTTGTGCAGTCTCTTTCTGATTGTAGAGGCATGCACTTTCAACAGTAACCAGAGCCTGCTGTAGGTTCCGTGATGACATGTTAGGGTGTTTGTAGACCTCTTTTAGCATCTTATGGTCTGCTCTAAAGGTGAACTTGCTTGGACGACCAGACCTGGGCATGTTGGCAGTTGTTTTGAAAGCCCTCCACTTGTTGTCTATTTTCTGGCTAGTGGAATGGCTGATTTCAAACTCTTTTGATACCTTTTTAAATCAGAGACTGGTGGATGGCTACAAGAACCATCTCACTGCAGTTATTTCAGCCAAATGGGGTAACACTAGCTATTAGGGGGTAGGGTTTCTTAACATTTTCCTCAGTTCGAATATGCATTATTGTAGCATGACATTTACGGAAGATCTTTTCTTCAGTTTTAATTGTTTAGTTATCTTCCTATTATCTCTCAGTATTGTTAAAATTGAGATTAAATATCTATTTTTCCAAAAATGTTACAAAAATATACAGGCTTTCATTGGGTGTTCTAACTTGTCACATGGCTGTAACTCTATAGAAAAGAATATTTACCTAATATTTACCGATATCAATATATCGTTAGTATGATTTTCTGGGAGTCAGAACACTCACGCAAAGCGTTCACTGTAGTTTTAAATCACTTTAATACTTTATCTTTATAGAATAAAACCGCATCATTTACTGTATGCAAACTATTTATTGTTAGATTTGTTTGTTTTGCGAAACCATCGCTCTAACCGCCAGGCCATGTCTGGCCTTATTAATAATATACTATTGCTATAACAATAAAAATGAACAAACCCCTCAGTATTTTAAAATAGTTTTTACATTTTATTAGTTTATTCAGTACACATTTTAAATTACTGATAAATAAAAGTAGTGTGTGTGTGTTTTCTTATAGCAACCCCCCAGTGGCTCAGCGGTATGTCTGCGGACTTACACGCTAAAATCCGGGTTTCGATACCCGTGGTGGGCAGAGCACAGATAGCCCATTGTGTAGCTTTTTGTTTAATTCAAAACAACAACAACAATTTCTTATAGCAAAGCCAAAATGGGTTATCTGGTGGGCCCACTGAGAGGAATCGAACCTCCTGATTTTAACGTTGTAAATCCATAGACTTACCCCTGTACTAGGAAAGGGGACAATAAAAGAAGTATTTCAGGTTTATATTTTACCTGCTTAGGACCTACGAAATTGTCTATTGAAAATATTATTGCCTGTTAATGCGCAACTATTTCGGCACACAGAACTAAAACTTTTACCATTTTTATGTGTGTGGGTGTATTGTTTCTCTGCACTATTGTTGTTGTTTTGAATTAAGCATAAAGCTACACAATGGGTTATCTGTGCTCTGCCCACCACGGGTATCGAAACCCGGATTTTAGCGTGCAAGTCCGCAGACATACTGCTGAGCCACTGGGGGCTTCTCTGCACTAACTAACATAATTTTTACTGGAAAAGTAACACTTCACTTTGGTAATTTCACCTGAAAGCATGTCTGTACTTATCATTCATTTATACTTATTTTTGGAATATATAGAGATAAATACATTGATTTATGACAAAACCAAAAACAATAATCAATTTAAATAGGATAAACAGGAATAATCTAATAATATTTAGCAATTAGTTCTGAAAAGTCCTGTACACAAGTAACTGTAAAGCAAATGTTCTAGCAGAGTATTATAATATAATAGTTTGTTTGTTTTGTTTTGAATTTCGCGAAAAGCTACACGAGGGCTATCTGCGCTGGCCGTCCCTACTTTAGTAGTTACCGACTAAAGGAAAGGCAGCTAACTCTTGAGCTAATCTTTTATCAACGAATAGTGGGATTAAAAGTAAAACTAAAACGACCTCAGGGCTGAAATGGCAAGCATGTTTGGCGTGACTAGAACCCTCAGATAACAAAAAACATTATAAATTTATTCATATATAGTATTTAGTACAGTATAGTTTTGTTCTAATTAAATATTGTTAAAAACATACATTTCAACTGTTAATTTATTTCTTGATCAAATTTAAGCCCAACATTGGTTAAGAGGTTAAAACTATTGTCTAAATATGCACATTTTGGCGGAAACGATTACATCTTATTTGTATTGTTCTATCACTGTTTTACCAAGGTACAGTGGATTTACCAACACGTTTGGTGTAACACTGATTCGAATCCGCAACTCTCAGATTACGAGTCGAGCGCCTCTGATCACTTGGCCATGTCGGGCTCGTTTAATAAAGTCATGGTTATTCTTTAATAAATGAAAATATATATCTTAAACTATATAAATTCTGAAAATGCTCTGTTAGTATTTTGGAACAACTATTGATAAATGTTTAAAATATGTAGATACTATCAGAAATGTTTGTGTACGAAGCGCATATTCGTTTTTGATAACTATTACTGTTCGTTTTGTACATATTATCAGCATCAGAAGCTCTACATCTTTTGTTCGCATCTAGCAAACACAACAACAGAGATCCACAACGCATTCAAAAACAGCAACAGTAATCCGCAACGTATTCAAGCTTGAACGTGAAATTGGTTCTGTGATCCTGTGTTTTCTCTGGATTTCTTATTTTTGATAATTTAGTGTACCTATAAAACAAAACTAAGGGTAGACTTGTAATGTCAGAGAAATTCTGCTGGTGAAAATTTAATACTAGACAGTAGTATTTCCATTTCCCTTGTTATACTTAATTTATCCGCAAATGTTTACTCCATACTTTTAGTGTTAAACTGAATATATGAACTGAGAAGATAATAAAGAACGTCTTTCTCGTCCCACAACAAGGTCATGAATAATGGAAGGCAGACGGAACGAATTCTGTTCTATGAATAAAGTTTAATACTACTTTCACTGTGAATATCGACATATAAAACTTTGGCTCCATAATTTTCATTACATTTAACGGGATTCGACCTCAATACCTATTACACACAGAGCAAACGCATGGTTCGTCATGCGCTTTTTAACCGTAACACGCGTGACGTAATTGATAAGTAACGTTTAAAAAGTCAGATTAACTACTGCATGTGTGACGCTTGAAGTCATTACTCTTTTACGTCATTGGCTTATGTGACGTATTCTTGTGTATGTGTTTGTGTTTCTATGTGTTAAGTCATTCGTGTTATTGAAGGCGAGTTTTTCGCGGCCAGTCGCATACCTCTTTTTATGACCTGAAAACAAAATATAATGTTAGTTTCAATGAAATTTAGTATCGAGATGAAATATTAAAATTATAAAAAACAACAATAACATTCGCCATGAATGTAGCCGGTATTAATGAAAGAGAATTCCAAATCTGGCCTGTAGATGCAGAAGTCATCAGCTCACTTTTCTACTCTGGTTAAAGCTCAGTTAAAACAATTAAAACAAATGCAAAATCAACATGTGTTAAAACGTGCTATTTTACAACATACTTCTACTAACGGATTCAATTTTAGTTTCTTCGTTTTTTAATATACTTTTTATTAGTTTGTTGGTTTATTTTGAATTTCACGCAAAGCTACTCAAGGGCTTTTACCAACGAATAGTGGGATTGACCGTAAAATTGTAACGCCCTACGGCTGAAAGGGTTTTAATACTTTTAGTAGCCACTCGCTATTTTTGTGAATACTACTATGTGTTCACAAAAATTTTATTTGCAAATAAGTTTTTATAAAAAAAAAGTTGTAGGAAGTAGAAACGCTATTTTCATCGCGCCCACAAGCAATTTGGGACGTTGCTTTTCACGAGGACTCTCGAATCGCAATCTGCGAGAGGTGAATTCGAATCCTCGCTGTCAATAAATATGTTCGCCATTTCAGCTATGGAGATGCAATATGATGATGACTTTCATTATTCGTTGGTAAAATAGTCACACAAGAGTTGACTGTAGCTTTGTAGGCTTACACCGCTAAAATAACGGACTTTGATATTCAGAGTAGATATAGCACAGATATTCCATTGTGCAACTTTGCGCTTAATAACAAGCAATGAGTTCTGCATGGCCAGGTAGTCTGGCCGATTGGCTCGTAATCTGAGGATCGAGAGTTTGAATCTCCGTCACACCAAATATACTCACCCTTTCTGCTGTGTGAGTGTTATAACGTGACTATCAATCCTCCTATTCATTAGAAAAACGAATAGCCCAAAAGCTGTAGGTGGATAGTGATGACTAGCTGCTTTTCCTCTAATCTTTCACTGCTAAATTAGGGGCAGCTAGCACAGAGAGCCCTTATGTACTCGTGTAGCTTTGCACGAAATTAAAAACGAACAAACAAATACTGACTACGAAGTTTTTATGCACTTTAACTTATGAGCTAAATTCTTGTACACATCTATTCTATAATAAAACATTTTGCTACAAATTCCAGTTAATATAATGTTCAATTTTATTCCGTCTAATGTAGTTTTGTTAGTTTCAACTTTCTAATTTAATACTCGTAAATACGTATCTTGTAAGAACTTTTTAACAATATATTCCAATTTATTGTATCTTTGACGTCATTCAAAAATACATTAATCATGATTATTATAAAAGCAAATGAGGGCTTATTTCCCATTGGCAAGTACGAGAATGTATCCGAAAAGACGCTGTGATGTCATGCGAGAATTGGGTCTATAGACAAATGGGAGCCAGATACGTGTAATCCAATAGCAACTGATACCAAGGGTGGTTGATGGTCGCTAATAGTACTAAACATGTGTACGTGTTTACATTAAATAGCAATTTTGACAGCAGCAATTATAACTTTGGGGAAAACAAGTTGACTTATATTTCATGTGATTACTTTCGTGATTAAATATTGTCACTGAACGATAAGTGTCACATAACATTGGTATTCTGTGATTTCTTGGGACTGTGTTATTGCAGAAAACATATGATTGTAGATCTTAGGAACTTTATTTTCTTACTCGTCTCTTATCTCATGGGCACATAAGCAGCATAATGTTTTAATCTATTATATCGTGTGCTTGTAGGCAATTTAATATCTAAAACATGTTTTATTATGTGTATATGGCCAGTATAATATTTTAAACATCTGTTTTATCATGTGTACGTATATAGGCAGTATATTATCAAAAACTTCTCTTATATCGTTGTATTCGTAGGAAGTACGATATCGCAAAACACTTTTAGTTCATAAGTACACACACATATATATAACATCTTGTTAATAAATCATATGCATGTAACTATGACCTATAACAGTTTATAACTAGAAGTACTTATCTAATCAAATACATAAAACACAAAATGGCAGGGAAAGAAAAGTTATAGAAGAAATAATCAAATTACTATCTATCTTGTTCCTATATACAGTTCCATGCACCCCTCTACCTATATTGGGACACCACATAACGATGGTTACCTTATCATGTTATATAAAGGAATAATAAAAAGGTACATCTGAGATTTCCTCTTCAGTTGAATCTGTTACTAGCTTTGCTCATTATAATAATAAGCAATCTGAACTCCCAAAGACATAATTAAAATAATATTTAGGGCTGCACCTTCCACAGACGTAATTACCTGTACTTGTTGTTGTTGTTTTGAATTAAGCACAAAGCTACACAATGGGCTATCTGTGCTCTGCCCACCACGGATATCGCAACCCGGATTTTAGCGTGTCAGTCCGCAGACATATCGCTGAGCTATTGGGGGACCATTACCTATACATATAAAAATATACATGTATCTTTGTTTGCACTCCCACTCTTCTAATCCTACTGGGCCAAACTTGACCAAATGTTTTATGTAAACATTATGAATGTCCTAGTGAAACACTAGGAAATGTCTTAAGGGGTCAAAATTGAACGTGACCTTATTTTTATTTTCTTAAGCCTATTGGATAATTACTCTCAGCCTAGTTAGTCAATCTCAAACAATCTTGGCAGGTTGACGTTTTAGACAATGTTGAATATTCTAAATTAATTCAAGGTCAAAGTATTAAAGTTTGTGTTTGCTTGTTTTCTTATAGCAAAGTCCACCGAGGGAAACCGAGCCCCTAATTTTAACACAGTAAATCTGTCGACTTTATTTATTTTCTTTTTAATTTCACGTAAGGCTACACGAGGAATATCTGCGCCCTAGCCACGTGGCCATACCGGGCCTGTAAGTATGAAAATTGCTGGATTGTTTCTCAAACAACTAGTTATGTTTTTCTCATGGTCAATGAGATATAGGGTGTTCAAGAGTGAAATCACCTTACAATATTTATTTGTTGATAGATGAACAGCAAACTGCAAATGTTGTTTATGAAGAAGCTTTGCTATTTAAAAATATTGTGATAAAGTTTATTTTCAAGTTCTTACTTTTAAATATATTATCGTTGTTAAAGTTACATTGTTTAAACTTAGGTTTAACAATTCCTCATCAGTTGGCGGGTGCTTCAACTTGTAAATGATATTTACGCTTCCAACTCCACCGGATGTAATTTAATTTATATTTAAGACTACAACTCCCACAGACATAATTGCATATAAAAATTGTAGCTGAAACTCGCACAGACAATAATAAAAGGCGTGCATACATATAATACTGATGTTTGTATCGCAAATCGACATAATTGTATTTGATCTTGGTAGTTGTAGCTCTTGCGGATGTTTATATAAAATTGTGTTAGTTACTATATTCACACATATTAATTTAAATCGCATTTGTTTTGCAACAAGTCGTTGTTGTTTTGAATTAAGCACAAAGCTACACAATGGGCTATCTCTGCTCTGCCCACCACGGGTATCGAAACCCGGATTTTTGCGTGTAAGTCCGCAGACATACCGCTGAGCCACTGGGGGGATTGCAAGAAGTCAACGAATTTGTCTTCTCAGAAATCTCTAGTGGATCTTAAGGAAATAAAATTATTAAATATTGTATTTTTCCCCAATTATTAATTTATAAAATGAACACAAAATAGAGATTGTGAACTAAACTTTGATGCCTTTAATCAGATATGGGTATTATGAAAAATAAATGTATTTCAAGTTCAAAATAAATTTGGATTATGTTCCGTACTTTGGCCTGAAAAAACAGGATATTGTAAAAATATTCTTATTTAAAAAACTAAACTAAAAACATATCGAATAACTTTAGCGTTACACTTCTAAAATTGACTTTCCATTTAAAATTATACATTTCATGTTATAATGATGTTTTCTTACATTGTAAATAAAAAGTGTAATTTTTAGCGACTATATTATGCCAACCCTTTTTCATAAAGTAACAGTTGTTGACTTGCAATTCACGTTTCAGGCATACTGAATTCAAATTGATAATGTTTTCAAGTAGTTTGTTACTTTTAGCATTCATTCAAAACATTTGTGATGGCTCAGAAAATTTACTATTTATGTTGCCTGGTAGTCAGAGCTATTGACATGCAAGCTGCGGGTTACGGGTTCGTATCCTTGTCATCGAATATGCTCGCACTTTCAATGGAGGGGCGTTAAAATGTGGGGCCAATCTTGCTATTCGTTGGTAAAAGATTAGCTTAAGAGTTGGCGGCAGGTGGTGTTGACTAGTTACCTACCCGCTCGCCTATCACAACTAAATCAAGAACTGCTAACGCAGATGGGCATCGAGTAGTTTTGTGCAAAATTCAAACCAAACATTTTTTTTCAGCTTTATGGTACATTAGAAGGAAGAGGTGGAAGCATGAAACCTGCTCCTCCAGATTACGCTAAAGAAAAAACACGCTACGTAGTGATAAACGAATCGACTGTTCTCTCCTGGTTTGTTGGAATACGAGAGCCTTATAATAAAAAAATCGAATTTCATTCTGTTTCTCTTCTATCTAATCATTCATTCACCCCAGTGTAAATCACTCTCATTTCGTTAATACAATACCTGAAACTAGTTTTATCAGTATAGCTCTTGAAAAAGCAAGGCACATAATTATACTGAGGTAATAATATCAGGAAACCATAATGGTATTCATGTTTGAAACAAATGATTTCCATATACGTTAATAAATCAGTTTAGGAACATGGATAAATGAGATGATAGATGAATAGAACAAATCATGTTTCATAACATAAACTGGCAATCATATCTCTTTCTTTCCCCTCTGTATAAAAAAAGTTGTGTTAAGAGTATTTACTAATAAAATACATATCTGTAGTAATTTAATTTTAAACTTTGTACCACTATTATATAAATAAATAATTCAACTGTTCCTACTCATAGTTTTAAAAAGATGAAGATAATTATAGAAAACAAATCAAACGTACTTTAATAAACAGCAAATATCTCAGAAGTATCAACTTTAGATCACGTCCACTTTGTGTGGTAAGTATATCATCTCAGAAGTTCCAACTTTAGATCACGTCCACTTTGTGTGGTAAGTATTTCATCTCAGAAGTACCAACTTTAGATCACGTCCTCTTTGTATGGCAAGTATATCATCTCAGAAGTATCAACTTTAGATCACGTCCACTTTGTATGGTACGTATATCATCTCAGAAGTACCAACTTTAGATCACGTCCACTTTGTGTGGTAAGCATATCATCTCAAAAGTATCAACCTTAGATCACGTCCACTTTGTGTGGTAAGTATATCATCTCCAAAGTATCAAATTTAGAGCACGTGCATTTTGTGTGGTACGTATATCATCTCAGAAGTTCCAACTTTAGATCACGTCCACTTTGTGTGGCAAGTATATCATCTCAAAAGTATCAACCTGAGATCACATCCACTTTGTGTGGTAAGTATATAATCTCCAAAGTATCAACCTTAGATCACGTCCACTTTGTGTGGTAAGTATATCATCTCCAAAGTATCAAATTTAGAGCACGTCCACTTTGTGTCGTAAGTATTTCATCTCAGAAGTATCAACTTTAGATCACGTCCACTTCGTATGGTAAGTATATAATCTCAAAATAATCAACTTTAGAGGACGTGCACTTTGTGTGGTACGTATATCGTCTCAAAAGTATTAACTTTAGAGCACGTCCAATAATAATAATAGCAAAGACGTTACAAAAACTCTAAAAAATAGTTAGCATAAACAAAAATATGCAAACACAAACATTACTTTAACAAGAAAACTGGCAGTTGAACTGAAGAACAATAAATAGTAATTTATCTTTTAAATAGCTTTCTATGGTATTAATATACGACTTCAAATATTCTATTTAAATATGCTACATTTACAAAAATAACTTAGCAAGGCGTGTAATTGTACTTGTGTGATAATCTCAACAGCTACAGTGGCAGCCAGGTTTAAAATTAATGATCAGTACATAAAAAAACTTAAATCACGATTTGAAAAATCTAGATGACAGACAGATAAGTAGCTTGAATACGTCTTCTTTCGTAACATGAACTACGAATTATTTTTCTCATCGCTATCATAAAGCAGTTTTACAGATACTTTCTTATTCCATTCACAGTTTTTAGGTATATCTTACTTTAATCCATTTAAATAATTTTACATATCAGTGAAGCTTCAATTTCTTTCTGAGTCTTTTAAAGGAAACTATAGTTTTGGTAGCAAAGAACAGAAATACTAGTGCTCTAAAACATGTTATGGTATTTTCTTCTACAAAGTTGTCTTGTTTGTACCATAACCATGTAATGCTGTACTACTTTTCTTAGATAGCTTTCTATAAACTAGCAACGTTATATGTTTGTGACTTTCAAGTAGAACAAAAGGTACAAGATGCTATTATTTCTAAATCGGGAAGAAGAAAGGGGGTTAAGATAAATAATTACTGTGATTCTAGTTATTTCGAACATGGACATAATTTTCTTACAAATAGTAATTAATTTCGAGATGTAATTAAACTTCATCAACATCTAACCCTTGTATGTAATATTTAGTTAACAGTATCATGTAGTATGTCTAGTTTCACCGTATTTGCTTTATGGGTTGGAGGAGCATCTTTCGTCACTATGCCCTTCAGTTTGTAGATTTGAGGTCGTTGTTCCTGTTGTCTTAAGCTATGTGAGTTTTTCCGCTTTCACGGATAATTTGAAGACTCACTTCAAAATGTTCTGACCGTTAGGTATACACTGTTTCGAAATCTGGCTGTTTGAATATTTATCTTTTGAATCATGGGCCACACACTTCTCCAACCATTGCTTAAATTTATGTATAAAGCCGGTCAGTACGGCTTACCTTTATATGCAGGACAGATGCTCATATATACCACGTGACGTAGCTCTAGAACCCCCGAAATTTGGAGGGAAACTCTAGTACTTATTCAAAGGCATCTTAAAATTGAATGCGCAAATGGTGCTATAAATACTTGAGATTATCATACAGTTTTGTTTACAAAGTTACAGCCATATCAAATAAGTACCGAAACATAAAACATGTTTGATACAATCGTTATTCCAAATGTAGAAAAATATGGGAAAATAATACGAGAGATATTTAATTTAAGTAACCTGAAATTAGGGTTGATCGAAACATCTAGCTTGAACCTATTTAAAGTAATAAAGATACTGAGAACTTAGAGTTGAAACACTTCTTGGAAGTAAAATACATTGCAGTGACGAAAGGAGTAAGAGCTTTCTTACAAAGAATTAACACTTTGATATCAAGACTTCAAATGCTGATATTTTGGCGATTTAGATGAATCTCTAGACACAGGCCTAAAAAACACAGTTTTTAAACATTTTAATAACGGTTGAACAGTAAGAAAGTCCAAGCAGGAGCCTCAAAAACACTTTTTTATACTTAGATGGGTCTTAAGGCGCTAAAGTGTGAACCCCAAAGTTTAACAATAAGTCATTTGAACACAGAAGATGGAACAATAAACATAATAAGACCACCAGTACAGAAAATATCTTCCTACATCTCGTCACGATATAAACCACTCTCGCAAGTTTATTAAAAATCATTAAAATTTGTTCATTCCATCTGAGATTTCCCTGAATAAATAAATCAAAGAAACTTTAAGGTATCAATCTTGAACAGCGGCACACAATTAGAAATGAAATTTCCATTTATCGGTTCTTTAGATATAATTCTATACAGAGATTTACTATTATTTAAAACCAGGTAGTTATCAATAAGCCAACCTTAAATAAACACCAATACTTTTTTCCGAATTGTAAAACAATCTTCAAGGTGATACAACTCAGTTATATAGTCGTATCATCAGTAAACAGATAACAAGGGCTACGTAAATCGTTCACATAACTCATAAACAACGATCGATCCTGGAGGAACTTCATATTGAAGACTAATGAGGAGAGACTTCATTACGTGAATTGTGGAGTAAAATTATTTATTATTTAAAATAATGCATATATTGCAACGTAATTCATAATAACTACGTTTATACAGCAATCTTGTGTGATCTATACTGTCAAATGCCTTCTCAATATCTAGGGTACAAACCAGAACAGATCTCTTTGCTTCGTCACCCTTAAACAATCTTTGTAGTGACTGCTAATAGACACGTTTCGGTAAACTGATGTTTGTCAAAGTCAAATTTCTTAGAACCTTGTTGGTTTAAAAAAAACTTGATATGATTACACAGAATGCTATTGATCATACGAGCACATGCGGACAGGATATAAATAGAGTTATAGTTTTTTACCGTGCTAGGATCCTCAATTTTGTAGGTAGATATTAATTTTGCAATATTAGAAAATTTCGAAATTTGCGAGTAATACATGTATTACTTAAAAGTTTAGTTAAAAGGTGAATAACGAGAACACTGATAGACAGGATTTACCACGAGAAAAGACATGATCCCACCAAGCAGAAAAGTCACTAAAATCACTTTATGACTGTACGAATTTAGGTTGTGGTTACAGGAGTAGGATAAAACGAGTGAACCTTAGGCTTATCCTCGCATGTAACATTATTAGAAGTAACAATTACCCTAAAATCCGGGTTTCGATACCCGTGGTGGGCAGAGCACAGATAGCCCATTGTGTAGCTTTGTGCTTAATTCAAAACAAGTAACAATTAATCTCGTAACGTAGCCGTAGAAAGTAGCAATAATACTAATAGGATAAATAATAATAGAACACAAGTGTTAAGTTTTGAATATAGGATTGGATTCTTTTACAGTAGGTTCCTGTGATTTCTTGGCAATATACGTCAGCAATAAACGTAAAGTGCATAATTCAGTTATCTTAAAAATAAATAATATATTCAAAATATACTAAAAGTATATGCAAAAATTCGTTTCAGTATTGGTTATCAAAGCTGTATCCAAAGTTTGTAGTAATTCTATTCTCTCGTCAAATGTTCACTCAGGCTGATTTAGTTGCTAATGAATTTAAATGACAGTACGAATTATTTTCTTCTATTGCGATCAAGTCACTTATGTTACCTTAAATATTTGTCTTCTTTTCAACAAAATCCACATAGACGGGTTTAATTTCTTTAGAACACACTTTGGCAAGACAAATTAATCTCCTTATATCAGTTAAACTGTGAAATTCACTTTAAAATAATCCTTGTTATGACTAAATTAATAACGAATCAGTCTAACTTCACTGTCACTAACTTATCTTTTTCTGTTTATATACTTATGCACACATTATCTAACAAAGACTTAAAATCTTTCCACAAACTACGAGATGCTACGATGTCACAATATTCACTTGAAGCAAAGAGAAAAATTAGGTTCGTTCTTTATGACTAAAGAGAACCATCTTTCTGGCTTGAAAATATTTGTCGCAATGAGGACAAGATAAAATGGGAGCTGGTTGGTTTTAATGGTTACTTCTTATTGCTTTATATGTTGCACGTATGTTCTGGGCTGTCAAACTGTGACTTTGTTTGTATGAGGTTACTCCTTTTGTGACAGCACTCTTCTAGGATGGGCGGTTTTTATTAAAAGTTTCTTATGCATTAAGATCGATGTGGCAGGCTTTTATTGCAATCTTGAATATTTTCTTGTAGCTATTTTCTGACTACCACGGGAGTGTTTTCCAGTGTGTTCATCGTTTTAGGAGGCGATTGTTTGGCATTTTGACAACATGGCAGGACCAATGGAGTTGTGTCTTACTCGTCAGCGTGTGAATGTTGGGAATGTCAAATCTGTTTAGTACCTTGAAGTTAGAAGCCTCGTCTTGCCATTTAATGTTTATAAGTTTGTGTCAACAGCAGATAAGGAAGCAACTGAGTTTTTTGGCTAAAACTTCTAGTGAATCCACACTTGTTACTTAGTCACTCACATATCGTCACAGAAGAACTTTAACAGATGAAAAAGACTTGTGTGTAACTTGGATTAATGTGAGAGAGAAATGTCCGAAAACATCAAGCACCAGAGGTAAGAAGACCAAGTCGAGACGACTGGAAGATGAGTCATTATGACTTATAACAAGCTTCCGGAATTTGTCATCAAACCATCCTTGGGGCTCCATCGAGAACGACGCAGAAAGTTAGAATAACGTGACACCTACAGCTACGACAAAAAGAGTTCGTACCCCTGCGTCCCGAGTAGTTTTTTGCTCATAACTTAAAAAGTATCACGATTAGGCTAATAGAAGTGTGGTATATTATACATATTATACTAACACACATCCACATACATTTTATGTAAACTGAACGACAAATAAACTGTTTATAAACAAATAACCAAACATAGGGGGGGCCAAAAAGTGTTCGTGCGTCTACTTTAATAGTCAGTTGTGTAGCCTTTCAGGTAAATTACTTGGCGCAATCTCTCCTCATAGCCCTCCATGATCGTTTGGCAGTACTCGACTGGTAGTTTCTTCCATTCTTCTTTACAGAAGGTCTCCAACTCTTGCAAGTATTTTGAATGACGCTGATGAGCCTTGGTCTTCAACTCATGCCAAACGTTTTCAGTTGGGTTGAGATCGGGTGACTGCAATAGCCACTCCAGAACGGTTCCTCTGCAACCAGGATTGCACATATTTCGAGGTGTGCTTAGGGTCATTGTCGTGCTGGAAAATCCAACGACGCCCAAGCCGCAAGTTCCGAGCAACATTCTTGATATATCAACGTACTCTTCTTTTTTCATGATTCCGTTGACACGGTGAAGGCTACCTACACCAAAAAAGCTGAAGAAACCCCATAGCATGATCGAGCCACCTCTATGTTTAGCTGTAGGGATGGTGCTCTTTGGAAGATTTCATTCCCCCTTTTTACGGAAAATATAGCAAACGTCATTGTGGCCGAAAAGCTCGATTTTGGTCTCGTCTGACCAAAGAATACACTTCCGATAGGTAAAGGGTTTATCTATATGCTTTTTTGCATACCTTAATCGTGCTTCTAAATGAACAGGCTTTAAATATGGAGTTCTACGAGGACGGCATACTTTGAACTCAGAAGAGCGTAAAATGTGCGTAATTGTTGAGGTGCTTACTTCAACCACAGTTTCCCTTACCAATTTCTGTATGTCATTATGTGTTAAACGAGGGTTCCTACTAACTTCTCTGGGAACCTTTCTCTTGGTTTTCTCTGGAATTTTGGTGGGGCGTCCGGAACGAGAGAGGTTAGCAGTTGATCCTGTAAGCTTAAACTTGGAAATTATGTTTTGAACAGTAGATTTCGGCACATATTGTAAAGAGGCACACGAGACTTGTATTTTACAATAATTCGTTTTTTTTTAAATCACTGGACAGTTGTTTCTTGTTCGCCATGATGACCAAGCAGATAATGACGGAGACGGCGCTAAATTGCCGGAATTAAATTTTTTGCTGGCTAAATTCCAATAATTATGAACCCAGTGTCAAGTTTAGAAATGGTATAATGTAGTTCATTCACCAAACTAAGCAAAATTTTATGGGAATATCAGTTTTTTCACACGTTCTGAAATGTACGAACACTTTCTGCTCCTATTAACTTATAAACAGTTTATTTGT
Organism: Carcinoscorpius rotundicauda; assembly: GCA_011833715.1. Classification (NCBI taxonomy): domain Eukaryota; kingdom Metazoa; phylum Arthropoda; class Merostomata; order Xiphosura; family Limulidae; genus Carcinoscorpius; species Carcinoscorpius rotundicauda. The sequence goes on along the minus strand of CM022396.1, from coordinate 20,027,673 downwards.
CGTTCAACTTATATAAAAATTTATGTAGATGTGTGTTAGTATAATATTTATAACATACCATACTTCTATTAACCTAATCGTGATATATTTTTTTTAAGTTATGAGCAAAACAACCAATCCGGACGCATGGGTACGAACACTTTCTGTCGTAACTGGAATTGCAACAACTGAACTACACACACAACCTGCGACTCTTACGAAGTTACGTAACGAAATGTTTTATAATTATCGCTTTTAAACTAATTATCTTAAAACTTTCTCATTGCAAAAACCAAAAAAATCATTAAATATTAAATTACTGAATAAATTAAATAATAAATTCAAATTGTTATAAACACGTGTAATCTTTGCTTTACTTTTCCCGGTCCTATCCAATTATTTATTTATTTGCCTGATATGATGAATGTATCCATTTTGAAAAAAAAATCATTATGAAAATATCTAGCCTTAATGTCGAAAATATGACTATTAACGAGAACTTTGAGCTTCAAATGTTTATTATATGTCAATAGATTACCAATTTGTTTAAACCATTGTTTACGCTTAAGGATATGTGATGAAGAAACGGATATCTAGCATTATTTAATTTGATAACTTTAGTGAAAAGAAAGCAAATTATATAGCACGTAATACTGCTCGACAAAAAAGGAAAAAGCCAAATGAACATTATATTTCTAGCGAATTATAGAGTTCTAATTAAAATTACGCAAAAAACGAGTGGAACTATTTAATAGCATCATTACTTGTCAGTCTTTTATGAATACTAATAAATCTTGGTGATAAAACAGAGGCAACAGAAGATAAAGATACCTCATAATGATCTGAAATATCCCAAAATATGACATCAGAAACAATAACAACACCAAAATCTGTGAAAATATAATTAATTATAGACATAGCATTTATAACAGAACGTTAAGTGATTTAATTTAAATTACATGAATTCGACCGATAATTGATTGGATAAATACGCAAAAGAACATTTAAATCACTTTCAAATCAGACCAAATTATTACAATTTATATTTTCTACAAGTAAGTCAAATGTGTCCATAAAAATCACACCAGTCTCCAGTTACAATAACAGAGTTAAAATTAAAGTTATACTTTAAACCAAGACAAGAATAAATAACAATACCATCACCATACCGAGAGGATCTTCCAAAAAATCTATTTGATATTTTAATTCTTGAGGTGGAGGCTGTCACAGTATCATGATTCAAAAAATGTTAAGATATCAGGTACTAAATCACACACACACAAACAATTTTACTTAATACAGCATCAATCTTTTGACTAATACTTCCGAATTTCAAACAAACCAAATTAAACTTATTATTTATTGCCAATCTTATTAACAGACTCCTATTTATTTTGTTTTGTATTTATTCTAGGTTGAAAAAATATCTAATGATTAAATCCACAAGCCAAAGCCCAGATGAAAACAAATTAGATCCAGTTGACGATGACCTAATTTTGTCACATTTCTAATGTTGAAACCATTTTTATAGAAACGTCACATTAGCTGATTCATTTGCGTTTAGTTTGTTGGTTTATTTTTGAATTTCGCGCAAAGCTACAAGAGGACTATCTGCGCTAGCCGTCTCTAATTTAGCAGCATAAGACTAGAAGGAAGGCAGCTAGTCATCACCACCCACCGCCAATTCTTGGGCTACTCTTTTACTAATGAATAGTGGATTGATCATCACTTTACAACACCCCACGGCTGAAAGGGTAAGCATATTTGGTGTGACGGGAATTTGAACCCGCATCCCTCAGAGTGCAAGTCGGGCGCCCTACTCAACTGGCCATCTCAAGCCGTTGTGTTTAGTACATATCGCCCAGAATATAACATTTTCCTACCTCTATAAACCGACTTTAATAAATCTTCAAGTGACGATATGTTATTAACGTAATTATTTTTTTCTGTTTTACACTATGACACATTCTCCTTCACGATCGTCTCGAACTTCATTATCAACGACAGAGTGTACACAGGACCTTCATAACAATAGAGTGCACACAGGTCCTTCGTAAGAGTAGAGTGCACTGAGGTCCTTCATAATGGGTATTGTCTTCAACACTATTTCTCTTAATGTTATTCTTAAGTACATTATTCTATCTGATACATAGCATAAGTCTATAAACTAGGATCAGGAACTGTTGAGGAACAAACTCCAAAAACATTTTTGTTGGCACTGAAACAGCTACACAGCTACCATTAAAGCCGCCAACTCCTGTCTTCATTTCTGTATTTTATTATAAAATGATTTAAGCTCCTCCTTAACTGAATAATTTCTAGTAAAGCTCCTCAGTAGCTCAGCGGTATGTGTGCGGACTTACACGCTAAAATCCGGGTTTCGATACCCGTGGTGGGCAGAGCATAGATAGCCCATTGTGTAGCTTTGTGCTTAATTCAAAAACAAACAACATCCTAGTAAAACAAGTTTAAATTCATTTCTCATTTCGTTAGTAAATTCTTCCAGAAAAGAAGGACAATTACAATATTGATCTATTAAAGCACAAACATTATTTAATAAGTTATCTGACCATAATCTTGTACTTCAGCTTTAAAATTTATTTGATCAACTTCGTCGACATTCGTGCCTGCGACAGTTGTCACATTGGAGAATGATATTCGACGATTAGTCTTAAGCTTTTTTTTACATTTCCATTTCTGATTTAGATCACACGTAACACTAAAATCCTCTTTATTCACATACTTAATGTGATATCTCAATCGTCATAGATAATAAGATAATATTTTTAACTTTGTAAGGGTTTCACACTGCAACCATGGAGGAGCATATTTCATACAATTTCCGCCGGTCGCCATTACGATGAAACAGCATCATTTAAAAACATTTTGATATTCTATGAGCAACTACATTGCTCTTTTCCACAGAGTCGTTTTATGCTTACGTTCTTATTTATACAAAGTAGCTGAGAACGGAACCTGATGATTAACATTCCTCCAATGTGTTTTTAACGATTATCACAAATTATAATAATCTATGCAACATTCTAAAGTTAGTTTGTTTTATTTTACTTTGGGCACATTAAAAACAAGCAGTAACGACTTTTATTCGGTTGTACATATTATTACATTTTATTTCAGACATTGCATTAGGCATTAAAATTTACACAATTTCATGCCAGTAGATATCATGTGTGTGTTTTGAAATTCGCGCAAAGCTACTCGAGGGCTATCTGCGCTAGCCGTCCCTAATTTAGCAGTATAAGACTAGAAGGAAGGCAGCTAGTCATCATCACCCACCGCCAACTCTTGGACAACTCTTTTACCAAATAATAGTGGGAATGACCGTCACATTATAACGCCCCCACGGCTGAAAGTGCGAGCATATTTGGTGCGATGGGGATGCGAACCCGTGACTCTCAGATTACGAATCGCACGCCTTAACCCACCTGACTATGCCGGGCCCAGATATGATGTAATCTTACTTCATACATTATCGACCGCAGTACAAGTTTTATAATTTTATTTTATCACTGGCATTAAAAGTTCTGAAATCTTACTTAAGACATCACAATTCAAAAGTTTAATTTGAAAAGACAGTCTAATAAAATATATAACAAATTACACACATAATAAATATCGATTAACGATTACTAGTCTTTAAATGTGTTGTTGTAATAATACTTACTATACTATTACGCACATTAAACGCGAGTTAAATACTTAGGCTATGTTTGGGATATAGGAGAAAATAAGTTAGTTGTAATACTTACACTAAAAAGGACTAGTTTTTCATATGGATCTCCTTCCCAGGACCATCCATTTGAATATTTCTTTTTTCCATTTTTCTTTGCAAGTTCCTGTTTCAGTGATGAGAAGCTGCCATTGATCTGTAAATTATTTGTATTGGTATTATTAACAAATTTAATTTTATTTTTAACCTGTTTCTCAACTGCTACGTTTCTATGTTTATTCAAATGAAACATCTTCTTTGGTTGTTTCTGCTTTGTTTTCACCTTGCTGACAAGAAGTTTGGATTCCTGGAAAGATTCACTACCGTTTGTGAGCGAATTGCTGCATGTCTCACTGTCTGAGCTGCTCGTATTGTGATCTAGGACATTACTTTTTCTCATTCTTCGTTTTCTTTTCAACTCTTCATCACTTTTTAAATTTGAAAAGTTACTTGCTATATTATGATTCTTGAAATTTGATGTGCGAGGCGATGATGTGCTTTGGTTTTCATTTTGTAACGAAAAACTGGGAACATTTTGATTCATAGTGTGGTCAAGAGGAAGATCTTTCTTTGAATTTGAAGTAATTTGTCTGTTTAACACGCTATCAGGATTACTACATTGTGGCGATTCCTGACCATACTCTCCTCTAATGACTTTATCTGGCTCTGATTGAGGGAATTTAGGGTCGTTACAGCCGCTACTGCGTGGATTTGAAGGAAACTGTACACGTTGTTGGCTTTCTTTGACTTCTGGAGGAGTTACTGGTTCTGCTTTTGGCACTTGAGGGACTGACACCTCAGGAGGGGCTGTTTTAGTTCTTATTTCTTTTTGTCGGCTGGTAATCACTGGTGTCAGTTCGTGGTAAGTGGGTCCGGGAGAATAATCACGGGGGATATTGTTGATCTGATGTTTAGGATACATAGTATTCTGAGGTTGTGAGTGATGATATTGCTGGACAGATGCATTGTTGGGTTGACAGTAGAAATTTGAATTATGAATAGTACCGTGAAAAGTGGGATGGGTAGCTGAAGAGTTTGGTGGAAAAGAAGGACATGATGAAGGCTGGTTTCCAAGACGTTGTTGGGAAGGAACAACAATATGTTCTTTAGAATAACACGAATTTGTAGAACTACTTGGAGGCAGAACATCTGGCAAGCCTGTATAAGGTAGAGGTGCCTGAGTGCGAGTTGGTATGTCTTGAGAATAATGATGGTGAGGAACGTTGGATGAGATACAGTCTTGACGGAAGCCATGTGGTGGAAGGTTATGCGGTGGTAGTGGATCATGTGGATAATGCGGACGTGGTGGATTTGAAATTTCGTTTTGTAGAAATTGGTGGTTATTATGAGATAAAAGATCTTGCCGAAATCCACGAGGAACATTATTGTTCTGTGATATGTTTTCATGAGAATAAGTAGGAGGTGGTGGTGGAGGGTTTGCAGAATGGGATACATCATGGGGATAGTAAGCCATCGAAGGACTACCGTGAGGCACGTCATGGTTGAAGCAATGAGAGAGGTTGTTATGATTCATAGTTTCCTGTGGGTAGTGAGGCTGAGGTATGGATTCCATTGGGAATGAAGGCGTGGGCGTTAAGGCATGGCGAGAGAGGCATCGGTCTCCATTGGGATATTGGTTATGTGGCTGAGAAGGAGGGGGAGGCGGTGGATGAAGGTGATGATGCTGGGGTGGGTGACAGGGCACTGGTTTGTGAATGAGACAGGGATCGAGGACAGGCTGCAAAATGGGTCCAGGCGATTGGTAGTAGCCATCTGATGGGGTACAAGAACATGAAAAGTGCATCAATATTCAGAAAACATCTCAATACATTTTCTAAATTGTACAAAATCTTCCACAATTACTTAGGCCAGAATATTTTGTTCAATAAAATAAATGATAGTAACTATATCCACGTTAACTGATTACAGGTTTTGTAAGCCAACTACAAAACAATAGATTAGGAAAAGCATGCAATAACAACTGTTACACAAATACCTATAAACATCTCTTTAAAATATAAGATATGTAGGTGTCAATTTAGCTCTATACACACTCGGTTAGCAAAAGTATTGTTGAAATTACAAATGTTTCTCTGTTACCATCGTATTTCCTTCTATTTCCCGTGCCTCGCTCAGTCTACATTTATAACCAACAGGACATACTCTCAAATGGTGTGGGGTGTAAAAAAAAGTTAAGAGAAATGAGCAGGATTACCACGAAAAACTAGAAATTGACATTGAAAATTGTGTTTATTGTTAATCGGTTTACTGATATTTAAAAACTAATCAAGGAAATGAAGTCTCAAGCACTAAAATACAGAACCTTGAACATAGTAACTAATGTTACTACAAACGTTATAAAGACGGAGAATTGTGAAACGTCTAAAACGCGCATTAGTTTAAAAAAACTCAACATAACTACTTTGTTTGCCACAAATGAAAATGTTTGTCCGACATTTTACTAATGTTTAGACAAAAATGCATGACTAAAACCATTCTAGCTTACTGTTATTGTTTTTGAATTAAGCATAAAGCTACACAATGGGCTATGTGTGCTCTGCCTACCGCGGGTATCGAAACCCGGTTTTTAGCGCTGTAAATGCGTAGATATACCGCTGAACCACTGAGGAGTATCTAATTTACTCCTATTAAACGTTATTTTAGTTTTCTTTTACTCATACCTTCCCGGAACTAGTTACCTAAAATCCAACAGACGAAATGCAAGGGCGGTTTTTCCCCTTTCATCTGAAGTATAACTCCTGCTGGTTTTTATACCAATGTAATAGGAAATTTGGTATTCGAGACTTCTTGGGAAAGCAGCTAAAATATTTGGTGAAAATAAATGGACCTATTTTACATGGCAATGAATAGCACTTCCATATGACCAACTTGCAACAGAATAAAACTAATGAGGCAGGACCGTTAATATTTCATCAGGTAACGATATCATTGGGTGGGACAGCGATAAGTCCTTGGTTTTACGATGCTAAAATCAAAGGTTCGATTCTCCTCGGCAAATAGCTCGATGTAGCTTTCCTTTAAGAGTACACATACACACTCATGTAAAGATTCTTCGTCCTCTAATGTAGTTTAGCTGACCACATCAAATTATTAACGTAAGATCCGTACAGAAATAGACCATTTACAAATGGACCTGCAACACTGTGGAGTAACATTTATTACGATGTTTAGCGTTTTATTATTTTTTTATTCAATATTTCTTTCCGTTATCTTAGAAATACCATCTGTTTCAACAATGACAAACCCACTAGCCTTCATTTCAAGCCATGCCTTAACGAAGTAACTTCATGTTCAGTAATTTTTTTCAATGCTACATTAGCACATACTTACGTGTGGAAGGACATTATACTAATATAGTAGTATAATTACAACCAGTTAAAACAATGTTCTGTTGAAACAAGTAATACGTTCCCCTAAAATAAAACTATTTCATTATCCTTATTTGTCAGTTTACTATTACAGTAGCAGACGTTATCAGCAAATGATATTTTGGCTGGTCATATATTACACAGACATTATTTAACATGTTTGCCTGGTAATAATTGGGCCCATAATTTAGATTAAAATTGAATGTTTTTTTTCAGTTTTGATGGTTACTGTTGCAGTGCTGATTTAACACGAAATGTTTATCTTAGTTATTTGAGGTAGGTTTTAAGCTACTTTTTCAGAAAAATTAATTTCGAAATAAGAATATATTTTTTTTACTTTAATGTTGAGACAACAGAATCTTTAACCGTTCTTTGTGGGCGATCAGTGATCTTAGTAACCTCCATTGCTCTAATAATGATATGTAAATGCGATCTATGTGACTGGTCAGTAATGTGGATTTTTAACTAGTTTAGTGATAGTCAGGGGACAGGTGGTCGTGGTGAAAGGTTGTTTTACAAACTGTGTGCCAGTTCTGGTTTTTAAACTGGAGTTTCTTAATGACATTGACAAGGATACATTCCCATTTTGTGTGAAAAGTTCCTTGTGATACTATATTTGTGATATTCGTTTGATTTACAACTTATGTGATATATATATACACACACACAGTCAAATATTACCATGTGAATATATGAAAGTTTGAGATTAGTTATTTGAATAACGAGTCACGTGCGAAACACTAGTCGTTATGGGTAAATCCAAATTTCACTGTTAAGAAAAAAGCGGTTTAATATATTTTTTTAAGTTCGCGCAAAGCTATTCAGGGCTATCTGCACTATCCGTCCCTAATTTAGCAGTGTAAGACTAGAAAGAAGGCAGCTAGTCATCACCACCCGCCACCAACTCTTGGAATATTATTTTACCAACGAATAGTGGGATTTACCGTTACATTATAACGCCCTTACGGCTGAAAGGGCAAGAACGTTTGGTGCGACGGGGATTTGAACCTGCGATCCTCGGATTACGAGTCGAACGTCTTCACCTGCCTGGCCATGTGGGGCTAAATTCAATAGTACGTGAAAAAGTGGCATACTTTAACAAGGTTGCACTGCTGCAGTACGCGGATAATATAGAACAGATGTACCATCAAAAATGTTATAAAGCACACTGTGTTACAGTGTAAATTTAAAAGCACAGGAGGATTTCAATCAAAACATTGGTACGTACAAAATAAAAAAGATGATAAATAATTGAGGAAGTCCCGATACCTTTTAATGAAAACTTGAAGTAACAAGACAATTAAAACATGATAAAGTGACGTAGGAAGGACAATGGTCATTCTTTTCGAACGATCAAGATGATCTTTTTGCCAAACATGTAAAGTATCACTTTGACTATCTAAGAAATGAATATTGAGACACAATGGAGCGAGTGCAATGTGGCGACTACTCAACTGAGCAGGTATCCTGTAATGTAGAAATTGTGAACATCGTAAAAAACAACAATAACTCCAGAGAACACAACTGACACACCGATTAATGGTATGAATACCGTACACAAAACGCTTTAGTTGTTAACGAAGGCTAAAGACACTCCATACAATAAGGTCCGATAAATTCAGAATACAGTACTTTAATGAGAAAACTCCAAAATAATATTATGTGGTACAATTTTATCAGATGGAATGTTTGGCAAAATCGGTTAGTATTTTTAGAAAATGTATTTGAATGTTGAAGGACAGGTATTTAATCTTCCTTTTGACAAATTCCAGACCTCTTCGAAGCTAACTGAATAGAGAGAGTTACGTTCCAAACGTACTGCACTAATAAATAGATGGTATAGCTCCGAGAAAGATGATGCACTTTCATCTAAAGCTGTGACAAGTCATTTTTCAGCATTTAAAAAAGCGAACTGACCTTCTGGAGGCCTTCCTCGAATTTAGAACCTCAGCAGGCGTACTGAAGTTACATATAGTAGATGGTAAGATACATCTAAATCCTTTACAAAATTACTAGGTTAGATACGTTCACAAAACTCAGATGGCATGTGTATGTTAAATTAGATTAAAATGGCCGATATTTAACACTTGCCATGGGTACAGTACACCCACATACAAACAAAACCCATCATATGGCTTTTATATGTAAATGGCTCTTTGTTCCTTATTACCAATTCAAATAAAATATCACTAGCAAAATGTAGAAGTTATATGGAAGCTAGTCACCCTCCCCTCTTCCCATAGACAAAGTCACCTTCACAAGAAGTACTTCCATACCTCCGTACCGTAACTGTAACTGTGTACTGGCTTGCAATAAAAACACGTGTGGGTGAAGGCAGAATGGTATATTAAGTTATGTTGATTTCTGAAACACAACAATTATGGAAATAAACCAGACAAATAACCAGCGCTAGAAGACGATTGCAAAACATGAATTCTTTCATATCATGTACGTATTGTTAAATGGTTAAAATTCGTGGCTTAAAAAAAGCTGAATTTACAGATTAAATTTTGTTAAATCACTTCTTATTGACTCTTCATTAATGATAACTATCAGTTCTCATTCCAGTGATGTTCGGCATTTGTTTTTAAAACGGATAACGTTGGTAAACTGATATCAATTATTAGGGATCCCTTTACTTTAAAAAAAAACTGTGAATATTCCTTAGTTTAAATAAACACCCAATGATGCAAGATATCGAGTCTTAACAATGTTTTCCTTATAATCTGGAATAACAGCTTATTCTAACAGTTGTAACGTAAAGTGGATTTCTATAGAAGAAATTCAAGCATGATCGTTTATAATGATTATACTTGTTCGTTAAAAAATGATCTTTACATATCTGCTTATGTGTTTATAAACAGGAATAAACAGAATGTAATTATCATTACAAGACGAGGCAAATATATTAAAAACTTATCACAAGCCAATACGGTAAGAATATCTGCAATTCTTTCTAGGGAAATTTACCAAATTAGGAAGTGTATATGTCATTTGTTTTATTCGCCTTTTTAAAAAGTACGATGATTTGACATTATATAATCTTTACGACCGGTTTAGTGCTCTACAGCCTGGAAATAGTAACTCTCATGAACCAAATTAAAAAAATAAAAATTAACACACTCGAACAATAGTTAATAATATATTAGAGATAGCGCTTACTAAAGTAATATTTCTTCAAATAAATACCTTATTGTACAACAAATCAAAGTACATGTTAAAAAAACCGAGTAATTTATTATTGTCTCTGTCATCGGAGATTACATTTTCACCACTCCGCGTGAGTGTTTATTTACTTACATGTATTTGCTAGCAAGGTTTCTCAAAAGCGGCTAAATGGATTTGGACTGTGCCCCAGATTAAAAGTGATTGGTTGATGGCAGGTCGAGGTCATAACAAGGCCTTAAAAATCCAAAAAATCCCAATCTTTTAATATAGGGACCGATTTTTCACATTATTTTCCCTCCATAACACATTTAAAAACGACCGAATTTTGACGAAATTTGATGGACGTATGTAGAATATTAGTACTTTTCGTCCTGTTAATAATGAACCGTTGAAAGCGATGGACAAATTTTCGTATTTGATGAGAGCCAAATATGATCAACATTGTGGAGGTATGCATCCTTGTGAATTTGTGGGATTCATAAGGAAATGATGAAGATCCACTACTAACTGATCCCACCACCGTTGAGTCCTACTAGAAGATGCACAACAGTGCCAAGCATGAACGCTGAAGCAACACCAGGATTTCGTGAGCACCATACCCAAATATCAGCACCAGCCACAATGTCCACAACACCCGTTGAGAATGTCCAACATTGATACTCAGTTAACCCTAGCCCAAAAGGACCAGCCAACTGACCCTGGCGGGGTCCACCCCAGGACCTCCCGTCTACAGGATGCCCCTCTAGTTGAATTATGTTTACATCTCACTGCACAACACATAAAAATAGAAAGTATATAAAGAATGAAGTAAGTGATTTATTCAATTAAGTATTAAAGATATAACCGATAATCATTAATTGTTTTGGTTTGTTGTAATTTAAAATTAGATGTATGCATATAATATTGAGTATCAATTTATATCTTTATGAATTTTGATTTATTAACGTTTAACCACAGATTACACATTTTTATTATTTTAAATTGTGATTTTATAAACTTTAAATTATTTTATAAAGTGATAATGGTTTAAATTGTTTTTAACTCTTTTTGTCATTCTGTACATTTCAGATGATCTTACATTCACACTACAAGTTTTTATACTAAACTTTGGTTATTTCAGACTGAAGAGTGGTCAAACCAACAGAACCAGTTCTGTGGATTGTATAAACTTAAACGACTTTACAAGTTGGGAGGGAGAATAAAACGAATTTTAGAAATTAATATATACAGGAAGTGACTTTCAAAAGAAAGTGACATATGTATGTGTAGGTCCCATTTTCTCACATGTAGCTCTAACCTAATTTCATTGCAATGTTTTTTTTAAAAAAATTGCATGCGTGTTTATTCGTACGAATATTACATACTACATTTTCAAATCCATAAGAAGTGTTTCAACATGGTTGAGATTGCTCGGTATAGCAACTAAACATTTAGTTCTTTATCGAATATATTAACTTATGTACAGCACATAATTTTCCTTACATCTCAAAAGTCCACTGTACAAATATTCATACTCGTGATTTTAGGTGTTTCTAAACAGAATACATTAAATGAACGACAAAATGACAATGTTTTAGTGTTATCCAACCCAATTTGGTCAGTTGCCACTGGCCGTATGGATAAAGAAATCAAAATACGCTTAAACCCGCCTTTTGCAATTAATCACGTAGATGACCATGTTTCTAATTTGAGCTACCATAATCTCCAAGCTAATCACTTAAGATTAGGAGTGAAATTTTGCCAGTACTCACCGGTACAGTGACTTACTTGAGCTGCTTTGTAATTTTTATGGTTAAACGATTTTTTTTCTTTTAAAATACAGATCCACCTCAACAAACTGAAGACCTATACTTGTCTTTTTTTGAGATTTTCACCACAGTTTTACGGATCAAAACACCAAAGGAAGCATATTCCTGTTACAATCTAAAAATGTAACCCATAACCACCAAAAGTTACAGAATTTCGAGCAAAGCTACTAAAGGGCTATCCACAATCTCCCCTAATTTTTAACTAATAGCCCAAAAGAAAGGTAGCTGTCAAACATCACGCCAACTCCTGGATTACTGATATCTAATCAAATAATGGGATATGACCGTCACTCTTATTGAATAACTACGCCTCCAAGTACGTACTATGGTTTTCCCACAGCTGCTTGTTACTAGGCCGCACTAGACCCTCATATTATGTCTGTAACATTGCTCTGATAAGAAAAGTCTCACGATGAAAACTACACAAAAAAGGTCGTGAAATCTCTTCAAAACAGTTGTAATGGTTATCGTTGTTTCATTATCAGATTTTACAAGTTCGAGAAAAAATTAGATGAAATACTGATTATAAGAGTATTAATTTAGTTTTGCAGTTTTAGCAAAAAATATGTCATTCACCGATTTTTATTCAGTTTTATTTCATAAATTAGAGGACACTTGCTAAGCACGCACAAAATATTATTTAGAATAAATCAACATATACAGGTTTATTTTTTGAATAAATATTTATTTACGTTGTTTATACTAATAAAGGTTTAAACACATACAAATTTTAAATAAAATGAGAATGAAAAGTCGCTAGGAAGTTTTGATTCGCTTGTTTTAGCACGAGGATTTCTGTTACAACGGCCCAGCATGGCCAGGTAGTTAAGGCGCTCGACTCGAAATTTAAGGGTCGCGAGTTCAAATCCCCGTCACACCAAACATGCTGGCCCCTTCAGCCGTGCGGGTGTTATAATGCGATGGCCAATCCCACTATTCGTTTGGTAGAAGAGTAGCCCAAGAGTTGGCGGGGGATGATGATAACTAGCTGCCTTCCGTCAGGTCTTACACTGCTAAATTAGGGACGGCTAGCGCAGATAGACCCTCGTGCAGCTTTGCGCGAAGCTTCAAAAAACCCAAACCAAGCCATATTACATTAGCCACAGCACCAATAATTATTACACACATAAAACTCTACTTTCTGCTGTAGTTAACGACGACCAATGAAAATTTAATAAGCATGTGCAAAAACAACGAAGCTTAAGCCATAGAAATAGTAATAAAATCAGGCTTAATGAATGTATTTACACAGCATATTCACAAAGCCTTAAGCCTTAATGAACAATTTTTATTTAGTAGGTCAACCATATCAGAGTGCAATCAACAAATATGCAGGGTGTTCAAAAATTCTGGAACTACAGGCACTTAGACGAATTTTTAAGAATGAGCCCCACATACTGTTCTTGTAATTCGAAACTAGTTTGGAATAACAGCAGGATTAACTCGACCTTCTCATGCTTTGACGGCGTCAGTCACTTATCTGAAATGAAGGAAAGTTGCAAGTCGTGTAAGGTTTCAGACTTTTCGAATACCCTGTACATCAACAGTACCGGGGATGTGAATGAACTGCATATTACCCCTCGACATAGTTCCTGATGCACTTCCTCTTAGGTTACGTGAGATTCATCACACCATCTGGATTAAACGCACGTGTAGCGTTACATATCCGACTGTATATAACTGCATCAGCTGTTCATGAGATGAAACCACCACTGTAGTCACTCGTTAACTGTAGAGTAAGTGTAAATCTAACTGCCATTCTTCGCTTCTGTAAAGCACGCTGGTCAAGATCAAGATCATTCGCAGTTTACTCATATCTAGAAAATCCGTTTCGTTCTAAACTCATCTTTCAGTGCGTCGTGTGAGTTAACAGTGTTCGAAAACAAACAAACCACAAATAATACCTAAATTTAAGTTTACAAACATTCATTCGAACCGAGAGTGAGTTAGGCGGTCACGTGCTGTTCCATGTTATAAACTTGAAAACAGTTGGCATGTGATTTGATAGCGTGACTGAAAATATACGCTTTCAACTAATATACAAGAAAAAAACCCGTTAGTAACTAGGTGCTGTATTAATATAACTAGCGAAACCACAAACAACCACGGCATGCTAAGTTACTATCAGGAAATACACAGGATAAAAACCCAATTATTATAATGGTGCTGTGTTAATATAATCAACAAAAACACAAACAAATACGAAATGTCAGATTACTATCAGGAAATACTGAGGAGAAAAAACCCGTTTTGGAAATGGATCATCGCGTGAGAAAAAATAGGAAGAAATTAACATCACGTAAGTTGTAATAAGCTATGTACACTTTCTTATTTTTGTTTTGCATTGAATTATAAAATGCGCAACAAACTTGTCTAACACTTTCACTTGAACACAACAACTCCCTGTGACAATAGTTATATAACTATTCGACTCGTAATTCGAGAGTTGCAGGTTCGAATCCCCGTAGCTCCAAATATGCTCGCCTTTTTAGCCGAGGGGGCGTTATAATTTAACGGTCAATCCCACTATTCGATGGTAAAAGAGAAGCTCAAGAGTTGACGGTGTGTAATAATGACTAGCTGCCTTCCCTCTAGTATTACACTGCTAAAATAGGGATGGCTAGCAAAGATATCCTTTGAGTAGCTTTGCGCGAAATTCAAAACAAACAAACAACTAAAACGAATTGGGAGGAAGAGGTCTAATGCACCTGACCCTCCCGAGTATTCACAACTTCTACCCAAATACCCATACACAAAGCTCTAAAATTAATTAGAGTTATTACTGTACTTTTAATAGACAAAGTTTTATTTCTCTTTTGCCACATTAATTTTGGTTTGTTTTGTTTTTGTTCCTAATTTAGCAGTGTAAAACTGGAGGGAAGACAGTTAGTTATTATCACCTACAGCCAATTCTTGAACTATTTTACCAACCAATAGTGGGAATGAAAGAGCGAGCATGTTTGGGGCGACGGGGATTCCAGCCCCCGACCCTTAAATTACGAGTCAAGTACCTTAACCCACCTGGCCATGCTGGGTGTATTAATTTTTTAAGAAGCTGAAAAAATTATGAAAAACAAAAATGAATTGTGAAAATTTTGTTTTTCATAATTTTTCTAGTTTCTTCCAAAATTAATGTGGCAACATCAATGAGACAACAGACACGGGCTTGTGTGCTAATCCGATCCCTCACAATACCAGGTTTAGGTGTAAATAAATCAGGTGACTATGAGAAAGATGATATTGCATAATTGTTACTAATGTGTTTTGACGGTACCCTGTTGGGGAACGGTAATTATACGGATTTGCTAAGAGCAGTGATTAGAGTCCCTTCGATGGACATAGCACATAGCTGGACGTGGCTTCGCTACGTGAAAATCAGATTCATTAGATGACTGCTTTTCTAAAGTCATAGAAAGAGATAACATTTCAGTTAGTTGATTTTTAAACTTCGCGCAAAGCTACACGAGGGCTGGACTAACCTTCCATGAATTAGCAGTGTAACACTAGAGAGAAGGCACCACCACCCACCGCCAACTCTTGGTCTTTTACCAACAAATAGTGGGATTGACAATAGCATAATAACTTCCCCACGCCTGAAAAGGCGACCATGTTTAGCGTGACGAGAATTCAAACCTGTCGTCCTCGGATTACGAGTCAAGTGCCTTAATCACTTGGCCATGCCAGGCCTAACATTTGAGTATAAAATTGTTTTTAATGGACCGTTTGATTTTTCTAAATAACTGTCATGTTATGCCTCTAATAGTGCAACTGATAGAACTGTATGGGACTTCACTCTGTGTACCCGGGCACACAAAGTTTTTTGACCGGCCCTGGTTGCATTACCTCAAGCTACTAGTATCATAGTTTCTTGGCTGTTTGTTTATTGTAAATCACAGAGCTACACAATGAGATATCTTTACTCTTTTCATAGCAGGTATTAAACTCGATTTTTAATGCTATAAGTCCACTGACTTACCACTGAGCGTACCTCCACCGAATCTCGCATTTAGGATGTGTTCTTCTCCAGGGTTAGTGATGAGTGGTAGAATTCCCTGAAACTCTTTCAACTAATTTATAAGGGATGACTGGAGTGATGGATTGGGCTTTATACCAGCCTTTAGTATTTTAAAATTCACATTAATCAGACATTTTTAGGAGCAGATTCCCAGAAAACCCTTTAAGATACCTTTATTCTGAATACACCAAACAATTTCTCCTGATTTCTAGAATCGTTAAACATATCTTATTCTAATTATTCTCAGTCTACACTGTTTTTACGATTGACTATTTGTGAATATTTATGGCCTCCACCATCAAAACACTTTACTTTTACACGTCATACAAGATAGCAAAGGTCCTATAAATTCCGTACTTCATAACAACGGCATGAAGTGGCGCTCTGTTTTCTCACAAACTACCACACCACAGTCCTTGTCAGTAATCACTCCTCTGTTTACAATGATGGCCGAGGAAGTTACGAACGAGCAGTACTAAAGTGGAGTAGACGTAGTTGCGGTCATGGCAGGATTCCTGTCCTAGTGAAACAACTGTGTAAGAGAGGAAACACGTAACGTACGACTTCCACATCGTCACAGACAAGGAAATAACACCGTAAGAGTAACAAAGCACTTTAACAAACCAGGCGCTTTTGTTGAACTAGCAGAGATGGGACTTGACAGGTTTAGTGAAAGACAGCAGATCGAAGACGTCTCCATAATGTGTCATCATACCCTTGCTATCCTTGCTGTGTGCCTCTTTGGTTGTCTATGTCAGGTAGAAGAATGAAGTAGAACAAGAAGTGAAAGAAAACGTGGGCGACGCCATCTTACTAACATAGATAATAAGAATCGCGATACACTTATTGCATCTGTTCCTTTTAGCATCTCATGGACAAAGAGACAGAACTAGAACAGTTATACTCCATGATAATGTAGCAGAAGAGCAGAATGGACTTGGAATGGAGGATCAAATAACTTCGAAACGTTTTCTAATTACTGTTTTATTTTCCTCATCACCTTATCATAATCAGATATTGAATGGGAACCAATAACACATTAGTCTGTAATACATGTTATGAGTTACTGTCGTGGAAGGGATGCACATCTCTCGTGAATTTTATGTACTTACCATCTGGTATTACAAGCATGAGATGTTGTGTCATGGAAAACTATATTCATTTTCAGATCATTCTCTTTAGCGAACTTTTTTTTTAGATAGAAAAGACATATTCACAGAATAGCTAAAAACTATTTTCTTCTCCCAACCTGTAATTTTGGTCTGATTGACATGTGCATGCGCATCTGGTGCAAAGCAGTTTGCTGAATAATTTAGATGAATAAGTTGGTAACGTGTTGTTGTTGTTGTTTTGAATTAAGTACAAAGGTACACAATGGGCTATCTGTGCTCTGCCCACCACGGGTATCGAAACCCGGATTTTAGGGTTAAGTCCGCATACATACCGCTGAGCCACTGGGGGGCAAGTTGGTAACATCAAATCCTGTATACATAGAGGTTCACTGTGGTAAAAGACATTTCGAAACACCACAGATATAGCACTAATTAGTTTATATATCCAATGCTTCGTTTACTAAACTGCAATCGTTTAGAAGAAGGTCCTGAGAAGAACTGTGTGTATCCAGTAACACAACAGCTTTTCTAACAAGAATATTCTAGATCAAGTCCCAGCCACTATCATCACAAATATCTCTTATTAGGGTGTCTATGAATACAGCAGACGATTAGTAGCAGAAAAATATAATATGAACCAAATAATATTTAGTAAAAGTTAGGTAACTAATTAATAAATAGACTTAACTAAGCGCATATAGTACTAACCATGACAAAAATTAATATCAGATTGTCACAGCCTTCCGTTAATTCCACACTTAAAATCATTTTGACATTTTTAATACTTAAAAACTTCGTAATGAAATAAAAATGCAGGACTTTGTTAAGTGTAATGTATGCTAATTCTAAAAACTGGTGACTAAATGCGCAAAAGAATATCTTATGTTATGTCGACAAAGTCTTCCACCTAATCTCAAGACTTATCAGGCACAGTAGTAGACGAGAGTCATTTATATCACCAATTTCAAGTACAGCAAATGTTATGGTGTGAACAAGATTAAGCGATATTTAGCCGTAGTGGCCTCAGTTTCATTTTGCGAAAGCTAATAACTCTATTTATAAATAATAAGCACATAGGAATAGAAAGAAGTTGAACTTACTGTACTCGCTAGGTGTGTAAGGCATTGAGGGTGAATGTCCAAAATGAGGGACACTAAGCGAACTTCTGTAGTTTGTAGAAATCGGCCCCACACCAACCATAGCCATGTTATTCATCCCATTCATGTTAGGATTCATGAAAGATTGTGGGCTTGACGATGGGACTACTGAATTATGGTTGGAATAATTATAATAGTTCTGACTGCCATGCATGACAGGATGTAATACGTGACCTGTAGAAGAAACATTTCTCTTTGTCTTCTGCTGCTGCCTCTCAGGAGATGTGTATTTCGAAGCGAGTATGGGCTTGTAGGTAGTTTGCATTTGAAGACGATAGCTCTGGTTGGCTGCTTTGGTTTGATAGTGATACATATGAGTAATAGCTACATCATCATTGGCAAGAATGCTTTCTTTCTTTTTTTGTGATCCCATTTCTTCTTTTACTTCCATTTCTTTTCTTCTGTTGATTTGGACCTTGGTTACTTCTGTGTACTGGGCCATTCCTACCTTCCCTAGACCAGTACTGGTAACGGCATGGTTGCTTTCACTCGAGGATGAAATGGTCTGCATCTGACAAGAAATAGGAATAATATCAGATGGAATAGTTGTCTGGACTTCCAGTTGAGTTTTCTGTTGTCGTCCCACTTCGAAACGATTGACTGACATATTTCGAATTTTCGCAGTTTTTGTTTGGTGTCTTTTGCCCTCAGAAACAGATGAAGTTTTCTCAACCTTCATACACTCATTCTTTTTGTGGGGCGTCACGACTAGTTGAGCATTGCATGTAGTCACGTGCATTTCACGCTCTTTGGTGGACTCGGTGATGCTGGAGTGTACAGAGAATGCTTCTACTCGTTCATATCGTACAGCTACTGGTGAAGAAACTTTCTTCTCAAGTCTCTCTTTACGCCACTGTTCCTGGCAATAACTGGCAGACAGAATTGCCTGTGCATTTAGATTTGCCATACGTTTGCAGGATTTCGTGTCAAATATCTCTCCATTCATGATCTCCCTCCGAATGCGTTTTATTCTCTCCTTTTTCTTCTTTGCTATTTTGTTTGAATTGTTTTGTTTGTAAGGGGTCTTTTTAGGTTCTGTTTTCCTTTTCTCTTCGTGTTTTCTGTGGTACAGAACTCCACCTCCATCCTTTACCTTGTCGCTTGTTTCTCCTGTCCCGTTACTACGACAACCGTTTTCATAAAGCAAGTGGACCTTCGCCAGTGCATTTAGACTAGCCTCTCGTTGAGCTCTGCGGACACACCAATGACCACGTTTCATGTTTTGTATAATAATAAGAGCTTTAGGGTTATCGATATTTCTAGCTCGTAATTTGGAATTGTATTTTTTATTATTTTTATTGCATGTGTAACTATTAACTTTTCTAGTACTGTTCGGTAACCCTTCCAATAACTTTCCACTCTTTCCACCACTAACCGACCGTGTTGTTGGCGTATATGTTGATAAATTCACACAGTCAACTACAGAGGAAACATCTTCAGCTTTGATATCAGAGTTACTTTCTGGTAGTACTGTTTTAGTGACACAAACTCCCGATGTAGTTTTTGATAAATCTGATTTTGTTTTAAGAGGAGAAATCGTTCTGTTATTTATCGCAGTCTTCTGCATTTCTGTTAAACAGTAAGCCATGTCTTCTTCTTTACAACATTCTTTGTTTCTGTTTTTCGGGAATTGCTTTTGAATTTTTGAAACACTTCCTTTTGATTCTGTTTTATGAGCCATCACATTTTTTTTTAATCCACTAATTTTTTTTTTTAGGGAGGCAAGCTTTCTAACAGAATTACTCGTGTTTTTCGAGGCAGCAGAATCCGCATTCGTTCTGGGATTTGGTTTACTTTTTAGTAGCTTATTGTCTAGCTTTGATAATTTCTGCTTGCTAAATTCATCACCTTTTTCTCTTACGGTTAACGATCTCCTCTTCTGGGTGACCTTTCGGTTGGATTTCATCATTGTTTTACACACTTGCATCTTTATTTCGTCGTATCTGCCTTCACTTACTTGTGCTCTTGTCTATCATACCGAACGCTTCTCTTTCATCTATGAATTACCACTCAGATCCAGCGTCGGTTTCCTACACAATAAAAGTGAAATGCGATTAATGTAGTTACGATAAGCTTAATATAAACAATGTTAGTGTAAAGTTTTACGATATTTGTGTTGATTTCTGATGAGATACTCCCACTTATCATCATTATTGGTTAACGACACATCAAACACCCAAATTCACCCTCATTTGTATCTCTCGACCAAAGTATACCAAACATTAAAAACACATTCATTATGCAATAGGCAACTAAACTGTCTAAGGCAAATGTGTACAATATAATTCACTTTTTCCTGCTTCAAAATGCAAGTTATAATGGCACATTCCTTTGTAAAATAAGCAACGATGTTATATCTATTATGAGGACTTAGTGAGTGTAAATAAGAATGCACAATAATAAATATCATCAGGCCTGTTAGGATGGAACAGACACAATTATATCCGTCTGTTGAAAACTGAGTTACAACAACTATGCACTAATCATGCAATTATAACACAATAGGTTGTAGTACACGTGGATGGACATGATGAATAACAATTAAATATGGTTACCGTACATCATCAAATAGCTTAATGAACCTGCTGAACAATGCTACATGTGATTAAAGTACGTAACTGGATGAGCCCGCTTAACAACGTTACATTTTATCGCATACGTAAGCTAATAAGTGAATTGGTTTTTTGAAAAGCGTAATATTTGGTTGCAAAAATTCAACTGATAATTAGATGAACGTCATGAATAACGTAACAATTCAGCAGCTAATAAATGAAACATGGTTAACAAACCAAGAGATTGTATTTTTGTACCAGTAATACATCATGGATGAATTTCGAACATTTTGGACTTTCAGACGGATTTGTATAAATGTGTGTAGATATGTTACTGTTATTAAATATAAATTTTAGGGCATGGCATTCTGTTTAATTAGTAAAAGAATTGTTGTTTTGAATTAAGCACAAAGCTACACAATAGGCTATCTGTGCTCTGCCCACCACGGGTATCGAAACCCGGATTTTAGTGTGTAAGTCCACAGACATACCGCTGAGCCTCTGGGGGGCTAGTAAAAGAAAGAGTAGAACTAAATTTTTAGCCGTGGCAGAGCAGCTTATAGAATGGCTCTGAGTTTTTTCAGGTACAAACTTTCAGCTTGTATCTCCGTTATCTCTTAGCCGTTTTGAAATCTAATTACAGCCGCAATTATTGATGATTCCATCTTATTTTGGATTAGATGAACTAAAGTACACATGATGTCAAAAACAGAAAATATTTCACAAGTTATATTGCATTTATAAATCATCATCTACGCATTACTTTAAGGCTACATTTAGTTGTTGTAGCAAATCCGATTTTCCTATCAAAATAACTAATATTTTCATAACAACATTCAAATGAATATTTCATAGAATATTACGTTTTGTAATACCAGTTTTAGTTAATTCTTATATTAACCAATTAAATGAGTACAGGATAATGTGTCAGTTAAACTGATAAACTGTTTCTTAATGGATTTGTTGCTATAAATACATAATCTGATAACCTGAAATATTACGAGTATAGTATGACAGTATTATTGTCTAGTTTGCTTGTTCACTTAAGTAACACTTCATGGTCATTTAACCAAAAGGTAGTTTGGAAAACGGCGCCTGAAGCAGCCACTGAGCGAGACTGACTGTGACTTTTATAACACGCACAGATTAATGTTCTGAAGCGTGTTTGGCGATGCCATGTCTTGAACACTAATCTCAGACTTTATATTGTTTAAGACTTGGTGTTTTTAAACATTTATAGTTTATAATAAAACTGAAGTTCAGACCTGTTCAAGTTCTCTATTTATTAATTAAATACAGCGAAATAGGTTCCTGTAAATCATAAGTTTACAAAATGAAATCCACTGATTCTAGAGTTTATTATAAAGTAAAAGGTAAAAAAAATGGTTTGCTAGATTACATTTTGGTGATCCAATATTTGTCAATATGGGATTCTATAAGTAAAAATGAAAAAAATATATTTCTGCGCATTTACTATGTAAATTACAACGTAAACACTTATTAAAAGCATAACCATATGTAAGTCAGTTTGTAAGTTGTGATCACCGAGTTTGTTTTCCTAATAAACCATTGTTTGTAGTGCAGACTGGTTTGTTTCAAGCGACCTGGATGACAGATTTAAGAGAAACATTTCTTTGATCTTAGACTATAACAAGCTTTGTGAACAACTCTGTGCTCAGAACACATCCTGTTAAGTTGCTCATGCGGGCACAAACATCCAACGATATTATTACAATACAGAGGTTTCTTTATGAACTTCTGATATTATTACAATACAGAAGCTTCTTTATAAAGTTCACCTGATTGAATAACACTGTTTTTGGTTTACATATAAGTGTATGGTTTATTCAGGCACAGAAAACCCAACTTTTTACCACAATAGACTTAGATTTTTCTTTTATTTGTCTTCAGCGGCCGTTGTCTAGAATATTGGCAAAAGGTACAATTCCTTGAAATAAGCCTAACTCACAAGGATGTCTTGGCAACTGTCCTATTCAAAAATGTATATAATAACAATTACTCATACAGTTTTATATCTTGCAACCGAATTCGAAAGCCTATTTTCATACGATAACATTTTTTTACGGATTAGGTTTGTGGGTATAAAAATGCACGCAAGAAATACCATCATGAACATTTTTGAGTGCGAATCCAGGCATAGACTAAGCTTAACGTTTTTTAAATTATTGAAATTCGCAAGTTTGGCGATGAAGAAAAATTACATAATTAATTCTTTGTTTTGTTATTTCACTTGTTTATCCCAATCAACCACGTTGTATAAGACCATTGACTTAAATTTGCGTTTTTTAATTTGTCTAAGGTATCTATGAATCATGTAGATAAAAAAAACATTACATATGGATACTTTAAATTAATGTCCTTTTTTATCTTTTTCCCAAAATATTTTTTACACATTAACGATCATAGTATAGGGATCACATTATCCCCCATTCTTATTAGTCTATTCATAACTTCATTAAAAGTTTCGCAACAAGCGATTTTGTATTCCCAGGAACCAAGGAAACTTTGACGAAATATTAATAATTCATTGTAATATTTAATTTATGTACTTTATATGTTATTGAAGAAAGGTCCTAATAATCATAAACTATTGAATTTAGAGTGAAAATTTCGTATAAAGATATGCCAACAGCTTATATTATCCCTGGGAAGAGAAATTACATCTGCAATTTTTAACAAGAAGATAAAAAAGCACTATTCGGGTAAGAACACTTTGTCCCTGGTAGAGATACTTAATTCAGTTACTTAGTAGTTAAACAAAGTAGATTTAAACATTTTAAGATAAAAATAGCACACTATCCTAAATTTAGAGGAAAAAACACAACAGAACTACAATGGTACATACATTACGTGTTAACTCGACACATGATATTAAACACTATCGGGAAATCCTAGAAAGTTTTCAAAATTTAACTTTCGTCTTCGTTTTGAACTAAACAATAATGTCTATAAATGGTATTTAAAAGCCCTCGAAATCTGTACAATAGTACATAAGTAGTGTCTTCAAACACACAACAATAACTGCAAAATGCATTAAAAAGTCATTAAAATGTTTGTGGTCATAAAATTTTCCTGAAAGAGTAGCTGCTAACATCAGCTTCATACAAGTTTTGAAAGAAATAAAAGTATTCATCTAATTAAACCATGGAGTAATTCAGTAAAAAATAAACACAAAAATAATCAAAAATCGGGATTACAAACCCGAAAGTTTACTATGTAAATGACAAAGCAAATAACAGTTACGAGTCTACCAAATATAATGCAACAGGTTTCGACATGACACATGACTTTAGTAGGTGTGTGTGTTGAGGTAGGTGAATCTTTTAAAGACCCTTTTCACATTTACAAACAGGTAAAATAGTTTAACATCAACTTGCAGTCACAAATATACAACCACAATTGAATATAATAAATAAATATTGTCAAAAACATAGAATCAAAATAAGCACAACTAGTAGTGTTCACAAAGTTAACTAAATACAAAAAAGTGCAACCAGAGATCTACATGAATGGAACACCCCTTCAGACTGCTACATCTGTAAAATTCTTAGAACTAACATTCAGCTCTAAATCAACATGGATAAACCAACTTAATAATATTAAAACAAAAATTTAGCGAAGAAAAATCTATGCTAGGAGTCTAACTGGTAAAAACAGTGAAGTAACAATAGACAATATTTTAAAAGTCTTTAAAACATACATTAGAGCCGTAGTTGACTATGCAAGTAAAAACTACTAGAAACAATACAAAATACACTACTCACAATAACTTATAAAGTACCCATACCTACCTCACCAGAATTCATGCATAAATACCTAAACACCTACAGATAGACTCCTACATACTACAACAAATTATTTTGCAAAAACTGGAGAAAAAAAATGAACTATTAAGCGAACTAGACTGACACTGCACACATGATGAGGAGGCCTGGCATGGCCAGCTGCTTAAGCCATTCGAATCGTAATTAGAGGGCCGCGAGCATGAATTTCCGTCAGACCAAACATGCTCGCCCTTTCAGCCGTGGGGGCGTTATAATGTGTCGATTAATCCTATTACTCGTTGGTAAAAGAATAGCCCAAGAGTTGGTGGTTGGAAGTGATGACTAGCTGCCTTCCCTCTAGTCTTACATTGCTAAATTGGCAAGCGCAGATAGTCCTCGTGTAGCTTTGCGCGAAATTCAAAACAAATCAAACAAGCCAAACCATGATGAGGATAGTCTTAAACACCTTTCCCCAGTAAATATATATATTCAAAATAAAACGAAAAGGCTACCTATAAACAAGACTCCACATTAGTTTAGGGATTAACTAATAACCATTGAAAGGGATTTATGTGAATCTTTTATAGTTAACGCCTCTCTAATGATAATGCAAGTTGTTATGGAACTTTTGAGAGAAATGATATATTTGAACCAAGTGTATATGTTGATAGCGCATGGATATTGCCCTGATAGGGGCCTGAGTAAGTGCGGGTTACTCTGGCCCTCGTGTAATATTTATAAATACACTTGACAGTTGCTAAGGAAGGAGAAAGAAGTCGATGAAACCTGACCCTTCCGGGTATACAAACACAAATACCCAAATAACCGTAAAATGGAGATAGATAGAGCCACCCCCATTCTTCCCACGTAGCTCAGCGGTACATTTGAAAACTTGTAGCGTTAGAAATCCGGTTTTATTAAACCAATCGTGAACATAGAATATACAGTTCGTTGTGTAACCTTGTAGTTAATAACAAACTAATAATAACTAAATAAAACTGTATAAAACGAAAAGACGATTACTACTACTACTACAAAAACCACGATCCTTCTGTTGTGTTGGAATTTCGCGCAAACCGACTCAAGGACTATCTGCGTTAGCTGTTCCTAATTTTGCAGTCTAAGACCGGAGGGAAGGCAGCTACTCATCACCACCCACCGCCGACTCCTGGGCTACTCTTTTACCAACGAATAGTGGGTTTGACTATAACATTATAACGCCCCCACGGCTGAAAGGGCGAACATATTTGGTGTGACGGAGATTCGAACCCGCAATCTTCAGATTACGAGTCGAACGCCTAGGCCATCCCGGGCCGACCACGATGCAGTAAACACACTAAATGTGAACAGGTTTATTTGTTTACAAGCGAACCCGTGAGTCGATGTTCTACATATACAGGGCTGTTATAACCCAAATTTAATTCCTGAACTTACTTCTTCAATTTAATGATCATTGCCACTATAATAGGAATTTAATTTAAGTAACATACTTTTTACCTTTGTGCAAATCTCAAGACTGAGACAATTCGTTCGATACCATTTACAAGTCTCTGTGACTAGCAGTTTAGGAGAAGTTATGTGGTATGCAGACGTTGAATCTTATCACATAGAAGCTCTTCATGCACAGACAAACACCATGGAATAGCTTAGCCTGCTGTTGAGGAGCGAAATTAACACACAAACTAACTGTGTAATTTACTTTACAGATGTTCAATAAATATTTTCTCAGAACAAATTATGAAAATACCCAGAGTAACATTTTTATCAGAAAACAGCTGAGCTTGACGCAACTGTAAGCATGCCGTGAGTCTGAATCTAAAGGTTCATAGTTCACGGTCCATTGTCGCAAAATCGTCCTTCCCTTTGGGACTGTGAGCGTGACAATCAAATTCCACGATTCGGTCAGACAAGATCAGTTGAAAAGTTGGCGGTGGGTACTGTTGACTAACTGCCTTACCACTAGTCTATCAATTCAGAAGTAGGGTCTGCTGTACATATAGCCCTTTGGGTAAATTTGGACGTAGGTAAACACAAAATAACCACAGCACCCTTTAGACTGAAACATTCAAAATGATATTGTAAAGAAACTTTATAAACATACTGAACTGTAATAAACTATAGATTTTTAACAAAATTGATTAGAATAATGTTTAACTACTTGAGTAACTGAAACAATACAGTCTCATATTTTAAGCTTCCAGAAATTTAAATACAGACAAATAGACTGGATAAAACAATAACTGAGTCAATTCCATACAAAAAGAACGTTGCACCATAAGGTGGTTCAAGTCATCCCATTGCACTCAAATCCCTGTACGCATGCGTAAATAACTGCAACCCGAATTTACCGTATCACGGGGAGGAGGAGCCACCTAACCACAAAGTGAAACACTACTACTAGATTAGTTGTATTGTGTAAGAGTAACGTTCAAGTGTTTTTTAACCTATCCTCAGTCCTTCTACCAGAATTTCAGTAACTGTCTTCAGGTGTTTCCATGCATATAGGTTGCATTAAATAAATATAACGGGAGCGAACGCTGCGGCCCGGCATGAGGCACTTTGTTCTGCCTTGTAAATGCAGAACATATATACGTGTGTGATATATATATTTATATATAGAGAGAAATATGTAGAAACAAGTTATGTACAACACAGATATATGCAGCGTTTGCTTGTTTGTTTGTTTTGAATTTTCGCACAAAGCTACTCGAGGGCTATCTGTGCTAGCCGTCCCTAATTTTGCAGTGTAAGACTAGAGGGAAGGCAGCTAGTCATCACCACCCACCGCCAACTCTTGGGCTACTCTTTTACCAACGAATAGTGGGATTGACCGTCACATTATACACCCCCACGGCTGGGAGGGCGAGCATGTTTAGCGCGACGCGGGCGCGAACCCGCGACCCTCGGATTACGAGTGCACGCCTTAACGCGCTCGCCATGCCAGGCAAAATGTTTATTAACTAACAAATAAATATCACTTAAACCTGGCCAATTCTGAAATGTTTAAGCATGTGCATTAGACGGAATGTTAAAAAATATCAGTTTAAAGGTTTAACATGTTCCTCATTTTGAAGCTGAACTAAAGAAACAATACATCAAGTCTTTTCAATAGGAGAGGTCTCCATTTACACGTAGATTCGACACCAAATCTTTTCACAGACTTTCATAGACATATCACATCTAAAGAATAAACCTGAAACTGAGTCTTGGTTTAACGAAAATTTCAATTCTAATCATATTTCCTGTGCGTGTGTGCGCACACATACACACATATATCATTTCTAAAACTCTACACTATGAGATTTCAACATTTGTCGGCACAATTACAATATATCATTTAAAACGATTGAATCTGCTTCGGTGACACATTGCAAAAGTAAAAATATGTACTTAAACATATCACCAAAGAAAAAACAGTTTAATCACAAACGTTTCAAGCAACTTCCCTTCGTTAAACCAAAGCATCGTCTGATATTGAAACTAAATCCTACTTATATAGTAATAGAGGACCCAGTATTATGGTTTAAAATGTTATGTCAAAGACTAGATTTTTTTTAAAATGAATCCGTTGGTAAAAAAACAAAATAATAATTTAAGAGTCCACTTCATAAACACCATAAAAACCGTCTTGCGATAGAAGTACCTTGTCGACTTAACTAGGTTGGGTTTTACTACTTCGTATGTAGTCAATTGAACTAATAATACAAAAGTAAGTCGCTTAGCGACAATCCGTGCCAGTGATCACAAAACTAGCTGTTTTATATTATTTTACGTCTCATTTATGACAAGGCCTGAGTCTAAGCCTAATTCAAATAATTTTCAATTGTAAATATATATATTCATGATCAAGTTAAGAACACACACAAGACAGCGATCAGTAAGCGAGAGTGAATGACTAAATTGGGAAATGATGTAAGAAACTGTAGGTGATTCCGTTTTACAAATTCGAATGTGATTTTTAATTTCAATTATTAGGTAAACTTTCCTACATTTTATGGAATGTTTTACTGATTTACTCACCTGGCTTTGTTAGGTACGAAAGTCAAATAACAAACCACGCCCATTTTCAAGTAGTTTTCCTTTGGTGTAGACGTACTAACTTTTACAATAATTGGAATCAAATCGTTTGCCACAGTTCAGACAAATTACATAAAACCTTAAAAAACAGTTGTGAAAGCTCTTTCACCTGTTTCACTACAGAGCAGGTTAAAACCATAAAACCAGTTGATTTGAATGAACATGTCGACCTTCTCCCCTAATAAGTATTCGCATACATTTTCATGATCTTTAAACCTCATTTTGTTCTCTCCATATAACAATAGTTGAGGTTTACACGTAGTTAACTTGTGTTCTAGTCTGTTAAAAGTATTAGAAACTGTCTCTTTCTGTTTATAAACAAAATATATATTGGACATTTAGATGGTTTGCTTCTAAAATCTAGCGTAAAGTTCCACTGAAGACTATTTAGCTGTACATAAAAGGCAACTAATCAAAAACACCAGCCTACAAGTCTTAAGCCTATTCTTATCTGACCACAGTCTCGTGAACTTTGTATCACCACTCACCCATACACAAATATGTGAGTGTTGGTCACCTGCTTTATATATATATATAATAAATGTCGAAAATTACCAAGGAAGTAGCTCACAATAAATCTCAGTAGGTGTTCTGTCGATTAAAGTTCGTTAACAGCCCATTCCAAAAATTATATGTGCCTTATAGACGACGTCAGTAGCACATACGAGAATCATTTGAACAGAAGATTGTTTGAATTAATCAGGTGAAATTTTAAAAGCACTGACTAATACAGTCTATCCAATAAACAAAAGACACTTAAGCTAACGTAAACGTTATTAAATTAGTTCCGACTTATGTTGAGCAACTGAGAACAAAATAGCACCTGTTAAAACCACCTACGGCCCGGCATGGCTAAGTGGTTAAAGCGCTCGACTCGTAATCTGAAGGTCGCGGGTTCGAATCCTCGTCGCACCAAACATGCTCGCCCTTTCAGTCGTGCCTTATAAGTTACAGTCGATCTCACTATTAGTTGATAAAAGAATAGCTTTGTGCGAAATTCAAAAACAAACAAACAAGACCACCTATGTTTATAACATATTAGGTTACGCAGTTTCAACCTCAACTAAATAAATAGGATCTGGGTAGTTTAGAAACATTAAGAATATAACACCTGTATTCTTGTAACACACCCACACTCAACATCTAATACGTATAATTTAACTCATAATAAGTACATGTTGCCTGAGGCATAATTTTCACCTTCATAAAGGATTTGTTTTCAAGTCAATGAAAATAAATAATCTGCACAAGTCTTAACAAAGGATTTTATTAAATGTAGAATGAAAGGTAAGAAACTTGTAAATACGACCTCTCATAAAAATCTAGGTTTAGTCACGATGATAGGGAAATTTTGAGAAATCTGTTCTGAAGTAGTTTCTTATTGTAATAATAGTTTTAAGCCTTACGTCTGTGTAGCCATTACACAATTTCGTCTCTGAAAAAATCACGTTTCAGTATCGAGGGCCAGCTTATTCGTTGAGTGAACTGTACAGATATCAACTTGAAATTAACTGGCTCATCGTAAACTGTCAATAAAGTATTCAGACCCAGGCCAGATAGAATGCTCACTATTGCTTAAAATTTATATGTACTTTTTCACATAAAACGTTATTTGTAACAACCATTATTATAAATTATCTTGCTGTTTTTATATTAAAATGTATTTTTGTGTATCAGTCTCGTTGTCAAATATCATAAATTCGATACATATTGACATTGAATTAATATTTAAATTAAAGTTTCCGGCTGTTTCAAATCGCAGTACGTAACATAATAAATCTGACAGTTGTCCGAAATAAATTCTAGTTCGTAACAGGTTCCTTAGATAAAAAGGTAAAAATGCTCCCAAGTGGTAAAGTGGACTTAAAACTCTAGAAACCGGGGTTTGATACCCGTAATACGCAGAGCACGCAGATCCCATTGTGTAGCCTTGTACTTAATTACAAATAACCAAACAACAGATTATAAATCCATTTTACTCTCGGTTTTCACGAATTCTATCAAATTATGTTACCGATGATAGCTCAACGAAACTTAGTTGGCACTGTGAAGTGGATAAGGTCAATACCTCCCTGGAGTGTAACCATGATGTAATTCATCTTGCAAAGAAACTTGCTTGGCACAAAGGAGGATTGCAAGTAAATCACATGACAATGGTTAAGAAGGTGCAGCATGACGTAAGAAACAACTTTATAACCAGCGTCTTTTTGCTGAGATGTCTGAAACACAAACCCTAATAGGGAGCACTACCATGATAAACTCCATCGTTGACAGCTTTGATGGATTTCATTGATGTGGCATCTCTGGAAAAAGACGTCATTGATTGGTACTTAGATCGAACCTTTAAAGCTGGAAGGTCAAAAATCATTAAAAAATTAAATTAATATTCATTCTTTATATTTTTACTATTTTGTGCAACAAGAATGGGCCAATGGTTAAGGCGTTCGACTCGTAATCTAAAGGCGGAACGCTTGAATCCCTCTCACCCCAAACTATACTCGCCCTTTTTTGTCAGTCGTGGAAGTGTCATAATGTTACAATCAATCCCACTTTTGGTTGGTAAAAGAGCAGCCGAAGGGTCGGCAGTATGTGGTGATGGTTACTTGCCTTTCCTCTAATCTCACACTACTAAATTAGGGATGGCTAGCGCAGATGCCCTCGAATAGCTTTGCGCGAAATTAAAAAAAAACAAACAATCTTTTATTCACAAAGTTTGATTTCTTTTAGGTTATCAGATCAAGTCCTTGACTGGAGTACTTTTGGATTTGTTTTAACTTGAATACTAGATACTGCGACTCTCGTATTTAGTTTGCTTTTAAATTTGGCCACGCCTGACCCTCTCGTCTTTAACCCATCTAGTTTCCCAAAATTTGTTTCATTTACTCACACACTGGGTTTTAATACAGCGCTGTTTGGAATTTGTAGGTTATTCCGGTAAGTGAATTTTAGCAGAACATGTGATCAAAACAAAAGTCAATAAGTTTCTTTTATTCTAGTCACGTTTGTTCTTGCCAGTTTCTTGTGATAATACTTGGTCTGCCTGTGGTAGATATGGCTGTTAAGCTGCTTCTTGTGTATGAAAATACGCAAAACTGTCCTCCAGTGGTGAGTCAAGTGATGCTATGGAGTTACAATGTTCCTTAAGTTTGAATTAGAATGACCAGTCATATGGGTAAGGCTAGCTACTTTGTTTAGGTCTGATTTTACCGAATTACTTAAGTAACATTAGATTTGGTCATTCTGGCAGAGGTTATTATCAAGTGCAGGTTGGAGAGAGAACAGTTCAGATATAGTAAAGGTGACTGCCAAGTGTCAAAAGCCTGAAGGAAACTGACAGTTACTTTGTAATAAATACCCTGATATAACCTCTAATTATTCTTATTAGACATGAAAGAAATCAGTTCGAATTGAAAATACTACAAAATTAATGAAAAAGAGAGTTATCTTGTTTTCTGGTAGATTACTTTTTATTTTTACTTTCGTGTTATGAAGTCTTCATTTTTAAGGAAATAAGATTTTTCACAACTCGAAAGTAAACAACTAAGATTAAAAGGCGGTCTTTGAAGAGAGACGGTACTACTTTAACAGAGTTGGTAATACTGTGAAAGTTCATGACTTCCATCTCATTCCATCCAATAGTTCAGGAGAAGGAAAGAACCACTGATATATGTTGCACCCAGAACAGCTATTAGTACTCATATCCTGAAGATCAACCTCAGTACAAAGGAAATATAGAAAACTGAAATTCAGTGCTGTGGCGTGACATTTGGTTAGTCCGACATTGAGTATGGTAGTTTGTACAGTAATGCCTAAATCATTAGCTAAAATAACTCAACTTTAGCTTTGTTCAAATCATCAAGTAAGTTAAGAAGAGACTGGTGGTGCTATTGGGGAAAATATATTCGCCAAAAGGAGCTATCTCACCAGCAGGTAAGATATAGTGCATCAAACGACGAAGATGCTGAACCTTGGGCTAGTAATAAACCTCTAAGAGAGGAGATGTCTTCTGCTTGGGTGACAAAGGGTCACAGAGAAGCCTTGAGTCATACAGAACTAATAGATAAACTGCCAACAGCAATTCATTGTTCTGTTGCACTAGATCAGGGACTGACTACTCAAAGAAGAGACTGAGTTCCTGAGTATTCCTATGATGCTAAACCTGTGACCTGGAACACATCTCAGTCAGTTGATGGGTGACTGTTCAGAAGCGAAAAGTTCTGGCATCGATATGGATTCCTTCGAGTGAGGCAAAACATATCTTTTCGTGGCATTTAATGGTGCAGTAAAGGAAGATTTTGATTTTTTTCTGAAATATTTCAGAAAAGTAACTGTTTGGAATGGCTTATATCCAGAACAATGTCTGATATTAAATGTGGATGATCTGGTCCTAGATTCTACTGAGCAGTCACTCAAGGTACAACTTTGGAACTACGAAAGAGGCATTTATATATGTTGTTCTGAAGATTCGACCTAGTTAAATATCGAGTTGTCCATTGGTTGAGTTTAAGACGTGCATGAATGGTTTCAAAGAGAACTTGGTTACTAATGAAGATGGTCGGCGCTATTTGCATGGTGAGGTTTACCCTGTGATAGCTTCAGTTTATCACAAGGATACACCTATTGACAAGTTTGACAAATCACTAACATGATGTGTGAAATCTCACCATCACTAAGACATTGTAGCAATGAGTTACAAAGTAGTAACTTTAAACCGATACATAAGAGTAACAAGCCTGCAGGGCTGTATCTTAAACAGATCATCGTATCCAAATGCTTTCATCACACTAAGCTAAAGCCCAGTCAAAGGTTAACCAATAACTCATACATCCTAGCATTGCAATGGAACCACACAGGTTTCCAGTAAAATGACAGAGCTATTCTACTTCTTCCATTATTTTAATTCTGCAGCCTATGTCATTGACACAACTACCAATGGAACATTGGATCACT
Source organism: Carcinoscorpius rotundicauda (assembly GCA_011833715.1). Classification (NCBI taxonomy): domain Eukaryota; kingdom Metazoa; phylum Arthropoda; class Merostomata; order Xiphosura; family Limulidae; genus Carcinoscorpius; species Carcinoscorpius rotundicauda. The sequence continues at coordinate 19,993,951 of CM022396.1, read as the reverse complement.
CTTGAGTTAACTACACTTATCTTGCAAATAAGCAACGTAGACACGGCTATTGATTTTGACTGACCCCTCAGCACACGCGGGAGAATCAATAACAAAGAGTAAACGTTGTAGCTATAATAAAACCCCAGTTGAGCCTGCCCATTATTTCAGGGTATCCAATTGACAGTTAACATTGAAAGACTTGATGGTTAACTCTCATTTTTGAGAAGGTTTTGGAGTGCGCCTGTAAGGTTGGAAGATTGAGAGGTAGAGTTCTGGTTCATATAGGTCAAGGCAGGACACTGGGAGATCTCGCAGTACATTAAGGTGAGTAAAGTCACCATTCAGGCCAGTTGACACACATTTCCAAGTGGAAAATGTAGAGAAGCTAAATGTGAATTGAGAAACGAAACCTGAATAAATTAGATAGTGTCATTCACAGGATGTAGTCATTGGCAGTTACCTTGCATTTATATTGTAGTTATTTTGGTTTTAGCATTCATATCCTAGAGATAAGCATACTGTAAAGCTCATCTATTATCCAATTCAAGCTACATCAGGCCCATGGAAAGTGGAATACAAGAGTGTATGTGAGACAGGAAGCCATGTACCCTATATACAAAAGTGGTGTTTCATGGCTTAATACATACAAACTCGAGTGTGTCAATGCTGTGTAACGTGGTTATATATCCTATAGACTCAATGTAGCAGCAGCAACTCAGTGACTTGTGGGCTGAATATCCAGATGTTCTTGAAAGCAAATGGTTGGCTGGGTTGAACAGTCACATAATATCACAAAAATGTAGGTGATGCACAAGTGATTAAATAACCTCTGCACAGGCTTTTTTAGAGCACGTGCAGTGGTCAGTAGTTAAATACAGTGAATGTAAAAGGAAAGGAGCATACAGTAGTATTTGTCCAAACGAAAAGAGATGCATCTTGATTCTTTATGCCTTTCTATTACTACAAACAGATAAATATCTGAACACTTTGAATGTCTAGAATCTGAATACTGGCAAGTCGAACTGGATGGTTCAGCAGGTCAATGACTATTTGACACTAGAGATGGCTTGTATGAGTTTTGTGTCATGCCATTTAATCTGCGTAACACACATTTTGTCACCTTTGTGAGACTAATATGTATTAATCAATGTGTTTCTTTACACATTGGCATCACAACAGAGAGTCTCAAAATGATATTATAATGTATAGAAAATGCAAACGTGAAACAGAAATCAGTAAAACATACACTGATATGAAAACAAATGGAAAAAAGCTACTCGGACCTATCTCGTCATATTAAAATAGAAATTGTTAAGGATTGTGACAAAGCAAGAGATCTGAAATTTCCTTCCTGAAATTAAGGTGAGTGCTTCTCACCTTAAGACAAAAATAAATAGAGTAAACTCCAGAGAAAAACAGTCCTTCCCTACAGAGAAACTTCACACACACACTGTGTTTTAAACAAAGGATCGTTCAGTTTGTTTTACGCTGTGTCCAATATTTCTATTTTCTTTTCACAATGTCAGTTACTCCTATAACTCTTACAGCGTGCCTACGACCTAAATGTGTGAAAAACATCTTAACTGCAAAGGTACGCAATCCAATAATTCTGGGATACACAAACCGGGTATGCTAAAAAAAAGCGACCAAGGCTGATCTAATATTTTAGAACAAAAATCGTCCAAAAAGAACTGCTGTGGAAGGATGAAATCGAAAACAAAAAGTGAGAAACTTGTTACATGAAAAATGGCTGACGTTAAATCAATGTTTTAATTTTCGAAACGTTTCAGACTGGAAGCTCTTCCTCTGATGAATTTAATCTTTAATGAAACAGAATGCTGAATTAAAGTTTAAATTCACAGGAGTAGTGGCGTTCCAGACCAAAATTTCCTGAAGATTAAAACATATTTTTAACATTAGCCATTTTCTGTAATGCAAACTTTTTCCACTTTTCTGTTTAAAATATTTAACATTTTTTTGCAAAGCCTGAGATAAACCGGATTGTAAAATCAAACTACTGCTTTTAATCGCTTTAAAAAGCTATTTATAAGAACAAATGAACAATTAACTATTGCATTTTTAATAACTTTAAAATTATTCTAGCAAAAGATAGAACAGAAATATTTTTCATCCCAATATTATTTGAATTACTATAAATATAATGATTTATATAATCTATTACAGTCCAATTCATTGGTGACTTGAAACTGAGTAAAATTTAAAATACTTAGGGAAACAATCTTGTAATAGAACTAATTCGACGAATGATGTTGTTTATCATTTACGCCTGAATATTATACTTAATATTTGGCCTAACACTTTCTAGTATATTGCCAAGTAACTTAAACAAAGTAGCTGCTTATCTTGTGGCAATCTTGGTAACCTGTGATAATTTTTATTAGTCATGTCAGCCTCTATGCTAAAAACTAAACGAGGCTTTAAAATATTAGTTTTACAACATTAACTGTGTACTACTTATTCAAACGTTTAAGATACAGAGACAGGTTCTTGTTTTTAAAACAATTATGCAAAGCTGGTTTTATAACAAGTCAATATTGTTAGCATACTTATAAATAATTACTGATAAATCTCCTATTACAAGAAGACTGCATCACAAAATAATATACTGTGCACGTTGCGATAACCATGTTACCAGCATTTTCTACTTATGTTGTGATTACGAATACCACACATTGAATGAAGAAATTGTGTCATGAACCAGCTTTAATATTACTTTACAAGAAAGGTAAAAAAAATTATATCATTTTCAAAAACTAAAAACAAATAACGCACTAGTCCTATGACATAGTTATTAACCAATTATTCTTTAATATATTTAACTAAAAAAACAAATATATAATATAGAATACACTTATCGATAATGGAAAATCAGCTCATCACCAAGTTACCAAGGCATTCGACTTAACAACAAGTATTTCAGACAATCGATTCAACCCAGACATTCACATCATTACCTAAACACTCAGCTCAGTACCTACATTATAAATTAACAGTCGGCTCATCATTCGTGTCATATTTAAACACTCTTCTACATCACCTATACATCACTCGACTCATCACCTGCAGGCATCTACATCACATATAGCCAGCTAATCAGCTGATCAAATACATCACATACAACTGGCTAATCAGTTCATCAACTGCATCACATACAACTGGCTAATCAGTTCATCAACTACATCACATATAGCCAGCTAATCAGTTCATCACCTACATCACATACAACTGGCTAATCAGTTCATCAACTGCATCACATACAACTGGCTAATCAGTTCATCAACTACATCACATATAGCCAGCTAATCAGTTCATCAACTACATCACATATAGCCAGCTAATTACTTCATCACCTACATCACATACAACTGGCTAATCAGTTCATCAACTGCATCACATATAGCCAGCTAATCAGTTCATCACCTACATCACATACAACTGGCTAATCAGTTCATCAACTGCATCACATACAACTGGCTAATCAGTTCATCAACTACATCACATATAGCCAGCTAATCAGTTCATCAACTACATCACATATAGCCAGCTAATTACTTCATCACCTACATCACATACAACTGGCTAATCAGTTCATCAACTGCATCACATATAGCCAGCTAATCAGTTCATCACCTACATCACATACAACTGGCTTATCAGTTCATCAACTGCATCACATATAGCCAGCTAATCAGTTCATCACCTACATCACATACAACTGGCTAATCAGTTCATCAACTGCATCACATATAGCCAGCTAATCAGTTCATCAACTACATCACACACAGCTAGTTAATCAGCTCAACAACTACATCACGTACAGCCAGGTAATCTGTTTATCATCTATATCACACATAGCCAGCGAATCAGTTCATTAACTCTGCCACATAGAACTAGCTATAATTATATTGCATATAAATAGCTAATCAGCTCATCATATACATCATTGACACTCAGCTCATCACCTAGCTGTGCAAAGTTTTATAAAGTTACTTTTACATTAAAGCATCAGTGTCTTTCTCGTTCGGTACATGTACGAGGTATCAACAGAAGGTTGGGTTAAGAACCTGCAGCTGTTTCTCGTTTTAAGAACGTGACTTCAGACAGATTGAGGCACGTGCAGGCAGCATAGAACCTGTAACTATCTACAGTTGTAATGTGTGCCTAAAAATTAGATTTACAACAGAAAAAGTTTGAGATTGAAAGTGGGCAGTACATATGCAATTTTTAAAGAAAATGCATCGTAAATTTCATTGGCCATCAATAACTTTAATAGAAAATTTTGTATTTACAACGGTTTCTTTATTAGTGTAACGTTCTGCGAAAGTATTTCTCAACTGTTTGATAGGGTTGATCACACAGTTCATAAGTAATTAATCTATGACTTGTTCTGATTAAACAAACTGGAATTTGTTTTACTGTCTGAAATGCCAGTATATAGTGGTAGATAGAACATCTTATTTTTGATTCTTTAGTTAAGCCTGTGCACAATTGCAAATATGCCGTTGATATTACCATTATGGAGAGCAAGGAACCTCTAAAGAACATTGACTTCTAAGCAGGTGTGTTCAATAGAATATTTTTTTACGTTTATTAATTTTAACTTGTATGTATACACTTCTAAAGAGCTTAATTCATTATTAATTGACGAACGTGATTGAAAGCTATCGTTAGTTACCTTGAACTCAATCGTTGTTTAAAGTTGTGATTTAGAACTATTGTTTGTTGATATTGATTTAAAGTTACTCTTTAGTCATAGTGATTTAAAGTTTGTTTAGTGTTCATATTTAATGAATGACCAGTCTTTTTATGCTGTCAATATTAAAATTAGTTTTCACAATAAAATCAACGAGACGATCTTTAATAATAACAATAGAACAATAATGACGAGAAGATTCAATGAAATGTCCTTTCTTCAGCTTGGTGGTTAATATCGCTTTTTCCTACGATAATAGCATCCAATACGCGTGTATTATATACATATCATTTAGCACGATAATGTATAGTATGTTGCTATGGGAAAAAAATAAAATGGCCGACACATATTACGTATTGCTAATCATAATCTCAAATATCTCTCATAACAATTTAAGGGACTTTTGTAAATATGTAAGTTGGGTTTTCAAAATTATTAAGATAGTCAGTTTAATTAACCAGCAGGTAGCGTAACAACCAAATGTTCTTCGTGATGACGAGAAACTCTCTTGCAAACTGTCTTTGTTAACTTGAAGATGACTTAAGAAGGTCGAAACGTTATCTGTACTTTATCTTAATTAAACATTTAATACCCACATCAGCCGTTTGGAGAAGCCAAATGTTCTGTTGATTATTATGGATCTAGTATTAGAAGGGTTAGCTCACCAATAATTGAAGTTGTTTCAATGAATTACACACCAAAATATTGCGATTTAATTAGAAGAAACAGTATAGCGTTTCACCAACTGCAACACATGATTCTTGATAACGAGAAACCCACTTGAATTAAATATGTATCTCAGAACGGCTGGTATGGGTATTAACACTTTTATTGATAAGCAGGTTGACGAAAGATGACCTGAAGATAACCTAGGAAGGTCAAAACGTTGTTCTCTACTTATCAATAAAATCATTATCATTTTCAACTCATGATGTCCACCAAGACAACTTGTCACATCAGGATAAAACATCTGCCTTCATAGTAATTGCCATTTGTTACATAATATTCATTGGTTTTGTTCAAAAAGAAAGGAAACAAGCAATAAAAAACTGAAAAAAAACCCAACAGCAATGATATAAGAATAACAATGCCACAAAATACACAAAGAAGATGGAAATAAATACATAAAAAACCAAACAACAATCCCAACATAAGTAGCCACTAAGTCAATCTTACATGTTTATGGGAATTAGTCATTGTAATACAATGTAACAGAATTCATGCAAATGAAATGAATTCAACATTTAGTTATAGGTAAAAGCTGTTTTTAGAAAGACTTGACTGCTTGTGTAATGTGGCTTTGTACATTCATCACTACCTTGTTTCTTTACTTTTTGACTTTACCATTCCTAATTAATTAATTAAATACGACTTAATTTTTCAAGTCTTGATTTTATTACTTGTATGTCTGTTTGTATATCAAGTAGCGCTGCAACAGATGTTTAGATTTCTTCTTGTTAACTTTAATACTCGCTTCTGAGGCTAAACACTGTTGAACATACAACGGATTTAACTACTGGGAAAGCCAGACTGTTTCAATAATTCTCATTTCAAATTTAATAACTTAATTCAAATGAGAAAACTCAAAATCAGTCCAGATTAATTTTATCAGTTTTTACTATCAGATCTTAAGGCACTCGACTCGTATTCCAAGGGTCGCGGGTTCGAATTCCCGTCCCACCAAACATGCTTCATCTTTCAGCCATGGGAGCGTTATATTGTGAAGGTCAATCCCATTGGTAAAAGAGTAGCCCACGATTTGGCAGTAGGTGATGATGACTAACTACCTTCCCTCTAGCCTTACACTGCTAAATTAGGGGGCGGCTAGCGCAGATAGTCATCGTGTAGCTTTGCGCGAATTTCAAAAACAAAGGAACAAACAAACTATCAGACGTTACAGCGAATAAACCAAATAGCTGCCGACCAATCAGTCTGACCAGCTGTGTTGGCAAAATTCTCGAAAGAATAATAAGTAATAGACTCTCCACATTCTTGGAGGTAACATCAAAATTACCAGAAGAACAGAATGGATTCAGAAAATTTAGACAAACGACAGACCATTTAATAAGATTAACCGAAACCATAATAGATAGTTTCAACAAAAAAGAATGTACAGTCGCTTGCTTCCTCGATATCGAGAAAGCATTCGACACCGTTTGGCACGATGGTCTAAGGTTCCGAATGAATGAAATGGAACTACCGCGAGGAATTATTCGCTGGTTATCTAACTTTCTGGAAAACAGAAAATGTAGAGTAAACGTAGAAGGAACTTTTTCCGAATACTTTACTCCACTAGCTGGTGTCCCGCAGGGAGGGGTGGTTAGCCCTATACTCTTCATCATGTATGTTAACAATATGCCATTGAAGGATCCAAATCATGGATTCTCATCACAGTTCGCAGATGATGTGGCAATCTGGAAAAGTGCTGCAACACCCACGATAGCAGCTAAAAACATACAACCACAATTAAATAGAATTAGTGGATACTGTGAAAAATATAGAATTAAAATAAACACAGCAAAAACTCAGCTCGTACTCTTTACGAAATCGACTAAACACAGAAAACAACAGCTAGAAATATATATGAATGGCACTCTGCTCCAGATTGCCCAATCAGCAAAATTTTAGGTCTGACTTATGATTCAAAATTAACTTGGATCAATCATGTCAACGAAATTAAAAATAAAATTTGGCGAAGAACAAACTATGTTAGGAGTCTAACTGGTAAACACAGATAACATTTTGAAAATATACAAAACATATATTAGACCAGTAATAGACTATGCAGCTCCAGCATGAGTAACTGTAAGTAATGAAACAATCAAAACCAAACTACAAACAATACAAAACACACTTCTCACAACAGCATACATAGTCCCGAGATCAACTTCATCTAAATTCATTCACAATTACTCGAACATACCAACCATATCAGATAGACTCCTAAATATTACAATTAGATATTTTAACAAAAATTGGATGAAAAATGATTTATTATGCGAACTAGATAGGTACCTCATACACGATGAAGAAAATCCTAAATACCTCTCCCCAATTAACATATATATATTAAACATAAAGAAAAATAAATTAAAGTAAAATATGTTTGTATATAAACTCTAAATCTTGTATTTATTGTTTACATATCTATGTATTTTAAAATAATAATAAGATAAAATAAATAAATTGCCACCAGCAAGCTTGACTACTGTGAATAAAAGACTATAAATGGACATTGCCCTGAAAAGGACCTAACATACAAACAGTTAGGGAAAATACGTTCAGGAAGGAGGAAGAGGTCAAAGTGAACCTGACCCTCCAGGGCAAAATACCCAAATACCATTGACCAAGGATCAGACGTTACGTTAGCTATAATACAACTATGTTCTCTCAAATACATTATAAAAGTTACATCTGTAATATCTTTGAAGGGATTATAAAACTATACTATAAAAATTACGGACTATGGATAACCAATGAATCCTATCAACAGACGTGAACAACTATCCCTACAATTACAATAAAATCTTTCGTCGTCACACTGAAAAACTGTAGTGTTTGTAAACAAACAGTTTCAGAACGTTAATATGCTTTCGGCGCTGTGTGTAACCTTACGTTTAATTATTTAACTAATTTTCCCATTAAATATATAGTAGTGTGATTATTTGAGAACTACCGCCATAGTGTTTATGATCAATGTTTAACAAAATTATCAAAATGTTCGTGGCACTTTTATACTATTTTTATTTCAAAAGTCCCCCTGGTGGCTCAGCGGTAAGTTTGAGGGCTAACAATGTTAAAATCGAAATTCGATATCTGCAGCGGGCAGAGACAGATAGCCCATTGTACAGCTTTGTACTTACCAACAAACAAACATATATATATGCGTATTAAGAAATATTAATTAGTGTCATTATCTATGTATTTGGAACTTTAATGACTTATACAGGTTCAACGGTAGGTCTGAGGTCTTATACGCTAAGTTTTGTTTTGATACCCGCAGTAGACGAAACACAGATAGCCTACTGTGTAACTCTTTGGTTAAGATCAAACACACAGTGTTCTCAATGTTTTGTTGTTGTACAAAAACATATTTTTTTCATTCTTGTGACTGCTATTTATTCCAGTGATTAATGGTTAAGTGTGTGTAATGGCAAAAGTCAATTGAGACATTTGTTGAGAAGAGGTTGATCGAAATATGGATATCATAACTAACCGTGTGACTTTCCAAAACTGACGACCGTATACCATTTGAAAATTTATCCGGCTGTTGGAAATAAGAAACTTTTAATTTATTGTATGCATTTTCAACACGATTAAGAATGGCTTTATGGAACAACATATTTTCTTTTACATCTGTCACACAGATCGTTTGTTTACTATGTAATAGGTGAGTTTATAGGTCGAAAATGATGTAATTGCAGAATTTTACTTAACAAAAATAACAGTCGAAAATACACGACTTACAGAATAGCATTGCCATATGAAACACATTAAAAATATCTTAATAATCATTACAGGAGTGCCTCAAATACGAGCAAGCATGGTTTAAAGTCCGACAATAAAAGTGAATTCGAGTATTATTGGAAGTTTTATTAATAAACTTCTGAAATATTTTTGAAATATACAACAGTAATAATGAGTAGGAATTCTTCAATTTTAATGCCCGAAATGTTTCCATTAAAAGTCATATTTTCTTCTTCATTCCTCCCTTCTCCTCTCTCTTTATATCTATATATATGTACACACACATGGTTTGTTATAACCTAAAACAAACCAAAACAAAAATAAATTAAAAATAAACAACAAATGCACTTACTAAAAATATACCAAGGTTCAAGTTATAACGTATTCCTCTGGAAATCAGATTTAATTTCAGGTTAGTTGTCGCAAGATTCGTAAACACTGAATTAATAACTTAGTGAACTGAAGTAAAGAAACATATAGAACTTCACACGTTAAAATGATGTCTGGGAAACGTAGATCCACAACGTCGCCATATTAGCACGTGGCTAAGCGACCATGCCAGTTATTCTGGGATTGAAATATAGTAGTCTCTAATTCTGAACCACTCTAATTTTGTTGTGTTGATTGTTAAGCGCACTGATACACAATGGATTATTTCTGCTGTGCCCTACACGAATATCGAAACCAGACTGTTTACAGTGTTTTAATCTACGGATTTACAACTGAATCACTTGTAGGATTTTCTGAAGCCTGAAGCATGAAATTGTGAGAGATGTTCATAAGATACTTTTATCAATGATCTTGCAGCTTCTAATGCACACAAAGTACATTTATCGAAGGAATAAACGATAAGATTTCAATTATGTTCAAATAACATCATGTTTAGTTCAAGGACGAATAGAGTGACTCAGATGTCAGAGTGGGACATCTAAGTTAACAATGGAAGTCAATCTTAAACTAAACTATGATAATGGAGGGTAAATTAAAGTAATTACATCCGATATAATAATCAGTACAACCATTATTATTAATGAAAGAAACAAAGAATAAACAGAATACCATATTTTATTTAGGAAAACCACAAACACTTAAAACCATAGTCGTTGATGATGTGTTTCTTTGGAAACTAGCGCTATGTCCAACACCACATTGTTATAACTACAATGAAGAACGTGGTCCATAAACACGGTCGTTTTTTATTAAGTGTACTTTGCCCACCTACATATTTTCTAAGTTAAACTCCAAGGTAACCATAACACGACGGAAGGTTTCTTTCTATCTCAGAGAATAATGTATCGGACAACATGTAACTTTCAAATAGATTTACAATGATGATAGAAAAAGCATTTATATAGATATTAACAATTTTCATTTAAAAGGCAAAGAAAAAGAACGTTTCGACGTAAAAATGTACATGGGTCATCATTAGGTCCAAAGAATTACCTCCTGCCACATTCTACATACTTATATGAACCTAAAACTACAGACATGCTTAGATACCGATGTGGTACATGTTGCATTACATTGAGTAATTTTATCTTTTTCTCTTCCGTAAGCCCCCCGCTAGTACAGCGGTATGTCTCTGGATTTACAACGCTAAAATCAGGCGTTCGATTCCACTCGGTGGGCTGCGCAAATAACGCTTTGTGGCTTTGCTATACGAAAAAAACACCAAAAAAACTCTTGAGTAAATAGAATCGATCCAAACAATAAATGAGCAAAATATTCAATCATTCTAATGTTAAATGTATAAGAAATCTCGGTAGTAATTAAAGGAATTGATCACAATATTAACGGTACATTTGTTAAATTTTTATAAATGTGGCTCGTATGTTAATGAGGGTTATGTAACGAATGAACTTAAGTACCCACAATGAACTGGATATTTCAAAGTCCGATACAGTACCCCAGTGGTACAGCGGTATATCTGTAGAATCACACCGCTGAAAACCGAATTTTGATACCAGTTGTGGGTGAAGCACAAATAGCCCATTGTGTGGCTTTGTGCTTAATTCCAAACATACAAACCAGTGAGGTACATATTATGGGTTAAGATAAACTTTCGGGTTAGCTTGGTTCAAATTTAACATAAAGGTACTCAAGGGCTATTTGTGCAGACAGCCCTCGTATAATTTTGCGTAAAATTAAAATAAACAAAAAACTAATTGTCTGAATACTCAAAATGTGATATTTTCCATAGTTTTCTGTACGCAATGCCATTTAAAAACTGGCATCACATTCTACTTATTATATCAGTCATATACACATAAACAGTGATACAAACTCAGATGGTTCTCGTATAGCTTTTCACAGAAGTCAAACTAAACCGAATATTCAGTGTTCATGACAAGCAAAAGTACTGCTTATTTACGGATGACTGGGACTGTTCATTGAAAAGGTATGTTAAATATCTCCTCAACAAGTCATCAGAACTTTACAACACTATGCAATACTTTACTTTCATAACAATATCTATGTAATGACTGAGTCACAAGTTCTGTAGATATCATGTAAATATATGTAAATATCATAGCAAATGTCGTCTTGTTATTTCTTCTTTTCATTTCTCATCACACAATAACTCAAAAAACAAAACAATGGCGCCAACGAAATTCACTAAGCTTCACAGTTTCAAATAGAGTATTCGCTTTTATAACTACTATTAACTACAAGTTGTTTTGGCTTAAGCAAAAAGTTACACAATGGGCTATCTGTGGTCTGCCCACCACGGGTATCGAAACCCGGATTTTAGCGTGTAAGTCCGCAGACATACCGCTGAGCCACTGGGGGGCTTTAAGTACAACTAATTAAATTTTTCATAATTCTAGTGTAAACGATGTTCTCATTATTTTTTGAAAATAGCTTCTTTTTCACAAATTTGGCATTCCTTGAAAACAGGGATTGCCAGACGATAATAGATAAATAAAAAATATAATTGGATCCACATTATATTTAGAACTTGGTTAAAAACACAACCTTTCAATTCTATTGAATCACTGCATGGAAAAAAGAAACAAGTAACAAAAAAACTTTAAAAAAGAAGTAAATGAATGGATGCCTTATATCAATCCTTCAAAAATAATGTAAAAAAAGACAATGAGGATGACATCGTACTATCTTGTTTACATTAGTTTTCAAGGATTGATATTATCCATCCATTCATTTACTTCTTTTTTAATAGTCTCTTCTTTACTTGTTTAACACAATTTTCAAGAAAGTAAACCACAACGGTTGTAATAATACGCATTGTGTGGAAAAATGGGTGTTTCATTCGCATATATAAAGTTGTTTTATTGTATAGCAACTAGTTTTGTTTGTATGCTGATAAGAGCACTTATATCATCAACAAATACAGATGAAATCGGGAAATGAATCAGCCATGTATGGTAGAAACGCTATAATTTGTTGGTTATTCATATGCACACAAGCCATTTCTGATAGATACACAGTATAATTTATTGGTTATTAATTACAATTACCAGACACTTATTACAGAAGCAAATAATAATTTATTGGTTATTCTTATAAATACCAGTCATGTATGATATTAACACAGTGTACCGTATATGTCGCTATATACTTCATTGAAATTTGGTGTATAAGACAACCTCTGTTGTCAAGCAAGTTCAGGATGCTACTTTTGTTAAGAAAATCTTATGAGTTATTTTTAAACTGTGCTAACCTGCACTCTGGTGTAATCAGTACAACTACAAGTGTGGTTTTTACGGTATTCAAACGATACATAAAGTTCAATGTGGCATAACTTACTTAACTCATAAACATGTAATAAACAACTTTTCAAAGGCTTCATTACATTTGAATTCATTTTCTATTACAAAAAATACAAAACCTTGAGATATAGCGATGTACTAGATAAAGTTGTTTATGAAACAAGTGCATGTTATAGATACTAAAAGTTTAAAAATAATATTAGCAGTATTTTTGACGAATGAGGTTTTAAAATGTTTCAATTTTTAAACAAAAGGTCTTGATCAATTTTACCAGCATGTGAGATGTTAAATAATCGAGACAAATGACATCATTACATATATTTTGTTGTAACACAGTAAGTGACACGATATCAACAAACAAAATTAAAAGTGACAAAATAGTTTTGGTTCAATATACTATTAACCGGATAGCTCATATTGACACTATTTTCAACTCGTATATAAGATGAGAAGTAGAATCAGGCATTTTTTCAAAGGAAAAGTATTGTTTTATACATCGATAAATATGGTAATTCATTGGTTATTCTTATCGGTCATGTATGACAGAAACACATTATAATTTATTGTTCATTCTTACAAGTACCAGTCATGTATGACAGAAACACTGTCGTTTATTGATTACAATCTGAAGTATCTGTCAACTGATGGGGAATTAAGTTTAACTTTAGTTAAAAACAATGTAAGTTTAACAACAATCACATGTTTCAAAGTAAGAACTTAACCGTAAACTTTATCACAGTATTTTTAAAATAAAGTTTCTACACAAACAACATTTGCAGTTTGCTGTCCATCTATAAACAGATAAATATTTTGAGATGATTTCACTCTTGAACATCCTACATCTTATTGACCATGTGAAAAACAATCCAGCAACTTTCGTACTTTGACCTTAAATACCCTTAGAATATTCAACATTGTTAAAAGTGTCAGTCTGTCAAGAATGCTTGAGCTTGAATCACTAGCCTGGGTGTAATTAACCAACAGGCTTTACAAAATAGAAATAGGGTTAAGTTTGACTCCTTAGGACATTTCCTATAATTCATAAAGTTTGCATGGAAATGTTGGTTGAGATTGAACCGATAGGCTCCAAGGAGTAGGATGTAAGTAGGAGTAAACAAACAGACATTTCATCTTTATATGTGTATACGCATATACACATAGAAGATTCTTACAAACTTTAGTCATCTATGATGAAAACAAAATAATTTATTGGCTATTCTTACTTATACCAGTTATTCATGATAGAAACACATCATAATTTATTGGTTATTCTTAAAATTACCAGTAATATTACTCAGGAGTTTCTTTGTCAGAGAAAATTCATGAGTAAAAAGTATAGAAAGCTAGGCAGATAAAATTAAACATGAATATGAAAGTAACGAAAAACATAACTCTAATAATAAAAGTATTTTAACAGCGTCGTACATACCTTTCTTTCTTACTGACTGAATAGTCAATTAAATTTCGTATATACAAGTCTTGTCTGGATTCTATTTTTACACAAGTCTCTTGCTACTTATAGGTCATGGTTTTAAAGTGTAATTTGCCAGTCTTGGTGTGCTTGTCTAATTTTAGCTTAAAAGCTCATATCGACCGATTTCCTGATCTTGAGTTGCAACCTGACATGTCTATATCTTGAGCACCCGGGGTGAGGCAAATGATGTTGAAGCAACAGGAAAGACTGAAGAGCTTGAATTACAAATCAGTTTAAGACACAAACGTCGATCGCGCAAAGTATTTTAGCATTAACAAATGTGAGAAAGGAACCATGCTGTAACGCATAAACATCGATCGCTAAACGTATTTTAACATGAGGAAACGTGAGTAGGGAACCAAGCTGTAATTGTTTACCTGTTTCATTGCTCTTTAATACTTTGATACAATTTATGAAATCACGAAATAAAAAAAAAAGTTAATTGTTATGAGAAAACCAAAAAATACTCATTGTAATTACATCACAAATAAGTTTGTATTGTTAGGAATATTTCCATAAAGCTGCTTCACTTGACCTTCCAAAATTTGGATTGGTAGACTAAAGGTAAAACAGCTGGTGAACGACCCACATCGCCAGTTTTTTGACCACTTCAACCTTATACTACAGAGTGTTCGGAAAGTCACTGTGCAGTTTTGTCTGTTAATAAATATATGAGTGGGCAGGGACTTTCCGAACACCCTGTAGAATTTATACCGCATTCTCATAGTACTGCTTTCGGTTCAAAATACGGATCGCGTTTTTGCAACAATAGGAGTGAGCTGTGATTATTTGGATTCACAGTCTCCATTGCTAACTATTGTACCATTCTTGATCCCACAAATAACTGACACTGCTCCAGAAAGGTACTGAATTATGGGCTAATTAGTGTTTCTCTGATCATTATCGACGCTTTCAAAACATTTGATGAAGGAATAAGATGTAACCTTATAATATCAAACTGTTTAATACTTTCTGAGGTCTTCTTTCACCTTAATTTAATTAGATAATTTTTATTGTTTAATGAATAACAAACATCATATTATCGTCGATAATTTTAAATGAACTTTTCGTGTAAAACAACATTTTTTTCCTTCAGTAGTTTTGTTGAGAAAGATTTTCGACACAATAATAAAAACATGATTAATAATAACTATTTCAAAACAACATCTAGCGTTTATAACCGAAAGGGTCTCTGTGTACGGTTGTATTATTTAATTTATGTTTCTTTACTTTTAAAACAGTTAGAATAGTCTGCCGGTGGTGAAGCGGTAAGTCTACGGATTAAAATGTATGTGAAAAACACATACAGAGATTTAGAATATATAATTGATCAAATACATTTAATAACTCACGAACTTTTCTACCCAGATTACACAGGGATGTTTAATAATAATTAACAGAATTAACTACAACATTGGAGGAATTTTTGTGGTTCTTATATTATTAAATGCTAAGATTACGAATCACTTGATGGTTTTTGTTAAAGTTAAATAGATCTCAGTTACTGAAAAAATTATTTCTGTTAACGTTCAAAATAGTTTCAATATTCTTTTCTATTCCTAATCGGCTCTGCATGGCCAGGTGGTTAGGATACTCGACTCATAATTTGAGGATCGCAGATTCGAATCCCCGTCCTATTAAATATGCTCGCTCTTTCTGCCGTGTGGGAGGGTGTTATAGTGTTCGGTCAATCTCACTGTTTGTCGATAAATGAGTAACCTAAAAGTTGGCTGTAAGTGGTGATGACTAGCTGCCTTCCTTCTAGTTTTACACTGCTAAATTAAGGATGGCTAGTGCAGATAGTCCTTGTGTACTTTTGCGCGAAATTAAAGAAAAACAAAAACAAATCTACCTCTAATCGCTCATTAGTAGCACAGGGAATGTCTGCAAACTTATAATGCTAGAAACCGGGTTTAGATATCCGTGGTAGGCAGAGCAAAAGAAGCTTATTGTGTTTGAATAGACTTTGGTTTTTAATATCAATCATAACATCACACTATATTTTATTTCCATGTCTATCAAAAAAGTACTATTGCTTGATAAATTTTCGAAGATAAAAAACAGCTTGTTAATCGGAATACAAAGGCAACCATTTTCATATGCACCTTGGTGACTCAGCAACAAGTTTGAGGACTTATAATGCTAAAAATCTGGTTGCAATACTCACAGTTGGCATACTACAGACCGCCCACTGTGCAGCTTTGTGCTTAACAACAAATATATCATTTTCATATATACATAGCATTCAAAGAAGTAAAATTCTAATTATAAAGCGTTAGTCCTAATTGCAATTATAAACGGAAAACAAATATCATACCTACTAGAACTACTTGTAATGTATCAACAACTGTTTTGTTCGTCGCATTTCACGGAATTACCTGAAAATTGTTTGGTTGCTTATTGGAATTTCGCGCAAAGCTACATGAGAGCTATCACCTACATAAATACACGAATTATAAGTGTAAAAATAACGTTCATTTTTATTTTGCAAATCTTAAATTTATTCTTATTTATCATTAAATCTCCGTTGCATTATTTCACATCCAGGCATTTACCTTATATTTTATTAAATGAAGAACTGAGTAGAACTGCTAAAGAAAAAATATTATAAAATATACAAAAATGTTAGGATCGAACCCACTCAGGGTACTTGGCACCTTGAAACACTTTTGAATTTAAAATAACTTCAAGTAACTTGTTAGAGGCTTATTATGTTAGGTCACTTAACAACTAATCAGCAACACACGACATAAGTTTAGGATTCATTGTCAAAACTTAAGAACTTATAATTAATTTATAATAAATGTTAGGGTGCTGGAAGACTACAAAAATGGACATGTTAAGTGTTGGTTACGTGAAAACAGTCGGAATTAACTTTTTAAAAACGTATTGGTTTTCTCCAGAAAAAAGAGAAGCAACAGCCATTTAATATGCGGTTTCCTTATTTGAAAAGTAATAGAATATCTTTCATTGGAATTTGTTAAGCCTTGCAGAATAAAATAATGCCATCAAACACTTGTTACAATAATATAATAAAAAGTCAACAAACCTACCAAATTATAGGATACAGTAAATTTTAAAGCAAGAAATCGGTGCCATACTTGATAAAAAAAATTATATTTCTCCAAAGAAAAGTACACAATCAGTCGTACTTGGTATTCCAAAAAATTGTACGAATGCTTTTCTTAATACGGTGCGAGTCAGTGGCTCTCAACCTCTTCAGAGAAGCGTATTACTTTTACTTAAGCGTTTTTGTTTTAGAAGCAAAAATTTAGGCCTCATTATATTTAAAAACAACAACAACAAAAAACCTTTTAACAAAAATTAGTAGTTTGACCTTCACCGTTAATGGGAAGAAATCAAATGTATTTTGTAGCACAAATGAAAATTTTGGTGTGATTTTTACCAATTTGTAGGGAAAAAATTGTGACTCTACACAGGCTGAGGTTGGGTTAATAACAAATTTTATAATTTCTGCACTAAATTTCTTCAAATATCACTTACATTAGCTGCTAACATAGTTCGAGAATCACTGGTATAAACCATTGCCTAATAATTGAAAATATATTTATTTATTTTTATTAATATTCACTGTAATTTCCTTTGATGCAAGCTAGCCTCCCAGTGGCTCAGCGGTATGTCTGCGGACTTACACGCTAAAATCTGGGTTTCGATACCCGTGGTTGGCAGAGCACAGATAGCCCATTGTGTAGCTTTGTGCTTAATTCAAAAACAACATTGATGCAATCTAATTAATTAAATATACAAAAACTGAAACCAATTTATAATTATTTTTAAAATGCAAACTATTCAGTTAAGCGACAAAGCAGTACCCTTGATGACGTATAAGATTGTTGTTCACACGTTTCTTTTCCCACGTTGTCGAACCGCTTTTTGATCTATAAAATAATATGTTTAAGTCTGAACTATTAAACAGCTATCAATATTATATATTTTGTTAGAAAGGAGGCGCTTAGAGGCTTACGTAATGCTTTCACTTTTACTGTAGAGCAGCGGCTTAAGCATTGTGTCACAATCCTTCCGTTTAAGCCAGCTCTTGTGAATATTACCTCTTTTATTCAAATAAGAGTACATTCTTTGATTAAACTGTGCGAGGGCGCCACTCAGATTGTGTGGTACTATAGCTATAATACAAGGAGAAAAAAAAGACGGAAATATTTCACCTGCTGCATTTGTAATTCACTATCTGTTCATTTTCCATCATGTTGAATAGTACTCTCATACGTAAATTTTAAATCTTTCTTACATTATTTCTGCTTTACCTCAGTTCGGAGATGACAACTTAATACATAAAGAATGGCTGCCTTAAAATGATAAACTCTTAGCAACCATCTGGGGCTGAAGAATTTCTTTCTTCTTTAATTGCTACGCGATTTTCTTCACCTGAAGAGAAGACTAAGGTATTTGGAAAGGATTAGAAGGGTTTAAAGTTGTGTACAAAGGCTATTCACTCATATTAAGAAGAGTGTTTTCTGTGTATTCAGTCATAAAGAAAAGGTAAGTTTTCAGCGCTTGTTATTAATACTGCCTTTGTAACTTATAAACCAGCAATGCCATAAAAAAACGTTATGTAAAAAAAACACAAACTGTTCATTATCTTTAAAGTTTATAACAAAACAACCGACTTGAAAAGTAACTGCATGATCTGGGATTTCCTTTCAGGTAAATTGTTAATAATAAACCAGTTAAATTGTTAACAAATTATACCTCGAGAAGATATAGTTTAAAGTTTCCTGGTGGGTCAGTATTACAAAGACGGGCATACACGGTGAAACCCAGTGTTCGTTTTCTCGCGGTGAACAGAGTTCAGTGTGTAGATTTCAGCTATAAACTATAACCATCTTTTCACAGTTTTCAATCCGTTAAAAGTAAAGCTAATATTAATATTTTCTTGATTTTCAAGTCTTGAAAATTTTGATTTCTCACACTTTGAGACAGATGTGGTCCAATGGATAGCAGGCCCGGCATGACCAGGTGGTTAAAACACTCGACTCGTAATGCGAGGGTGGCGGGTTCGAATTCCTGTCGCACGAAACATGCTCGCCCTTAAAGCCCTCGGAGCGTTATAATGTTAAGATCAATCCCACTATTCGTTGGTAAAAGAGTAGCCCAAGAGTTGGTAGTAGGTGGTTATGACTAGCTGTCTTCCCTCTAGTATTACACTGTTAATTTGGGGACGGCTAGAATAGATAGTCCTCGTGTAGCTTTGCACGAAATTCCAAAACAAACATACCCTTCACCCTACAAAGCTCAAAGACAACTACAAATCATGCAGTTATTCATAATACAGAGTGATTATAAGGAAAACGATAAATTCAAGATGGCTACATCTTAAAAACTACTTGTTCTTGGAGAAGTATGTTTTATACAGGAAAGTTTGGACGTATTACAGAAAATGTTCAACACGATTTCCGTCACCTTCAGTCAGCATATCAAGCCCACAGAAAATGTTCAACATGATATCCATCACCTTTGATCAACATATCAAGAACACAAAAAATGTTCAACATGTTATCCGTCACCTTCAGCCAACATATCAAGTCCACAGAAAGTGTTCAACATAATTTCAGTCGCTCTCAATCAAAAGATCAAGCCCAGTTTATTCCTAAATCAAGCTACAACTTCAAATAGAATTCACTGATTGTAACAAAGTCCAACACACCGATATGTACTTGTCTTATTTCAAGTGACAATATCTATTGTTAAATAAGAGAAAGGAATGAAATGAAAAAAATGCTATTTTGATATAAATTATTATTCCGGCATGCACATAATATAAAATTGAAGTACCCTGAGTTGTACCGTGTCAACTCTTTCCGGAATGAAGCGTATGATTGTGAATCTGCCTCTGATGAAATTTTGTTCTTATAGGATGTAATCGTTTTAAATATTGGCCTTTTTTTTACAGTAAACATAGTATAATAAACACGTTTTTAATAGGCAGTATCTAAACCATTCAGGTTCAGTGTTATCCTGACTAACTCTATTCAACTTAAAAATAGAACTTTTCGCAAAATACCAGCCATAATACAATTTTTACATTGGAAGTGGTTCAGAATTTTTTTTTTTCTAGAGCTACTTTTCGCTGATATAAAAATATTTTATTTGTAAACTTATATATTTACTGGGTGTGTCACATTAATATTTTATTGCGTGTCCTGCATTTCTGCGAACCGTTTCTTTCGGGAATTTATAAATTATAAATTATCAGACACTCTTGCCTTGAGCATTGGATTTGCTTACTAAAAACAAACAAAAAACATAATGTCGTAACAACTTCCTTCATTCAAATGGTCCCCCGCTAGTACAACGGTAAATCTACGGATTTGCAACGCTAAAACCAGGGGTTCGATTCCCCTTGGTGGGCTCAGGAGATAGCTCTATGTAGCTTTGTTATAAGAAAACACGTGATCGTCCAGTTGTTCATTCACCTTTCTGGTACAAAAGAACTAACACTGGTTATGCTAATAAACATCCTCGGGCCCGGCATGGCCTAGAGTTGGCGATGATTAGCTGCCATCCTTCTAGTCTTACACTGCAAAATTAGAGACGGGTAGCACAGATAGCCCTCGAATAGCTTTGTGCAAAATTCAAAAACAAAAGCAAACAATTATGTATTGTGAGGATATTTCTTTGTTTGTTTTTTCATCACCACCTACCGCCATCTCTTGGGCTACCCTTTTACCAGCGAATAGTGGGATTGACCGTCACATTATAACGCCCCACGGCTGACAGGGCGAGCATGTTTAGTGCGACCGGGATTCAAACCCGCGACACTCAAATTACGAGTCGCACGCCTTAACACGCTTGGCCATGCCGGGCCCAATACATAATTCCAGTTAAAGATGCGTATATGAAAAGATGTATGACTTCACAGTGTTTATTTACCACTTAAATGTTCTTTGGGAAAGAAAAAGAAGGAAATTAAGTGTGTAGAATATTACAAGTTGATCTAATATTATACATTTATCTATTTTTGGTACAACATACAAACACACATAATGGGTAGTTTACGATATTTGAAAGGTTATTAAACATTATAGCAAATAATCAAAATTAATGTTCTCTAAGTAAACTGATTTTGACATTTGAACCTATATTAACCCTAAGCTCGTTACTAGTTTTGAACGATACTTTCAAACATTGCAGGGTGTTATACCTGAATGTTGGAGAAAGGCGACTGAAAATTCAACATATTTAGTGGAACATGTCCACTTTAACAATAAGTTATTGGATGTTTCTAATATCTCTGTTACACTTATAAAACTCTTCAAAACCATCTGAGTAATAATAGAGTAAAAATTGACTGGGATAAGTACAAAAAAAAACATAATGGCTGATTTAGATTATCTGTTACTATACAAATCTGTGGCGACTTATACCAAGCTCAAAACTATGAATCTAATTGATAATGACATCTAGTGGTAAATTTAGTGAAAATATTGGAAAATTTATTTTGAATGTGAAGATATAACGCTTCTTTGGAAGTACGTTAAGCGTTTGTTTGAAGTTTTTACAAATAGTGCTGTTTGTATTATACAACTGAAGTTAACCATGGATTCTGGATGCTTCAACATAGAAAAATCACTACAAACGATTATGTTTTATGCCATTTCTCTGGTCAAATGTCTGTTGTTGACGTCCAGAAAATTAATAAACACATTTAAAGCTAAACTTAACCTGCTTTATTATTATGGAGCTTGTTGTTGTTGTTCTTTTAAATTAAGCACAAAACTACACAATGGGCTATCTGAGCTCTGCCCACCACGGGTATCGAAATATTATGGAGCTAAACATCACCATGAAATTTATTTTCATCGGTTAAGATTTAAGTATACGAGTAAGTACCAAATACAGACGTTTATTTAATAATACGTTGAAGTTGGTGTGGTTAAAAGAAGAAAAGCTCGACGTTATATTGCCATGAGTCAAAGTGGAACATTCATACATTATACTGAGATGTTTCTGTAATATGAAAGTTGATTGTCAGTCAAATGAGTCAGCGGTGAGTGTATGTATTTCGTTTATACCTCATCTCGGATGGGTGCATTAAAAAACGAACATTTTGTAGCAAAACTGCAAAGTAAAAACAAAAGTGGCAGCAGATATAAAACTTGATTATCATTTCACAAAAATGTGCATAACAAGGACCTCAGCTGATAACGTTAGTTTTACTTACGCACGAAACTGATATTCACGTGAAAGTATTACAAAATGTAATCAAACGCAATAATGCATGAATGTTATGCAGAATAACCTGTAAAAATGTGACGTTGCCAAAAAAACGTATTTCTGAATCAAGATCAACTATCGAACGTGGAAACAAGCGCAACTATTGTGATGATAACAATCTATCAAAAATAAAATTTAAAATCTGGGGCAGAAAGAAACTGCTAAATAACCTTTCTTGCTTATTTCTTGGAAATATTTTAAACAGAAATCATAAATTGTTATGAAATGTTTATAAAAATGGAAGTAAATTACAAATAAAATATTTAACAGTTGGTTAAAATAACTTTATGATCTCTCTCACCTCATGTGTTACTCAAATTGTGTATATGCGAAATAATATATTATAACCTCCACACATTTGTTGATGTACCACATGAAAGTAGACGAATCTCTACTTGTTGCTTTATTTATAGTGGACTTTGTCTACTGACAGTTGTTTTCTATGACCTCTGGGTGACATAAGGTATGAACTCAATCTGACGTAACTACATATGAATCGTAAATGTTTTATTATATGATTTTGCGTTTGAAGTGAACAAAGTTAAAAATCACCTCAACTCTCTAAAAGTACTCCTATGTAAAGTAAATGAAAATTATTCTCCAAGTTCATAAACATTATAAGCACTCACAGCTTTTATTGTGTTTCCCAGCTTAACATTTAAGTTTCGAAGATATATTTGTTGTTTACTTCTAAATAACAGAATAATAATAAATATGGTATTTTAAAAGTACAAAAATAAAATACTGAAACACGGAATCCAACTATATTATCAAGTTGAAACCCAATAGGTTAGTGGTGCATTTGTAGACTCACAACATTAAAATTCAGCTTTCGATTATCTTCAGTGGATAAAGTACAGATAGCCCTCCGTGTTGCTTTACTCAAAAACAGCACACATTTGAAAAACCCTCAGCCCTCTGGCGGCATCAATCCAAACAGCGGAATAAAATAATATCCTGTGGGTGAAGCTTTTGAATCAGATTTGTTGCACGCGTTTACTGTGTTGGGCTTATTATAAAATGTTACACTCAAACAGTTAAAAAGCAAGAAGGCTACACTATTATTCACGATATTAACTATTTCAAGACAAGATATTTTTTTTTTCAAAAAAAAGGTGATTGAAGTTTCAATTGAAGGCACGTTGACACTGAGGGAGGAAGATCCTAAATGTAAAATGTCTACTCTTAATTCGTACCAATAAACGTGATATTTACACTGACAAATTTGATGTTGGGTTTTTCAGAGTTTCGATTCATTCTACCCACAATTGCACAGCGGTGTGTCTGCAGCCTCATACTGCTAGAAACCTGGTTTCGATACCCGTGGTGGGCAGAACACAGATAACCCATTGTGTAGTTTTGTGTTTTAATTTTAAAAAAACAAACGATTCATTCTTTCTCGTTTATACTTTAGCTCTATGCATGGCTAGATGGTTGAGACACTTGACTCGCAATCTGAGGGTTGCGAATTTGAGTTCCTTTTCATTCGTAGGGACATTATAATGTAGTTGTCAATCTCATTATTCGTTGGTAAAAGAATAGCCCAAAAGTTGGCGGTGGGTGGTGATTAGCTTCCTTAAATTTAGTTTTTCACTCCTGAACTGGGGAAAGCGAGTAAAGATTATCCTCGTGTAGCTTTGTGCGAAGTTCTTCTGTCTCGAAAAATGTCTATAAAACGCGTAAATTAGACTGTTATTGGAGTATAAGGTGCCGAGGAACTATAACGGTCACATTTACTCGGCTTGAAACAAATGGCAGCTGTATGTTGAAGCCTGACGTTTTTCTAAAAAATCGAATACTTCTTCGACAATAAGCGGGACTTTAGTCATTTTCAATATATACTTATCTGTTTGTTAGTTTTGTTGTTGAACATAAAGCCACACAATGGGCTACCTGTGCTGTGCCACAATATGCATCGAAATCCGGTTTTTACCGCTGTGACATATATGTATGTATTTATAAAAAAATATATGTTTTATTTCAAACAGCTTTTCTTTCGTATTTCCATAAAACTTGTAAAATTATCGCCTAATATCATGAAAATGTGTGTAAAAATAAGTTACGTCTAAGACAGCACACAAAGTTATGTTATAATATATATTATAGTTTGTTTTTTTTCTTACCGTATGACATGACAAGAGTGACGAGATGCTTGCTGACATGACGATATGATATGGGGAGGGGCACAATTATGTTTTATTATTACAAAAGCATAACTTGCGCCGAGCGAAATTTACAACAGTCGTTTCGCAACCTTGCTGCTCGTGCTAAACCTGCCGATGCACGTAGTTCTTATGATCCAAGAAAATAGTGAGAGCATTGTGAGATGCTCAACTTGAAAGTTTGAACGAAATAAACACATTTGAAACACGTGACACAAGCCTATTTATGCATCTTATACTCCATATAACAAAGGTAAAAGATATTTGATACTGACTGACATTTCCACACGATGAGATTTCAGAAATTGATCAGCCACCATTTTCGGTAAGCTGCTCAGTGTATTAAATAAAAAGTTAGTTTTTCCAAGCCTCGGCCAGAAGTCAGTCCATATCGGTATATTCAAGACACATTAAAACAAGCAAAGGGGAAAACAATGATAAGAAGCAATTTGTGTGTTTTTTCTTATAGCAAAGCCACGTCGGGCAATCTGCTGAACCTACCGAGGGGAATCGAACCCCTGATTTTGCGTTGTAAATCCGAATACATACCGCTGTACTAGCGGAGGGCATAAGAGGCACTTAAAATGAAAAAAAAAGAGAAATATAAACTATAAATTGTTTAGCACAGTTATATAAAGAACAAGAAATGCAACACATAACACCTCGAAGGAAAGTAACAAGTTCAAGCCTTAATTGCTTAGAAAGCAATTTAATTACGTAGCGCACATAACTATAAAATTGACATTAAGAATGACGCCAGTCAAACCGCTAGATGGTGCCCACATTATTTCATATGCATTTGGTTTGGTTTGAATTTCGCGTAAAGCTACACGAGGGCTATCTGCGCTAGCCGTCCATAATTTATCAGTGTAAGGCTAGAGGGAAGGCAGCTAGTCATTACCACCTATTTACTCTTTTATCAACGAATAGTGAGATTGATCGTTACATTATAATGCGCCAACGGCTGAAAGGTCGGGCATATTTGATGTGACAGGGATTCGAACCCGCGGTCCTCGGATTACGGGTCGAGTGCCTTATCTACCTGACCATGTTGGGCATTTTATGTGTAGAGGCGTAATTAATACATCATTGGCGTAATACCACTAAAAGTATATTTGCAGTTTTATGTATATAAAAACAGTACAAGTATCCTGGCGAAGACTAGTTTCTGTTGATGACGTTGGAACATAAGTGAGTGAAACATAAAAAAATTAGGCTGGCGTGACATGGTTTAGCAATACGAGTTTGATTTGAAGGGATTTGCGAATAGGTTAAAGACATATTCTAAAACACATATTTTAAGGTTTTTATCAAAATTTCATCTGTATTCTATGTATGAAAATTGGGCACGTGGTTAGATAATATTCAATATTTCATGGATTCGAACAGCAAAGTACAGGCTGATGTTTCGTTATGGAAACGGCGAAGTCTTGCGGTCAGCATGAGAACATTTCCAAAGTCATTTATTTTGTTATTAATAAATAGTAATTATTTGTTATAACCTCTTTTGCCTGAGAGGATAACTGAAAATTCTATACAAGTTAAAAACGAAACATAGATAAAAATGCGAAAACACCATGCTCATATTATTACATTACTACAATCAGGGTTCATAAACAGTCAGAATAATTATAATACCCACAGAGAGTGCTCTATTTAAAATTAGGTAGCAGCAACTGGGAATTTGTTATTGTTTGCTTCGTGCAAAGCTACACAATGGGTCATCTGCGTTTTTCACCGCAGAGAATCCAGATTTTAATGAGTCCGGAAACTTTCCGCTGTGTCACTGTTTGCTTTATCCGAGCAAATACAACAAAATGTTTGTTTTTCCTGAGGAAGTAGCCCCCCAGTGGCTCAGCGGTATGTCTGCGGACTTACACGCTAAAATCCGGGTTTCGATACCCGTGGTGGGTAGAGCACAGATAGCCCATTGTGTAGCTTTGTGCTTAATTCAAAAAACAAACAAACAAACCTGAGGAAGTAAACACAATATATAATAGTTGAGAAATTTAACTTTCTAAATGCAGTTAAGTACATATGTTTTTAAAACTTTTGCTGCCAAGTACCCCATCGGTGGATCAAACACAGTTATGTTTCAAAGCTAATCTTTTCCTGTGGCATATGTATTTGGGACACTGTGACTGCTTCTTGACACCTTAATTTATTATACGGCAGCAAACGTGTTGAATATTTGTTTCTCATCACAGGTACAACAGGTGCGCACAACGTGATACCAGAATATCTTTATTATGTGAATTCCCTCCTTTCATCTTATCGTTATCTCAAGACCACATATTATAAAAATTTCACTGTGGAGGTTTAAAGAGATTTTCATTCCCCCAGTAAGGGCCCGACATGGTCAGGTGATTAGGGCTCTCGACTCGTAATCCGAGGGTTGGGGGTTCTAATCCCCATCCCATCAAACATGCCCGCCCTTTCAGCCGTGGAGGCGTTATAATGTTGCGGCCAATTCCAATATTCGTTGGTAAAAGAGTGGCCCAAGAGTTGGCGGTGGGTTGTGATGACTAGCTGCCTTCCCTCTCGTCTTACACTGATAAATTAGGGACGGCTAACGCTGATAGCTCCCCTGTAGCTTTGCGCGAAATTCAAAGCAAACCAAAACAATCTGTTGGCATGAAAGTGTATAAAGTATTTCTATAAATCAGCGTAGTTTTAGATTTAAATCCATGTTTTAACATATTTAAAGTTCTCAAAGCTGGTGTTTAAATATTCAATAAATAATAATATCATAGTTAAAATTGTAAAATAAAATATCAAAGGATGTTGAATAGATAAGTATACCTTTATCGTATATCATGAAGAATCCCAAGAGAAGGCTGGGTGTTAAGTGAAAATATTACTTATATCATTATTCTATGGTTTCAAGGAACGAAACAGGAACGTAACAAAACAATTAGTTATATCATTACATTATAGTTTAAAGCCACGAATCAGAATGGAATGAAAATATATTTTGTATCATTAGTTAGGCGTGTATATGACGTAAATAGGAGGAAAAATACTATTATGCTATCCAGCAGCAGGGGTACAAGATAAAACAGTAGAAACAGAGAGATCGTTAAGGATTCTAGAAGTTATGTTGTTCTTGTCATACGTGTTGAGGCTAATGGTGTAAAGAAAGACGGATCAAAATAGCTTAATGATAAGTATAAATAATTGATAAGGGCATTTAAAGAAAGGGGTAATAACTTGATTTTGTCAGGAATATTGACAAGAATAAATTGTGGGAACAAGGTAATAAGTAGGATACTAGGACTGAATGATAGGCTTAGATCAATATGTAGGGATGAACAAATGGATTGACTGGATTTGTGAGATAATTTTAGTGAGAAAATTAATCAATTTTGGAATGAATGAATTGCACTTAAACAAGATAAGTGGTAGTGGATATAAAGGGAGAAGCCTTGTAATTTAGTATTGTTATAAACACCAGCATAATGAGATTAGACTGGTAGTTGTGAAAAATGTTACTATGGGAAATTTTGATTTCATAAGTACTGATTGGGAAAACTTCGAATCTGAGAGTGAGAGGAAATAGGTTTTTGGAAAATGTTCAGTATAGTTTTATACGCTAACTGGTGATGAAATCTACAAGAGAGGAAGTTATATTACATTTCATATTGTTATCTGATGTAAATGTAATAGACAGAGTTGTGGTTAGTGAGCATTTAAGTTCAAGTGACTATTGCACGATTAGGTTTGAAATTTTAATACATGTAGAGCTGAAGAAGAATAGTACGCTGATTCCAAATTTCAGGAAAGCCAATTCTGTTGGAATAAGACGTAATCTGGCTTCTTTAAATTAGGCTAAAAAGTTGAAACGGGATCCTGAGCACGTGTGAGAGCATGTAGAGAAAAAAATGACATTAAAGCTTTAGAAAAAAACTTACATCAAAAATAAAAAGATACAATGGAGAGGAATAAGCCAGTATAACTTAAGAAAAATTTAAGAGGTCAGTTACATTATGCATAACAAATTCAAGAAATCTAAACTTACTAGAAATAATAAAGTATTGGAGGACTATAGGAAATTAAGTGATCTGGTTGAAAATGAAGTTAAAAGGACAAAAGTGTATATGAAAGAGGGTTTAAAGGAGTTAAATCAAACAGTAGAGAAGCTTTTAGGTATATTATGGGTTAGCAAAATGCTTGGATGGAGATTGGGTTTCTTAAAAATAATAGTTAGGATCTGATCTTGTAATATTATGGCATGATAAGCTTATTAAATTATATGTACTCTTCAGTTTTACAAATGAAGATACAAATATTATGCCTCAACCAGAACACTTAAAGTATGAGAAAAATAATGATATAAAATATATCATTTTAAGTTCTGAAATTCTAAGAAAAAGTGGGAAACCTAAATATTAATAGATCCTCTCAACAAGACGACTTTTATTCAAAAGTTTTATAGGAACTTAAAAATATTATTTGTGAATTGCTAGCTAATATTTTATTGGTCATTGAGTAGTGGGAGAGTATTAGAAGATTGGAAGTTGTCTGATGTTAGTTTAATATTTAAAGGAAGTGATAAACATTGCCTAGGCAATCGTAGTCTTACATCAATAGTTGAAAAGATTTTAAAAAGTGTAATTAAAGATATATTGCATAATCACTTAAAGCAGTCTGATATAGTGCCAACATGGTTTCACTCAGGGAAAACTTGTTTAACAAATCCTTTAATATTCTCACAAGGGTTGATGAAGGAAATACTGTGGATTTAGTTTACCTTGAT
Source organism: Carcinoscorpius rotundicauda (assembly GCA_011833715.1). Lineage (NCBI taxonomy): Eukaryota > Metazoa > Arthropoda > Merostomata > Xiphosura > Limulidae > Carcinoscorpius > Carcinoscorpius rotundicauda. The sequence goes on along the minus strand of CM022396.1, from coordinate 19,964,412 downwards.
TTTTAGAAAGCATTTTATAAGGTGCCTCACAAAAAGTTGTTACAAAAAATCAAACCTGAGAGTATGGGGAAATGTTAGAAATTGGATTTTAAATTGACTGGAGAGTAGTAATAAATCGAGTTAGTTCTGATTGTACCACAGTTACAGGTGGTTTTCTCAGGGCTCTGCACTGGATACTCTGCTGTTTGTGAGTTATATTAATGATATTGACTCTGGAATGACCAACGAAACTTCAATGATTGCAGATGGCATTAATATTTTTAGGGTGGTTAACTATATCAAAGATCCTGCAAACATACAGAGAGTTTTACATACATTGATGCATTGGACCAATATGTGGTAAATGATATTTAACTGTCAAGAATGTAAGTTGATGTAGATAGGTTTTCACAACTGAAATTAATGTCACATTTTAAATTGGCATACATTGAACAATGTGTTTGAAGAAAAATAGTTTGGTCTTTTAATGGAAAAGTCACTTAAGTTATCTATAACATGCATTGTAGCTAGTAATAGGGCAAATGAAATTTTGGGTAGAATATAGATAAATACTGAATACAGGACAAGGGATATTATAATTTAACTGTATAGATCACTTGTAAAACCTTATTTAAAAATTGTACAGTTTTGGGCTCCCTTCCTCAAGAAGAACATTGGATTACTGGAGAAGAGCCACTAGGATGGTACCTGAGATGATGGGATTGTCCTGTTAGTAGAGATTAAATTCTCTTAACTTGTTTTCTCTTGAGAAAAGTAAAGTTAGAGGTGTTTAATGTTATTAAGGGCATTGGTAATGCAGATTCATCAAACGTTTTTGTGTTTAGCAATGATAGAAATAGGACAAGGAGTCATAAATTTAAATTTTGGCAGCAAAGGAGTCGTCTGCAGTTTAAACAGTATTACTTTTCAAACAGGGTGCTTTTATAATAATATGCCTTCAGTGGTGGATTGGAATAAAATTTATCTGAGTTAATAAAAAGACTGGATGAATACACGAGTAGTAAGGGGTGATTATAGTTGGGAGCTGGAAGGGACATCCTTGATGGGCTAATAAGCTCCTTTTTGTCCCTGTACAATTTTATGAATTATTCTATTCTGGGTATCGTTGTAAATAATATCGAAATGAAACAAAAGCAAATATAACTTAAATAATACTCAATATTCTGTGGCTTCAAGTAGCAAAACGGCAACGTTTCTACTACAAATTCATCTCTTGTTGATTGACCTTGAAGACTAGTGTAAACTAAAAAAGGTTAATAAATTTCTTAGACTGCTATTTAAAGAGGTTTATAAACATATGTATTTCCATTAAAGTGTAAAGTTTAAGCGAAAGGGAACTGTTAGACAAGTTTGTTTGAATAATTCAATTTTTGTTTTCATTCAAATCCACAGATTACAATATTAGAGGTAATACGTCTCCTGTTTTTGTCAACACAACAGAACAAGAACTGGACACAAACTTACGATTAATTCTAGTTTATACAAAGCATAGAGTAAAAATGTTTTAAAACATTGTACTGCTCAGAGTTCTCGTACTATGTTAAATAAAATTACGAAAGTCTCTTGTGACCCTGAGCATGTATTTTGGTACAACGATGTCGACGGTTTGAACAACTTCAGAGAACCGATGACGCAAATCAAGGCAGTGACATTCTAGATGTTAATCAGTTCAAAATGACTTAAAATCTCTGGCTCAGCGTTAAGTTCGAAGGCTTAAAACGCTAAAAACCAGGTTTTGACGCCCATGAAGAGCGTAGCACAGATAGTCCAAAGGACTTGACAACGAATAAACATTATTAATTAAACATCATTGAGATACTGTAGTCTCTCGAGTACGTTTATTTACAAAATTACATGGCCTTAAATTTCCGTTCTTAAACAGAAAAAACGAAAATGCAGAGAGATTACATAAAACAAATTAATATACTCGTCTTCAAGCCAAGTTTTAAAATTTGAAGACAACATAGGTTAGGTTCAAAATTTTAAAACCAAAAACGACTGGAACAGCTTCCAAATGATCTACTGATCACTGTTTTCTATGCATTTTCATTCAGCGTTTTGTAGATATTGTAACATATGTGATTTTTCTTGAAGCCTTAATAGTTATGTAAATCATCTCTGTAACGAAACTGGTTTATTCCAGTAAAATCAACAACCCACGATTAAGTTTTAAAAAATAAAAAATATATGTATTTCGTTCAATAGTATACACTAATACCTTATTTAATAACAATGGTGAATTATTTATTCAGATATACAAGTTCATTCATGCTAATTTAAATTTCAAAATAGGGGATTTCTGCCCACAGCCATTTGCAGACACTTTTATAGTTCAGGGTGGATAGACATTTAATAAGGTTCACAGCGTAAATGACCAGTTCGATATTTCATGTTACAATCACGTTCTTTCTAACAGAAGTACCAGTCTTAAAAGTACTCGCAATACGAACACTCTTGTTGGGTGTGGCTTGTCAGTTTTAGTCTTCTCTTCTACCGTATCGTGACTGTTTTATTTTCTCACTATTTTCTTTGGTTGCCCTTAAGACTTCCTAGATAACCATTATTCTCGTCGTTTCTAGTCATATCGTCTTCTTCGTTAAGACTATTAACGTAGTCTTAACTTAGACCTGTTTCGTATTTAAGTATTGGTGTGACATAAAGAATTTACTCCCCATTGTAAAATTTCTAGCCTTTATATATTTTCAACGATATTAATACTATAACTAATGTAAATTTTCACTGGTGTAGGAAAAATATGTTGCTTCTATAAACATTTATAGTTCCGGAGGTCAATTCGTACTTCCGAAAGTCTTATTATTTTCAACAGTTTAAAAGTTAGCTTTACGTTACTTCGTGTACATGTAATTTTATTATATTCCAACACGGTTTTAAGCCATCTGTAAAACCATAACGGTATTTTATTAAACACCGAAAAAAGAGAGCACCTAGAAAGAAAGGTATGAACTTACTACCATCTGGTGTAACACAGGTGAGGCCTGCTTGTCCAAAATGTAGAACCCATTCATGTTTGACCCTAAAATTAAACTACAGGAAAAACACTTGGTTTGTAAATAGCCTAAAGCTAAGGCAATGCTTGATACACCACTCTTAACCTTACGAGGAAAGGGACTGAACAATTCAGCACTAAAACCGTAAACTTACCATCTTGTACAGGAAAGAGACGCAAGCAGCTGCTACACCCAAACAGATGGTTTTTAACAGCCAGTCTTTACAGATAGGTATTCAGATGATGATGTCAGTACTGCAGTTTTTCAATTTGATTTTTGCTGACTAAAATTCAAATATACGTTTTTGTGTATAATTAATAATTATAGTAAATGAGAAAAATATTAAAATCAACCAAGTAAATCACGAACTTGGTTGATACCCCGCAGGTTACTTTGGAGATAATTATTTTCGTTTTCTTTAAATACACAATTTGAAATTAATTTTCTACTAAACGTAAATTTCTTTCAGAGTTAAGATAAAGACAAATAATTATTGCTTGCTATAAATTTTAGTGTAAATATATGTATATATATTGGCTGTTTTGTTGAATAAAACTTTCACGTACCACATACGACACATATAAGAAAAAACAGAACGGCAAGGAAAAAGACACATTCTTCTTCTCAAGGTCATTTCTTTACGTTTTGTACTTGTTTTAAGGTAGATCTAAAGTTCATTGTTATACAATTTATTACTTCTTAACGTAGGTCTGAAGTATGCTCCTATAGAGTTTTGTACTTCTTAAAGTGGATCTAAGGTTCGTGATGACGAGAAACCCACTTGATATAAAAATGTATTCTCAAGACTGTTTACCCTCAATATGACCTAAGAAGGTCCAAACGTTGCTCTCTTTTTTTATATGCAAAAACGGCTCGTTTGGGTTGAGAAAATATTTCAAATAGAAGAGCAAACAAGCATATAAAATTCTCAACAAGTGGGTTTCCAAACTTTGCTCTGTACTTTATTTTAATTAAAGTGCTAATCCCCATACTAATGGTCTTAAGAATACAGATCTATGGTTCGTACTTATAATATTTATAACTTCTCTTTAACAAAGATCTGAAGTATGTTCCTCTCCAGTTTTGTACTTCAGAAGGTATATTTCACCTTCGTTCTTATCACGTTCTTTACTTTTATTTAACGTAGCTCTAAATTCCGTACAAGAAGTGGAATTTCAAGAATTAAACAAGGTAAACCAAACACATAACTGTATGTAACTCATGACGACGTATGGATAAACAGAAGATGGTCGAAAGAATGCTATATTTCTCATTATTTATAAGTTACACTTCTCGAACCTTCAGTTTTTCTCTGAATGATCTGTAATAGTTTTTTATTATTGCTCGTTTGTCCATCTTTTATTTAAAACAAATTGAATTTATTGTAACCAACACATCCTTCGTTGCCGAAAGGTAAATGCTAGAGGTGATAATCCGATGTTAGTTTCAATGTTCCAGTATTTACTATTGCTACCATCATCAGATTATCACGTTTGAGAAAAAAGGCACAAGTCTAGTAATAAACGATCTGAGTCAACATAAAAAGGTTCGAAGTTCATGTTGGTCGTAAAGATTCGTGTTTAGCCGTGCAAAAGAACAATTGGAGTATTCTGTGATATAAATCCGGAAATGAAACGTTAATAACACTAAATATTGTCAGTGACAGCGATAATTTCATTTTTCAGCTAAACAAGTATCACGTGACCAACATGTGATTTGATAAAACCGCCTCGTTGTGTAGTTAAAATTCATTTTCAACAGTTTGAACAACTGCAATTTATGTAATGTATTTTTGTTTTGTGTTTATGGTAAAACTACTAATGCTGTTTGCAGCCGTTCCTAATTTTGAGCTACTCATCAGAAGGGGCGTAGCCAGTCAGCAGTCCTACCACTCACTTACTATACATGTAAAAAAATTAACTTTTATTCTTATAACTCACTCACAGCTTAGAGTGTCTCTAAAAAGACACAGATTAATACATGCCAAACTTTCAACAAAGACAGTTGGACATTTCCCCTAAGGTCGGCTAGAATCTGGTCAAACGTAACTTAATGCAGAATGGTTACATCTTTAACAGTGAGACCAGAACAAAGTTTCACAATTTAGGACCATAGTTACTTTATAAGAGTGAAGTCAAGTCTTATTATTCGATCAGAAACGAGTAGCCCAGGAGATGGCGGTGGATAATGTGGACGACTATATGCGCAGCTAGTCTTTCCAGTAGCTCTTGACAAAATTCTAAAAATATATAAACTCGTTTATACAAGAGTATTGTTAACAGGATGTGGAGTAGGTTTTAGACCACAAATTCAATTGGCCGCCAGGACAGGGTAAATTATTTTGAAGAACCCGCAAGACAACAATATGGCCTTGAGGCAAAAGGTGGACCTCAGATTTTCACAGCATCAACAAGATAAACTGCTTGACAAGTCAGAAACAAGTTTGATAAAGCTAACCTTTATTTTAGACAGTCAGAAATAGGTTTAGTAAGGTTAACCTTTATTCCAAGTAATCAGAAATAAGCTAGATAACAAGGGCCTTTATTCCAGGTCATGAGAAACAGGTTTGATAAAGTTGGTATTTACTTTAGATAGAGAGATATAAGTTTGATAAGGGTGGATTTTGTTCTAGACGATAAATGTATCAGTTCCTTTAACTCATTGTAACAACACCATTCGTATTTAGTGTGCAAGAAAAAACACGCTTCACATTACAGCCAAACACGATCAAAACGTGCACATTTTTGAAGAATAGATAGGACTAGATCCAGTTTCACATAGAAGAATATGCATGCTGCGTTGGTGGTACGCTGGTCTGTATATGGGTCATTATTGGTGACCATACTGACCTATATATGTGGTACAATGAGAATTCCCTGAATGGGGTCGTAGGAGAGCGTCAGGTGGACCGTAGGAAGAAGATGAAATATACAATTCTGTTAAAGGTATGAAGTATCTATCTACAGATGCACTGGATACTGGGAGGCCACAGTCAGAATGCATATGTGTTTTTAGTGTGGAAGGGAAAGACTGTGCTGAGAAAGCTTGTGAGTCTGTGCTACTGCACGACATTATGGATGTCATACGATATAGGATACAGATGGTCTGAACTTTCTTTTAATAAACGATAAGTCACACTCTAACCATACTCAACTGGCAAGGAACTTCCTGGAAGAAGGGGTGTCGACCGAAGGGATTTGTCAGTAATCTCATTAAACTTGAATCAGATGAACACGTATTTGATGCCATGAGAAGACGTTTGGCAACAAATGGCTCACCCCCAAGCTGTTTTGATGAATTATAAACAGCTCTGACGAAGGAATGAGCCAGAGGACCACATCAGCTCATTGATTCAGTCGTTTTATGTCTGTCACATCAATGTGCATTTTGTATTATGTCCAAGAGATCATACACAATATTCAGAAACGTTTTATGATAATTTGTTGAGATTGCACAGGGACTTGAGCAATAGGGAGTTAGCAGGGGACAATTCTCACAATGACTCTGTGCTTATGAACTAGATAATTTCGGTGAGTATAACACTGCTTATTTCTATACGTATGTTGTATGTTCATATGGTTTAAATACATATGTGTGTGTTTAATGTCCTCATTAGCAGTCAATTTTATATTCCTACACACAGCCACAGGATTGAAAACAGTGGAGTGTCAATTAAATTGTGTGTACACGAACGTCAAAAGTATCAGTTTAAATGACTGGTCACCTGAGATGAATGCCAACATTATCAGTTTACATTATTGGACGCCTGACAGTTCTAATAAACATGAAGTCGGGCGTTCCACCATTATAACACAATACTAGCTATGTATGTTCATACTAGCATTTTATTTTTGATTCATTATCTTTCCTCAATAAATTCCCTTACATTTAATTATAAAAAAAAACGTTCTTTTAGGTTTAGACTTAGTTTCCTACATTCCTTTCCTAATACGTATGGAATTCAAAAGGTCACAGAACTTCGTTTATTATTTCTGCACATACTGAGAATATTGAACCTAAGGATAAGGATTCCCTGAAACAACTCACTTAACTTCGAAATGAATTCGGTGGAAATTTTAAAGCATTGACAGGCCCTTACACAGAATATTTGAAAGGAGAATTCTAAATTTGAGACCAAAAACCAGCACATGTTGTGTGAGACATAATCAGTAAACAAATCAAGCTAACGCTACGAGTACCTTGAATCATGCGACTATTTCAAGCCAAAAAATGCTAATACTTCATTAGAAGATTGTAGATTATGATGTAGAAAACGTTAAATACCATTGGCAGCTACACTATAACTGTTTAAACACATTAATCCTTTATAAAAAAAGAAAAACTAGTACAAAATTCACAAAGTGGTTGAACTCAAACTATACAACCTGTTTAACAATTAAGCTCTAGGAAAACGAAACTGTCTTTTAACTGCTTCTGCCTGACTCAGATGAGGGTCATTTGGTTGACTCTGTTGGTTACTGATCTACACAGCCATAACGCATTGGTCCAATGTGCACCTGAATATCGACAATGCGTTGAGTCAATGAGTTATGGCCCTGTTCGCTACAACAATACAAGTTCATACATAACACGTTGATCCAATGTGTAGTCTAAGGTTCGACAACGCATTAAACAAATATGTTATGGCTTACGATATACGACGATAATGTAACAATCCATAGTATTCTAACCTTAACTGGGCAACGCAATCAGTGGATCTTAACCTTATTGTGTTTCTTTGGGTTAACCTTGAATATCGTATTTACTACTACAGTTTTCTGTCTACATATCTGAATCAACTACAGAAAGTACGAACAACAAACTGGTTACTATCAAACAAAACACCACCCAACATATTGGAGAAATTATGCTATATTGAATCCATTAAAAATAATCTTGATTGTTCAGTTTTGTGTTAGGTGGAGATCCGTATAAATTAGCCAGTCACTGTAGAAGCTGATAATTTGTATTTCCACACTTCAAGATTATAGAACTTGGATGTATTGAATAACCGCATGTATGAATTCTGAAGTGACTAGATACTTCGACCATCTTTCATAAAATAACATACGTGTCTTTATGAACAAAATCAGTACCATAGTAATGTTCTTGTTAATAACATAATTAACTACATGTAGTATCATTATTATGTATGAAGTGAGAAACAAATACAGTTGCAGAGTAAAAAGCTGGTCATCAGCTTATCTTTGTATCGTTTATGTTAACTGTTACTTTACACAAGGATGAAGTTACAGTTCTCAACTTATCTTAATTGTTCAGGTTGTTGTTAGCAGTAGTTTTAAATTTATCTTAGTATAGTTTTGGATGGTAATCGTATTCTTAACTTATCAACATTAATTATTGTTAACTTTGTTGCTTATATAAGGCGGAAGTAGTAATTCTAAAGTTATCATAGTATGGTTCTGTTGTTAATGTTGTTACTTTAACAAATAAATAATGACAGCTAATTTATCACGACATGGTTCTGTTGCTGTTAGTATTGTTCCTTAACCTAAGATGGAAATAGTGATTTCCAGTGTATCATGGCATGGTTCTGTTGTTAATATTATTGCTTGACTTAAGAAAGAAATACAGATAACCAAGATATCATGGTATGTTTCTCTTACTGCTAATATTGTTGCCTGACTAACATAGAAAGAATGATTAGCAAATTATCACGGTATGGTTCTGTTGTTAATATTGTTGCTTGACCTAAGATTGTGACTAGCATCTTGTTATAATGTAGTTCTGTTGGTGTTAACATTGTTGATTGAGATATGGTACAAATATTGACTACAAACTTATTATTGTGTGGTCCTATTGCTCTTTATGTTGTTGCTTGTCACAAGATACTAACTTATCCTGACATGGTTCTGGTGCTATTAATACTGTTGCTTGACATAAGACATAAAGAGTACCTACTAGCTTGTCGTGCTATAATTCAAATGTTGTTAAGCGACACAAGATTAAAACAACAATTATCACGTTATTTTAACTTTGATTTATCGTTCGTTTTATGTCGTTCTGATGCATAACAGATAATGCTTATTTTCAGTAACTTTGCTGCGACCCGTGACGTTTGTTATACAAAATACTTAAAAAGTTTGAAAAACTAATTGTTAGGGACAGTTGTTCTCCATTAGGTAGCTGATTGCAGAACAGTAATAAAATGGTTTTGAAAATAATTTACAGCTAGTAGAAATTTAACTACTTTATTTTTAATGGTGTAATGTTTACTTTCCTATTGGTTTTGCATTGTTAACTAAATATTATATTATATTATATTATAAATATTATATTAGTTCTCAGGACTAATATAAATATCCTAAACTAACTGAACATCGTTAGACATTATTGGGTTTACGGCCTAAAATGTCGTTAACAGCGAGGGTAATCAACTGATGAAACAATGCATTCTATTCTTTATAAGTACTGACTCGTACATAGAATGTTTGAAAGGCGGTTCTAATGTGTGGGATCAAAAGCCAGAACAATCTAAACGCAAAGCATGCTACGAGGCTCTTTTCGCATGCACCTATCAAAAATACGCGATGTGATATTAAGTCTAGAAGCAATTTTGCATGAAATATAACAATTGTACGGCTATTCACATATAACCCACAAACATCCAATGAAAAGTCAACCAATCATCTTTCTTTTGTCATAATGAATGAGGAATTACGCTCAAATTAGCAAATTATGTAAGTTTTTTTTTATAGTGTATTGTACAGTACAACATGTAAAGTAGTTATTGAATATTAAATTGTATTACTAAATTAAACAACTCCGTGCACGTGATTATTCTAAGCCCCCCAAAAATTCTAATTCTTTATCAAAAGAATGTGGACTATGTGGGAAGCGTTAAATGCCATTAGCAGCTGTGCTATAACTATATAAGCATGATATTTTTACATCACAAAAACAGGGGGTTTAGCCGAATCCCCCTCATGTCTGGTGACGTGCAGGAAGTAAACACGTAAGGAAAATATATGAAATTAAATGCAATTTATCGTTTGATTTTGAGTTTTTCGCTCTAAGCAAGTAGTTTGTTATAGTTAGAGGTTAATATTAATGAATTTAATCTTAAATAATTCGTAAAAATGTCCACTATGTGGAAATTAAGTATTAGTTTAGATGACTAGAGTGTCGTTATTTGTTGATAACAAGTCTAGATCAAATTTCACACAATGGAGTTCTGAGATGAATATACCAAGTTTTTAGTTTAAAACGTTCCAGTTTGTTAAAGAATATAGCTGTGATACGAACAAAAGAAACAGAACCTTTACCGTTTACATTTAAACGTCGTACTGAGAGCACGTGTTGATATCTCTGTGTACAAATGAAGAATTAGAATGATTCCAAGTAAAAAAAAATGCCCTGTTATCTTTAATTACATATTATGCACTTTCGTCTTTATGTTTCTACTACCTTGGATTTAAAATAATGCTTGCTAAATTACCTCATTAAGACTATTAGCTACTTGTTTTATATTTTCACACTAACGCTTGTTTATATTTTGTTAAGGTAATTATACAGTAACGTTCAACTTATCAACCTGTTTGGGAAGGTGTGGTTAGGTAGTTACCATGACCCCGAGCTGTTAATCCCAGAATTCGTTCCCAGTTGTCACATATATTTGAACTTTACTCACCGCTGTTCTGTTTCCTAACCATCTTCTCATCGTTTTTTGTTTTTCATTTTCTTACTGCAATTATTTTTATTTAGTTCTGAGACCAGATTATGAAACATGTAACTTTTTTGGTATGAGAATTACAGGATACCCGTCGGCCCTCGTTACCAAAGCTATCCCGTGTTTGAAACTTTATCTCTGCTCTCTCATGGTTCTTCGAAAATCGCGAACTTTATAAAAAAAAAATAACAGTGGAAATGGTGTAAATAGTTACATCAAAAGTTTTATTTTGGTTGGAAATTTTAAGAATTTAAGATTTTCAACTAAATTTACAATAATCTAACTTCTTTAGAAGTACATTTGTGATAAATAAAATAACAGTATTCCGAATTTAGCTGAATGATAAAATAACACAGTATTCCGGATTTAGCTGATGAATAAAATAACACAGTATTTCGGATTTAGCTGAATAATAAAATAACACAGTATTTCGGATTTAGCTGAATAATAAAATAACACAGTATTCTGGATTTAGCTGATGAATAAAATAACACAGTATTCCGGATTTAGCTGATGAATAAAATGAAACACTATTCCGAATTTAGCTGATGAATAAAATAACACATTATTTCGGATTTAGCTGATGAATAAAATAAAACATTATTCCGGATTTAGCAATATGAGTTAATAATATTTTATCCAAAATCTAGTAATGTTTGGTTTTTTTCTACAGCAAAGCTACATCGAGCTATCTCCTGTGTCCATCTAGGGGAATCAAACCCCTAATTTAACATTGAAAGTCCGTAGAGTTACCGCTGTCCCAGTCGGTATCCCTAATGTGAGTGAATAATACTTTTCCAGAAATACAGTAATGTGAGTAAACATGCTTCACCCAGAATGCAAAAATAATTCCTGTACTTGATTATCAAAATCAGAAATTTAAATTGGACCTTTACTTTCAATAGAAACATTATTTAAAAGTTTCCTTTTAAAAACTAACTCAATGCACGTACGCTTTTGATAACTTTGCCATTTGTGGTAGTTGATAACATCCACACACGCGCTCTCTCTTAATTTTTTACTATACGTTCCGAAGTTCGTGAAACTAAAAATTACATATTCTTGTTAGTTTGAAAAGTTGACAAAATGTACACAAACAGAAAGTTTGAGGAGAACTGGATTCAATAATTAACATCATCGTTAAATTATTTTACAGTAGAATTACGTTTCGATAAAAATATAAGTTAATAAGAAAATGTTAACCTAATATAAATAAACATCCCCCTCAAACACACACATATATATATATTGAAATAAAAAATCTTATTACTTTCGAACATCTCGGCGTAAGAATATTTCTTATCACAGTATCATAAGCTTTTTCAAGGTATATTGAAATCATATAGATTCTTACTTTTGTATCGAACTTAGAAGATCGTTAGAGTGTAAATCTACCATTAAATGCTCCGATTACACAACAGAATAAACAGCATTTGCGCGAGTTCCTCCAAACAAGAGTTAGCCCAGTCTTGGAACACTCAAATCAGCGGGCGATCCGTTCATTCACTTCCCACGGCAAATTCCGGCATTGCTGACGCGTACGCCTTGCACGCTACCGTGTTATCGGTGTACACGTATACAGTATCAGTACTTGCGCTTGGAGCTTACTTACATCACTTCCTTTTACTTATAGTGCTTTACCCTGAACAGTTAGAATTATACAACATATGTAAAAATGTAAAACTCACAAAAAAAAACACTCTCAAATAAATTAATTATAGTTTGTTAAATACTGCTTGCTTAAAGTAACACTTACGTATTTAAGAACATCCTACAGGGAGCACCACCAGACGTGTACGTGTAGCCTTCACAGTATATTCTGGCCTCTTCGCCTCGAAAAAGGTAAACCACTAACAATTCGTCATTCAAAACGATCATCCAATGGCAACGCGCCTTTCACTTATGTTTGTGACTCTGGCGATAGAAAGTGATCGGCCTGGAGAGCTAACCCATCTAAAGCAAATGTCGTGGTATTCAGCATTGCAACATGCCAGGTTCGCAAAACTAACGTTTTAAATCAAAAAAGTTTACTTCACACCAGGTATCTTCCTTACCTTTAATACCTTTGCACAACGATTACTGCGATTACTTTTGTAAGTCTACTCAATATGAAAATACTTAATCTTATCATATTATACATTCACAGTCAGGAACTGTTTTTAAGTGAAATTAGCACAAAAATTAGTTTGGCATAAAATGTAATATCTCATTAATATGTTTATTGTTAAAGTCTGTAGTTTAAAACGGAGGTCAGTTATCAGTAAACCTAAATTTTGGTTATTTCAAATTATTACCTAGTTTATAATTCCAAATATTTCTACATTAATTTCAGACAATAGTTTAAATCATGCTACACACAATGAGTGTAATTTTTAATTATAATATACATATATTCATCTTCACATATTAGAGAAAACAAATTTCACAATCCAGAGAACACGAAGACATTTTGTGACAACTGAATGAATCACCATTTCATACAATATAAAATTATGAATCAATCCGATAATCGCAGTTTCCGATGATAAAAATACTGTATTTTAAACTCCTTGCAAAAACGATAGATCACGATTTTCATTGCCTTGAAGAAACACCGCGTCTGACTGCGATTTAAAAGTTTAAATGGAAGAATTTGAACTATAAAGGCATTTGACCTAACGCGCGTTTGTTTTTTTTAACGATTTAGTTTGATATAAAACTGAATGAGTTCCTTTATAGTGAAGTTATACTTCTAATATGCTAATGTCGAAGTGATGGTCAGATGTGTGGCATCGGCAAATATTCAGTCCTTGAATCACCGGCATCTTGTGAAAGAAACTAACAAAGCAGTCCTCTATAATTACTGAAGTTGTGATAAAAATAATAATCATTAGAGTAACTTGTATCAACACGTACTGTATGGCCTCAATCTTCAACCAACAGTTAACAAAACTTTTATTAATTTGTCGCAGAATATCTCTAGAATTGTGTTGAAACCAGTAAAATCTGATAAACTCTAAAATTACTTAATAACTATTTCTATAACCAGGAGTTTCAACCTATTTTTAACTAAAGCTGATAAACTTGTTCCTCATTATTCCTCATTTTCCTCTCACAATCTATACTCTACAGAATATTTCTTTATTTATGTAATCTCGACTTTTGACCCGATATAAATTAAAAAGTTAATCAATTAGTTCCTGTTTATTCTATCATTTGCTGTTTCAATTAACATTTCTAATATTTTACTTTAATAAATTTTTGAAAATAAATTTTGTTGGCTCTATGAAAGAAGAACAGATATAGAATCCAGAATTTTAGTGTTGTAAGGCTTCAAACTAACAGCTGAGCCACCTGGAGGCCAAAAAATAAACAAAACCAATATCTTCAAAATGAGCCACTATTAATTGACGCCACTGGTTTAGTCTTTCGATCTGTGAACCATAAGACAGTGTTCAGCAAATATTGTTTCTTGTTGTGTCAAATTACATAAAACAACCTCTTTACAGTTTTAAAAAGTCAAAGTTCTATCAGGTTTTATTCAACTGTGCCTATTTTGTCGACAACTTAATTATTTAACCTTAACAATATTTTATAAACGTGTCGGAAATCATTGAACTGTTTCTCACTAGTTTTAAAAAGTTTTTTCATATACTTATATTGATCAAGTGTAATGATAGCAACAGATACAAACATGAGAAACATCGCTGACATCCGAAGCTATTGCTAAGGTCGTTCCCAAAACTGTATTGTATTTCTAGAACAAAAACTTTTATCGTGAACTCTAGTTTCTCATGCATGATTTCTTATATTGACGTAATATAATTGATTATTTGCAAGAGATATAATAACATGAAAATAATTATTATTATTAACCTTTGGTTTTCCACAATCTCTTGAACAAAATATTAATATATATATATATCAATAAACAAACTTGTGTAACATCAGGAACCGTGTTGATCTTCGTTCGATAAAACTGTTATCAACCTGGTTTAGGTCATAAATAAAAAATAACGAATCCTAAAATACACAGATATCTCATGAAAAATTAAAATTATTCACCAGCCGTTTTCTATGAGCCTTGACTCCATCGGTAATATTTAAGTTGACAGAATTATATATTGATAATTGTGAGAAAGGTACACAGCTGTTTTCCAGAGAACATTGTAGTGAAGTGACGTTGAACAATTAATACAACCTTTATACATTCACAAATACACATACACACACCGATTTTGTTAACCGTCATCACATGTTAGAAGTGTGTTTATCGCACCACTATCGCGACAATTGCGGTTTTGAAAGTGTGGAAAGCTTCCACTCTGTGACCTTGATATTGTACCAAGAATAGACCGGAAGTTAGGAGTTTCGTTTTTGTTCGAAACTTCAACTGGATTTTATCTTGTTCATTAGATACGAGCGGCACCGATACATACACAGCACAATGGAGATTTCGTCAGCTAACTTAGAGAAGACATATTTGTTTGAGAGTTCGTCAACTGATTTAAAACAAAACAAAAAGATATAATTATAACAAATAGTTACGAAGTATTAAACGGTCATACATCTTTAATACATATTTCTATTGTGCTATTTATTGTGATCTTGTAATGAAAACCGAGTAGACAGCAAAACCACATGTATTGTTTTCCGAGTAAACAATCTTGTAATGAAGACCGAGCAGATAGCAAGTGTTTTAGTACTCTTGCAACTATGATGTCATTAAGGTAACTTGTATAACCTACCATGAAAATCAATTAGAAAGTCGCCATGTGTATGTGAATTACTTTTTGCTTTTCTGCCATGAATTGTTTATTTAGCAATTACTTATTGTTTGAGTACTTCATTCATATAATTTTTGGATTATGAATTTTACAACACTGTAGGCAAATCCAGCTTCATAAAGTTCGACATCAAGACATTTGAGCCAACTGAATAATAAAATTTATTTAAAACATTTCATGCATTCATTTGTAAGTGTATTAGATTAACAAAACGTACATATTGCCATTTATACTATTTCAACTCAAGTAGTAGAAGAAAAGTTTTGGAAAAACTAAAATCGGATAATATAAGGCGAAGGTGAAAATAGTAAAAATTCACAGTAAAATGACATGTTCGAATGAAGTTACGCAATTCTAAATTTCTTTAATTCAATTGATATTTTACAAAATATTAACAGTTACTCAACAATAATATGGGACAAATGATTTTAGGTAAAATGAAACGTATTTTATACACGAAATATTCTAGCTGGAGGTGTTTTTTTCCTAGTAAGAATGACCAATCGTTTCTGATAAATACGATTAAGTTTGTTTCTCATACTTATCTGTACAACTTTCTGTCAAAATTTCACAAAGCTATAGACAAAAATCCTGCTTAAGAACATTTAAAAGCAGTCTCATTCTTACTATAGATTTCCGTGTATTTTTGACCGCTATACATAAATATTTTGGCTTTGATGCATATTATCTTGGTAAAAAAACAAAAGGCAAAGTAGTTTTGATGACCTTAGTTAGCCTACTGTTTTCACATAGGCACCTGCAGTCAATATTTGTACGAGTATTATTTACTGTATTTACCTATTATACTGTGTATTTTCTAACAAGTGCAAACAGGCGAAACTTTCAAAATTGTTTAATCTTGCGTATGCCTTCTTCACTCTTCTGCTGTTTCGGAAATAAAACTATTATATGTAGAGTTAGACAAATGATATTTGATATTCCTGTTTTAGAAAACATGATTTTCGACTGGTTTCGAATATCACAAGAGCTGTTATCAGCAGAGTTTCTATGTATTTGAAATCACGGAGAGACTACAAGACTTATTCAACTGAGAAAAAACGATTAACAAGTGATTCCATTAATTAAAAACTGGTAAGCAAGGACATTCTTAATAATGGAGAAAAAGGATTAACACGTAACGCCACTAGTTAGTAAAATATTAATAATTATTATCAAATGGTAGAATTAGTTAAGCCTACCGACACAGCCTTACCAGTTGAAGAAAAGGACTACAATTTATAACAGTAACTATAAAACTGATATACAATGTCACTCTCACCAGCCTTGTCCAGCATGGCTGAGTGGCCTGGGCACTTTACTCACAATCTGCATTTCGATGGCTTGAATCACATTCATACCAAATATGCTGTTTTTCAAAGCCGTAGACGCATTATGACGTCAAGATCAATCCCACTACTCTTTAGTAAAAGACTAGCCCATAAGTTGACGGTGATTACTGATGACTAGCTAAGTTCCTCTAGTATTTGACTGTTAAATTTAGGACAGATAGCCCTCGTGTGGCTGTACACTAGATTCAAAACAAACCAAAAATCTTGACATTTGTCAACTTTAGTTAAACGTTTTTAAACTATTTTTTCCAACTAAGCAGAAGGAATGACATTTGACAAAAAAGTAGTTAAACGTTGTTAAAAAACGACATGCCTACCAATTGAGAAAAAGGATTCACACCACTCGTTAAATATTTTTACAATACTCACATTATCTGAGCATTATAGTAGACTTGCACGCGTTTATTTAACAAACAAGTTGAAAAACATGGTCTGAAAAAAAAATGTCGCTTCACTGAATTATGTGTTTATATACATATATGTATGGAGATTTAATAACAAAATTCTTTATTCCCTTTTGAAAGATCAATTCATTTTAAGACATTGTTTGTTCACGATGATATATTTTAGTCTAAATTTCTATAGCTATACTTTAAGACAATTGTTATCTACAGAATAAATCATTTGGAGGGCAGAGAAATAGTGATGAAAAAGTTATATTCTTAGTGCTAATTCGAATTTTGTAAAATTAATTATACAGCTTTATGTTATCTTCAAATGTGATGCTGTGGACGATGAGCGCGACTTATTTTTTCCTGCTGAATTGTATAATATTTTTCAATTTCTTAAATGAAATTGAAATATTAACTCTTATATTAAAGCAATAATGTGTTATTTTATTCAGTGATTTTACTATTAGTCTTTTTATTATATTATTAGTCTTATATTAAAGCAATAATGTGTTATTTTATTCAGTGATTTTACTATTAGTCTTTTTATTATTTCAAGTAAATTAATAAGTTACAAGTAAAAAACAAACATATCTAAAGTGATTATTTCTCAAATCTTTACAAATTTTTACCACAAGCACACTGATGACTGTGATACTTATTTCAAAACGTTTACTTATGGTACAGGATTTCCAACTTATATTATACGGCATACCCAAACCCTTCTTTAAGATGATAGAAACTGCTATTCTTTCTTTCTTTTCCACAATACAAAACTGGTGGCTTCAATAATACGCCTGTCAATATGCAGGATTGACTGTAGTAACAAAACAAAAACAGTTTTACATTGGTAATAAAGGCATTTCCAAATATAAAATAGGCGGCTTCAATTCCTGGCTGGATAGACCACAGGATACTGCACCTTGCAAATTTTTGTTATAGGGTTTTTTAAAAGGAGTACCTTCCGAAATGGTCTAGGAAATTGAAGTGTCGAAAAACAGGCAAAAAAATGAAATTGTGATTTTTAATTAAAACTTGTCACAACAGATAACATTTGAAAAACTTGACGTTCTGATTCAGAATGGCAATTTGTTTGTTTGCTTTAAGAAGATCCATACTGAGAACTATTTGTTTATAGCCTCGTTAATTTTTGATTGAAAAGACTAGAGAAAAGGTAGCTATTCAAAAGCACCTTCCGCCAACGTTTGTATGATTAAATAGTGGGATTTGACTGTTGCTCTTATAGCGCACTCACGGAACGTGGTTTTGTTGTATCTTTCTTTAATAGAACTTTTTCAGTGTACATCTAGTTAATTTTAGTAAATTGAGATATAATAATTTTAAAATGAGTTTACTTTATACCCACCTTGTATATTCGCAGAAAACGAAAACAGCCTGCAAAAAAGTTTTCATCGTTTTAGTTTTATATATATATACTATGACCTTTTGTATTAAGTATAATAAAAAAAACTTTGTTTCGAACAACGGTAAGATATATATATGAAATTAGAACGTAAAGGATTGTTGCACAGGTACGGCTTACAGAAGTGTTATTTTAAGATTACTTAGAAATCACTTACGAATTCTGTCGATCGTTTGGTAGCCTTTATATTTTATGCCACTAAAATCTGAGTGGTTGGATGGTTCATTTTGTGTGTGGAATATATCATAAAAAATGCATTTAAGGAACTATAGATCCATTGTCGCTTTTGACTTCCTTTAAACTTGTGATAAGCTCTACTAAAGAATAGGAACAATTCACGTGAATCATTTATAGTAACTAATACAGTAACAACCTGCCTGAATGGATCTCCTTCTGTGAGGCAACAAAGATGCCAAACCTTTTCAAACCTTTAAGAGACAATTTGTTAAGCTGTTAATAAAAATTTTATTATCTAGGCTGTGTATTGTAACTTTTAATGTTAACAGAAAATTTAAGATTCATTATTCCAGCCCGGAAAACCCAGAAAAAATATTACTTTTCAGTGTTTCAAACCAGTACTGAGATTTTTGATATCAAATACAACTATATAGAAAAAAGTTTACATACAGTAATTAGTAACCATTATAATAAAGTGAATAAAATCATTATATTGAACAGAGAGTAGCAAACGAACATGTTAACTTGGTTTCTAAGAACTTATCACACAATATTCAAAATTATCTTCTAAATGTATTTGAAAACTATTACAAAAATGATAAAGTTCTACTAACTTTAAATCCTAATTTTTAAGTTTTCAAAAATGGAAAAAGAATTCATGCAGCTTTCTAGCACATTTGCTTTCAATAAATTGCCCTCTTATTAATTCACGTATTTGTAGGCCTAACGGTTTTCATTCCCTTCAAGTGTCATGTTAAAGCTATTTTGATATTCTCTTCTGTATTCATTTGTCTATATCAATCTCCATCACCTATAATGTATTTCACTTTTGATCCATCATATGTTTCGTTCCTAGTTTCTCCATTTGAAGTGTTTCTATATCATTATACTTTATGTAATCCATGTTGAGATCTATCCTATTTATGTTCACCGTTTACACCATGTTTATGAGCCATAAAGCAATACTAAATTTACACATTATTATTACAAACTTTCACTTTTGTTTTCACATCTTTTGCTATTACTACCAACTACGAGAATATGCTTATTTTACTTAATGATTGCAGTCCCTGATTTTGTATTCTCCATTTGATCTACTCTTCTGATCTTTCTAACAATTTCTCTGTAGTTTATCTCATGAAGCAGACTACTACTAATAGTTTCTCTGTAGTTTATCTCATGATGCAGTCTATTACTAACAATTTCTCTGTAGTTTATCTCATGATGCAGACTACTACTAATAGTTTCTCTGTAATTTATCTCATGATGTAGTCTATTACTAACAGTTTCTCCGTAGTTTACTTCATGATGCAGACTATTACTAATAGTTTCTCTGTAGTTTACCTCATGATAAAGACTATTGCTGACAGAATAAGAAAACTAGAAAGCACAAACTTCTGTTTAATTTCAGGTTTCACTTCTGTTTCTTGGCCATCATTCACAGTATATTGAATTTAATATTGTGGTATTGTATCATTCAGATTAATTTTTGTTCGTTTATTATTCTCAGGTGTTCTACGAACACTGTGATACGCTTTATGGTGATTGATAACGTAAATATTTAACAGGGGATTCCATGCTATTGATTGTTCCATTATAGTTCTTTATACAAAGATTTGGTCGTTCGTGATTCCACAATTTCTGTATTCAGCCTTATTAATTTCTCAGTCTTCTTTCTGCTTCATTCCTTGTCCTGTTGATGACAGCTCGTCCTCGCGCCTTGCATGGAACAGAGAGTAAAGTAATTCCTCTCCACATTTTACACTTAGTCAAACCTTTCCTAACAACTTCCACTTTGTTCTAGTTTTCTGGTAGTTTTTGTTTATCTAATATTTTATCAAGATGGTCTTCCAATATTCCTAGTGCTATTCCAATGTATCATTGTAGGACCTCTGTAATAATCCCTTCTCTAATATCCGCTTTTTCGTGTTTTTAACTTCTTTTTTCCTTCTAATTTCTCTCTTACCGTTGTGCCCATATCTATGTTCTCAACTATTTCACGTTCTTGTTCATGAGAAAATACTGTTACTCGATTATTAACTATACTGTAAGTCAACAAAAACCAAATCATTTTTGTTGTTACTTTAAGCAAATAGTATAATTTTTGTTGTTGCTTTGAGCAATAAGTAAAACATACAAGTAGATACATTAAAAACGTAGGCTGTGGGTTAAGTGTACATTCGTGAAGAAAATAAAGATATAAAATGCGTGTTACGTGGCACTGTCAATCTATATATATATATATATATATACATTATCATTTACACGTTTCATTCCATGAATAATCTACTTAAGTTATATTTACTATGAATCTACAATAATAGTTGTGTTTTTCAGAGCCACACAAGGAGTTAACATAAATTTTAAGTAGTGTTGACAACGCATTCTTTTCTCGGTTTGTAGATGTCTGATTGTATGGATGACGAAACAGATTAAGTTGAACAAAATGAGAAGTTAATACTGGCAAGTGTTAATCGTTATGTTTAACCTGAATATTAACTATAGTTCTCTGAGAGCGGTTTACACGATTCTTCTTCTCAAATGAACAGCAATAAAAATTAGCTAACACTTTTCTTATAGTGTTAAACCATCTTTATTACTTATTGAGTCATTCGTGTAACGTTACACAAAAACCGTCCACGCATATTCGTTCATAATTTTCACATAATGGTGAAATACAGCTAGTTTACAGTACTCACGGCCAGCTATTTTCTGTTAGAATAAAAGGATTTTACTTGTCAAGCCTATACAGAACCCATGGCTCCAGAGTGTGAAGAGCATTTTTTAGGCAACAAGTCGCAAGCCATGAATCTTCGGATTATTAACCTGGCCACAACCGGTACATTTGTTGTATTTAACTAACACTGTTACGTTTGTTGTATTATACAAGTCCTGATTATGTCAAATGCATAATTCACATTTTCGTTGTTTAGTTATGTTCAGTAGAAATAAATTAGCATAAAACAGTCAAGTGTGAAAAAATGTCGAATTTATTTTTTATACATTTATAAAAACAGCTCTCAAACAATATTTCTTCGAAACGATATCTGTTTTTGAGTCGTATAAACTGTTTGTGGTTAACAACACATATCAGTGCATATAAATAGAACATGAAATAAGCTATCTTTCATCGTAAATCTGTATTTGCATTTTAAAAGTCGAAGATGTGAGGGTTAGAATATCTATATGACAAAAACACTCTTAATGATAAATGTTGTATTAAAATATTTAAATTAATTGATTTATTAATCGTTTGGAATATAGATATTTTACATATGCATTAATTGATTGTAAAGTTGTTTGGAATTGAATTTACAGTAACGTCACATCCAAGATTTCCAAGCTGAAAGTTACTTGTTTCTCTCAACAATACTAGATCATTGATCAAATTCTTGTCGTAAAAACTTATTTCGTTTCTCTAAACCTTAACATAAAAAAGGGTGAAAAGGCTTAGAATGAAACAAGGTACAAACTATGAACACGAAAACTCAACAAAACAAAAAATGTCTAAAGAGCTCTGATGAAAAACGACTCACACAGTAATAATAAATAATAAGTTTTTCCAATAAAACGTATAATGTGACTAGTAATGGTGAAAACAAGTATGAAATATTTTAGGTGCTTGAAAAGTATTTTTACTGCATGGATAATTTATAAACATACTTTTCTTATGTCTTTAATACATTTCGTGGCCTTCATCTTTCCCACAATAATATTATTCCTTGTGATGAACTATTTAAATATTATAATCGAGGATCAAAGAATAGAGCTGGTCAGATAGATTACATTCTTCTCTACTATATATAATTGGTAACATATATAGACATGTATAAAATGCCAAATACTGATACTCTTAAACATGTTTAACATTTTGTTCAGAATGTTCTGTTGCGATTATTGTACATCTTCTTTTGAACCCTTTTTGTAGCTCTCCAGTATTATCCAGTTGTATGTACTGAGGAAATAAGTATTTATACGTCGTTTTTTCCATTTCTCATTTCTGGTGACAAGAGTCTATTAGCTTGTTATTTTATTTTATTTTGTCCATTGGTGAAATGAATGTATGCATATATAATAATCAGTCATTAATCTTAGTGCTATACATCAAATTTATTGTAAATTGACGATCAACTCAGCACTATGTAGCAATAATGAAAGTAATACACATCGTTATGATTTAAAGGTAACGATTAGTAACGAACGTTTTTCAAAACCTCATTGTAAACATTTTGACTTTTACTGTATATGCATATATATTTATCTTTCTGTTTGTTTTTATTTAACACTTCTACCCATGCGTTGGACGAAGTGCATATAGTCCATTGTGCAGCTATTCGCTTACAATTAAACTGACAGTCTACTTGTAACTTATATTGTTATATTAAGTGGTGTCTATAAAATGTTACATTTTATTCACTACTATATTACATAACTGCAACGTTCGTACACGTCTACACAAAGTAAATACACAAATTAATCTACACAAAATAAATACACAAATACGTCTACACAAAATAAATAAAGAGATTTTGACTTTATACCGATGTTTTGGTTTACACCAAAATATCTTTTACTAAACTTACTAATATTATAGAAAACTAGCTTCTCAAATATACGTAATCTTAAGTAATGAAATAGTTTTTGTTTACGAAGCTTCAAAGCAAACATATCACTGGATTCTTACGTGACAAAGCTGAGAAGTAGCATGTTAAATGTCAAAACTTAGAGACATTAATGATATTACATTTTGGATTACATAAACAGGAGATTTCGTAGTCGCATTAATATAAATCCTCTGAGTGTCAAGAGGAGCTTGACACTATTGAAATTACGCGTAAAATCAAGGATGACTAGATTTACAGTCTCGTTTAATGTTTCAGTCGCTCCCTTCAGGTAAAGTTTAAAGGCAAGTATGTCATAATACCCTAATTTGATATGTTACCCAGAGCCATAACAGATTTTATATGGAGATAAAAATGATAACAGGAACATACCTGGTTTTAAACTATCTTTGTAATCTCTATTAAAAATATTTGAAGTGATTATTTTCGTTACTTTGAATCAATTCTAACCACTGATAACATGAGTAATTTTAACTCTTACCTCCGGTTATAAAAACTATATGTATCTCATAGTTTAATATAATTCTAACCACATGTAACAAAAGTATATTGCCTAACTTAATACAATTTTGATCATTTATAACAATAATATAACGTATTACTCTAATTAATTCTGTTTACTGATAAATAGATTACATCGGAACTTTTAATAAACGATGTTGTCCACCGGTACCAAGAGTATATGTATACATATATCACGGTGCATATTCAGTTTTATCTACTGACAGCAACATTATATACATACATACATAAGACAAAAATTGTTCAGCATTATCAAGCGATATATGGGGTGATTTCGTTTTTTTTTAATTTTCATACTCTTTTTAAAAAACGAAAAACCTGAAATGTGAAATGGTTTTACCTGGGTATCTTTGATTTTATACATTTATGTTAATAATGTAGTTTTAAAATGCTGTCATAAGTAACAATATATTATTTTAAATCCTTTTTCTACATCACTGTCTGTAATACTAAAAATAAAAAAGAAGAAAGTTCCAGAGGAGTAGCTTACCTGAGATTTAAAAATACATTAACTTTATTACAGACAACAGAATGTCATAATCCTGAGTCAGGTCAGTGTTCTTAGAATTTCTGTTTTGTTTGGAAAATTACTGAGACTGAAAAAGTTATTTCGATGAGAAAACTGATAGATAGTCTTAGGTACATTTAGTAAACACGAATAAAATGCTTAAGTTATTACATACGTAAGTTTCACATTTGACCTCAGATGCATCTCAAAAGATATCATAATATATAAGAACCAGAACAAACCGGTTTAAGTTACACTGCAAGTGCAATGCCCGACACAGAAATTGCAGAGTGTAACTCACAGAACAGGCCTGGCATGGCGAAGAGCGTAAGGCGTGCGACTCATAATCCGAGGGTCGCGGGTTCGCCCCCACGTCGCGCTAAACATGCTCGCCCTCCCAGCCGTGGGGGTGTATAATGTGACGGTCAGTCCCACTATTTGTTGGTAAAAGAGTAGCCCAAGAGTTGGCGGTGGGTGGTGATGACTAGCTGTCTTCCCTCTTGTCTTACACTGCTAAATTAGGGACGGTTAGCACAGGTAGCCCTCGAGTAGCTTTGTGCGAAATTCCAAAACAAACAAACAAACAAACTGAAATTAGTTTAACTATGATTATGATTCAACTCTCAGTAACACTTACAAAGACTCCGAAACCACAATTATTTATCGATTTGATAACTTATGGCAACAAACACGCGGTTAACTTTACTCTTCATCAAGTTTATATGAGTGCAAAAAAAAAAGAATGTTCGTTTACTGTTTAATTAGATTTTCTCTTCCTTCTATTTCCTGTGTTGTGACACTGTTCTGAAACAGGACTGTTACTGTCAATACATGGCTGGCAATGAGTTACAGGCTATAAGTCACCACAGCCTGCTCTACCTAGTACACGCCCAAGTGCAGCGTATAAACGTGATGTTCAAATTTTGGCCAGCAGGAATAGTTAATGTATTGTATCAGTCAGTGCCGTTT
This sequence comes from Carcinoscorpius rotundicauda, assembly GCA_011833715.1. NCBI lineage: Eukaryota > Metazoa > Arthropoda > Merostomata > Xiphosura > Limulidae > Carcinoscorpius > Carcinoscorpius rotundicauda. The sequence continues at coordinate 19,938,989 of CM022396.1, read as the reverse complement.
CTGTGCACATTTTATATACACAGGAGTTTATCAGCTTAACCACAGTGATAACTTCATCAAGAGAAAATTCAAATATTCCAATTTTATTAAACGTTTTTTTGTGTGTTTTCTTACATTTTAAAACCTCAAGAGGAGCGCGAAATTGCAACAAATATTTAAATTTTACGGACTTGCAATGCTATACTCAGGGGGCCGATTCCCCACGGTAGATATAGCGTAGATACCCCATTGTGTAACTTTACGCTAAAACAACAGCAATACCTAATACAAGAACGATTTAAATAAATAAAAACAAATAGCTAAAAGAACTTCTTTTTACTTGTTGCATCAGCTAAAAATAAATTAAAACTTCACCAAGCAGCAATAAATGTTGATTCTGAAATAATTAAGTTTTAAAATACCGTATTTTCCGGTTAATAAGCCGAATCGCCGAATAAGCCAAGGCCAATTTTCAGCTCTGAAAATGAGGGTTTTTGCTTATTACCGCCCAATAAGCCGAGGAGAGATGGAATCAATATGCCATTCGTTATTGGCTCCACTCACTGTAATTAGGTAACCAATGAAATTCCAGAATTTTTACTCAATAATTAAAATCACTAACCAAGGGTATAAATACCAGGGGTATTAGTGGGAGTTTATCATTGTACCGTCAAAAGCCAAAGATGTCTACACCTGCAAAAAAAAGAATGCGTTATGATGCTGCTTTTAAACTGAAAGTTGTAGAGCTAGCCTTGAAAACCTCAAATATGAATGCCGCTCGCCATTAGTGTGTGAATGAAAAGCAGGTCCGTGAATGGAAGAAAGCAGAATGTGTGCTAAAAGAAATGTCGAAAACAAGTAAATGTAACCAGAAAAATCAACCAAAGTGGCCAAAACTGGAAGAAGATGTAGCGACATGGGTAAATGAAAACCGGCAGAGTGGCCTGACTGTCACGCGTGCCCAGATCCGTATTTTTGCACTAAAGTGGGCTGGTCGAAATAAAGAAAATTCAAGAGACTTTAAGGCAACCAACAGCTGGTGTACCCGCTTCATGAAGAGACACAGCCTTGTACTTCGAGAGAAAACGAAGATGATGAATTTGATGGATTTTAGCCCCCCAGTGGCTCAGCGGTATGTCTGCGGACTTACATGCTAAAATCCGGGTTTCGATACCCGTGGTGGGCAGAGCACAGATAGCCCATTGTGAAGTTTTGTGCTTAATTCAAAAAACAAAACAAATGACGGATTTTAATAAATTTCTGAGATTAAAGTGTGTATTTTTTTATGAATTTTCTTATTTCTATAAATACATGTCATTCGTAATGTATAGACCTTTTTCTATTAATAAATAAAGTTTATTCAACTGAAATAACTCTGCCGTAACTGTGAGATCAAAGGTATGATTTTCGGGCCGATTTTGGTCTTCGGTATTTTTTGGTCCAAAGCTGGTGATCGGCCAATAAGCCGATCCCCAAAAATCGGGTCCAAATTTTAGGGCCAGAAATTCGGCTTATTAGACGGAAAATACGGTATGTTCAAAATACCTCGACATTTTTCTTCTTTTTTTAATTCCTAAGTACATAACATAGTTAAAATAAAGTTAAATAGAGAGCTACTGTTGCTGTTTTGAATTAAACACAAAGATACCATATAAGGCATCTGTACTCTGCCCACAACGAGTATCGAAACCCGGTTGTTAGCGTTGTAAGTCCGCAGACATACCGCTGAACCACTGGGGAGGATAGATAAAGAAAACAAAGAGTTATGAATTTAAACTTCAGAAATGTGTTGTCTACAACACAAAGGACATGTACGGCAGTAACCTAAACACAATCTCACACTTGAGGTCAAACAAGAACTGTTTTTGATACACCACTAAATTAACATTTGACACTCTATACTTCTTGCGGGGTTTACAAAAAAAAAGTGGCTATCGTTGAAAATGTTAATTTCCTATACCTTTCTGTTAGATAAATATATGTTAAACTACGTATTTTAAGAAAACACTCAACGAGATCCGTTTAAGTATGATCTCTAATCCTAACTTTAACACTAGCTTTCGTAAGTACCTGAACTTTTCATGATTTTAGTTTATCATAAATAGTTTTGATTAGATCTTTATATTACAATTCCTGCTGTAGTTTGTTTGATCTTTTTATTCCAATTAGCGTCCGAAATGATTAAACACGTTTCTCTGCAATAACGTAAAAATGAAACTCGAAATAACACAAAGCAGTTTCACAAGCTAATATTTAGTCGGCATTCACTTTGATTTCAGTACAGCTTCACGCTGAAGTGGCATGTTTTCAATGCGTTTGTACAGATATTCCTGAGTGATTGACAGCCATCCTTCTTTGCGTACTTCAAAAATTTTACCTTCCGTGTTTGGTTTGCGATCTTTCGTTAATCAGTTTAACTCATCCCATAAATTATCAATCGCATGTATATCAGGTGATTTAACCTGTCCATTCCATAACATCAAGTCTTTTATTTCTAAGATATCTTTAACGACTTAACAGTTGCAGATCGTTTTGTAGGTCGCAGATAGCCCCCCCCCCCGAGTAGCTTTGCGCGAAATTCAAAACAAAACAAACAAACATTTTGTAGCCTAATTGGAATAAAAAGATCTAAATAAATACTACAGCACGTGCACAACAGTTTCTATGAGAACATTAACTAAATTCATGAAAAGTTCAGGTATTCACGACAGTCAGAATTAAAATTAGGGTTTGAGATCTGAACAGATCTCGTCAAATGCGTTGTAAAAACATATAGTCATACATATTTTCCGTTATCTAATGAAAGATATAACAAATTTAATTTCTTTTCAAAAGGGACCGATTTTTTTTATGTAACCCCATGTACGTCAACATTTCTCAGTATTATTAGTTACAGCGGAAACTTACCAGTGTCTATTTGCCTGAAAATAAACGCACGACACGATCATGTACAGCCAGTGAACGTTTGAACCCACACCGATAACTTGCGAGGATATATGCGGTAATAAAGTGATTACTGTTCCGGAAGTGACGTGAGTGTTTTCATACAATATAATGTTGCAATTTATTTAGCAAAATTTGTGTTCTGTTATTCTTTCATACAATTTAAGGTTGTTGTCTGTGTTGTACATAATTACCAAATGCACTTTATTCAAAGTGAAGCATCTGTCAGCTTATACCTGCCAATGAAATTAACAGAAAATGGAAAACAGTAATTTATTAAACAATTTAATTCTATACATAAGCACGGTTGCTTTCATGTCATGCAGGACAAGTCGACAAACTTTTACGTAATGCTAGTTTTAGTGTCTGTGTTTGGTAAATCGAAACACTGTGGGCCTGCACTATCCCAGTTTAACAACTACAAGCTATTCTACAGAGAAAGAAGCTTTACCATGTTAAAACTTCTTTGTATGAAAATTATTTCACAGTTATAGCAACGTTTAAAGTGAATGGTTTAATAATAAGAACACGTATATAACGTTATTTACATGTTACATATTTCTTGTAGTTTAATATCTCATCCCCAGGCATTATCCTGTACTATCGTTTAATATAAATAGTTCTGACGTAAAGAAATTTTCGAAATTCGGAATTTTAATTGCAAAGACGGTGTTTTTTAACTTTTATCACTTGAAATCAGCCGTTTAGCTAATTTTGAAAAAATGTTTAACTAAAAAAATAAACTAAAACAACTCCTGGTACTCTTTGAAAACTAAGGAGAAAAAGCGAAATATAATTAAAATAAATAAGAGATTTTTATTTAGAATTAAGCACAAAGCTACACAATCTGTACTCAAACAAGAGCTATTCTCGTTTTTTCATGGTTTTTTTTATTTAACAGCTTCTGTTTTAACATTAATATCTGTAGATTTTTTTCAGTTTTTTTTCGATAATGTTTTGGTTTTCCCAATGTTTTAGTAATTTTCCAGGTATACTTAGAGCTACTTGAATATTATTTGAAACAAACCAAAAAGTAAAAATATATCTATTTCAAGTTTACCTTTCTTTCCTGTTTTAAATTACGGATGGCAAGTAACCTGTTCATCTTCTAAGATAAGAAAAAGTTATGAAGTAAAAATATGAATGTCTAACACAGCTTTGGATATAGAAGGTAGGTTTTCAGACAGATACTGTACATATACTTAATGCTATACATTTTAAAAATAGTCCTCCATAGATACGGCATTAGTCCAACACAACTGAATATAATTTTATTTTTATTAACGTGAAGAAATTTATTTTGGCAAGATTCTGCTGAAATGTTCTTACTGTTTGCAAAGCAAAACCTACGAAAATTGGTCCTTTTTCATTCGAAAAAGCTGCAAGTTTGTGAAGACACCTCAAGATCTATAAAAATTCGCAGACCTAGACGGAACAACAATACACTATACACCAGTCAATAATCAGACAAAAAAGTTATATAACTACAATAAATTGTTAAAAGTAACATTTTTGATTAACATGGGACTAGCAGAGTGCACAACAAAACATGAAGGTTTGCTAAAACATTGTAATCCATTTTCATCACCGCGATGGCTTACTATTCGTTGCACATCAGTTGTGGAAAGGACGTCCTTCTGTTGTTTGCACAGCAACTTTAATACAGTAACTGTGAAGGTAATTTAAAGCTACCATCTCTGCTGAACTTTTCTCAAATAAACTGTTTAACGGTTAAACACATTAGAGGGAACGTAAATAACTCTATGTCTCTGTTTTAAACTAAGAAAAAATTATCAATTTATGCTGTCGGATTTAAAAATCTGCTGTTGGGAGATTTTTAACATGATGAACATTACAGAAAGTAAATTGCAAGATAAATATATTTCTTATATTGCACAAACCTGTGATAGTTTTGTTGTCCTGAAATATTTACAAGTTCTACAGTAATTCTAGTATGCCGAATCCGAAAATAATATTCAATTTTCTCCATCACATACATCATTTTTATTTTAATCGGGTCACATTTTGTTACGTTTAAAATGTTGAAAACTACTAACTGTAGATTTATCCAGACCAACAGCGACGTGGGTCTTATTGATCGTTCTAGAATCCAAAAGAAACACATCACTGGTACATAAACGGTTAACGAGCCGCATGACGTGTCATTTCTGGATAGTTTTTGCTTCGTGTGTTCACTTTGACATTAGATGTTCTTTTCAATTTTAATTATTCGTTGCTCTGGTAACAATAAGTTGTGTAAATGATTCAAACATATATTTTTTTATATTTGTGGTAAATTTATCGTACAGAAACAAAGGTTAACTGTTGCAGAATTCGTCGATAAAACGTATTAGACGTATTTTGAAATAAAACGTGAGACCAAGAGAAATCATAGGCTCCCACATTTGCACAGTTTTTGTCAAAGAGTTGAGACAATGGACTAAAGATAAGATATATTCTTTGCCTTTCAGAATTCCAATGTCTTAGAGTGAGCTTAGAAATCACAGAGGTGATTACTATTTTTACTCAAAACACTCGAAATAAACAGGAAATTTCTTATTCGAAATTTCAGTATGCTATGAGACTTGTTGTAACTTACCTACTCCATGGAGTCTCTTAACAAAGTTTCAACTAATTGTGAATCTGATGTCAAAAGAAATGATTATAAATGGTTTTAACATGAAACGTCTTGGGAGTCACAACTTTTCACACAAAGTGAACTTAATGATTTGGTGAGAGATTTGGACCATCCAAAGGATTCTTCATAGCTTTCTGGAGTTCAGACTTTGGAATAAGAACTTACTTTTTAAAGGGACATCATTTTACTGGCATAAAAATTACGTGAAAGAGTTTATACCATATTTTTCACAAGAATGTCCACTGGCTTATTACAACAATATTACTGATTTAATACCAATGCTAGGAGCTTCAATTGTTCATTGATTCTTCCAAAATAATTCTAAAAGGTGGTCTAATTCGCAATGGTAACATATTTGCATCTGTTCCTATTGCTCATTCAGTTGACTTGAAGGAAACATACGAAAATCTTGAATTTCTTCTTAATAAAGTCAAATACGAAGATCATGGTTGGCTATTTTGTGGAGCTTAAAAGTCCTTTGTATGTTGTCATGTCAACAATACGGTTATACAAATTTTCCATGTTTTTTGTGTGAATGGTACAGTAGAGGATGAAATGAGCAATGAATAAAGAAGCAATGGCCACAAAGAATCAGCCTGACACCAGGATTCAAAACATTGAATGTGAGAGTTTGGTTGACACAAAGAAATCTCGTCATATTTCCTTCACATACAACTGGGCTTCATGATGCTATTTGTAAAGACCTCAGACAAATAGGGCGATTGTTTCAAGTATCTATTTGGGCAATTCCCAGACCTCTCAGAAGTGAAACTTATATAAGAGATTTTTGTTGGACCTTAGATTAGGAAATTGACTTCGGATGAACAGCTAAGATGACAGTGAGAAAAGTTGAAAAAGGAACGTAGATTACATTTAAAGATTCTGGCTTAGAAGAACTTAGAACACAGGATAATCTTACAAAAGTTGTAGTACTTTTAAACGAGACCCAAAACTTAAGTATATTCGAATATTTCACTATTCTTCTTCAAGAGAATAAAGGTCGAATATCAGTATAATGGATGATTACTGCTAGTCTTTGAAAGATCTAACATCTAACACCGCCCTCTACATTCTGACACTCAGTTACACAACCCCTTCCAAATATGTGGTCAGCTTCCGCTCAGTTACCCCGTTCTTTGTGAACCTGACGATGACCGAAGAAGGTCAAAACGTTTTTTGCTCTTCTATGTAAAATATTTTCTCAACCCAAACGAGCCGTTTTTGCATATATAATAATTGGACCTAAGTAAGATTTTTTTTCCAATTTGTAAAAAAAAAATGCTTAAATGATAGAAAAAAAGAAAGAATGTTATTTTCGAAATCTGCGTAACTGAATTATAGAAAATCCAATATTTAAACCAAAATAACTTTTATGAAGTTAAAATTCGCAGGACTTTATTATTAGTCAAGATAACATGTCGTTCTTTAGAACGAATTAAAAGGTTTAAAATTTGACCATTTAATAATATTTTGTGTGTGTGTTTGTGAATAACTACACGGTTATATTTGTAACGTTATTTAACTTATTCCAATGCTCATAATTCGAGAATTAATAAACAAAGAACTATGTTATTTCGTAAATGCCTTCCAGTGGCACAGCGATACGTCTGAGGACATTCAACGCTAAATACTACTTTGTATTGCTTTCTGTTTAAACCACAAACGTTTTGGTAAATGAACTAGTGTGACAATAGGAAACTTATTTTTGTTTTTGTTTTAATTTCGAGCAAAGCTACTCGAGGGCTATCTGCGCTAGCCGTCCCTATATTAGCAGTGTAAAACTAGAGGAAAGTTACCTAGTCATCACCACCTACCGCCAACTCTTGGGCTACTCTTTTACCAACGAATAGTAAGATTGACCGTACATTATAACGCCCCCAGGGCTGAAAGGGTAAGCATGTTTGGTGTGACGGGGATTTGAAACCGTGACTCTAAGGGCCTAAGGGTGAAGTTTGTGGTATTTCTGTACAAACATGAAAATATTGTTATTCATTTTTTTTGAAGAAAATAAAGACACTCTGAAGAGTACTTGACTTGACTTGTTCCAATGTTTTGTCAGTTCGCGCAATATGGAGTGAAGACCTATTTTACTTAGAGATTGTTTTATTTAAAACGCATCTGAAATGTTAAAACAACGTTACTGACGTTACACCAACAATATATCCTTTTTGTTCTGATTTGTTTATGAGTTACTCACGAGCCTCATTCCTGCACAGTCCTATGCTTTCATCACTTTCACCTCAATGCTGCACCAAATGTATATTGCAACGATTCTAATGTTCATAGATAAGCAGCAGGAAAACATATATGTTGCAAAATAAATCCTGATATATTTGATGATGTTTTTATCAATTTCTATATACAGACGCCTGGTGACTATCTCATTTGGCATCGGAATGACTTTTTCTATCTTCTAGTTTCTTCACCAAACAAATATTAAAACTCTCTAAATACCAGTATTCGAGTTACGAAAAGCACAATAGGGGGTTGATCTTTTTAGGTTTCGCTTGCCAGAGAGGTTGTGGCAAAATTTAGTAAGAATGCGTACATGATCAGAATACAACATCACAAATTTATTTCCTCATAAAAGCACATACTGAAAATATTTAAGATGCACAATCGGTTTTTTAGCATTAGTTAGTAGCATGAAACTGGTGTTTTCTTGACAATGTTAGTGCTCCCTATTATCAAAATGATTACAAATGCTTATCAGATAAGACTGATCTGTAACTAGATTTCACATGCTTTATCTTTCAAAATGTCTTTTCCCAGAAATGCGTAGTGTCAACAACTGAAATGGATTCAGGAGCAATTTTTTTTAATGAACATATCGATCACTTGGAAGGCGCTTATAGAACTCTATCAGTTTTTCTTCTTTGAATTTGTTCTTCAACATGTCATTAGACTGCAGATCAATCACTCCGATTTGAACTTTAGGTGGCAGTTCATTAATAACACAATCAAATGAGCTTTAGAAGATTCCTATTTCTGTTGCATTTGCATCAAGATCAGCGAAACGCTCCTCAGTTCAGTTCAGAAAGAATATCTTGTGCAAACCTACGTGGGAATGGAGACTACACTTCTTGCTTGAACTTTTCACAACTTGAAAAGCAACTCCTCTTTAGTTGTGATTCAAAAAAACATCAGTTTTTGCCGAAATACTTTACCCTCGGTACAAATATTGTAGATAAGCGCGGCTTCGACTTGAAATCTAAGATTGAATTCTTTTCATTTAAGAAAATTTCTAGTTCTAAAAATCTCAGTTTTAAGCTAAAAAGTTCGCGGCATAAACCTTCCCACAGCTAAACCACCGAACTGGAGTGTGGTAGAGCAAGTCGGAATATGTTGCTTCTATTTTTCGCCCAAAATTTACGAAATTTACGATGTTTTGGTCTATAAAAACGAGCCACCCGCTGATACAACGGTAAGTCTACAGATTTACAACGCTGAAATCAGGGATTCAATTTCTTTTGGCGGTCTCAGCAGATAATCCTGTGTGGCTTTGCTGTAAGAAAACACACACCCATGAAAATGAATGAAGTTCACTGTTGACACTATTGGTTCCATGACACATGACAGATCTCAATTCTCCATATAGTGCCTACTGATGAATAAAGCAGTGAAGAACCACAGGCTTGGAACAACTCGCACTTTCAGCACCTTTGTAAAATTGCCCAACTAAACCTTTTCCTGCACCATATCTATTTTTACCGCCATTTGTTGTAACGCACTTCAGCAATTTCCATTCCAGATTGTACTGAGTTAACGATTTTTAATCTCTTTCAAAATGTTCTCACCTATGGTTGTTCCATGAATACTGTGCACAGAAGGTAATTCTTCAGTCACTTCACAATTAATATTGACTCTGCGAATAAACAACAGCAATTGTATTGTGTCCGAAACATCTATTGACTCGTCAAGCGCGATGGAAAAGCACTCGAACTTTTTGTCCTTGTCTTTCAGCCAACACACAATATTACTTACAATGTCCTCCACTCTACGAACAATTGTATTCGCTGAAAGACTAATTAATAATCGTAAATAAGTCTACTTTTCTTGAGCACATTTATTCGGTTGCTTCAATCATACATAATTTAATTTAGTCCACTATCAGTAAATGGTTTTCCTTGCTTAACTAACAGGTATGCAACTTGGAAATTTGCTCTTGTTGCAGCTTCATTCTCGGCTTTCTGCCTCTTAAATACAAATTATTGTGAAGATAAGTTTCAAGGTTTGAATTTATCTGAAGGTAGTTTTCCCGTGAAGCGAGAATAGTTTGATGAGTGCTTGGTTTGGTGGTGTCAACAAATGTTGTATTCTTTTGGCACTGTGATAGTATCGTTGCATATTAAGCACAACGCTTTTTTATATGATTCGATAACGAAGCAGTCCACACTCCAACGTTCTTTAAAAGCACGACATTTAGAATCAACTCTTTCTTCTTCCCTTGTCCTGACATAAGAACTAGGAATAGTTATGAACTCGAACATAAAGTAAACAGCAGCATTCACTGACACACACTGAGGTATATGGGGCAGGCGTGGGATGAAACTTGTTGCTTCAGGGCACTTGGATCGATAAGTGAGATGACGCAAATGAAAACTATTTCGCAACTAGATTAGCTTTTGCTCAATTACGTTTAATTTTTATATTATTAAAAATAAAAACGGTATCATTTTATTACTTTAATGAACTGCTGGTAGGCCTTATCATAACTAAACTGGCTTTTGCGTTTTATTTTTTGTTTTTAAAATATAAACCATTTTATTATTAATTTAATAAACTGTTGGCGGGCTGGATAAACGGAAGTTGTGGGCAGTAGTTATTTGGTTATATTGCGCTGCTATGTATGGATTGTAAAACCTCTTTGTTTATAATAAGGATGTGTCCGGTTTACTGATCATAGAAAACAAGCAAACCTTTCACACATTTTTAGTAATGAAAAACGTTACCAAATTTAAATTTAAAATCTTAAATATTTAGCTTTTATTCTGGTATACATTCATAAGTTTTTTGAGAATTTTTGATGAATTTGAATAATAACCCAGTCTCATTAGTGTCTTCCAAATCCGCGTAATATCTTAAGTTTACACCTATATAACAAGTTGGTACTTTTCTTTTTCCAAAATTATTCCGATTTATTAAAAAACAATTAGGAATATGTTACTATTTTTTCAGTAACGTTGGACAATTTCAAAATAGTTGGACATTACTTTTTGTAAAAGAAAGCAACATTTGTTGTCTTTTTATGAAGGAAATACAGGAACCTAGCCCTTATATGCTTGAAAAAAAGTCAGAAAACATTCTATAGAAAAAAAAAGTATTTTACAATGGAACCAGAAGTAATGTGATTTTCTGATAGCTATATAAGAAAACAAATATGACAGAATAATCAGTTTTTTTCACTTTTGAAAAGTAGCATTTGTGTGAAGAAAACGGAGACATTTTTGAATTTCAATGAAGAAAAAATGAATCAATTATACTTCCGTGAAGAAAGAGACATTTCATTGCATGAAAGTTCAGATACACAAATATCAATGGTTTTATTTAGACATACATTAGTTTTATCAGAGGAGATAATGTCAATGTAAGGGTTCATTTGCCTTATTTCATATGCAAAATAAAACAAAAATAAGAAATAATGAATTCATTGGTAGTGAGTGGCTATCGTATAGATACCAAAAGTTTGAACATAAGTAAGATAGTTTATGTTGTTGTTTTTTGTATAATGAAAACAGAACGTTTATGGGCTTTCTGAAATAAAAATACAGTATTTGTGATTTGTGGCTCTCCTGTGAAAAAAAGAAAGAGGTTATGGTATTTCTTCAAATAAATAGAGGGGTTGTGATATTTCTATGATCAACAAGAAAATGTTTTGTTGTTCCTTTTAAAAAGAAATTGTGTGTTTGTGTATTGTATTCTTATCGGGAAAATGAAGAAACGCTGGTACTTTTGAAAAATATATTGAAAGGATTTGGTCTTTCTAATACGTTAATATGAGTTTGTGGTCTTTGTGTGATTAAAAAAGTTCTTTATATTTCTGTAAAGATAATAAAGAGCTTTTTATTTTTAGTCTTGCAGAAATTAGTATTTCTATTAAGAAAATACAGCATCCAGGTTCCCTTGATAAAGAAAACAGAGGGTTTATGGTTCACCTACAAAGTAAATAAATAGCTCTGGCTTTTCTGTAAATAAAACGTTCTATTTCTATTAAGAAAATAAAAAAAGATTTTGACAAGAAAAATAAAGAAGCTTTGATGCTGTAAAGACAAGGAAGAGACTATTTCTTATGTTGAAGAAGCACAGAGATTTTGTTTACATGAATTGCCCTCTTTATAAAGAAAACTAGGTGGCCTTGATATATCTACAAAGAAAAGAGGAAATTTCGGTCTTCTATGAAGAAAATGAAAATTTTATTTTCCTTCTGTGGTATAACTAGAGGGGTCTTTGGTATTTATGTGAAAAAGGGTTTATTGTCTTTTTTTTTTCTGTAGAAGCTTTGGTATTTCTATGGTGAAGATCAAAAGGCTTTACAATTGTAATAGAAAACAGACATGCTAATGGAATTTACATGAAGAACATAAAGAGTATTTAATATCTTTGAGAAAAATGGAGGATTTTTTATAATTTATTTACAAAGAAAACCGAGAGGTTTTGGGGTGTTCATAATCAAAATACAAAGACTGCTTTATATTTATAAAGGAAATAGAGAAGTTTTAGAACTTTTATGAAAAAAAAGAAAAGCTTAATATATCTATTGAGGAAATAAAGACAGTGTATTAGTCCTACAAAGATAAAAAGCTTGATCTTTCTATGAAAGAAATAGTTTCAAAGAGAATAGAGAGCTTTAATGTTCTATGATGAAAACAGAAAGATTTTGTATTTGCTGAAAAACTAAAGACTTTTTTCTATATTTATATCTATATAGAGGCTTTAATAGTCTGATGAAAAATAGTGATTTGGGACTTTACATGTGAAAAATTAAGTGACTGTAGACTATTTAAAAGACAACAGAAAGGTTTTAGTATCTTGCATGATGAAAATTAGCAGAATATTCTATGTTTATGATAAAACCGAAAACCTATATTAGCCAATAAAGAGTTTATCATCTTTCTCTAAGCAAAACAATTTCTGGTATTTTTATGAAGAATTTACTAAAGAATTTGTAGTATTTCTGTACAGAAAATAAAGAGATACTCATTCATGTTCTTTCTTTAGAGAAAATAAAAGCCTTTTGTTTTCTTATATGGAAAATACAGAGGCTATGATGCTGTATTGTAATTAAGATTATAATTTATGGGTTTTCTGTGAAAAATAAAACGGGTTTCATACGTTAAGGTGCTGGTTTTTCTATAAAGAAAACTGAACAGCATGTTGTATATCTTCTGTTTCTACCTCCTTAATCAATGGTGTAATTTTCAAAATTTCCATGCATATGTGGTTTGCTTAACTCTAAATACAGAATTCCATTCAAGGAAACAACTAAACTCTTCTAACCCTAACTAAAAGCATGAAACAAGGTCATTTCAGCAGATCATCATACATTTTTACAGGATAAATAACTGAAACTTTACTTGTACCATAAAAGACAGCAGTTTTTGTATTGATGAGTCAAACAATGTTATAGGAGCATAGAGTGTCTCTGCAAATAAATCAAAAGAATGTTTAAGTCATGTGGGCAATGAGTGCTAGCCCTGAACAGCCTTGTCTTAATTGTTTTCTGTATAGAAGGACAGGTTCTCTCCAATATAATAAGAATATTAAAATTCAAAATCCTAGAGAACATGATAGAGATTTAGGCCAAAGAAGTTTTTTCCTATGAATTTCATGCAAAGTTACATGAGGGCTATCCACGCTAGCCATTCCAAATTTAGCAGAATAAGACTAGAGGAAAGACAGTTAGTTATTACTTCCTATTACCAATTCTTGGGATACTCTTTTACCAATGGATAGTGGGATTGATTGCCACATTATAATGTCTCCACAGCTGAAAGGGTAAGCATGTTTGGTGCAACAGGGATTCGAACCTGAAACCCTCAGATTAGAGTCAAGTGCCTCAACCACCTGGCTATGTCAGGTTTTAAAAAGTTTTTTATTGCATTACATATGTCTTATTTTAAGGTACATTTGAAGTAATTTATTTAATCTTAGGCTTTTTACTTTAGAAAGGACAATGTACTGTTGAAAAGGTTCAGAGTAGGGCTGCTAAAATGATACTATGAAAAAAGTTAGAGTGGATCTGATTGAGGGAGTTGATAGTTTTGATGCATTATTTTTCCATACTTAATCGTAAAATTCATAAACTAGGGGACACAAGTATAAATTTTTGTAGGGTAGGAGTCATCTTCACCAAAACAGTTTTATTTTTCTAACAGAGTGGTTGACTTTTGGAATGGATTGTCTTTAAATGTGGTGGATGAGACAAATTTAAGGGAGTTTAGGAAAGGTTTGAAAAATATTTTATTTTTATGGGATAGCTGTTTTTATTTTGTTTTTTAAGTGGATTGGATGGACTATGGACCAATAGGGCCCTTGTTGTTCTTAAATTTTGTTGTGTTATTCTATTTTAGAAAAGCGATAACTTTAGTTAAAGCTTATTTCAGATTGAATACTCAAACTTCATATCTACCTCTATTCCTAGTGAAAGGTGTTTACACTGAGAAAATAAAAATGCTTTGTTACTTTTACAAATAAAAAAAGAAATTATTTCTATGAAAAAATATTATTTAATACTTTTTGAAAACAATAGAGAATCTATAAAGAAATTAAACCTTGTGTTCGTATAGAGAAAAAGTGTTTATGCTTTATTTATAAAGAAAATATAGTTTTGATATTTCTTTGAAGAAAATGAAGAATATGAATGCATTTATGAAGGAAATAGAGGAGTTGGTATTTTCTATGATGAAAGTAAACTCTGTGTTATTCTGGTAAGATACAAAGTTTGTAAAACTTCTATAAAGAAACTGCACAACTTTTACTCCTTCTGAATACATAATGAAGATATTGTGATTTATGGATTTTTTTGGGATGAATGAAGAGGGTTTGATATTTCTAGAAACGTGTTTTAATATGAAGAAATACAGAACAGATTTGGCTTTGGCATTTACAAAAGAAAATGGAAAGAGTGTGGTTTTTCTATAAAAAAGTAAAAACATAGAGATTTACCTAGGTAAATTTTAACTGTTCTTAATGCAAAACATACAAGTAGTTATTTCTATAGAGGCTTTTTTTTTAACCAACAGAAAATGGTAGTTTCATGAGAAAAAAATTAAACAATGTGATAATTCTGTGAAGAAAACACAGGTTTTGATTTACTAGAAAGAAAGGAAGGAACTTAGCATTGTGTTTAATTTCTGTGAAGCAAATAAAAAAGCTATGACACTTATAATAACTGGTCTTTCTGTGAGGAAACATAGATGAGTTTTTATCCATATATAAAGACAAACAAAGTAAACAAAATAACTTATATATATTTTTTTTTATTTACATATGTGTGTGTGAAAGAAACAGACAGAATTCAGTAATTATGTGAAGAAATTATAGAAACCTGATTTCTGGTTTTTCTGTTAAGAAAATTAAGGAGTTGTGGTAATTTTAATATTTGATTTTTATGAAGGCAATTGAGAGTTTGTTGACTATTTACAAAGAAAAAATGGAGTGTGTGATCATTCTGTACAAAGAAAAGAAGGTGTGCCCATTTTATAAAGGAAATAAAAGATGTGATCATTCCATAAAAGAATAGGCGATATGATTATTGTTTCAAGAAAATTAGAGGAAGTATCATTCTGTAAAGAAAACAGATTATATGAGTATTCTATAATGAAAATGAAGGATGTGATTATTTTGTAAAGAAAGCAGAGGATCAAATCACTCTGTAAAATTAGAAGATGTAATCATTTTATAAAGAAAATTGAAGATGTTATAAAGAGACAAGACAATGTAACAATTGTACGAAGAAAATAGAGAAGAGATAATATATATATACACACAATCATTAAACATTTGGTATGTTGTGTAATATTGAATAATGAATTTGATGAAATGCCATTATTCACATACTTAAGTTAATTTAGGTAACTAAATGGTGAAGTAAAATGGATACAAAATCCCATAGAGGAGAGATCATTCCGTACAGAAAGCATGGGATATTATCACTGTGTAAAGGAAATAAAGAAATAATGGTCTTTCCAAGAAGAAACGCACAGGAAGTTACCATAACTTTATAAAAATATGCAGGTTCATAATCTTTACATTAAAATTGAATAAATCAAAATTTCAAGTTATTATTAAACTTCTCTGTGAGAAATAACAGTTATCTTCTTTTATTCAGTTGAAATCTGCTTTAGAAAATTAAGTTAGAAAACAAGAATAATCAGAGAATTGTTAAACAGAAACTGTTTCTAAGCAATCTTAAAACAGATAGATAGGTCTACATGATAGTAATGTTTGACAAGGTTTTTTGAAACAGCGGAAAGATGTAATTTTTTGGTAATTCTTTAGAGTATAAATATTAAAAAGTACCCACACACTAACTATATTACACATGAAACAAGTTTCAGAAATTAAATTTTCGAGTTGTTACGCACTTGTAAATAGTCACATAGATAGACAGTTGGGTACTTCGATGTCGCAAGGAAAAAACTGGAAATATTTGACAAATTCTTAAAGGATTTCCCAATTAATGTAATTATATCCATTTGCAAGCTGCCAATGTTTCTTTTATCTGTTTTACAATCAATGGCTAAAGAATCTTGGCTGGATGAGAAACAGTATAACTTGAAAGTAACGGCTTCTTTCAAGTCCATCATCCAAGAAATTATCATTCTAACGTATTTCACTGTAACTGATTGCTTTAAATAACCTCAGAAAATACTTAGCTTTTTTGCTCATATGCGACACGCTAGTATGCCGTGTAAAATCAAAAGAAAACAATTTTTTTCTTATCGTGAAAAGTTCCAAAATACTCTTTGTATGACTTTTAGCATAATGGAATATAAAAATGTAATATGCATTTTTAAACCCGGTATTTGCGTGTCTCTTTCGCATATTCACACAAAGCGAGTCGTCCATGATTTTCAACAGGTAGACGAGAGAGCAGCAGGTAAGTCACAGCACCCACCGTCAGTTGTAGTGCTACTTTAAGCAAAAGTTGTGTATAGCCATCATTCTTGTAATGTAACCACAGCTCCAAAATGTAGCGACAAGACAGGTACTCTCGTATTCATATACCGGCGCCCTCCTTCTCCAGTGGCACAGCAGCATGTCTGCGGACTTGATGTTTGAGTCTGGATTTCGATATTCGTAGTTGGCAGAGCACAAATAGCCCCCTGTGCAGAACTGTGCTTAATTACAAACAAACTACATACCGGGACACTAATAAATCAGCCACGTCCGACCCTAAACGCGTTATGTCTAATCCAATTGGCAGATCGTACAAATATGTTTTTGTGAAGAGTTCACTAATATTCCGAATTCGTGATCTTATAGAAATATGTCTTCCACTAAGAATCTCTCTCATATATATGTATGTATTAACGAATACTGGAAAAAATAGAACAACAACGAAAAATTAAAATCATTCTACCAAAGATATCGACAAATTATCATTTAGGATATTCTTGCTAAAATCTCAAACTTATATAAATAATAACAACAAAGACAGTGTAATTATTGGTTACCAAAACATAACATTCGCAACATAGTAAGCACGTTATATTGATCAAAAGTTACAGAATGAGCGCTCACTGAACAGTATGGATACAATGTTTATCAAATGTAAAGAAAAATGGCGAATAAAATGTAAAGTAAATATTGGTGTCGAGTCCACAAAGTTCGCAACTTGTCGGCAATGATGTGATTAATATACATTTGAATAACCTTGAAAATGCTTCAAGCGTGTTCTTATGATGATAAGAATCGTAATTTCATTAATAGTTCATACTACTAAAGCACAAATAAACCTTAGAATATTTATGTTGCGTTCCGCTACAAGAAACCACGTGTAGCTTTGTGCTTAATTCTAATTAATTAAATAATCAATCTTCTGCGTTCATATATAGATAAAGCCACAGTTGTACTAAAAATACTAACAATATATTTTTATTAATCCAAACAATGTACCCCTGAAGCCGAAATCCCATGCTATGTATAACTGTCTGATGTTTATGTGAACAAAAAAATGAAAATAAAATATTTATATTTAAAATTGTTTCTATAAAAAACAAATGAAATGTAGATTTTCTCCTCGCTCCAAATTTGTTTATCAATAATCTCAACCAACCACTATCAGTTAGTTTAAATATCTACATATTGTAATTACAACAATTACAACTTACAACAGATAATCGTTACATATTATTCGTGCCAAATTCGACGAGAACTACAAGAGCTGGCCCGGCATGGCCAAGCGCGTTAGGCGTGTGACTCGCAATCCGAGGGTCGAGGGTTCGCGCCCACGTCGCGCTAAACATGCTCGCCCTCCCAGCCGTGGGGGTGTATAATGTGACGGTCAATCCAACTATTCGTTGGTAAAAGAGTAGCCCAAGAGTTGGCGGTGGGTGGTGATGACTAGCTGCCTTCTCTTTAGTCTTACACTGCTAAATTAGGGATGGCTAGCACAGATAGCCCTCGAGTAGCTTTGTGCAAAATTCCAAAACAAACAAACAAACTTCAAGAACTACATACAATTTGTTTTGAATGTCTTTTTAGAGATACAAAAATACTATTTGTGTTAGCCGTGCTATGGTGGAAGAAACGGAATGTAGCTACTTAACTACTACTACTTACAAATCTTGAGCTTATCTAATTGAATCGAGAATTTTGACATCACTAACAGCCCTAAACTGGGAGCGAGATGCTAACCATTACGACACGCCAGGCTAATATACATGTAGTTAGTAACATTCAGAAAATCATCGTTCGTGAATTACTGTTCACACTGCTAACCTGGTTGTTATCACCGAGACACTTTCTTTATTCGCGATATCAGTTGAGATAAAGGATATTAAAATTATGTGTCAAGTTTATTCTCACTCGCTTCTAAGGTTTAGTTCATTTAGTGCAAAAATACACAGTCTACGGTGGAAATGGAACAGTGAGTTTTAATTCTTAAGAAATTAATTAATAATAATTTTACTAGGGATTCACATTCAATACACATTCAGTGGTGTATTGAAATATTACTTAATGGCAAGAAAATACATTATGAACGTTATTATTGCTTTCACGTATATGTTCTTTATGATTTTAATTATGTTTGTTCGATTTTCATATTTTTAATATGATTTAATCTGCAAGGATTTAAAGTAATTCAAAACCATTTTTTATCTTTTTATTGCATCGTTAAACCTTGGATGCGGAAAAGTAATCTGTGTAAAAACTACTATAAATTACAAATCTTGGTTTTTGTAAAAAAAAAAAAATAATTAGAAAACCAAAAATGTACCACATATGGATTAATCTTTTCTTTTTAGTTTCTAGTGTCTAAACAAACGAATAGCTCAGGTATTCGTGAATCACTTTTATTCCAACATAATATATATATATATATATTTAGTTGTGTATTATAAGGATTTGTTTGTTTGTTTTGGAATTTCGCACAAAGCTACTCGAGGGCTATCTGTGCTAGCCGTCCCTAATTTAGCAGTGTAAGACTAGAGGGAAGGAAGCTAGTCATCACCACCCACCGCCAACTATTGGGCTGCTCTTTTACCAACGAATAGTGGGATTGACCGTCACATTATATACCCCCACGGCTGGGAGGGTGAGCATATTTAGCGCGACGCGGGCGCGAACCCGCGACCCTCGGATTACGTATTATAAGGAAACACAGTAATTATTATTATTACATCTGAAGACAAACCTAAACTTAAAAGCCACATTTTTATGCTCCAAAACATATCCTTTGCCGCAATCACCTTCATAAAATGTTTAATATTGATTTTCCTTTGGTTTCCAATAATTTTGTAATTTCGTCTCAATTATCTCCAATGTTTCATTCATCTTAAAGAATTACAAGCACTGGCTTTAAAATGTATGGAGTATTAGATTTAGAGCAAGTTAACGGTACCTTATCAAAGTGAAATGTGAACAAGTACAAAAAGTAACAAAGCTACTATTGGATTTATCAAACATGAACCTTTAAACCCATTGTAATCTTTATTAATGAAACAGAATATAACATACTGGTTGGCTCTATTCGTCGGGCTGTTCAGATCTTATAAACAGGATATATGAAGATTAAATCGATGGATTTTGAGTAAACAGGTACTACATACGAATTTTATCTATTTATCTAACTGGTAGTTGTTTTGATGATAAAAAATTCTGAAGAAATAACTAATCATCAGGGCTATTTACTGATTAACTAATCTTCTTTCGCCCTTCTAAAGATATTGGTGAATTTAGATCCTATAAATTATATGCAAATTCTGAATCTGATTAACTTTTAAAGGCAAGACGTAAATATCAAGATTAATATAAAACATTTTTCAACCTTTTGGAGTTGATATTCCAAAACAAGATGAATTAATACTGATCAAACTTATGTAGCAGATACTACATAAAATGTTCTAGATCTGATTAGCTTTTGAAGGTCGTACATCAAAGATCAAGGTCAGTCAAATTGAAGATAGCTAAATATACAACATAACATGAGCGAGGGTAAAAGTATTCAGCTATGACCTTTATAAACGATCACATTTATAAAAAAGTTCATCCATGAGAAAATCTGTATGATGAAACCGGTAAAATCAGAGTATCCTAAACTTTCTCGGTTCACGGTGCTCTCAATATCTCAGCAAGTTTTACAGGGCGCCCCTTGGCAAAAAACAAAACATCTAACAGTTCCGTTTATTATGTAGTTAAGTCCACACAACTTAACAGTTAATAGACTTTCATGTCATGACAACTTAGTAGTTGTTTGAAAGAACAATACATGTAAATTGAAAGCAAAAACAATATTTTTATTTCATTTTTAAATAACCACAATTACTAATGGGATGTATGTACCCGTTGGGCACTGCACAGCTTATGAAACTTTGCAATTAGATTGGACACCGCCAGCCTCATTGCCTGTTCCACATTGATTTTCGCGCGGTACTTGCCTTTCATCACAGGAACCACCCAAAATCCACCTTCACACAGAGAGAAGTCGCAAATGGAATTACGACTCACTGAGCTTTAACCCTTAGTAGCGGGTATTCATATTTTACTGATATAAAAAACTCAGTTATTTTCTTGCTGCCAAATTTTGTTTTTAAAGTTTTGTCACAAGACAGCTCAATAAGATTTTCTTCTTCTGCAGAGGTAAATTCAGATGGAGCCTTAGTCTTGAATGGGTCTTGGATCCGTATAAACTTCTCCATATTTTCTGGAAAGTAATTTCAAACCAGTCACTGAGCTGTGTTAGGTGCTCCTCAAAAACACTTTTTTAGTTCATAGATCAAACCAACCTCATTGGATGTAACAACTGCTGCAACAGGGGAAACATTCATCTTCATTCATTTTTCTTCTCCATAGTAGAGGCCTGGCATGGCCGAGCGCGTAAAGCGTGTGACTCCTAATCCGAGGGTCGCGAGTTCGCGCCCGCGTCGCGCTAAACATGCTCGCCCTCCCAGCCGTGGGGGTGTATAATGTGACGGTCAATCCCACTATTCGTTGGTAAGAGTAGCCCAAGAGTTGGCGGTGGGTGGTGATGACTAGCTGCCTTCCCTCTAGTCTTACACTGCTAAATTAGGGACGGCTAGCACAGATAGCCCTCGAGTAGCTTTGTGCGAAATTCCAAAAACAAACAAACAAATTCTCCATAGTAATAACTTTTTTTGAAGGCTGAAATTTTATCTGCGAGTTTGAGAATGTGTGTGTTGCTTCTCTGTAGAGAGAGATTCAACGCATTCAATTTTTCGAAGATATATCACAGATATGCTAATTTTGACAAGAAATCAGTATCCAAGATGTTTTTAGCACATTTGTGTTCTTCTTCGAGATAAAAGAAGGGTTCCTGTCTTAATTCGAACACGAGACAGTAAATTCCCACGGGAGAGCCATTACCAGTTAAAGTAGTACAACAAAGATGTGTTCTCAGATCCCATACCCTCACACAGTTCTTTAAAAAACTTCGCCTTCTGTGACCTAGATTTTATAAAGTTTACCACTTTCAACATACTTTCCAGGACTAGGGTGCTTTGACGCAAGGATTTCCTTGTGGATTGTGCAGTGGGTTTAAAGTGCAACAAGATCTTGGCTCTCTCTCAGTACCTGCAATCATCCATAACAACCAAATACAGAGCGACCACTATTGGTATAGACGTTAACACATTTAGTTCAGTCTAAGTTGTTTTCAGACATAAAAGTGTCAAGGATCTCAAACAAATCTTGAAACTTTGTACCTGCAATGATACTTTTACAAAAGAGAAGGTCTTCCACAATTTTGTCACCATCCATGAACTGTGTGTAGCAAATCAAATGAGCATCTTTGTTACCCTCCGTCGCCTCATCTAGCTGTAAACTGAACTTTTTCTTTTTCATTTTTTTCAGTTAGCTGATCATTGAGGTCTTCGGCATCAATTTTATTCAACAATGTAGAATGGAAAAACTAACCCCTAATTTTGTAAAGGTAAAACTTTCAAAAAATTTTAATAAATACACAAACATTATCCAAAATTTACAGAAAAAACTACTTAAAGCCATGTTGAACACAAAGTACAAAGAACTACATGACTTACAAAAACAAAAAATGAGCCTAGACCATCAACTGGCATGCTGCATTAAACCAGAGATTTACGGACTTATACAACGAAACATAAACCAAATTAATACTAAAAACGACAGAGACAAAAAGATCTGCCACAACAAAAAACTAGAAAAACTAAGATGTAAACAACAGAAAAGACACCAAAACGACAAACCGTTGACTAACCTCATAATTAACAGATCCGATCGACAATTAAACACAGACGAGATACATCTACATAACAAAGGACTCAACTTCGCAATAGCACCTAGGTACATTCCAACCATAGAAATCAAAACATGTTTAGAAGACCTAGCCAGGAGACTGGTGACACTTTCTTCAAAAAACAAAGAAAAAAACAACCAACAGAAAAAAGACGACTTAGATAATTTTATTGACATCCAACAGCCAAACTTCCCAGGTAAAATTACAAATTTATATTTTCCAGAAACACCTAAAAACAACATCTTAAATGATTTTTTCAAAGAATTTTCTTACAAAACCATCAACATAATTTCACAAAACAGAAAACTAAAAAACAACCTTACAAAAAGAGACATTAATTCCATTAAAAACCTAAACAAGAGAGAAACATAAAAATTCTAAAAGCAGATAAAGGTAACGCCATAGTAATAATGAACACGAATGAATACATACAAAAAATGAATAACATCCTATCAGACACGAACAAATTTAAACCAATAAACACAAATCGAACAAAGACACACGAGACGCAACTGAACAAATTACGACTACAAATGAAAAAAGCCAACACAATTTCACAAACACTTTATTCCTACCTACGTAAAACTGACTCACGCACACCGCAAATATAAGGCATCCCCAAACCTCATAAACCAGATTGTCCTTTACGACCAATAATGTCAACATATGAATCGTTTAATTACAATCTTGGTAAATACATAGCATGGGCATTCTCCAAATATGTAACATCAGCCAGCTCATTCATCAAAGACTCTTTTAATTTCAAGTCTAATCTAAATCAACTTAATCATAAAGCCTTAATGGCCAGTTTCGATGTTATATCCCTCTTTACAGAAGTTCCAACAACAGAAGCCTGCAAGATAGCCTTAGAACTCTATATCCGAGACTCTAACCCAATTATAGACATTCCCAGTAACCAGTTAGCAACCCTCATAGAATTCACCACAATAAACACAAACTTCATGTTCAACAACCACAACTATATACAAACAAATGGCCTAAGCATGGGCAACCCAGTATCACCAGTTCTAGCCAATATTTTTATGAAACAAATTGAAACACAAGCAATTAATACAGCATTAGATCCACCACTATACTGGTACAGATATGTAGATGACACGGTTGCGGGATTCAAATCTACAGAACACATACTTAATTTTTTCAATCACATTAACTTTGTACATCCCAACATTAACTTCACATATGAACAGGAAGAAAGCAATCAAATATCATTTCTTAACCTCAAAATTACAAGAACCGACACATAATTCAAAACAGAAATCCACCAAAAAATCACCCATACTGGACTATACATTCCTTGGGACTCAGCACATGAAACAAAACAAAAACTCAACATACTAAGAAACCAGATAAACACAGCCATAAAACTATGCTCACGAGATAAAATTAACGATGAATTAGACAAAATAAAACAATACTTCATCAACATCAACAAGTTTCCTTCACAAACCGTAAAAAACATCATACGCACACACCTAGACAGAAAGCAAAATCAACCAACAAAAGTAAATATATCTCACGAATCAAAAAATCACGAAACCATATACTGTTGTGTACCATATATTCCTGACATCAGTAAACAAATAACCAACATTTGGAAAAAACTAGTAACAAAATGTAACATCCCAGTTAATATTAAATTTATTCAAAAACCAGGCACAAAACTGAGGTCTATACTATGTAAGAACTACACTGACAAACACTACACCAACATTATTTATAAAATACAATGTGATAACTGCCACGACTTCTATATTGGAGAAACAAGTAGAAAAATTGAAACCAGATTTAAAGAACATAAAAAGTCACCTTCACACGTTTTCGAACACTGCAAGTCAAATAAACACAACATAACCATAGAAAACACTAAAATACTAAATAAAGAAACAAACATAAACAAACGCAAAATTAAAGAAGCCTTACTTATGCAACAACTTAAACCCAAAATAAATCAATATAAAGGAACGCCATTATACCTATATTAATATTATAGATAAAATTATATTCAAACATCTAACCCCGCCCTCTACATTACGACACTCAGTTACACAACCCCTTCCAAACATGTGGTCAGCTTCCGGTCAGTCACCTCTTTCTTTGTGAACCTGACGATGACCGAAGAAGGTCGAAACGTTGTTCGCTCTTCTATTTAAAATATTTTCTCAACCCAAACGAGCCGTTTTTGCATATAAAATTCTTCGGCAATGTGTTGGATTCTACGACTGATTAAGGGCCTGGCATGGCTAAGCGTGTTAAGGCGTTCGACTCGTAATGCGAGGGTAACGGGTTCGAATCCTGGTCGCCACAAACATGTTCGCCCTTTCAGCCATGGGAGTGTTATAATGTGACGGTCAATCCCACTATTCGTTGGTAAAAGATTGGCTCAAGAGTTGGCGGTGGGTGGTAATGACTAGCTGCCTTCCCTCTAGTCTTGCACTGCTAAATTAGAGACGGCTAGCGCTAATAACCCTTGAGTAGCTTTGCGCGAAGTAAAAAAAACAAACAACTGATTGTATTGTTCGATAAAGGCACTTTTGAAACCAGTCTTCTTACAGATTCACGAACGATAATGTTTATCATATCCACTGCAGCCGGTAAAATCAGTTCTTCCGCGATGGTGTGAGGCTTTTTACATTTCACTACTCTACATGTCATCTTTTACGACACTAGCAAAGCATTGGTTGGTTGTGATGCTTGTTTCAAAAATGTATCTTTTTGTTCTTTCAATTCTTTTATCTTCCTGTTAAAATAATCACAGGATTTATTAGCCATGTTATATGATTGTGATGTTTTAGTCTATTTGGAAGCATGCACTCTGAAGTCAAAACTTCTAAACATAATACACACTGCAGACACTCTTCATGACTGACATCTACCAAAGTAAACCCAAAATCTGGATAACTATCTTCATATTTCCGATATTTTCGTTTCTTCACATATTTGCCTCTGGACTGTGGTTTTCTATCCTTTTCTTCTCTCCCACACTTCATATTAATGTTCAAAAATCGTTCCATTTTTATGCACAAGCTAAATAAAATAAATAAATTCACTGAAATTTGCTAGACCACGCAGACACATGATCACAACACCCTTCACTTATTTTGAATACTCATGGACTCGAAGAATCGACAAATATTTATATTCAAAAGTTAAGAAAAGAGAAAGTTCGAGAACTTACTGCTGTAACCGAAGGTACTAGTAGACGAAATCACATCTCAAGCATTCGAGAACGTTATCAAAAGGAATGTAGCGCGATCTAATATTAAAACTGTGAACTACTTGAAGCTAGTAGTTCGCATTGTGTCCGATAGGTGTTGATATCGCTGTGTTTCCCTCTAAAATTTGAAATATCCCGCAGCTCCCTGGAGCACTGCTTCGCACAACTGCACTAAACGGAGCCTTTTTTCCGCATCTTGAGTCGCACTAGACTTGCGCATTCTCTACTATTAAAGTGAAATTAATTTTTGGCCCAAAAGGATTAAATGGAAGCCTATTTAATAACTGGTCTCGTTATATTTAATACACTTTTAATATGTTTCCTGGTGAAGCTTTTCCATTGTTGCCCATCAGACTACTATGGAAACTCGTTTTCAGATAAATTCTACTTTTCATAATGGAATTAAGAATGACATGAGTTTTACATACAAATATTTTGACTCTCAGTTTATTACAGTCATGTTCTATATCGTTTAGTAGTTATTGTTGAGTTTTAGGCACACTTCCAAATGGCAAAATCATCTGCAAAATATGCAAAAGGTGTGACTTGGATGTTTTAGAGCAGTGATTCTCAGTCTTTTCGAATATCATTCACCGTTATAAGTTTTCCACAACAACTCATTCACCCTAGTTCGAAAATTGATAAAAAAAATACTAAACTAAAATTCAACATTTTTATTATGACTCAAACATAGCTCAAATTACAACTAGAATAACTAATGATAACTAAGGACGTTTTTGTACTTAAATTTGTTGTATAATTGATAATATTCCTTTACCATATCATTCTTATACACCATGATTCGGATATCATTAACCCTTGGCAATCCATCCACACACCTGAGAAATTGCTTTAGAGGAATGTCTTTAACAGACACGATAAACAAAGTAAAGCTAGGCACTCCTTCCTGGGATACATTGACTCTAATTCTCCTTCTTTTAGGAAATTACAAACTCAACGAATAATTTTTCCAGGCAAACCCATTTGGACAGTTTAGATATGAGGCTGTTGTGCCACACTTTCAAATGCTTTCTCTACGTTGAGAAAGTATAATCTATGCAGTTATTTTATTATTGGTGCGTATCCCGTTTTCAGCAATAGACTGAAGAGTGCTGTAAGGTATTCTAATACTCTCAGAGGGCCTTTTTTGAGTAATATGTTTTGGGTTTTACTTTGTCCTGGTGATTTATTGTTCAAAAGCTTTATATTACTTCGTACTTCTAGAGATGTGATAGGTTCGTTTAGTTGTTTTATAATGTTCTCACGGTCTTATAGATTGCTCGTGTTATTGTGTGAGGTGTCAAATGTGAAGTTTATCGTGTATGTAGATGATAATTTGTGATGATTTATGTTTTTTGATGTACGCAAGAATATTATTATATTTTATTGTCGGACAGATAGTCGTGGTCGTTTTGTAGCATATGGTAGTTCCTTTTTTATGACACTTGATAATTTGTTTATTTCTTTGTTGAATTTCATGTAAACCTACTGTATTACTTAAATTCAAATGCTATTGACAAAACGTTGTGATGACCACAGAAAGAATTTCACTCCCTGTTCTATTTATTTCACGCAGCCAAAAACATAGAAATATAAAAGGATAGTTTGGAGAGAGACAAATAAAAGGCTTGAAATAACGCTTTACATTATATAAAAACATCCCACTGATTATTCAGACGTTTATTTCCCTATTACAATTCTTATTTAAGCGTTTAATTAAATCATCTACATGTTGGGATTGGAATTACAATCTTTACTTTCGCGCTTATGTTTGAATTTTTATCACTATTTACAGGTTTATATTCACATTCTATTGTTTAAAAGTTTTCTATCTGACTGACACACTAGTTAGTAGTAAGCTTCGCACTTTAATGTCCTAAAAATGCCACTTCAAGCTGATTGGCTTCCTCAGGGGGTTATGTCATCAAAGGTTATGAGGTCGTAGTGCCAAGTTTTGTGGATTATTAGCGACGCCTTGCTGGGTTGCCATGACAGGTGGTTATGACGGATGATTATGTAATAGTAACACATAATATAGAGCGTGTTTCTCGGCAGCCACGACTCATACAATGCATGTTTCAACAAGAACATAATAAATCATTAATTCAATAGTTAATTAAATCATTTAGCATTAATTCACCCTAAAAGGGCATTTAACACTAATTGATTAAATTATTTATAATTAATTCGTTAAATCAATAATAATTAATTCACATAATCAATTATAATTAAATCCTCATAAAAAGGATCCTTAGCTGTAATTCAATCATAATTAGATGTTCATAAAAAAGGTTTTTAACACTAATTGACTAGTTAAGTAAATCATTTATAATTAATTCGTCAAATAAAGATGTTTACCATTATATTACTTGCATTTTCTTGTTATTTGAATTGTCCCAAAGGGATGATATCTTGATTAAAACTTACTCAATTCATTGTTTAAAGATTTTCAGTTCTAATTTGGTAATTTTTCACATTTCTGTTTCGACGCAATAATTGCATTAAAAATTTATCAGTTTTGTTATGTGATCTACACTCATGTCCATAGAGTACGTATTTACATTAAAACATCATTTAATTATAATTATATTAATAACTGTCCATTTTGACAAATTAGAAGTATTGCTAAACCATCCATGAAACAGAGTACATATTTCTAGACTGTTATGACAGGTAACCATAATATATAACTACAGGTTTAAATCACCCTAAAAATGTAATATCGTGTATTAATTAAAACTTACATTTTTACTAATCTGGATTTCAATGACAATTTGCAGTGTCAACAAAACGTTTTTACTAATTTGACTTTGTAACTTAAAATAATATTTTACATGCGTTACTTTATCTAACACGAATTTTACAAAACTGGACTTTTACATAAGAACAATCTGAAAATCATTATTTAATGTAACATGTTAACATTTGCTTGAATGAGATCACAATTTAAATTTTGCCTACATATGATTAATTACTAAATTACCTTTTATAATTTATCCAAGACGAGTCCTCAATTTATTATGTTACCTATTATAATTTATCTTGGATGAGTCTCCGAATTTATTGATTTGTTATGTCACTACACTATGTATTAAGATTTCAAATCGTCGAAATTTGAATTTGAATTTAGAAATTAACTAAATGTCATTATGTATCAAATTTATGACATTGCTAACGAGACTGATATACACATTCTTTTCTTAACACAATTATGTTTTAATATACAAAGAACAATACAATTTATAATAGTTATTACAAATAATGGTTTATTTACAAGAGGTTTATAAACTTGCAAACAATACTAAGTCTTACATCTAGTCTGGAACTGAATCTTTTATTGACTTTCATGGAGAGCTAATTAATTTTTTGTTGATACACTTGATGGCTAGCTAGCTTGAAGCATGCATAAGTTCTCACCTATGACAATATCTAATGTCTTTGCAGAAATGCTAATATCTGATGTTAATTCAATGAAGTTAAATGGTTTGTAATGCTTGAACTATATAAAATATCATGATCAAATATATGATTCATAAGCATTTATCATGGTTATAGTTTCTGGATTTATAGTATACTAACTGTAGCAAACTTGCAACAAGATTCTATTATTGTCTCTCAGGGCATCGGTTTATATACTTTAAAGATACGTTAGTATTTTCGTAAAACATATATTGTTGATCCTTACACTCAAGAATCTTCTACAAATTTAGAGAACAGGCGGGACTTGTACAATACACATCCAACAATATACGTCACATGCATAAAACTGAAATAAATGCAGCTATAAAATAAAAGTATAATAGTAAATCCATTACAACTATTACAGAACACTTACCACAAACCTTTGAGGATGGCAATAGTGATGTAATGTGGCCAAAACATAGTTTCAATCAGAATCTATGAAGTATCTGCGTTTTTTCGAACCAATATCGTTATCACTGCCAGCATATAATCATGAAACGCACACAAAC
The DNA here is from genome assembly GCA_011833715.1 of Carcinoscorpius rotundicauda. Taxonomy (NCBI): domain Eukaryota; kingdom Metazoa; phylum Arthropoda; class Merostomata; order Xiphosura; family Limulidae; genus Carcinoscorpius; species Carcinoscorpius rotundicauda. Next base: position 19,909,263 of record CM022396.1, on the reverse strand, counting down.
ACACGAATTTCTACATGTCATTCACAACCAATAAAGATGTACGATCTTGAAATGATGTCAAACGTGTTAGATCTTGATACTGTTTAACTTAACTTTACATGCATACAATTTGGACGGAGACTTTTAAGAGATACAAAATTCGTCAAATTAATACACAAATACACAGTACATAAGCCCAATGTGGAATTACTGACGTCATTATCCTCTCCTCTTAGGTTCTTTGAATTGTAGAGGATAACGACGTCGGTAATTTCATTTTCGTTAAAAAAATATATACATTTAGAAAAACAAAGTATTAGAATGATTAAGTCTCTTTTGCACTAACTGGCTAGCTTATCTAAGGACCATAAATTATTAACCCAATTTTTAAAGATTTTTAGTAACAAAAATTACTCGTAATATGAGGGTCGCGGGTTCAAATCCCCATCGCACCAAACATGCTCGCCCTTTCAGCCGTGGGGGTGTTATAATGGTACAATCAATCCCACTATTCGTTGGTAAAAGAGTAGCCCAAGTTTTGGCGGTGGATGGTGATGACTAGCTACCTTCCCTCTAGTCTTACTGCTAAATTAGGGATGGCTAGCGCAGATAGCCCTCGAGTTGCTTTGCGCGAAATTAAAACAAAACAAAACAAAACAAAAAAGTAACAAGAATTATATAACTAAGAATTTATCTTATAATATTATGCATACAAAACATGAGCTAGTACGATCAGAATACAAAGTTAATAAAAACTCTACATAAGATTAATATTAACTTTGACATGTCACTAAATGTATTCAATTAGACCATTATAATCTTTAACTATAGATAATGTATTTGATAATACAATTCACATATGTATGGCATACTTTGATTTTAAAAGTTAGAAAATAAAGTTCTTTCCATAATCTTAATAGGATTATTTTAGTATCAGTATAAATTATTATATACTGTACCAGAAAACTATCATAGTGTTTCAGTCCATTTCGATTCAAATGAAAGTTTTATTTTACTCAAATGTGCAACATCTGAAATATAGTTATGGAAACTTTTGTTCAAATAAAAAGTAATTATAACATACTGTCGCTATCCGCGTATTTACAATATGTTTACTATTTACGGAAAACTTTTATTAAAATGAAAGTTAATTATAACGCATTGTCCATATTTAGATATTTACACATTGATCTATAATGATGGATGAGTGGCGTGTTTAGTATTTTTGTGAGCTATGATAACACTCCAGTTATACAGGAAATCAAACTACAACAATAATGTATTAAAATTCACAATAAGGACAATAGCCTGACAGTATTACGCCTAGGCTAGAGAAGCACACTTGTGTCGGCATATAGAAGTTTGAGTTCTCCAGATTTTCTTAAATCCAGTTTAAGTTTTAGTTTAAAAAGTTGGATGCACAATAAATGAAGAAAGTTTTGCAACAGTTGAGAAAGCAGTAAACATCATTGATTTTACTTATTTCTGAACATCTCACTGGCAAAGGTCATTACTGAGTAATATTCCTTTAGAAAGTGCTGGATTTGATGCTTTATATCTTTTATTACTATTAATTGCTTAGGGTAAACAGAAGCAAACAAAATTCTTATCTTGTTAACCTTCTATGTAGGTGAGTTCAACTGTGAATACCTATATACACACTGATTGATCGATAACTTATAGAAGTCGTCTCAAACTGAAATAAATCCATTAGATATACTTGCATATAGTAAATGATGGACTTACAGACGTGTCCAAACTTGAACTGTCTTTATCGATGGATTCTAACTCTTGTCACATTTTGTATTTGTGAGCTTGTTGAAGCCTGTCAAGAGCAACCTTGTGTTCTAGGTTGAGTTTGAACAAATGAAGTCAACACTATTCATGTAGTACCGTCTCATTTACTTGACGGAGTTGCAGGTTGAGTTAGAACGAGTAAAGTCGATATTATTCACGTTGTTTATTGAATTTTTTGCTGTTGATGGAGAGAGGTTTTCACATATCGTTTACATAATGCTTTCACTGTGCATAATGGATGAACTAGCTGTTAAGAGTACTATACAATTCGTGTTATTTGTTTACCTTTTTTATGTATTATAAACACTTACAGAAATGATTTCTGGATTACTATGATGGCAACTATTATTATGCGACCTATCATTTTGTAAAAAACAAACAAACATGCAGCTATGTGTAGATATAAGTTTATCAGTAAACACTAATTGGATATCTTGGCTTCACCGTGTCCTTGACGTAGCATACGTTAATCAGTCACGTGACTGATACCACATTTCATAGAGTTTCAGAAAGGAGAGCGCGTAGTAACATTTTAACTGCACATTCCATACACTGTATACACTTATCTTTGCTCTGTTATATAAGAGCTCGTCAGTGTAGCTAAGTTAATACCACGTAGGGAAACCTTAGATGGAACGCTGTTTATATTAATGTAATGGAAATGTCTTGTCAGCAATAGCGTGTAGAGTGTGATTATTCCTAAACTTAAACTGATATCTATCACATAAACATACAGGTCGACAGTGCAGATTGACATTCAGTGATGTTAATATAGGTGCCTTTAAAACGGGTAATTCTCGTTATGAATAACTACAAAAATTACTTTTCATCAGACTTACTTCTTACTACAGTGTCTTGTATAGCGTTGTACTTAGGCTGTTAGACTCGAAACTTGCGTATAGCGAATTCAGATCCTATTACCAAACACAGTTACCCTCTCAGTCACGGGGGCAGTATAACACGATGGTTAATTTCATTAGGTAATGGCGGGTGATGCTGACTAGATGCTTTCCTTCTAGTCTGTCGAATAAAAAAATTAGGTTTAGCTAGTGCATATATTCTTCTAGTTGTTTTTTGAGAAATACAACAAAACAAACATAAATCCTGTATAATAGTGTACCGAAGTAAACTTTTGTGTAGACATATATGTATATGCGACAACGGTCACTTATCGACACGAACATACCTTTCGCATACAAAAGATAGATGTTATTACTTGAACTATTGCCAACATGACGCTACAAGAACGAAACGACCATTAAAAGCAACGAGCCGTGACGCAGAGCATGTGGATAAGACATCTTACGGCTTAAAAACACATTTTAAACTCGAATAATCTACAGTGATATTAAGCCTTATGGGTAAAATGATTTAAATAATACAAAAGAAAGCATGACCCATTTTTAAAATAGTTTTATTTATACAAAAAAAGGAATCTTTGACTTTGTGGCACATTTTCAGTAACAAGAGCAATTTAGAAAAGTCTAAATACGATATTTCAAAATCGTAGTTTTACCGTATACCTAAAGCGCTATTCCTTGCTGTATAGAATAGCTTTCATTTACAATATTTCTTTCTCACTCAACAATACGATATTGGTTATTTGAATGAGATATGTTTGTAAGATCGTAGAATGAGTTTGGTTTATTTTGATTTTCGCCCATAGCTACACGAGAGCGATTTGATTTAGTTGTCCCTAACTTAGCAGCAACAAACTCGAAGAAAAGCGACTAGTCATCACTACCCACCGTCAATTCTTGAGCTACTCTTTTACCAACGACTAGTGGGATTGATCGTGACATTATAACGCACCGACAACTGAAAGAGGAAACATGTTTTGTGCGACGGGGATTCGAACCCATAGAATGGCTCTGAATTTTTAAAGTACAAACTTTTAACTCAAAATTCCGTCATCTCTTACCCAATTTGAGATCAAATTACAGTTTAGGACTCAGTAGATCAAACCTTTTCAACTGATGCATATGACCACGCCCCAGGTATCATAGGTTAATATACTGTACCTTACCTAAAATAATTTCAATTTAAAGGTAGACTGGTAGAGATTCTGGGAAGTAATAAAATCGAATCGAGTAACATGACCCATGTTTTGTAATGCTGTCGCACAAAAATATAGTTAATTAAAAATATCTAAAAATATATCATATATTAATTTACTCTAATCCAACCTAAAAGAATTTCAATTTCGTCGCCTATTGAGGATTCCATCATTTTTTCAGACTTCGGATTTTTAGACTTATTCATGCCATGCGCATATGCATTACCGAATTTATGTAGCATAAAATCCGAAAACACAAAATTGACCCCCTGTGCAACTTTTTGAAAAACCATGAGGCATGTTCAAATTTTTGTAAATAAACTTACAATTTTCATCGAATCTTTAATGAAATCTAATTCCTATAAAATAAGTAGCTTTTAACATATGAGCGTTCTAAATAGGCTTACCTTGAAATTATATTAACGTTGAAAATAAAAAAAAGAAAGACAATGTCGTCCAAGAAAGGAATTTGTCAAAACGTTCACCCTCGCTATAAAACAATCATACTTTTAGTCTGAACCATATCTTTGTCGTGTTTTTTGGGTTTTTTTCGTACTATAAGTTTTATTTTTCTCGTTAAACGCATGCATTGTGAATCTACGCATACGTAGTTTATTACAAATTGTCACAGTAAAGTTAGTTACTTGTATAACACAGCGAGTCTCTTTACTTGGCCCGTGTTTTTAAATTAGAATACAGCTGGTCAAACGAATACATATTCAGTGATAAAATTAGCATTGGAACGCACTCTTAGATAAAATAAAGTGTTTATGAGTTTAAGTCGTACATACTAGTCTACATACTTTCCCTTCAAAGAATTTTCTGGAAGTATCTTCTATAAGTACACCGTCGTTTACACCAAAGGTAGAGTTTCTTCATTTTTTTTTATTTATAGTAAATGCTGTTATAAATAATTGTTAGTAATATCAGGTTAAATAAGTGAGAGCAATTTGATGCTAGAGATAATCATAAAATATATTGAATTTTTCTACAACAGAGGTGAAGATAATTTAATTCTAGAGTATATAAAAATATCTATTGAGTGTTTCTACGATTAAGATGAAGGCTCTTTTATCTTAGAACATATCATAAAATATATTGAGTTTTGCTACGTCTAAGGTTAGGATACTTTAAATCGAGAGCAAACCATAAAATATACTAAGTTGTTGCAAGATAACCTAAAATAAAAGTCCAGAACTGTACCAAAATGGAATATTTTCATATTGAAACAATCAGTCTTCGTTACACGACTCTCCATACGGAAAGAACGCAGATAGACCTTGAGTAGCTTTGCGAGAAATTCAAAACAAAACAAACCACACGGAAAGTATCTTTGTGAATAAACAGCAACGGTTCGTTGGTTGTTCACAACTGTTTTTTTGTTGTTTTTTTACGGAACTAAAAACGTCTTTGTAATTCTTAACACTATTGTCTTTTCTGTTGTATCAATGATTTTCGACAAAATGTGTGTTCTTGAGCACATGATAAAGATATTTGAAGTGATGTGAATGTTAGCATTACTGTGTTCTTTTATCACTTTCCCAAGCCTTTTTGTTGTCTAATCGATGTAAGCGCCCTCACACTTCGGGCAACGAATTCTGTAACTTACACTACAAGCTGGGTTTTTCTTTTTTAACTTATTTATACAAAGTATATAATGTTTAGTTTTCACGTATTTAATGTTGTTTTTCATATGAAAATTGTATGTGCTTATGTTAAAACTTAATATATAAATATCTATACAAGAGATTTAAACAAACTGATTGTATAAATGAAATTGATCATGGAGTATTTTGGTAAATTATCCAGAATGTAAATTGAAAAATTAAAAAATGCATATAAAACGTACCTAGAGCAGTAAAAGTATAAACATTCTTTTTGACAATGCGATTCTCTATTAAACAAGCGTAGTTGTTATGAATATGTAATGTGGTGCTGTGTTTTTTCGGTCTCCCGCTGAGACAGCGGTAAGTCTTTGGATTTACAATGCTAAAATTAAAGGTTCGATTCTCATCGGTAGACATAGCAGATAGCCCGATGTGGCTTTGCTGTGAGAAAACACACACGCACTGTTTCTTCGACAACAATAATATCAAATAAAATCGCTTTACTTAAGAGTTGGTGTTTTTAACCTTAATATAATCTGATGCGTTATTTAATTTAAAATCTACCAAACAATAAACCCAAGTTCAAAGTTTAGGTATAATGGTTTCTCTTTTTGAACTGTTGACCAGAGGGATGGTTACAGGTCAGCAGTATCCGCTACCTATACATATCTGTTTGTTTGTTTTTTTTAAATTTCGCGCAAAGCTATAGGTATGATATTTTCCCAACCATCTTTAATTTAGCAGTGTAAGCTAGAGGGAAGGAAGCTAGTCATCACCATCCACTGCCAACTCTTGGGATACTTTTTTACCAACGAATAGTGAGATTGCATAATACGTTATAATCCTCCGACGGCTGACAGAGCGAGCATGTTTAGTGTGACGGGAATTTGAGCCCGCAACACCCGTATAACGAGTCGAGCGTCGTAACCGCCTGACCATGCGAGCCCTATAAACATCTAACGGGATCAACTGCCCTTCGTACAATTGAATGTCGGAACATATTCAGCGGCTATCACGCGCTCGAATTGTGAAAAATGTCAAGTTCAAACTTCTTATAGCGTACTTTCGTTTAGACGCGCTTCTCGAGGTTTTTGTGTTTGTTTTTTGTACTTGAGATTTCAATGGACAGTACCTATACAACATATACTTAATATGAAACTCTAGTTAGTGGAACCGTACCATTAGTTAGACATATTTTTATTAACATATAGGGATTATCTAATTAACAGGTGATTTTATCTTTATTAACGTAACTCTGGAAGTGCTACAAGGTCTCTTGATCAAGGTGTTCACGTAAATACGTAAAAAGAAGACTATATTATAACTACAATGTTTCTTCCGACTAACCAACAAACAGGTTTAATTAGTCTTCAATAACATGTATATATATATATATATTTTAACGAAATTTTAATTTGTTTGCACCTCAACCGAAATATCTATGCAAGGAGCACCCTGAATTATGGGAAATGTTCTAAGGAGTCAACCTTTACCCTACTTCTATTTTGTAAAGCCTGTTGGTTAATTACTCCAGTCTATTGGATCAATCCGAAACAATCTTTACAGACTGACACTTTGAACAATATTGAATATTCTAAATAGATTCAAGGTCAAAGTACGAAAGTTGCTGGATTGTTTTTCAACCACGTTATTTTCATGGTCAATAAGATGTAGGATATTCAAGGGTTAAATCACCTCAAAATATTTATTTGTTGATAGATGGACAGCAAACTGCAAATATTTTCGAAAAAAGCTTTGTTATTTTAAAATATTGTGATAAAGTTTACGGTTAAGTTCTTACTTTGAAACATATGATTGTTGTTAAATTACATTGTCTAAACTTGCGTTTAACTTCATCCCCATCAGTTGACGGATATTTCAGTTTGTATTTTTGTAAAATCTCGTAACGCGATCTTTCCTGTGGTAAAGTAATTTTGTACAAATTGTATATAGTTTTTGAGCAATTAAATTAACATTTGTAAATAATATTATGAAACAACACAATGTCTCATCAGGGACCCAGTTAAGCACTTTATGAAAGAGGAGTATAATTTATTCAGTAAATATAGGTGGCACGGAAACTCCTATTCTAAGCATGCACCTAAGTACGTTTATCATCAGAACAACGTTTACTTATCAGTGCAGCTTTTTCTGCATTAATTACACAATCATAGCTAGAAATAGTAAATGTATGAATATTTTTTGATAGCCAATACAGGTTTATAATGAATTCACATACCCATCATGCTAATTTTTTAAACTTTATTCAATAAAGTTTTAAAAGGAAACAACTGATTTGTTATTTTTCGTAATTTTATACAGAAACTGTCACGGTTTGTTTCTCTGTTTCAATAAACAGCAAAATCAATATCGATGCAATAGAAAGATCGTAAAATTATCCATGTACCCTCAACTTATCTGTGTGTAGTAGTTTGTATTCAGTATTATACTGCAAAAAAATTACTCTTTTACGTAAGTAATTTGTTATAACTTAAGTTCCAAATAAATATATTATTACTCCCAAGAGATGAATCTGTGTAATCAAAACGACCGTTTAGCGACGAAACTCGAGTACAGAAAATAAAAGTATAAGACGGGATTTTCATTGTTCCTTAATTCGTAGAAGTTTTCATTTTATTAGTATAAATAGTTGTCGAAGTAACAGAATATTAAATTATTCTCTCTGACTTAGGCCCGGCATTGTTAGGTGGTTAGGGCATTCGACTCCTACTCCGAGGATTGTGGGTTCGAATCCCCGTCGCACCAAACATGCTCGTCTTTTCAGCCGTGTGGGCATTATCACGTTACGGTCAATTCCACTATTCGTTAGTAAAAGAGTAGCCCAAGAGTTGGCGGTGGGTGGTGATGACTAGCTGTCTTCCCTTTAGTCTTACACTACTAAATTAGAGACGACTAGCGCAGATAGCCCTCATGTAGCTTTGCGCGAAATTAGAGGAACAAATAAACATTAAGAAAAAACATTTCGTCTATATTATGTTGGATTCAAGAGATTGTATGCAAACTTACAACTTGCTTTTATGAATAAGTTGTGGAAGAGGTTCAAAAATTAAGTATACATAGAAAATAAAAACTAAACATTAACTACGAAATCATATATACATATAAATCATATAAAGAAGACTGAACTTAAAATTGACAAATACTTAAAAAATAATCAGCAAGAATTAAAAACATTAATAACTTTATTAAAGTGCTTCGTTTCTTCGTGATGACTCGTATAATGTAAACTTGTAAAATTAATGTAAACCTATAAGAATGGTCTTTGTTGTGAATAAGAAGATGAGTCTGTTTACAAGTTTATTTTTGGGTTGAAATCTCAAATTTAAGTAGATTCCATTGCGTTGAGACTGATGGTTACCACACTCAACTTACAACTTGCGAGTCACGGGATCAAAACTCGTCGCCAAACATGATCACCTTTTCAACCATAGGGACGTTATAAAGGGTAACCAATCCCACTATTCGTTGATAAAGAGTATCCCAACAGTTGGCGGTGGATGGTGTTGACTACCTGGCCTGTATAGCTAGTACAGAAAACTCTCATAAATTGAACAAACAAACACTTATTCTGTGTGCAGTTCGTCGTGGCCTTGTCAGAATAGTTGCTAATGTGTTGTAGAATCCAGTCTGATATGCCAGTCTGTTTCACCTCTTTATGTATGTATCAGAATATGAACGACAATTAAGTAAATATACATTATTTAGTTGCACATTTACCAGTAAGTTCAACGGCATTTATTTAATAGTCTAACTCACAGTTGATTATGAAGGGAACTCGATTTTACAAATATATTTTCCAGTCTAGATTCTGATGTTTCAGTTAATCCATAATATTAACATTATTACAGTTTAGACCTCAACATAAAACATAGGACTGTATAGTGTTATCCAAAGAAGAGTTTGACAAAATAAGACGCTTCAAACCAGGACTGTCAGATAAATAAATGCCTCAAATAAAGATTTTTTATGCATCACTTGCTTGAGAGAAGGACAAAAGCAAGAAAACAAAAGATCAGATGTTATTTTGCTGTCTTGCTAACATTACTAATTTTTTATATGGAAGGTTCTGGAACTTTAATCTAACTTATACATACCAGATTTGATCAGAAAAAATGATGTGCAGTGAACATTAAACAAGGAAGTATCCAAGAAATACTACCACACGACATGAAGAAAAAATAACAAAAATTGTAGGTGGGCGCCATGTAAAATCAAGCCTAATAGTATGTGTTTTGTTGTTTTGTAGTACAAAACTTTACTACGGGCTATCTACGCTCTATTCACCGTGTGGAATCGAACATGGAATTTTAGCCTTGTGACTCGGTAAAGTTACCGCTGCCCCAACAGGGAGCCCTACAGTGTCTATTATTCTTAAGTATTACGTTTCGTACATTTCTGCTCGTTTCGGCAAAGTTCGGATAGGACAGGTTGATGATTTTTTTTTCATTACGGTTTCTTTGTTTTAATATTCGTAATTTTATTGTAAGATATACCCAGTATACATGTAAGCGGTAGGCTGTTTTACAGCAGAATAACAAGCTAAGTCATTTTGAACAAAAATAACATTAAAACTGTTACAACTTAAGTCAGAGAGGTTTGAATTTCACACAAAGCTACACAAGGGCTATCTGTGCTAGCCGTCCCTAATTTAGTAGTGTAAGACTAGAGGGAAGGCAACTATTCACCACCACACACCGTCAACTCTTGAGCTACTCTTTTACCAACGAATAGTAGGATTGACTGTCGTATTATATCGCCCTTACGGCTGAAAGAGCGAGCATGTTTGATGTAAATTCGCGACCCTCGTATTACGGATTGAGTGCCTTAACCACCTGGCCTTGCCTGGCCTGGAAATGTTTTCAGGTGGGCCTAGAAACAGGTGATCAAGGAAAATTAGTAAGTACTGGACTTATTTTAAGTTATTTATTTGAAGACTGATACTTACATACAATGACTCGTTCAAAACAACAATTTAATTTTAGGCTTTAAACATTGAAAACTGTTTATTACCGCGTTTAATTGAAACGAACTATTTAACTTATTATTATACGTCTATAATTTTAATTACACTATGAGTTTTATGTATGTTCATTCTAATATTTATTTAATTCACATTAAAACAAAAGCCGGAAGAAAGAGGACAATAAATTAAAAATATATAAATTAGAAGAAACGTGTTTAGCTAAACAAAGATTTTCTTATGTTCGTACCTAAATGTATATAAACAATATTCGAGTAATTGTAAATAAACTTTAAAAATCATTAAAGACTAACTTTGAAATAAACAATTCTTTGACGAATGGTTGCCACCTTCCTGTAAGCTACGGTCTGGAATATTTGGCTATATTTTCGAATCATCACCACTTTGTTCATACTTGGTAACAGATTACTTGGTAATGATAAAATTGTTGTGCTACATATTCTCCCCCACCCCCAGACACTGAAATAGCGCTGTACTCCTGACGTATGTAATCTGTAAAAAACAAGAACAATTGAAGAATTGTTCATGGTAATATAGTTATATGCGGTCATTGTGTGCTGAATTATATAATATTACGGCTCTTCAGTTTGAAGTGTGGGGTCTATTTCTATTTCTCAGAAGGTATCCAAGGTCTACCAGAAGTACGTACACCACAGCTAATATTCTAAACAGATTTCATTAACGACTACCAACAACTTAAATACCATACATTTGAAAACAATTAGCTGCTAAAAGACATTTGAAATTAAATATGAAGCTGTTGTGGAAAATTGATGGAATAGATTTTCCAATCATTCCAAGTTATTAAAGCTAATCAAATTACTGTGAAAAACTGTACTATTTATATTTTCTAAACATAAACATATTACTTGAAAACATTATTATATCTACCTGTCTATGATGTTTACGATTCACGTGCGTGACGTCACGACAGAACAAGGTGGTAAAGTAAGTAAAATAATGACGTCACGATGATTAATACAATGACAAATTGTATTCCAGACTCGCGAAGGTTAAACATATACTTACTAGATTCTACGTACGTTCGTTCAAAAACATCTGATTTAAAGTGATGGCATGTAACTAACACACCATAATTTTAAAACCATTGCGAGAAGTCCTTAAGTTCAGTCACAACCGATGTCGCATTATTTGTAGTTACATTACTGTCAATTTAGGAATGTTTTTATTAATAAATTGCAGTAGTTTGCTATCTTACGGAATGTCATTGCCACGAATTTAATAAAGGTGTGTCGTATCGCAAAGCCTTGACATAATTGTATCGACATGTCGTCTGACTTGATATGATTTACGTATGTTCAGGAAATTTGGCAAGCTTTCAATAAACGTTATAAATCCTTTGCACGGGAAAAAATAGAATTTCTAGTAAAGTATTTTTGCTAAAAATAAGTGATTCAATAAAGGAAAATAATTATTGGTTTGTTTGGAATTTAGCGCAAAGCTGCTCGAGGGCTATCTGCGGTAGCCGTCCCTAATTTACTAGTGTAAGACTAGAGGGAAGGCAGTTAGTCATCACCACCCACCTGCCAACTCTTGGGCTACTCTTTTACCAACGAATAGTGGGATTGACCGTCACATTATAACGCTCCCACGGCTGAAAGGGCAAGCATGTTTGGTGTGACGGGGATTCGAACCCGGGACTCTCGGATTACGAGTTGAGTACCTTAACCATCGGAGCATGCTGGGCCAGATAATCATTGACTACTACATGTTGTCTTCATTTGTTTTCTTAAAAACATTTTATGTAAAGTAACATAACAAATTAGCAATTGTAAAATAGAAGACAAATGTTAACTTTAAAAAAAAATTACTTTTACCACCTGTCGTTTAGTTGATCAAAGTTGAGAATTTTTAAACTCGCAACAAAGTGTGAAGTCCTTACATAAGACAATGTCAGTAATATAGATAATGAATTACAGGCAAACTTTGTAACAAAATGTTGGTAACACTTCTTTATCTCGATATGTATCGTATCGCCGCTTCAGCACTTGGATACCTGTCGTGTCGACTACTATGATGAGATACGCACTCGAAGTAGTTACGGTGCTCGACTCCCAATCTATGGATTACGGTATTAAAACAAGTTCGCCCTTACAGTCATGGAACATTATTATGTGACGGTCAATCCCATTTCTCGTTGGAAGGATTACTCCAAAATTGGCGGTTGGTGCTACAGCCTGGTTGTATTCACTCTGTTCAGTCGTTCAGAATTTAGTTCGTTGGTTGATAGATTTAGTACCTTTGCATAAAAAGCAAATAAACAAAGCTAAAAAATAAGAAATATAAATTGTTTACAAACAGCTCGATGACGTTTGAGCACGTTTGCAAATAACAGAAGTTTTGAATTAATCGAGAGCGAAAATCGTAGATATACATTCTTCAATAATTATTAAAGTCTATTACCTGTTAAAGTTAGCAAGCAGGCCACGTTTTATTAACTTTAAACAACCAACTTTTCTGGTAAATCAACAGCTATAATATTTATTTTAAGCACAACGTTCTACAAAGTTAAAACACGTGACCATGCTTTGTGCAATTGAATCTGTATCGTGTCTCTGAACACATTCTGAATTAACAAACGAAATATCACTTGACAGCTTCTTCATTGATTATAAGCTAAAGTACTCCGAAAGTATAAAAAAATTCACATTTTAATTCTTTTTAGCATCGCTATAGTCAGTATTAAGATGGTGCTTTATAAAGTTGCCAAACCTATTCCTGTGGCTCCAAATAATAAATCACAAAACAAATTCACAACATGATTGGTACCTGCTGGTCAATAAGTTTCGACGACTGTTAAGATTAAATTACTCAAACTATTTAATAAACACTTATACTATGCTTCATTGCTTTTGTGGCTCAAATGTTACACAATTTGAATTTAGCAAATCGATATTAGATCTGTTATTCACAGTGCTCGATGGTTGGTCTATTATCCACAGTGCCGAATTAGATGGATAGCAACCCATTCAATTGTATTGGCACAATTTTGAACTGCTTTACGAGGGGGATTCGTGCATAGCAGTACTGCATGGTGATTTAAAGGGTCTAAATCCGACCCTGGTTGTCCGTCAGGGTGGCATACATTTAATTTAGTTCTTTTTAAATAAAAATGAAAGAAATTAGAACAAGCAAAGAAATAATAGTTTGAATAATAAAAAACATATAATAATCTTCATCAAAATGGTTAAGATGTTGGAAGTTTCTTTAATTAATGCATGTTGTGTTTTTTCATTACCAACAGCCAAGATGAATAGTTCCCCAACATGGTCTAACATTTGTTAGGAAAGATTTATTTGGGCTTGTAAACTAATTTTTTCAGACATATAATGGCATACATAAACCGTGAAGAATCTATTTTTAAGTTATAGTTTTCACTCTGATGCCAACATATTTTTTCTTTAATAATATAACAATAATAGTACAGATTACAAGAAGCTTTATAACAGTGGTGCACAAACTTTTGAGTCAGGGGCTACAAACAGACTTCTCGTAACCATTGGGGGCCACAAAAAAGTGAAGATTAAAATCGTCCCAAAGTTGTTTCACACAAGATGGACATCACATTTAAGAACACACAAATAACGATTACATAAGAGCTTGCACATTATTCTAAAAAATGTTATGATACGTCAATTGTCACAAAGTCAGTGCGATGGATGGTGCTGCACGTCATTTACGAGCTTAGAAATGTCCGGCTTGATGTTTGACGTTGAAAGACGCAAGACTGCTTCCAGATGATTATCAATCAGCTGATTGCGAGTGTTGTTTTTGTTCAGTTTCACATGCGAGAAAGCCTGTTTGCAGGAGTACGTGCTGCTAAACATGCTGGTGTGGAAAAATGTGTGTTCTCTTTCAGATTAGCAAATGTATCAGGCAATGTTTGCAGAAGTCAAGCAAACTATTTTTTCGGTAAATAGCACGCAGTTCATCAGATGTCGTGAGTTGAAGGATTAAATCAAAGTATCTAGCTTCCCAACATAAACTTGTGTGCCAATGTCTTGATTCTTCTGTAGATGTGACTGAAAAGTGGGAAATTGCATAAAGTTGTTTGATGCTTTTTGCTGCCGGAACAATTACAACTTTGTCCTAAAAGCTGAAACGTGATTTGTAAGCTGACAGACAAGCCGATTTTTGCCTTGCAACTTCAAATTCAGATCATTCAAGTGTTGTGTCATGTCGACCAGAAAGATCAAATCAGCTTGCCATGCTGGATCAGTCATGGAAACACTTCTGTGTCTTTGTTCTTGCTTCTGAGGAATTCTATCACCTCATCAATCAACTCCCAAAATCTTCTGAGCATCTTCCCTCGACTCAGCCAGTGTACTTCACAGTGTGATACACAAGGTCATCATAGTCTGAATCAATTTCTTCGAGAAGACTTCAAAACTGACGGTGATTGAGGCCTCGTAATTTGATGAATTAATGGTTTTCATCACTAGTGCCATCAGTGTCTAAAAACCAAGTTCTTTAGTGCACAGGTTCTCTTGGTGAATTATACAGTGCAACTTCACCAACTGTCTGTTCTGCTTTCCTCGATGCTTTAACAACAGTGCTATCAGCCCCCTACTTTCTCCGGTTATGGCTGGTGCTCCATCAGTTGTCACACTTACCGTTTCGTAAAATTCAATGAAACACTACTACACAGTCGTACTGTCTCCTCGAATAGAGCAGACCCAGTTGTCTGATCCTTCATGAAACCCATGCCTATTAGTTCCTCTGTGATATGAAACGATGACGACACATCACGAACAAAAACTAGCAGCTGTGCTGTTGAACTGATGTCAGTCGACTCGTCTGCTGCCAAAGAGAAGTAGACAAAGTTGGCTGCTTCATTTGTAAGCTGCCTTGTCACGTTTGCTGAGAGGTGTGAAATTCTTCGTTGAACTGTCATACGATTCAAAGCCACCGTCTGTAGCTTGCGAACTGCTTCCGGACACAACTTTTCCGATCAGGTAATCATGCATTGCTTGACAAAATCACCATCAGTGAATGATCGATCAGATTTCGCTGTCATCAACGAAATATCTTAACTGACCTCATATGCTGTAGCACTTAAATTTGCTGACTGCTTTGAGAAAACGTTCTGTTGGTGATTCAGCGACTGCCGCAGAGATTCAATTCGAGCTGTTCGTTCATCAACGACAACGTTGTGGAAATCTTTATGCTTCGACTCATAATGACGCTTTATATTGGATACTTTCGCCACTGCTACTGTCGAATGACACAGCAGACAAATCACGTTCTTCTGTTGTTGAACAAAACAATATTGCGCAGTCCAATCATAATGAAACTGCCGGTTTTCGTCGTCAATTTTTCTTTTACGATTAGCTGCCATTTTTGTTAAAAATAGTATCAAAATAGGACTCGTAAGTAAATCTCAAAAAACAATTAGAACGCGTGAGATTTCGTAATTACGGAAATATTACGTAACTGCGCCAATAATTAAATGCCTATGTATTAACAAGATTTGATTATTAAATTTTATTTATTGCTCGACACAAATATGAAATCAACCAATCTAATGCATATTTTTCTATAGCGCTTAATCTTCGCGCAGACGCGAACTCTCCATGTTTGACTTTCCCGTTGGACATCGCGAGCCGGACTTTGTGCACCATTGCTTTATAACATTTTATTAACACCTAGCGTGTATTTGCGAAGTTAAATACCATTTCTGGAATTAATTATTGAGAAGCCTTCTTGCAGCAAGTCTGAGGACTTACCTCTAAAAACTGGGTTTCAATACTCATGTTGGGCAGAACACAGGTAGTTTATTGTGCAGCTTTGTGCTTTACAGTAAACGAACAAAGTAACTAATGAGAAACATTTGCCAACAATTATCAAAAATACTCTTAAAAACGTTTCTTTATATTTTAATTTTGTAAATAGTTTTGAATGAAACGTTTTTTGTTTGATGTTGCATATGATGTATCACATTTATTGACATGTTATGGAATACATATATTTGAAAAGAAAAATAAGAAAATAACTTCCAATTACTTCAAACTTGCTTTGTAACTACATGGACCAAAATACTACATTCTCCCCCTCTCATTATTCCCTCTATCATAATACTTTTTTATGAAAGTACAACTCAAAATGATTTCTTCCATCGTGTTTCTACTTTACTACACTAGAATAGTATGTAATTATATACCATGAAAATTATTATTACTTCAGAGCATTGTTGGCAATGTTAAAAGTGAATTTAGTTGGTCAGCGTTTATTGGTGCAAAACAACTAGGTTATCTGCGACAAAGAACCGGTACAATAAAATAAAATTATTCTAACATGTAAAAAAAATCAAGTTAAAACAATTGCTAGAATTCGCATACAATATTTAAATAGCAATAAAAAAGGCCAATGAACAGTGTCATCATCGCTAATGACAGTGTCTAGCGTGGGGGTTAAGCCCGTGGAAAAACATGTCTAAAATGGCGAAGGTATGACAGTAAGAAGTAAAACGTGGGCTACTATGATTTGAATGCCACATAGGCCATATCAGTGCTTCAGTCCCAGATAAAAGAAAACGATGAGTTATAAACTGTGATCACTATGTAGCCGAGTCAGGATAACTTACCTCTTCCGATGCTTAAGTTAACAAACGGCCAAAAATGAACAGAAAATTATGTATAAATATAATAGGAGAATGGCTAAAAGATGTTAGGCAAATAGAAAACGGTAATTTTAATTTGGAGTACTTGCCTTCCTCAGATAACTTAACGAAAGGTCGCAGATGGTTAGTAATGAGCCATGGTGGTATAGGTTAAGTAGTGGAGACAACAACGCCATTCTAAGAGAGGCACAATTAAGCCAGCTGTGTCTTCACATGAAGGCCAAATGGAAGTATAGCACACCATCTATTCTGAAAGAGCATCGCCCATTGAAAAAGATTATCTGCTAAGTATCGCAGTTTGAAGCATACTGTAAAGAAAACTGCACATGCAGAGGTGAAGAAGCGGTTTATGGGGGCTCAGCGTACAAACTCTGGACTGTTAATGTGTGAAAAGTCCCAATGCAGCGCCAAAGTCCGAGATGGTAAACATGGTCCAGTATTTTCAAGACTGAGGTACTGGTAGAACCATAGACCAAAGACTCACAGCCCAATTTGGATCGAATGAGGGCACAATAGACCTTGAGCATAGAACATCGAGTTGCTCCTCAAAAGGTGGAAGAGATGGCATGGAGGATGTTTAGTTCCCTTGTACACTTGACACATATTTACTTGATGTTAGGAATGAAGGTCATCTTGTGGTCAAAGATAAGCCAAATAACACTGGTTTAAAAAGAAATTGAGGCAAGCACAAAAATAGCTGTTTTAACCTAATTTGGGGGTGCTGAATTCAGATTTGAAATCCGTTTTTACTCATCACCTCTAGTTTTTTAGATATGCATACTGTACATTTTGTACACATACTGTACACAAAGG
Organism: Carcinoscorpius rotundicauda; assembly: GCA_011833715.1. Taxonomy (NCBI): domain Eukaryota; kingdom Metazoa; phylum Arthropoda; class Merostomata; order Xiphosura; family Limulidae; genus Carcinoscorpius; species Carcinoscorpius rotundicauda. The sequence goes on along the minus strand of CM022396.1, from coordinate 19,891,369 downwards.
GGTATATGCATTCAGGGTTAATTTCTAATATTGTGTGACTTACGTCTTCTTTTTTAGTTATTATGCAATAAATGTAAGTGATAGCATTAAATTATATATATATATATATAGCTATATATCAAGACGGATTTTGGCAGTTAAGCCTAGCCAACACGTCTCAATCAACAGCCAGTAGTGCACTGGCAGTCAGCGCAGGAGGTTGGTGTTCCTCGACAATTGTGTTACACAATCTTTTGGATATATATTTGTATTACAAGTTCCAACGACGCAAATAATTATTATTGCCTTACATATGATTAAATTTTACTTTTTTTCAGATTCTCCAATGGCTTCAAGCTCGTCAAAAAACCGAGGTTGCCTTAACAAGCCCAATTCTTTCTGCTACGTGTGTGGGGACTTCACGACAGTTGCACAGCGTCGAACCATCACTTCCCTCCTCAGAACTGCCTACTTTCATTATTTTGACTGTAAAATTGGTGATCAGCACAAATCTTGGGCTCCACACATCTGTTGTAAACCCTGCTACAATGGACTAACTACTTGGTTTAATGGCAAGAAAGCGGCTTTCAACTTTGCAGTCCCGATGCTTTGGAGAGAGCCAAGAAGCCATGCAGATGATTGTTATTTTTGTCTAACAAATATAACTGTTTTCAATGCATTTTCTAGAAAAAAGATAAAATATCCCAACCTTCCATCTTCTATGAGACCCGTTCCCCATTCAGATGATCTTCCTGTCCCAACACCTCCAGTAAATAAGGATCTTCTTTCCTCATCAGGTGAAGAAATGCTTCCAAGGAAAGATTCTGCCAAGTCAATCTCTTCCGAAGATATTGACTCTTCTTATTCAGGAACAAGTGACAACGAGCCACACTGGATCACGCAAGAAGACCTGAATGACCTTGCTCGTGATTTGTATCTGTCAAAACAGCAGTCAGAGCTCTTGGCTTCTCGGCTTAAACAGTGGAAAACAAGTTGTGCTACTGCACAAATGTACCTGGCTTTCACTTTCCTTGGTTTGCCATATAATCCTTCATACTGGCATCTTTTCACAGACTCTTCCAAGCGAAGTCTCAAGGCTGTGCTTCTGCACAACGGGAATAAATATCCCAGCATTTCCACTGCACACTCTGTCCATCTAAAGGAGTCCTATGACAATATGGAGCTTCTTTTAGAAGCTGTTAAGTACAACCAGTGGAGTCTGTGTGGGGACCTCAAGGTCATTGGTCTTCTTATGGGTATGCAAGCGGGCTTCACAAAGTACTGTTGCTTTCTCTGTCTCTGGGATAGTCAAGCTGTATCCCAGCATTACAAGCAGAAATACTGGGGGTATAGAAGCACTTTCATTCCTGGCGAACACAGCGTCAAGGAGAATCCTCTGGTTGACATGAAGAAGGTGCTTCTTCCTCCTCTTCACATCAAGATTGGTTTGATGAAGAATTTCCTTAAGGCCATGGACAAAAATGGTGCTGCCTTCCAACACTTGTCTTCTGTGTTCCCAGGTCTCAGTGCTGCTAAGCTCAAAGAGGGCATCTTTGTCGGACCTCAAATCCGAGAAGTGCTGAAGGATACTGATTTTGAGGAGCTTCTTACCTTAAAGGAACTGAGAGCATGGAAAGCATTTAAGTCAGTCTGTAGTGGCTTCCTTGAAAACACACTCGTACCAAATTACCAAGCCTGTATTGAGAAGTTGCTAAAGACTTATGAGGATAGAGGATGCCGAATGTCACTCAAAATTCATTTTCTCCATTTCCACCTCAACTTCTTCCCTCCAAACCTTGGAGCAGTGAGTGATGAGCACGGAGAAAGATCCCACCAAGACATTACGAAGATGGAGAGCAACTACCAAGGCAAGTGGAACCCCAGCATGATGGAGACTTCTGCTGGATGCTCTTACGTGACATCCCGGAGGCAAAATACACTAGATCATCTAAGAAAACACACTTCTAATTGTCTGCGGTACTATGAATTGTGTACATTGTGTCTTCCAAGTATATTTATTCCGTCAATGTTCTTTATCTATCCTGTTTTATCTGTAATAAGCTGCTGCAACTGTTGAAATAAGCACGTATATACTCTGTATGTACTAAAATGAGACTATTTAAAAGCCAGAAAACTAGAGGTGATAGAGCAAAACTGTTTATAAATTTGAATTCAGCACACCCAAATTAGTAAAAAACATCAATTCACATTCTTGCCTCAGACAAAAAATATTTTTTGTAAACCAGTGTAACTGTGCCTCAGGGACCATGGAAAGTACAATAACATCGAGATGGAGCTCAGAATCGACTTAAATATGGATGCTAGTTGGAAACTTAATCCAAAATTCCTTCTAGCTTCGATCTCTTACCTGCCGAGCATGGGCACAGGCTTGCTGGAGAGCAGCGCAGTTTGAAAGTGTGGATATCTACGAAAGGTATTTCAGGCCCGTTTTAAACCCTTACATGCTATTTGGCATGCGGATTCCCACCATAGACGAGGGTACCGTGGAAAACGTGCCAAGGTCTTAGGAATAGATTGAGCAGCTGCCTAAACAATACAGTCAGTCACTGCTGCCACGAGTCGTCTATTGATGGCTTACAGATGATGGCAGGATCAAATTCCAAGAAAGCAGTAAAAGAAGGCCAGTTGGTCTGATGCAACTTCCACCGAGGCACGTGAGTCAGGTGGTAACGACTGTGAACAGTCTTCCTCAAAATGATGGGAAAATCATCATTGCCCAGTGGGTCACTATCAACCCTAGCCCAGCACGGCCAGGTGGTTAAAGACCTCGACTTGCAACATGAAGGTAGTGGTTTCGAATCCCGATCACACCAAATATGGTCGCCTATTCAGCCATGGAGATTTTATAATGTTATGGTCAATTTCACTATTCATTGTTAAAATAATAATCCAAGAATTTGTTGTGATGACTTGCTGCTTCTTCCCTCTTACACACCTAAACTAGGTACAGCTAGCGCAAATAGCCCTGGTTTAGTTTTGGTCAAAATAAAAAATAACAAGATAAACAGTGTAAACCCTCCGAGAAAGGTGAAAAGGATCGGATAAAGAATTGACTAGGTGCATGGAAATAAGTATAAAAACTGATATAGAACAGAAAAAAGTTGTGATCCTAGGGTATACAATATACGGAACTACCTCTCCCATCAATATCATCACTACCTGAGAAGGGATTATGTCCATTAAACTCCCCCAGGATTAGAAAGGAATACAGCAATTGTTCAATGACAGCATCAAGTTTTGATTGATCGTAGGTCTCTCCAGGAGACAGCTAAAGAGAGCAAACAGTGAGATATGACCTAAGGAAACATGAAAAGCTACGGCTTTCAAGGGTGTATTGAGTGGAAAAGACAGGGCAAGCACGTATTGGACGACCAACATTATCATCTCTCCATGCACTCGTCCATCACACAACCTGCCATTCTGGTATAAAGAAAACTGCTGAAAGGTGACTGTATCTTAGAATTGAGAAGTTCATTGTGTTTTAGAATAGATGTTTTTACCAAGTTGTCCTCAGAACGTAGCTTACTGAAAAAAGGAAGACATCTGTCCCAAAGAACGGAGAATTAAAAATCGTTGAATAGATTCCAAATATAGTGGTAATTTTGCCAGAAAGTCGTCTATGCGTAGTCGTTCACCAATTAGCTGTATTTTTATTATTTTATTTTATCAAGGATTTGGTAATCCATAAGACAGAGAAGATTCAGTGCCCACTATCCAGTCCACCATGAAGCCATACGAGAGGACGCACTACAATACTATACAAGGACAATGCGGCAATGCCAGGGTTTCGTGAGCACTATACCCAAACGCCAGCATTAGTCACAATGTCTACCATACCCGTTGAGAACGTACAACACTGGTGCTCAGTTGACATAAGCCCAACAGGACCAGTCGATTGACCCTAGGATCCACTTCAAAACCGCCCATCTACAGGAATTAAAGGCCAAAGTGGCACATTGGAGTTGGACCCGTCAACCACCAGGATTCTCTCCATCCCTTCATGGGTCGCCATGCGTGTAAATGCGTAGGTGGATGTTCACATTCAAAAGGAGGTAAAATAAAAGTAAATAAGCTTCTCTGGAAGGTCCCCTCGCCACGTACATGAATAAAGCTCGAAGGAATTAACGAGAGAAAACATCATGAGCATTTAATTTGGTAGTTTGTTGATCCAAACTTTGTGCTAAGTGATAGATTTGTGCTCCATATGGCAGGTTTGCCTGTTCCAAATTGCAGATTTATATTTTATATGGCAGCTGTGTTTTCCACATGGAATATTAGTGTTTTAAATAACAGCTGTATTCCACATGCAACTTGGTATTCTTGGTACATGCTTTGCTCCGCATTGCAGTTTTGTGTTCTGTATAACAGGTTTTTACTCTTCATAGTAGCTACATGTTATAAATGACAGCTTTATGTTCCACATGGATATTTTGTGATCTGTATGTCTGTTGTACCCAGCAACATAATGGAAAAGTAAATTAATAGAACTATATTTAATACTTTTTACCAAACATACAAAATAGCATTGGTGAAACTCATATTTGTTAAGCATAACTGATAACGAGACAAAAGAAAAATAATTTTATTAAGCAATGGATTCATTCTTGGTTCCTGTTGCTGTTTTATACATTAAAATCTAAGTAGCCTTTTACTGTACTTATGGTTGATAATAACCACTGAAAAGGGTTGAAGGCTATGGTATAAAAAAAAAACACGTGTAAACAAACTTTTGTAATTACTATTTAATATTTTGTGTTAATTGGCCTTGAAGAAGTCATTTTGTTAGGCATGTGGTTGTATTTACGGAAAAGTTCCATGTTCACAGGTTGACATTCTGTGTGCTTTAAAGTTATTCTTTGTTTGATGGCTTTATCATAAAAGGAAATCAACTTTCTTGAGTACCAGACATTCTTTAGAGGCAGAGTTAATTACAACTACAAAAACCAAATTAAACGTATCATTGCTCAATGAAAGTTCTAAAGTTATCAAACAACCAACAAAATTCAGATTAACTGCAGACTTATAACCCACTCTCTGTAGCCGATAGGGAAAAAAAAAGTCGTTAATCATAAGGTTATTTAATCAAAAGACTCATCTGACATGCTTAGCTAGCAATCTAAAAACGAAAGAGGGCGCACTCAAAAAAGTTGCTTCCAATCAATTCCGACACAGTAAGTATTGAAAACACTAACTTTCTTCGAAGCAGCTCTATAAAGAAAAATTAAGTAAATATATCCTTACATTTCATTGTTTCTTTAAAATTAACGTTTAATGAAGAACCTAGTGAAGTGAACGATTAATTCAAAAATATAATAACGGCAACTGTTAGGGTTGAAGAGTTTGATTTTAATTATTACAACGTTATCACCTATAGTATTAAGTCATAATCAGAGAACTACATTCAAAATTAGAGTTGAATATCAGACAATATTTCAGACTCATGAAGATGAGAAAAAGTTTTTATGTGGTATTAAGTTGTTCATTTTCCATGAAAATAAAACGGATAAAAATATTAATGTAGAAAAGTTGCAGTCCCTGAATATTTAGTTATCTTTGGCTTTAATAACTTTATCAGTAGAATGTCCGCTATTTTTCTTTTCGTGATGTTTGGTCTTCTTTCGATAATTTCAACGTTGTGTTCAGTAAAGTGTTTTGTTTCTTTGAGATATTCTTTAAGTGCGAGATTCATTTCCTTCTTGAATTCTTTAAAAAAAAGTGGTTACACGAGTTGCATTTACGGATGACTCTATTGTTTTTATTTTTAGTGGCGTAATTGTTAATAAATAGAGTGTTGATTTTAATACCTTGATTTTGTATGGTTCTGAGATTTATGTCGATATCGTATATCTTTGTGAATTTTTTCTCACTCAGCTACGTTTTTGTTGGTGTGTTTGATTGGTTAGAATTTCGTTTGTTTTGTTTTTGAATTTTGCGCAAAGCTACTCGAGGGCTATCTGCGCTAGCCGTCCCTAATTTAGCAGTGTAAGACTAGAGGGAAGGCAGCTAGTCATCACCACCCAACGCCAACTCTTGGGCTTCCTTTTTACCATCGAATAGTAGGAATGACCATCACATTATAACGCTCCCACAGCTGAAAGAGCGAAAATGTTTGCTGCGACCCTCGGATTACGAATCGAAAGCCTTAACACACTTGGCCATGCCTTTGGAATTTCGTGGTAAGATACTTGAAGGTTATTTCGATAGTTTCCCTAATTTAGCAGCGTAGAGGGAAGAAAGGCAGCCATCACCGCCCACCACCAACTCTTGAGATGGAACGATACATTATAATGCCCCAAAGACTGAAAGGGAGAGCGTATTTGGTGTCATGGGGATTCGAACTCTCAAACCTCAGACTGTGAGGCGAATACCCTTAACTATCTGGCCATGACGGGCTCGTTGGTGTGTTCGATATAAAGAATTGTAGTGGTAACAAAGTTGGAGTTGTTATCATATTTAACAGCTATTATTTTCTTTGGACATGTAGATTTGTTGTTAACAACTTCTTTTAGGTTGGAACAGTTTTTGAATGAAGACTTTTTTGAGGTTCATCGTCTAAGTTGTTTAAATAACATATACTAAATTATATTTAATTTACTGAAGAATTTTCCATCAACTCATCAGGAATCTTAAAATCTTAAGGTAAAAATAAACACAAAAAATGAAATCTAGAATTATGAACGCTAAGATATAACCCTAATCTTATCATCAACAAGGAGACAATGGCCAAAACATTATTGTAATGAATAAAACAGAGTATATATCTCTGATGAACGAAATATTAAATTACCTCAGAAGATACTTAAAAACAGATGAAAACCAAAAATAGTCTATAAAAAACAAATGAAAAACTTCTAAAGTAACTTGAATAAAGAAGGCTGCATAACCAGTTAGTTTAGAAACTGGTTACAGCGCACCGATAGAGAACTATGCAACTCTACTGTTAAAAATTCATAAATCACCAAGATTCCTCCTTTAACCTTGGGAAATATCTGAACTGGATTATTTCACAACAGAGAAACACAAGTAACACCATTAAAACGTCCTGCATTTTGTCGATTCTTTAGTATAACTGAACAATCTATATATAAAGAGAAGAAGCCTGTAATATTCTTATTCAACTGATTACCAAAGACTGGAAATTCAAAATTTCCACATCCTCATCAAACCTTCCAATCTTGTTTAAACCACGAAGTTCGACTTGAAATTCAATGACATCATCTGTTGTCAAATCGATGATATTTATATGGGGACTACCAAGTGCTTTAGTAAACACAATTTTTATTTAACTGGAAACAGGCTTTAAACACAACCATCTCTAAACCTTCATATCAGTTAAGATATGTCGATGATGTCGTCGGAATGAACTCCGACAAAGAAAGATTCTCAAACGACATCAACGACCTACAACTGATAACAAGAAAATTTTCTTCTTAAGGTTTCTGAATGCCCACATTGTGAGAAAACAATCAGGATTTGCGATTAAAATTCATAGAAAAGCAACGAACTCACAAGAATACCTAAATTAGTCAGAAAAAAAATAACTAAAGAATTGACGGTGGGTGTTTTTTACTGGTTGACTTCCTTCCAGTTTATCATCTCAAAATTAGGGAGTTATATGTTAAAATAGCTCTAATGTAGCTTTGCTTGAAAAATCTAAAACAAATCAATAATATATTTTCTCTAATGTTTGTCTACCTAAAGTTCAACCATCAGGTATTTAATCTTAAATTAAGAACATACGGTCAGGTTTCGCGGGCGGCTCTAGTTTTCAATTTCCTAAACGGTAGCGATTTCGAAGAAACGAAAATTCTAAAGGCAACAGAATTTATTTAAATAGGGAAGAAACGGACGAACAGAGTAACGTATTTGCTACGTTAACCAAGATTATTTATTTTAAAACTGTAACAGCAATAGTTATAAACAAGTCTTTGTTCATCGCCCTAAGGAACATTTCGCTAAGAGTTCAAAATTGAGGGCACGTGCATCCAGTTCCTGTCCTCAACAGTTCCGTCTCCTAGGTGACTGTGGTGGCACGATTTTATCAGTTTCTATTGGCTAAACATATTTATATATTTTACTTTAAAGACTGATTTAAATACCACCCGTCCTCACAAATATTTAAATAACTAATATGATTTCGTTCTGGAACTACCTGGAACAAATATGCTGTACATTTTCATGACAAGTAACACCCTGAAAGTTAGATAGTGTTTTGAAGATAGTGGTTTGTATGTCAACAGTTATTTCGAAATCGTGATAACTGGCATATGTCGTGAAATGAGAAAGATACTTTCTCTTGGATGAACGGAATCTAAACTCAAAATATTTCGTTTGTCAGGGGAACACCCAGATTACCACCAAGGGTAAAAGTACCCAAATTAAATAGTTTTGTTTGTTATTTCAACCGCTTTAATTAAGGACCGCAGTTGAAATAATAGCCTTTGTTTTGTAACGCTTATTATCCATCAGTTAAGATCAGCAAAACCTGCCTAGCACGTATACGTATGTATTATTAATACTTTTTATATTTATATTAAGTACTTTGTTTTCATTCGTTTTCCTTCCCCTTTGAGCCTCTCTTATTCATACAGTCTTTAGGTAACTTGGACAGTTGTAATTATTCTGAAAAAGCTATGATTTTATTAATTTGATTTGTATAAAATTACCAAATATGAGTTCTCAATAATAAATACTGCATAATAAATGTAGCTAACGTAAGTATTTACCTCGCTAACCTTTATTAATGGTGGGAAAGTTGGACGGTACTTTACGATATTGACGCCAGCCTAGTGATGTTACGCACGACTTCAGTATCTACTGCTTAATCAACGAATGGCAGTATTATAAAACACATGGCAATTATGATACGTTTGTTATATATGGATATTAGGGTTTGCCAGGTCAGTTGGGCTCGAATGATACTTTGATTGGTCAGGCCATTACCAATGATTGGCATACTATCGGGACCCAAAGCTTTGTTTGTTTGTTTGTTTGTTTATTATGAATTTCGCGAAAAGCTACTCTAGGGCTATTTGTGCTAGCCGTCCCTAATTTAGCAATGTAAGACCAGAGGGAAGGCAACTAGTTATCACCACCTACCGCCAACTCTTGGGCTACTCTTTTACCAACGAATAGTGGGATTAATAGTCACATTATAACGCATCCATGACAGAAAGGGCGAGCATGTTTGGTTCGACCGGGATTTGAACCTGCGACCCTCGGATTGCAAGTCGAACGCCTTAACACACTTGAGGAGCCCTCGAGTAGCTTTGCGCGAAATTAAAAAAGAAAGGATAGCCGTTAGAAGCAAAACGTATGTCCTGACTAGTGTCAAAGTTAGAAGTGAGACAAGCTTGTCAGAAGTACTCAAGCTTCTTCCATAAACAAGCTAGGACCAGGCCATACTTTCGTAACTAGAATGGACGTTTTGTGTTATGTAAATGTTTTGTAAACGACAACATGTCGTGTTGTGTTTGGATTTTCATATCTATTATTTATATTTCCATATTTATATTACTGTTTCAAAGTTTAAACCAATAAAATATGTTGTTATTCATTTAAAATAACATTTAGAAATTTCTAGAATTAGGTAGATCAATCAATTGACTATAAATGGAATTTTGGCGGCCTAGTGTCTAGACGACAAGTCTCGTGCAAAAACAGACATGCGCAGATTACTCTGGAACTCTGTGGAAGTTACGCGATGGTTCGAGAAATGTAGGCCAACTAATATATAAACAGACGAAAATGTGAGAGAGGAAAGAAGAGTCAGTCATTCGTTTGAGAAATTTTAAACGTTTGCTGCGTGTTTATTCAACTTGGATTTGTGACTGAAGCTAGATCTACAGAAGCTGTGATTTTATTTCGTCAATCTCTACGATTCGTTCGAATTACTAGTTATACTGAAGATCAACACGTGTGGAACTGTTTAGGGGAGACCGGGAAAATTGGAAGGCGATAGATAAGTTTGAGACGTTCATCGGAGGCCTCGTGAAGGGAACTTCGTCGAATTTATTGAACTGTGAATTGTTTCTGGACTTTCATTCTAGATTATTATATTGGACACAGGCCAGTACCATTTTGTATTGTAATTAACTTTGAAGGTTGAAACCAGTACTATTTTGTATTGTAGTTAATTTTGAATATTGAAACTGAATATCTGTCATTGTTATTATATAATTTATGTTATCTCTGTCATATATATAATAGCTTATTGTAATAGATTATACAAGCTGTTATCTGTGTCTTTCTGTTGCGTTCAGTCTACATAAAACATAAAAAACGTAACATTTTGGCATAGTGTAATGGATTAGAGCCCACTGTACGATGAAAATTATGGAAAATGGAAAAACAAACGCAAGCAAAACCAATACGAAACCAGAAAGTCAATGAAAAATTTTATTTGTTTACTTAAATATCTCCATACTCTAACTCCAAAATATATATATTTATAATTATTATCTGTTTATAGCGAGTCATTACGTTGAACCAAAAACTCAATTCAAACTAATGAAATCATAAACTGATCACAATTTATTAGAGATAGAATGGGGAGGGGGCTGACCTTTGTCCCGGCATCTATGACAAAGAACGAAAACATATTTTAAAAATATTCACACTATTCTCCGTTTTCAAGACCTTCGTGTATCAGAAATCCCCTTGTGGGAACGCAACATTGAGAAGCATTAATTACAGTGATTCTGCTCTCAAATAAGGTATGTGACTCGAGTATAAATCAGGAAGGAAATGTATTTGGGATACAGAAATTCAAGCACAACAGTGCCTTATATTGGACATTTGTAATATACATATTTTAAAAAATAAAATACCAATCTCTGCATTTAAGTTAGTAAAATGTTGCAGTTATTCGTCGCCAAGTTTCAAAAACGCGATATGTAAGTCATCAATAATACTAAAAAAATCCAAAGCGGTTGAAGCACCGAAAAATCAGTTAACACTAAAATTATGCATTGTAATGCTATTTTATGAAATTGTTTTCTTTTTAATTTTGCGCAAAGCTACTCGAGGGCTATCTACGCTAGCTGTCCCTAATTTAGCAATGTAAGACTAGAGTGAAGGCAGCTAGTTACCATCACCTACCGCCAACTCTTGGGCTACTCTTTTACCAACGAGTAATGGGATTGACCGTCACATTATAATGCCCCCACGGCTGAAAAGGCGAGCATGTTTGGCGCGACGAGGATGCAAACCAGAGACCCTTAGACTACGAGTCGCACGCCTTAACCCACCTGGCCATGCCGGGCCCTATTAACTTGTAACGAATAGTGTAGGCAGAGAAAAAGTGTGACGGAGAAACATGCATGTTTAAATGTCTTATGATTAATCTAGGTTCAGGGTTTAGATCTTGATTTTAGAACCAATTTATTTAAATTAAGTGGTCTAAGAATATGTACTTCAGGCCAACTGGAAGATGTTTCTGAAGAAGGTATGAAGACGGGGAACTTCTTTGTGGTGCTGTCAAGATTCACGTGAATATATATATCGTAAGAAGGTCGTATACTACACGTTGCTTTGCAAGTTTTAAAACTACAAAAATGAGTTTCGAAATAAGAAACACCGCTTACTAATTATTATACGGCAATTATATACCAAATACTGTAGACTATTTTATGAATTAAATTTCAAAACTGTAATAGATTTCTTTTGCCACACGTCAGATAAATGCTTATATTTGGGTGAAAAGATGTAATAAAGCTCATGATAAGAAGAGGGTTTTGAATGTATTAATATATTCAACATACACTGCTGGCCAAAATCTTATGGCCAATGAACATTAAAAAAATATACATTTTTCGTTGTTAGACTCAACCACTTATTTGAGTAGAGCTTCGAAAGATGAAAATGAAAAAAAGTGAAAATAAAAATAAAAAAACCTTTTAAGCATTAATATGGAAAATGTGAACACTATGAAATTAGCCAAAATACTCTCTTTTTCTTGATCTGAAAGCGCAATTAGCCCTCATGTAGCTTTGCGCAAAATTCAAAAACAAAACACCAACTTAACCTAAAGATAACCTAGGAAGGTCAAAACGTCGTTCTCTCCTTATTAATAAAAGTGTTAATACCCATATCAGCCATTCAGAGATACATTTTTATTTCATGTGAGTTTTTCGTCATCAAGATTTAAAATGTGATCTATATTATTGCAAGTCACACATTCCATAAGTGAAACAGTGTCCGTATTATTACAAGTCATTGTTTGTTGGAAACGTTAAGTGGAATAATGTTTAGTAATAAAATTGTTTTTTTATGTTGGAAGAACAAACCTTATTGCAAGTATTAACAGCATTATTGCAAAAAGTTAAATTATCTTTCTATTATTACATATTATAACATGTATTAATAGACCATTTGTTAAACCATAAACTCTTTTGTTTATCATTAAAGTGGAAGCGTGTTTTACAACCACATTTAGTAAGAGTCGTGTATCTTGCTTAAATATCCCAACAGGATAATCGAAAGCCATTTTTTAAACTTTAAACATTTCAATTACAAGTCACATTAATTTATAGTTTTTAGTCTTCACTGTATTTCTACTCGATAGTAGAATCCAGAAGTAAATGAAAGATGAATACAGTGAGTTAGGTCAACAATAGAATTTACACTGCACTTTTTAAAAAATCTTGTGACTTTAAGATACTAACGTTTATCTACGCCATAGCGTAAAAAATATCCACTCAGGTTTTTAAATAGAAGTACGTTTATTAAATACCAGTATAGCAGATATTTCTACCACTATATTTTGTTTGTTAGAGAACTATCAAAGGAAAAGTGGTTCTGGTAGATTTCAAAGCATATTATAGGTCTACCTCTGTAAAAATATTGAAATATCTCATTTATATGTCGATTGTATTGAAAAATATTTACAACTAAAGTAATATATAACTAAAATGACTTATACATAAATATGTGTATGTGTCTAACGTGGAATTTAAAAAGACATTTTATTAATAATGTCATTTTACATTATATGTAAAAGTTTATGAGATTTACAAGTAAAAAAAAATGTCATTAGAAAATCACTGTCTGATAAAAGTTCACTATTGGTTTAGATCTATTTCATTAAAATCTTATATTTGTTTGTGTTGGAATTTCGCACAAAGCAACTCAAGAACTATCTGTGCAAGCCATCTCTAATTTAGCAGGGTAAGACTAGAGGGAAGGCAGCTAATCATCACCACCCACCGCCAACTCATGGGCTACTCTTTTACCAACGAATAGTTGGATTGACCAAAACATTATAACGCCCCCACGGCTGGGAGAGCGAGCATCTTTGGCGCAACTCGGGCGCGAACCCGCGACCCTCAGATTACGAAGCGCACGCCTTAACGCGCTAGGCCATGCCAGACCCCAACTATTATATAAAAACTACTTGGTTTGTGTAAAAATATTTATACGTAATAATAGTAATCATGTATTATATGTATCAATATATGTCTAAATATATATATGTTTTCAGGTTGTTCCACAGCTACGGTACTCGAAACTTTCCGAGAAAAATAAAGTTAAATATTTTAGAAAATTCAAAACTGTTTTGTAATCGTCAGTATATGTACATAAAATGTACTTGATATGTAAGATCATAATATATGTTTCTTCAGAGCCTTTCTAAAAATCAAATTTTTCTTGAGATAAAAACTTGTTAAGTTTTTTTTATTATATACATTTTTTAAAGTATATACAAGTTTAAACAATGAAAGTATAATTCACAAGAACACGTATATTAAAATTCAGTATTTAATTTAATAATAAATATGCACTACAAAACGCGTAATACATGCATATTAAAATTTTTAACACAATTCAAAAGTACATCCTCTTTTTTTCTGCACAAAACTACTGAAAAAATACTTGTATTTTCATTTTAATTCCTCAGTTATAATGTAAACTAGTAAACCTTAATGAACAAGCTTGTTTCAGTTTATATTATAAAAATTCATGGGTACTTTCTGAATTACAAATACTGCTAACTGTTTGGAATAAAATGTCGATTTTTCGGAGACTGGTTTTAGACATAACTTATATTATTGTACAAGTATTCCTGCTTGCATGTTTTAATGGGCGTTCGAGAAGTCAGTAGTCCATATAACGCTAAAATACTATGCTCGATACATTTAGTGTAACAATGTGCTTAAAAGCAAAAAAGAAAATTGCTTCGACAGAAGATCACAGTCGTAACGTGTAATAACATTCGACTGGAAAGTTCAATAATATATTCAGTCACAGTTTCTGCCAGATTGCTGTAATAATTTAAGTATTGATGACATCACTATTTACGTAAGGGAGGTTTGTTTGTTTGTTTTGGAATTTCGCACAAAGCTACTCGAGGGCTATCTGTGCTAGCCGTCCCTAATTTTGCAGTGTAAGACTAGAGGGAAGGCAGCTAGTCATCACCACCCACCGCCAACTCTTGGGCTACTCTTTTACCAACGAATAGTGGGATTGACCGTCACATTATACACCCCCACGGCTGGGAGGGCGAGCATGTTTAGCGCGACGCGGGCGCGAACCCGCGACCCTCGGATTACGAGTGCACGCCTTAACGCGCTCGGCCATGCCAGGCCCGTAAGGGAGGAATGAGTGTAGATAGTATGCAAATAGAGAAAAAAAAATTGAGAGATGGACATCGGTATTTATGTGTATATGTTTTGTGAATGAATTTCATTCATTTATATAAAGACACTTAGATTATTGGAACGTGCACCCTGCTGAAGTTTAATTCTTCCTTCATCTATGCGTGTTTTGATAAAACTACTAGGTCTATGTGTATTGCTAGCTGAGTCAATCAGTTTGCCAGTTGTCATAGCACCACTGGGCTCAATGTTTCGTTTGTACTAGAGGTGTTTCGAGAGTATAAAATGTTGTGGAATAGGCTTAACTTCACAGTCATTACGATGCCTTGCATGGCCATCAGTTTCGTTCGAAAATCTACTTACCTAACGCTTTACATGGGTGGTCTAGACTGGTCATCTAAATGTTTCATTTACTTTAAATACACAGCACTTCCTGCGCGTTCTATAAATATTATGCGTTCAGATACGAAATATCACGCAAAAAAACAACAACTTTTCCTTCGCGAATCACGAGTATTTTCTTTACAAAATTAAAAATACAAGCGTTAATAATAAAAACGTACTTTTGAATAATAAATTATAATCAACCATTTTAGAATATCTAAGAAACTGTGAACAAATAAATAATATTCAAACATTTGATTTCACCACATTATACACCACAGTGATATTAAAAGATTTAATCTTTATTTCAAATTCATTAATGAAACAGTTCTGTTATCCTTTTATAGAACTGGAAGAAAGAAAATTTAGTTCCAAAAACATAAAAGATATATTAAACATCTGTATTTATAATACTTTGTATTTTTCAATAACCAGGTTGCTATCCTACTTGTATAGCAAATTTATATCTTTACTATAATGAGAATATATTTATTGAAAACTACACAAATCCACAGATAATTTACAGATATATGATTTAATTAGTATTAATAATCCTGAAATAAATAATCTTATTAACACCACCTATCCATATCTAATCTATTCAATATCTAATATAGAAGCACATTATTTAGATTTAGAAATTATAGTAACTGATAAGGCTATCAATGTAAATAGTTTTGATAAAAGAAAACATTTTGCCTTTTTCAATTTATGGTTTACCCTCTTCCAATAGTAATGTGCGATATCCTTCTGTTATGAGTATTATAACTTTGTAATTAATCAGATATTGTGAAATGTGTAATAAATTTAAAAAAAAAATGTCAGTGATGTTGAAATACTGATATAAAAATTCATAGTTAACGGATTTAATAAAGAAACATTAAATAAAATTATTAAACTATTCTGTAACAAACATAAGAATATGTTAAATAAATATAAAAATTAAAGAAATTTTACTTAAAAAATTCTGATAACTAATTTTAGTTATGAATAAGGTTATTTAACAACTTGGCACTATTTTATGTGAATGTGAACCTTAACGCATATAAAGGTTTGTTTAGAGCATGATAGTTACAGTAGACTTAATGGGTGGTGGGTGGGAGTTATACTAGTTAATCTAAATAATTGTATGGGACCCTTCATACCAGTGTCTTTCTCCCATAATGGTGGATGGAATGCTAGCCTCAAGAGGTAAATTCATTTAACTTACCCGAGTGGTAGTACCTTATTATTATTATTTAATATTTTCATTTAATTTTTATTTATTTTCTTCTTCTTCATTACTTTGAACAACAGTCACCATCCCACAACTGTCTACAGGAGGTGAAGGGTGATATAGATGTAAAACGTCACGAGCTTGAAACCCATTTCTCGCTCTCCAAATTTCTATTTGCGTATCTATTATTTTAATATATATTGTTATTCCCTTACTTTGTTTTCTTTCTTTCTAGCAAATTGCAGTTAAGAATGATAAACGGTGTGTCCCCGCCGTAATGTGAATCCTACTTCCGCAGTCACCTCCTAACTCTGGAGTACATTTTATATCCTACTTTATAGCTTGAACCCTGGAATCCTTTCAGTTGGTGCAGCATTTCTTATTTTAGTTTTGTTTCGGCTTATTGTTGGTTATAACAAACTAATATATATATATATATATTTACATTATATACTCCTAGTTAGATTAATGTACTAGATCAGCTATATTAATTGCCGGGTTACGTTTTAGTTCTGACTATGTATGCAATTTGCTTTGTTTGTTTAGAATTAAACACAAAGCTACACAATGGGCTATCTGTGCTCTGCCCACCGCAGGTATCGAAACTCAGTTTTTAGCGGTGTGAGTCCGCAGACATACCACTCTGCTATTTGGGTGCTACAACATTCTTTAATCAAAACTTATCGATAACGCACACTATAAACATTTAAGTTTCAAAATATGAATAACGGAAACAACTAACAGTTTCTTGGTCATCTCGCTAATTAGTCTGAAGTTTCCAAAAACAAAATTACTTCAATCTCGACATTAATCTGATGTTTCCAAAAACAAAATGACTTCAAAGAAGTTCTTTTTTCTCGTCTTCTCGCTCATTTCTGGGCTGTTATTAGTGCGTCTCTCGTTTACTGATATACTGACCCATCGCATAATTTAAATGCAGTACCTCAAATCTACATCACCACATAAAAATATCGCAGTTTTGAAATATAATATAATAAACACAGTATCGTTCGTAACATTACGCAAACAGATTTGATGTATTTGATACGACTATGCATGCCCATAGCCCTTTTACGAATGGGCCACCATATACTGCTATGTTTAACTATGCATCAGTCATCTATATGAAACGGAGGTCCTCCGCAGTATGATATTACTTTAACTTGAGAAGAATAATGCATCTTTAGTTACATGCTATAAAAAATGTTTTTTTTCTTATTCTTCCTTTCATATGTAGTTCTAACATAATCATGCATGTGAAGGAAACTCGAACAGTTTCAGCGAGATGAATCTTACACATTCCATTTCATACCAGAAACGAACATTAGAGTAAGAAATATTATAACATATTACAACGTTGCCGAATGGTCACTGGAAATGTAATAGTCTTTACTAGCTGGGCACCCAGCTAATGAAAAGGGTGATTTATCATCCAGATAATACACATGGTTCAGGTGTTACCGCGTGGGTAAGATCAAGTTAGTTCCTTCTGCACAGATAGCCCGTCAAACTTGAATAAGCGAGAAACATTTTATTTACAATTCTCTTTCTACAGCCGCTCCCTCTTTCGTAAAACAAAATCACTAGTCATAACTCGAAAAAGTAGTCATAAATAGTCAAATGACAAATACCTTATTTAATAAAGGTTTTTTATAGTAATTGCCCCAACTTATGTTCATTCCGTTCGCTGAAGTTGGTGTTAACGTACTGTATCAGTAACAGTATGTATTTTTCATGTTAAGCTGTTACGACGTGCAAAGAACCGAACATAAAGTGGATTAAATCGCTCGTTTTCTCTTTAAAATACGTGGAGGAATTCATAAGTAATTAATTACAATAATTGAAATATTAACGGCATTTGTGTTTACATTTTGTATATGACTTAATTGTTATCAAAACCTTATAATTAACAAAGTCATGGACTCCAAAACATTTGGCACATAAATAGTTCAGAAAAATATGTCATAAAACTAATGATATACTTATTATCAGTCACTAGTTTATGGTTAAGATATTCTACATAAAGCTTGTTGGTTGTTTAATTACAAAGCAAAACAACTGGATATTTGCGTGGTGCTCATTAAAGAACTCAAGCATGATATTTTAGCACATTAAGCCCTCAAACTTATCTTTGGGCAACCTGGAAGGCTGTACGTGAAAGCGTTGTAAGTATGGTAGAGAACTGCCCAAGGACAAGGAAATTCATCAGACTTAAGACATGTGGTGCTGAACATTGTATTTCATTTCTCGTGTTTTCTTTTATCATATAACTCTTAATTAGCTGACTAATGATTTCAGATCATATATATGTGTAACTGTTGAAGAAGGTGATCAAAAATCGGTAATGAGGGGACTTTTCATCACACAGGTACGCCTCCTTGCTTTGCCGGTTGGTCATCTTGCATAAAAACAAGAATTACACACACACAATGCACAAAACGTTTGGTCTGGAAGGCCAGGTGGGTTAAGGCGTTCAACTCATAATCTGAGGGTCGCGGATTCGAATCCCCGTCGCACCAAACATGCTCGCTCTTTTAGCCGTTGGGGGCGTTAAATGTCACAGTCAATCCCACTAGTAGTTGGTAAAAGAGTAGCTCAAGAGTTGGCGGTGGATGATGATGACTCTTGGGTAGCCAACTCTTGGGCTACTCCTTTACCAGCGAATAGTGGGATTAACTATCACATTATAACGCCCCCACGACTGAAAGGGCGAGCATGTTTGGTGCGACAGGGGATAAGAGCCTGTGACCCCCAGACTACCTGGTCATGCTGAGCCTACTTCCGTATTTTATGACATTTAAATATTTATTGTGTTTAAATTACGTATCGGTGTATTCAAACGAGTTTTTGGTGTAACTTAATATTTTTATTAGCTAACTTCAATTTATCAGTGAAACTTTCAATTAAATTAGAACGATTTGATATTTTATCATTTAAGATTCGCACTGTCAATATTCTAAATATTAGTTTAATGAAAATGACATGGAAGGAAACAGTAACATTCGATACCTGGCTGGTTTGGTGGTTTGGGGTTTTTCTGGTGCAAAATAAAAGGGCAATCAGTGCCAACGAAACAGTAAATAAATAAGAAGTACAATACAAGGTAAAATTAAATCAAGTTAAAATCAAATCAAAAATTTAGATAAAAACATAAATAAACTTCAAAAGGCCTAAAACCCCCCAAAATCTAAAAAAAGACAGTCAGAGTTGGCGGTGGGTGGTGATGACTAGCTGCCTTCCCTCTAGTCTTACACTGCTAAATTAGGGACGGCTAGCGCAGATAGCACTGGTCTAGCTTTGCGCGAAATTCAAACAAACAGCCCCCAGTGGCTCAGCGGTATGTCTACGGACTTACACGCTAAAATCCGGGTTTCGATACCCGTGGTGGGCAGAGCACAGATAGCCCTTTGTGTAGCTTTGTGCTTAATTCAAAAACAACAACAACATCAAACAAACAATCCTTACGGAAACTGGACGGGCAAAGAACAACAGAAGGTTTCATGTCTAACGTTTTTAACAATTATTTTGATGTTTAAGACTGGTGATTTTATATTTCAAACAAAATTCGTAATAAAACGTTGTTGGTTTTGTTGATTGCACATTTTAAATTTCATGTTTAGGTAACGATTGACTTCCAATTAAGTGCAAATCTGCACAGCATGGCCAGTGAACAGATGAATTATTCATAGAGCGGCCTCTAGTAACACGTAAAGAAACCTGAAATTACAGACCTTGTTTTCTGAACTGCAAAAACAAAATTACAATAGTTTTACTTTATTTACACGGGAAATACCGCGTGGTCAGTCAGTTGGAATCCATAAAGGGAAAATACTAAATGAAATTTAGATATTAGTAAACTTAGGACAAAAAGACTTGCATAAAAGATGAAATATGTGTGAAGCTGCTTTTAGCAACGTTAAAAAAAGGAAATTATTTATCTTGTTTTCTAAATCATAAAGCCCCACAGCGGTATGTCTGTGACCTTATAACTTTAGAAGCTGAGTTTCGATACCTTTTTGTTAACTACAAACAAACTTAATTGAAAACCAAACTTCCTACTTTCTGTAATTGAAACATGTCCAAAACTTCTTTTTCTCAGATTATTTTTCTTTAACTGAACGCTCTTTGACGTATTTGATAAGTTAACAATAAATCTTAATTTATTCGTACTGTATGTGTGCGCTAATTGTTATATTTAATTATATATCAGTATCCTGTGTTTGAAGCACATTTTTTTCTTAGTGCGCTCATTGCAGGTTATCGCGAAATTTAACTGAAGTCTTAGTTTTGTTTGTTTTGGAATTTCGCACAAAGCTACTCGAAGGCTACCTGTGCTGGCCGTCCCTAATTTAGGAGTGTAAGATTAGAGGGAAGGCAGCTAGTCATCACCCTCCACCGCCAACTCTTGGGCTACTCTTTTACCAACGAATAGTGGGATTGACCGTCACATTATAACGCCCCCACGGCTGGGAGGGCGAGCAATTTTTAGCGCGACTCGGGCGCGAACCTGCGACCCTCAGATTACGAAGTGCACGCCTTAACGAGCTAAGCCATGCGGGCCCCTGAAGTCTTAGTGAATTCTGAAAGCTGTACTTTATTTTATATAGAGGGGAACATTTTTGTACAATATATTTACGGATTAAATTCAGTTGTAGTTTTATATGCAATAAGTCGGCATGCAACTTCGCAACAGTTTGTTTAGGTCCAATACAGAACACGTGACAAACAAGAAAGCAATAAAAGTGAATATGGCCCGGCATGGCCAGGAGGTTAAGGCTTTCGACTCATAATCCGAGGGTCTTCCCTCCAGTCTTATACTGCAAAATTAGGGTAGGCTAGCGCAGATAGCCCTCGCGTAGCTTTGCGCGAATTTCAAAACAAACAGGTTCCTGTAATTGTCATGAGAAAAGAATGTCGTCAACCTCGTGTAGAAAATATTCTTGAAATTAATCTATAACATAGAGGCCAATCACTGGTGTCACAGTTGTTGCTATTCAAGGCTGTTTCTTCTTACTGAAGTTAATGCGAAATTACCTGCACAATCCTCTGAGTTGTGTACCCAGGCCTTGTATTCCCAGCAATCACTCTTGATTGTGGTTAGCTATGACTTGTAGCGTAACCGCTTATATCAGTGGTTCCCAACAAGGGGTGCCCCTTGAGGGTGCGAGATAACATTTGTTTTGGCCACCTTCACCTTTATTCTTAAATAAATAATTACTGTGAGAGATGCGAGAACATATTAATTTTTTTTAGGGGTGCGGGGCATAGAAAAGGTTAGAAACCACTGATTTATATTGAGTGTTATTGGGCTATATTTTACACCTTTGGGAAAATCGCGTCCCAAAGGCCGTTTTACATCTATTAGTCAGCATTTCTTCCCAAAATTTTCCAACTATTCTTACTTGGAACCAGGTTATTCTAACCTTAGTTCAGATGAATTTCATTTATGATCCATTCAATTTAATTGCTTGCTTTCAAGTTATTTAATTAAAAGTCCTAACCACGTAATTTAATACAGTTTCGGTTTTCTTTAATTCTTTTATTATGGGAAAAGGTAGAAGGTTTGAAGTAAATAACATCTAGATGTGAACTTTAAAGTTTTAGTCTCTTTTATTTGTTCCCATGTTAACATTCCACCATGGAAACATGAAACATCTTATTATATGAGATAACTAACCTGATTTTCCTAACAATTATACGCCAAACGTATAGGTCATGGGACGTGCCCTGTAATTATTCCTAAACACAGTATTTAGTCATCATTTCTAAATGCGATATCCGACATACAACACTAATATATCATACAGCAATGTTAGATCATGCCCTGTATTTTTCTCTAAACATTACATACTACACTAATAAATCATAAAGTAGTGTTGGAACGTGCTGTTACTGTTCCTGAGTAAGATATACGGTATATCACATAAATATATCTTAAAACGATGTTGGAACGTACCCTGTAATTGTTCCTAACTATGGTATTCAGTTTACCACACTAATAAATAATACAGCAACGTTTGTACATGCTTTGTAATTCTTCCTAAACACGGTATCAAGTTTAATACAATAATAAATCATAAAGTAATGTTGGAACGTGTTGGATATATTCGTTCCTGAAAGGCTTCTGTTGTTAAAACTATGTTCATCTGTAGAAAGTCGTGAAGAGGTCTAATATGCACTCATATCACATCGCTAATATGCGTAAAAACAAAATTGTAAGCTAACTTTAATGGTTTAATACATTATTTCGCGTTTAAAACGATGTTTGATCTAATCCAAATAAAAAACATTTTATACACGCAATAGGGTCAGGCATGGCCAGGTGTTTAAGGCGCTCGACTCGTAATCCTAGGGTTCAAATCCCGTCGCACTAAACATACTCGCCATTTCAGCCGTGGGGGCGTTATAAGGTTACGGTCAATCCCACTATTCGTTGGTAAAAGAGTAGCTCGAGAGTTGACGGTGGGTGGTGATGACTAGCTACCTTCCATCTAGTCTTACACTGCTAAATTAGGGACGAATACCGCAGATAGCACTCTTGTAGCTTTGCGCTAAATTCAAAAACAAACAAAACACTCTCATAAAGTCCCTTTGGAAGTAGCTTTTAATTTTTCAGGTTTTTGATCATCACATCCCAGATTTGTTATATATCATGGTTTTACATATTTTATGTTTGTATCATGATATCTAAAAGTACCAAGGATGATTTTTTTTACATTATATGGTTTAATATATTTCCCATTGATATTATAATATACATAAGTACCAAAAATAGTTGTTATATAGTATGGTTTTATATAGTTCCTGTTTGTGCCGTAAGGTTTAAAATTACCAAGGATTACCACTATATAGTATAGCTTATATAAATCCTGTTCGTATCGTAAAGTTCAAACGCACCAAGAATTGTTACTATATAGTATAGTTTTGTGTATTTCATATTTTAGCCGTGTTGTCTACTAGTTCCAAGGATTTTTAACATATTGTATGATTTTATATAATTCCTACTTGTGCCACATTGTGTAGAGGTATTAAGGGTTGTTAATACATAATATACTTTATATATTTTATTTTTGTACCGTGGTATTTACAGTTACAAATAAAGTATCTATATAGTATGATTTTACATATTTCCTTTTTATACTACAATATCAATGAATTTTACCAGTTTTGATAATATTTTTTGTTTATGGTGTAACATCTACAAGTACAGAGAATTTTAATTATATGGTATGGTTGTACATGTATTTTGCTCGTATTTCGTAATTTCCACGTGTACCAAGAGTTGCTATTATTTAATATAATTTTACAGATTTCGTGTTTGCCCCGCAATACATACAATTACAAACGATTGTTGCTATACAGTAGGGTAGTATATATTTCGTATATGTGCCATAGAAGCTAGAAATACCCTTGATTGTCATTAAATGGTGTGGTTTATATATCTATTTTATTTGTACCATAGTATCTGAGAGTACCACTGATTGTCATTACATAGTGCAGTTTAGTTTCTTTTTGTAGCGTGTTATCTATAGTTACCGAAGACTTTACTGTACAGTATTGTTTTATATATTTGTTGTTTATGTTATGATATTTAGAAGTTTGTTGTTATATAGTACAATTGTATTTACGTTCTGCCTGTGCCTTAATATCTACATGTACCAAATACTATTGCGACATAAGTATGGTTTTGTTCTCCTTCAAGGCCTGGCATGGCCGAGCGCGTTAAGGCGTGCGCTCGTAATCCCGAATCGCGCTAAACATGCTCGCCCTCCCAGCATTGGGGGTGTATAATGTGACGGTCAATCCCACTATTCGTTGGTAAAAGAGTGGCCGAAGAGTTGGCGGTGGGTGGTGATGACTAGCTGCCTTCCCTCTAGTCTTACACTGCTAAATTAGGGACGGCTAGCACAGATAGCCCTCGAGTAGCTTTGTTTGAAATTCCAAAAAACAAACAATGTTCTCCCCCCCGTAATACCTAATAGTAACAAGGATTGTTATTGTATAGTGTTATCTTTTACATTTCGTGTTTGTGCTGTTATCTATAAGTAACAAGGAATGTTATTGTATTGTACTGTTTTATACATTTCGTGTTTGTGCTGTATTACCCATAAGTAACAAGGAATGTTATTGTATAGTATTGTTTTATACATTTCGTGTTTGTTGTGTATTATCTATAAGTAACTAGTATTGTTACGGTATATTATTGTTCTATAAATATATATTTCGTCTTTGTGCCGTAACGTCTAAAAGTACTGGGATTAGACAATCACTCTTACAGCAAGCCTGCGGCTCCAAAGCGTGGAGCGAACCATGAATCTTCAGTTTCACAGTCTTGGCTAGCAACTGGACCATGGCTGGCATAAAATCATATATTACTTTCATAGCCGTTCCAGTTTTTAAATCATGGTTTTAATTACTCATACAAATAGTTGTGATAGCAGTGATAATTTTCCTCTTGGAAATTCATAAGTTTCAGACATTTCATGTTATAATTCATTTATTTTTAGATCTCTTATATGAAATATTAGGCATAGAAGGTGTTTCCAAGCAGCCTGTTAAAAACAATGATTTTTCAGCAGCTACGTTGAAAGGCTTACGAAAGACCACAAAACAATGGTCCCTCACTAGCTTAAGTAGGGAAACAGCCTACGGTAGGGCAGCGTGTCATTTTTTGTCAGTTGTTTAACCGTCTCAAGTATTTCCTCAATGTCGTTCAAAGTGAATGGGTAATTTTGCTACAAGATACTCAACAAAACTACCATCGACAATCCTGAAATATCTCCTCTCTCTGTCTACAGCTCGCGTAATGTTATTGTTTTTGTTTGTTTAAAATACAGTGACGTGATGAAAAAAATTATTATTTTTACCTTTAATCTTACTGTCATTTACTACTTAAACAAGAAAGTAAAAACACACACAGAGCATGACAAGATACTTTGTTAAACGCCCCATAGGGTGATAGCTTATGTACCAGAAATATTACTTCAGGGTTTTCGATGATAAACTAACCAACAATAAACAGGTTCGCTGTGCTGTTTTTCAAAATTATATATTGTAATAGCATTAGCTGTTTGTTGTATTGTAATAGCATTAGCTGTTTGTTGTAAGAACCCGTGTTTTGTTTTGACGGAAATATTTTCATTTTGCAATATTAGATCACATAAAGTTTCAGAAATGCTATCTAAAACTGATTATATATATATATTATATACACATTATATAGATATTATTTATATATTATATACACATTATATAAATATTATTTATATATTATATACACATTATATAGATATTATTTATATATTATATACACATTATATAGATATTATTTATATATTATATACACATTATATACATATTATTTATATATTATATACACATTATATAGATATTATTTATATATTATATACACATTATATAATATTATTTATATTATATACACATTATTATATTATTTATATATTATATACACATTATATAGATATTTATATATTTATATACACATTATACATATTATTATATATTATATACACATTATATAGATATTTATTATATTTATACACATTATAGATATTATTTATATATTATATACACATTATATAGATATATTATATATTATACACATTATATACATATGATTTATATATTATACACACATTATATACATATTATTTATATATTATACACACATTATATACATATTATTTATATATTATACACACATTATATACATATTATTTATATATTACACACATTATACACTATTATTTATATATACACACATTATATACATATTATTTATATATTATATACACATTATATACATATTATTTATATATTATATACACATTATATACATATTATTTATATATTATATACACATTATATACATACTATTTATATATTATATACACATTATATACATACTATTTATATATTATATACACATTATATACATACTATTTATATATTATATACAAATTATATACATATTATTTATATATTATATACACATTATATAGATATTATTTATATATTATATACACATTATATAGATATTATTTATATATTATATACACATTATATAGATATTATTTATATATTATATACACATTATATACATATGATTTATATATTATACACACATTATATACATATTATTTATATATTATACACACATTATATACATATTATTTATATATTATACACACATTATATACATATTATTTATATATTATACACACATTATATACATATTATTTATATTATATACACACATTATATACATATTATTATATTAATTATATACACATTATATACATATTATTTATATATTATATACACATTATATACATATTATTTATATATTATATACACATTATATACATACTATTTATATATTATATACACATTATATACATACTATTTATATATTATATACACATTATATACATACTATTTATATATTATATACAAATTATATACATATTATTTATATATTATATACACATTATATACATATTATTTATATATTATACACACATTATATACATATTATTTATATATTATACACACATTATTTACATATTATTTATATATTATATACACATTATATACATATTATTTATATATTATATACACATTATATACATATTATTTATATATTATATACACATTATATACATATTATTTATATATTATATACACATTATATACATACTATTTATATATTATATACACATTATATACATATTATTTATATATTATATACAAATTATATACATATTATTTATATATTATATACACATTATATACATATTATTTATATATTATATACACATTATATACATATTATTTATATATTATACACACATTATATACATATTATTTATATATTATATACACATTATATACATATTATTTATATGTTATATACACATTATATACATATTATTTATATGTTATATACACATTATATACATACTATTTATATGTTATATACACATTATATACATATTATTTATATGTTATATACATATTATTTATGTATTATCTACACATTATATACATATTATTTATATATTATATACACATTATATACATATTTATTATTTACACACATTATACTACATTTTTTATATTTATACACATTATATACATATTATTTACATATTATATACATATTATTTTATATTATACACACATTATTTACATATTATTTATATATTATACACATTATATACATATTATTTATATATTATACACACATTATATAAATATTATTTATATATTATATATACATTATATACATATTATTTATATATTATATATACATTATATACATATTATTTATATATTATACACACATTATTTACATATTATTTATATATTATATACACATTATATACATATTATTTATATATTATACACACATTATATACATATTATTTATATATTATATATACATTATATACATATTATTTATATATTATATATACATTATATACATATTATACCTACCATGCGTTAAACCACATTTCTTTTTTCACTTCCTCTGATAACTTTAACAAAAACTAAAACTGAACATAACCAATTTAAAAAAAAATGCAAAAAATAAAAATACAAGTGTGTGTTTGTGTATTTTTCTTATAATAAAGCCGCTTTGAGCTATCTGCTGTGTCAATCAAAGGTAATTGAACTCCTAATTTTAGCATTGTAAATCTGCCTACTTACCGCTGACTCACCCAACCACAAAAAAACTACAAAAACAAATAAAAATTCTGTCAAACGGTACTTTTAATAACCACAGAACTAGAAGTGAACAACACGAAGATAATACCAGCAATAAATATGTGTATCTATGTTAACACTAGTAATAAACGTCAGTATATATGTTAAAACTAGTGAAAAATACGCAAATTAAATATAATTAAATATACTGAATTCGTATATATTAAGAACCTGTACCAATATCCCGATTTACACAACTCTACATGAGTATCAAAATTATAAAAAATATTCCCGAAATTTCTCAAGACTGTTGCAGAAGTTAATAAAAAAATATTTCAAGAAGAAACAGTAGTGTGATTTAATAATGGCTTTTCCTCTTGTGAAATTCATAAATTTATATGACCTAAATTCTAGTCTTTATTTTTAATCTCGAAACGCCAGGTTATATTGTTCAGGTTTAAAGTTTGAAGCTTTGCAAACTATATATGAGATTTTGTTCTCATTCTTCAATGTTGAAAGTAATTAAATATTAAGCATTTATACTCGTCTTATGTGAGAAATGGGAAACTTATCTTCTAACATCCTGTTTCAACGATGTACATAAAGAAATACATGTCGAGAAAATGTATAGTTTTACAGTTTACGCCATCGATAGCATGTAAAACTTGTACAAATCCTTGTATTAGCGTGGATTGCTGTTGGCTGTTAGAAGGAAATGTAAGACGTTGAGAAAAACAAAGTTTCCTGATATTATATACAAAACTTATTTAAAAAGCTGGAGATGTAAACATTTCTTTCCGAACCTCTGACAACTGTGTTACTTTTTTCCAATCTGTTTGTTCGCGTTTAACCTGATAATACCATAACATAATTTATGGAATAAGAAGATTTCAAACATTATTGTTGCTGCAAAACATGACTCCGCAATATGGAGCCATCATTAGGCTAAATGTGACGTTAAAATAACTCCAGTTGATTAGAAAAGAGTACTTCAAATATTGGTGCTAGTGACTAGCTGCCTTTATCGAGTTTATCATTTCAAAATTATGGACAGTTATGTGCAGATAGTTGTTGTGTAGCTTTAAACGAAAAATCTAATAACATTTGTTAGTTTACAGCAAGAACGTGAGGGTTTACTGACTACGTCGTGTCCAAATATTTTCCATTCAAACATTGTTTCTTTTTAGAATGTTTGTATAGAAAAAAAAAATATGTAATTAGCGTTTACAAATCATTAAAATTTTACAGCCCGTATTTTTAAGCTCGTTTTGTTTGTTTTGTTTGTTTTTTGAATTTCGCACAACGCTACTCGAGGGCTATCTGCGCTAGCCGTCCCAAATTTAGCAGTGTAAGACTAGAGGGAAGGTAGCTAGTCATCACCACCCACCGTCAACTCGTAACATTGATCGTAATATTATAACGCCCCCACGGCTGGGAGGGCGAGCATGTTTGGCGCGACTAGGAAGCGAACCCGCGACCCTCAGATTACAAAGCGCACGCCTTAACGCGCTAGGCCATGCCGGGCCCCATTTTTAAACTTAAGGATTTTGTTTAATTCAAGCTTAATATTTCTTAAAATTAAAATAACAATGTTTCAGTAGGAAACCTTACATGGCATGGAAATAAGTAAGCGCAAAATTTACCGATTTAGCCACGTATCCTAAACTAAGAGTGAAACTTACAGATACATAAAATTAATGTTTTGTGCCAATAGGGAAACATTTCTTCAGCCAAATTACATCTAAAAATTTGTATTCTCTCTATATCATCCCAAAGCTATTTTACGATACATGGTAGTGTGGTATCCTATGTTACCACATAGGTAAAAGGGCACATTCCTGCCATATTTTATGATCTGTTAGTGGTATTCTTTGTTTAGGAACAACGATGAGGTGCAAACTAGCACTGCTTTATGATCTAATTCTATGGTGTCTCATGTTTACGAGCAATTACAAATCATGTCACAATTTTACATTATGACCAGTTACTGAGATATCTCGTGGTTTGCAGCAATTACAGGGCACGTCCCAATATTAGTTTATGATTTATTAGTGTAGTATACCGTGTTTAAAAACAATTACCGTGCACGTCACAATTCTACATTATGAACAATTTCTGAGGTACCTTGTTTGAATATTTCTTTATGATTTATTAGTCTAATATACCACATACTGTGTTCAGGAGCAGTTACAGAACACGTTCCAACATTATGATTTATTATTGTATTAAACTTGATACCGTGTTTAGGAAGAATTACAAAGCATGTACTAACATTGTTGTGTTATTTATTAGTGTGGCAAACTGAATACCATAGTTAGGAAAAATTACAGGGTACGTTCCAACATCGTTTTAAGATATATTTATGTGATATACCGTATATCTTACTCAGGAACAGTAACAGCACGTTCCAACACTACTTTATGATTTATTAGTGTAGTATGTAATGTTTAGAGAAAAATACAGGGCATGATCTAACATTGCTGTATGATATATTAGTGTTGTATGTCGGATATCGCATTTAGAAATGATGACTAAATACTGTGTTTAGGAATAATTACAGGGCACGTCCCATGGCCTATACGTTTGGCGTATAATTGTTCAGAAACACAGGTTAGTTATCTCATATAATACGATGTTTTATGTTTCCACGGTGGAATGTTAACATGGGAACAAATAAAAGAGACTAAAACTCTAAAGTTCACATCTAGATGTTGTTTACTTAAAATCTTCTCCCTTTCCCATCGTAAAATAATTAGAGAAAACTGACACTGTATTAAAATTACGTGGTTAGGACTTTGAGAACAGTTGGAAAAATTTGGTAAGAAATGCTAACTAACAGATGTAAAACAGCCTTTGGGACGCAATTTCCCCAAAGGTGTAAAAGAGAGCCCATATAAGCAATTACGCTAAAAAATCATAGCCATTCACAATCAAGAGAGATTTTTGGGAATACAAGGCCTAAGTACACACCTCCGACAATTGTACAAGTAATTTCGCAATAACTTCATTTAAAAAAAAAAAACAGCCTCGAATAGCAGCAACTGAGACACCAGTGACTGGCCTCTATTTTATAGATTAACTTCAAGAACAGTTTCTACACGTATCTGACGAAATTTTGTTCTTATGACACTTACGGGAACCTGTTTGTTTCGAATTTCGCGCAAAACTACACGAGTACTATCTGCGCTAGCCGTCCCTAATTTCGCAATGTAAGACTAGAGGGAAGGCAGCTAGCTAGTCATCATCACTTACTGCCAACTCTTGAACTACTCTTTTACCAACGAATAGTGGGATTGACCGTCACATTATAACGCTCCTATGGTTGGAATGTCGAGTGATTTTGGTATGACGGGGATTCGAATCCACGACCCTAAAATTACAAGTCGAGTGCCTTTACCACCTGGCCGTGCAAGCATAAAATTTTAACATATTATTACATTATATGAGAATAATGCAGTGGTGGCAACTTGTGATGAATTCCTTTTCATTTACATCAAGTTGTTTTACTTTAACGATTTAACTCCAAATGTGAATTTAAAACACTTTTTACAGAAGTCATGCTTTCACGACAGTATACACACCCAGATGATGCAAACGAGATAGTTGTTACACTGACATACAAATATTATGGCTGAAACCCCTTCACAAAAGACATGAGCGAAATTCTCCTTTCCCATTCTTCAATAATATTCTATTTTCTTACTTGAATGACGTGACCTTGAGGGAAGAACTTGAAGTTGAATTTAGGTCCGAGAAAAGCTAGTACTTTGTTTGAAGTATCACTGTTTCTGTCTCGATCAGAAATATTCCAGTCCTTGTTATGTACTGTGAGCCTATTCTTGCGTTTGTTGTTGTATTGCTAATGAAACTGACCAAATAGTTAAAATAAAATGTTCACGTTTTGTCTGACTTTTATGTTACATTATTCGTGGTTTGTGGTAGATAAGATTATTATATAAGATAAGATTTCCTTTCATGTGAAACATTTTTTTTGTCCAGACTGTGCATACGACATTTTACTATTATGGTACCTAAATTACATGCAGTTCAAATTTACCTTGTAATAGCACACCACCAGTAACAATCTTATTTCCTGCCATAAACGTGCACGTTGTAGTCAATGGCTAATCTTTGCTGGATAAACTTATGGTGAAAAATAAACGAATTTTTATCACAATTTTACAACGCACTTACTTTTATACTAGTTGCATGCCACATTTAGAGCTTCATTCACATTATAACAGAAAAATATAAAGGGAAGGTTATCACAAATAAAACACTTTATACTGAAAAATGAGTTACAAAATTGCCAACTCCATTCACATTATAATAGAAAATACAAGAGGGAAGTTGCCACAAATAAAATATTTCCCACTAAAAAATACATTACAAAACTAAGACCACATTTGCAATGCATCTAAGATTACAAGAGTAAAAAGTTAAATTACACAATATTAGTTACGGCACTATAAACATCAGTTATTTATTTTTTTATTTCAGCAGACGTGTATGTGTACCTCATCATAAGTAGTAAGAAACTCACAAAGAGCAAAAAAAAGGGGGGATCTTCGTGAAATTAAGTCAAACAAATATTTCATCTCTTTAACAAGTGAAGATCTGTGAGAGTGGGGACACATTACCTCACTGCAAGGGACTGCAATAAAATTTGGATCTTGACTTTTGAATTGGTAGAGCAAAGAATTTTAAATTAGTAGAATAGATGCTGTTACGCATTAGGCTTTACTTCCAGACAGTTTTATATACTTTTGTTTATTTCTTTAAACTGCTTTCTGCCAGCACCTCCTCTAACAGTTGGCTGAACTTCAGACGTTCTCAGATTTTTTTTATTGTCAACCACTCACCTCAAGTTGCTTGAGAAAGGCATAAGCCGATGTTCCTGTTAAGTCACGAATATCAACTTATAGTGCAAATAGCCAGGCTTTTAAACCGTCGGTTCAGAGTTTTCAAGTCAGTTCTGAGTTCTTTGCCAATTTAAATCCATGCCTTTGACTACGTCAGATCACTTTTGAAGAATTGTTTCCTCTTTGATATCAATTGATATTTCCCAATCACTGGATGTCAAAAACCATTGTTAACAACGTGCTTTAAATAATAACCATGCTTGAGTTATATTCTCAAAAGAGGTTGCTTTGTAGTGCTTTAGGCTTTTTGCTGTTAGTTTCTTAGAGAGAACACAATCTACACTATATATTAACACTTTCAATACGTTGTTGAATCTCTATTTGTATCTGCCTTGTGTAAAATCTACGTTCAATACTGTGAGAATATGTTCCATTGTTTGGACTTCTTCTAATAAAGTACTGACTGGATGATTTCATCTTTAGAGTCTCTTAGCATCATAAGGCTAATCGTTTCTACTTTGTATTCATCAATAATCGATTTAACGAACAGTGAACTTTGCTGGCCTACACTAAAGAACGATATTTAATAGTGATGCTGATGCACAAAACCACTTTTGATCAAAATGCAATCATTAATTTTGTCTTCAATTGCTGCACATGTGCTAAGAATAATATTGCATATAAGCAGCAGTCATCAACAATTCAGAATAAACATGAGCTGAGCACATTGAATTTAACTTTCCAAGTAGGTAACTTGCCAATAATCTCCACTCCCATTTGTGTATCTTCATTTGTATTTATGGCCTCTCTGGTACAACTTAGAGAGGTACTGTACGTTTGTCTTAAGTTATAGACAGGTTACTGACACAGAACTCTGATACTGTCTGATTTGTTATTAAGAATGAGGTTTTTTGTGTCATATCACCCTTACACTACTCAATTAGTGAATCTAGTTGCTCCTACGTTTGGTGGATTTCTTATTTTTGAAAAGCAAGACTGTTGTGTTATCGTTGAATGGCTTAAGCAATCTGCTTCTTAAGTTTGCTTTGTTTGAATTAGTTTCAACTATTATCAAATGGTTTGCACGAGAAGCACAAACAGAATTAGTGAAATGGTGTTGCCCATCCAATTATCTTGCATGTTTTGATTTAGAAGCGCACGTGTAGTTTTTAAGAACGGATTTAGACCCATTATAGCTCATTAGTGTAAGTCAGCTCTTTGAATAAGACACTAATCCACTGGCACTTGCTATGTCATCCAAATCATTGTAACACGTTCTAGACACTCTGAAACACCTGAAATTCCTCTGTTCCATACACTTGTGACAACATAACCACTAGTGAAGAGGTGTGGGTTAGTCTCTAAACAAAAATAATGAAAAAATGTCTTTCCTCCTACGTTCAGAAAAGAAATAGGTTTAAAGTAACCTGTATCCTAAGAGTAATGTTATCATGTTATTTAAGATTGTAAATTTCGGGTTAATACGAACTTTTTCAGGCCAGTTTCGAAATTTTAGATTTTTGACGTACCCATGGTTAATCCTTATACATGATATTTCGTATATAATTCAGACCCGGGAAAGATTTTTTCTTAATTTATGCACTACAGTACTTACTTCTTGCAGTCTTTATTGAGTAGATTGTAACAGCTGCACTAGACCATAATAGATATCATCGAGTTCCTCTTCTTGCTTGCTACCAGAAGATGTTTTCCTCTGGTGATCTTCCAAAACTCCTTGATAAAAATATGGCTCTTCAAACGGACTTCTAGCAGATTTGGATGAGTCTTTTTATTTCTTCTCCCACTGCTTTACACAATGTTGCTTCTTAATCTCTTGTCAGATGTATTTTCTTGAACTATTTCCTGACCTTTTCTATTGTTAACTAACTTATACTTGCTTTTGACTTTAATCTTAACTGCGTTAGCGTTAATTGACAATTCTTTTACACCAAATTATTTCATCAGAAGAAACAAATGAGGTTCCTTATTCTTTCTGTGTATCATCGATGTTCTTCCCCTGCAAAAGTTCGCTCGGTGAAATTTGATTTTCAGCCGATGTCAATGTAAAAATCATCAGGACTGTGGTTTGATCTCTACTGGTTACCTTCGGTGTGTTAATACACTAAATTAGCATATCAGCTCAAGGCAAACTATCTTAGTACAATAAACTGTGTAACACAATGGCAGAATCATCACAAATCAATAACATTTTAGTACATAAGCGTATTACAAATGAAATTCAATAACATAGTACGCAATACGTATTTTGAAATTCTTTAACGACAGAAGTAAGAATAGAGCGAGTGCAGAATATAAAGTTCAATAAGGGGGCATAAACTTGTTAAAATAACAACCAGAATTTATACGTCGTGCGAAGCCAACCAAAAAAATCACATAATCCGTTCTAAATGGTTAACTCTGACGTATGAGGTAAACGGTGACAAAAAACAAAATCTTTGAAATGAAATAAACGAATAACATCGTTCTCGTCAGTCATAAATATAGAGAATAATCGAAATGCAAGAAAATTTCACTTTAAATATCAAAGAAACCAAGACAGAAACAAAGTTAATGCACACTAAAAAGTTATAACATTCAAATCACAGAAGCAAAGAAAAGCACAAACACCAAAGTCAATGTGTTATACAACAGCACACAGTCAAACCTGGACATTATCAAATATTTTCAAATAAAGTACATAACATGTAAAGAAAAATATAAATATAGAACTAGACAATATATAAAAGCATAAAATACCGTAAAAATAAAATTAATTCAGCCCTCGTTACAATTGCGAGTTTGTACTGTTTAAACACAAGACTATAAAATAGGTTATCTACACTCTGCCAATCGCGGATATAAAATCCTGTGTTTTGCGATACGAGACAAGCCCTCAAGCTTACAAGAAATTATACAGATGAAAGTCAAGAGTGTAAAATACAAACATAACGGTAAATAAAACAAAATTAAATTATTTCATATAAATTAAACCGTCACTTTAATACACAATAACATATACTCAGAACATAAATAAAGCTATATTTTCATACGTATGCGCGAGTGGATTGATACGTCATAGCATTTAGTACAAAACACAAATACGTAAACCTAACAACAATAAATATAAATAATCATCTCTACACCAGTCTCTTTACATTACACTTACATAAAGCAACAGAACATACAGAAACACAACTAAATTAATATAGTAACACATGTTAAGATAACCATAGTAGTCCCCATACTTTCTTAACTCCTGACCTATATAGGAACCAGGTAAATGTATGGGAACCATAGTTAGTCGGGTTAAGGTTCTAATATATTTCAGTAAATTCCTGTTTTTCTTTTGT
Source organism: Carcinoscorpius rotundicauda (assembly GCA_011833715.1). Classification (NCBI taxonomy): domain Eukaryota; kingdom Metazoa; phylum Arthropoda; class Merostomata; order Xiphosura; family Limulidae; genus Carcinoscorpius; species Carcinoscorpius rotundicauda. The sequence continues at coordinate 19,855,233 of CM022396.1, read as the reverse complement.
ACTTCAAAAACATTTTGGGATCATCGTTTTGTGGATATTTGTGTTGTTTTTCTTGTGTCTTGAACTGAGATGCACAGTTTGCGAGCCACTGGAATGCTACTTATACACATCTTTGGTTTAATATCCAAAAGAGACAAAAGAAATGTACACATAAAATATCGATGATCTAAATAATTTTTTATCACAAAAGTTAGGCTAATTGGATTACAAAGCTTCGCCAACATTTGGTGTTTAAATCGTAATAACTAAGTAATTTCAAGTGATACGGCTAACTTACTTTTTAACGTGATAGTTGTTTTATATATTTATCATTTTGTCTCTGTCTTCCAACATTCACGGCTCTCCCGGATTTCTTGAAACATCTTTCGATAACCTTCGGTAACACTCAACAGTCAAGTTGCACATCCAGCCAATCGCATTTAAATAACATAAACCTTTATTACAAAACCTTTATTGTTTTCAAAAATTCAAATTAACCTCCAATTTTTTCTCATCTATATTTTAGAGGTTAATCGAATTTCGCGAATAACTTATATTTCTGACCGCCCCAGCTTATCCTTCAAAAGAGTTTTAAACCCGAACAAGGGTCAAACTTTTTAGACTTCGATTCCTTCTTTCTCTCTCTATATATATGTATAACAGCATTATATATGCGGATTAACAAAGCTAGAAACTGGGTTTCGATACCATGATAGAATATAGATAGCCAATAGTGTAATTAACTGCAAACTCTCTCTCTATATGGATGTTCATATACTTCAAGCAACACACACATGAGAAATCACGTGGCAAAGATATAGAAATATGGGTCTTCAGTTATATTATGTTAGTTACGTCTATTGTAATGCTTACCTGACTAGTAACAAATTAATAATGAAAACCAACATTAAACTATTTATCTATTGTTCTCATCCTTTTGACCTGCTAATAACTACCCCAGCCTTAGGAATTATGCTGCCATCTATGAATCAGAGAACTCAACTTGATTAATACCACTGTGAAGTACTCGTAGATAAATTCCAGCAGAATTAAGTAAGTATTTGCATTATAGTCTACAAAACGTAGACCAGTCTTCGTGCTACACTACAGTATACAAAGCTATCCATACAGAACAAAGTAAAACAACTGGAATAGGAAACAGTTTCAGTCGACTACCAACTATTTACCACTTTATCATCATCTACAGATCAGGAAACCTATTTCTATTGGCACTACATGAAAATAAACAGTGAACCTAGTGCAGTTCCTCTTCACTGTACCACGGCATGTAATATCTTTAACGACATTTAACAACGCAGCCTTTTTAGTGTGTGCACAAGGATGATGTGTACAACTCAATCATACTCGAAGGTAAGCTACTGTACGAAAATTTTACACACATTCCTACGAATCTTTTAGGCGGCTTCTCTCATAATCTTCTTATTAGTCACGAAATAGTTCTAGATGAAAGGAAGGCATTTTCAATGGTACAGTGGTAAATCTGCGGAAGTACAATGGTAGAAACCAAGTTTTGATATTCATTGTGGGCGCATTAGAGAGAGCCCATTTAGTAACTTTGTACTTTAAGAGCAAACAAACAAAAGTAAGGGTTACAAGTAGTCTTAAAAGTCACACACATTACCTTCCACAGCTCAGCATACAAGGATTGCTAAATCCTATAATGTTCTTCAAAGTTGTCTTAACTGGAAGTATCAGTTAGTTCTATCCTTAACCAACTGATACCTGCCACATTTTCTTCAAGGAACCTACCTTTACACTACAAACAAGATTTTGACATGGTTTTAGGCCTCATTTTAAAAATGCAAAGCATAAAGATCAAAGTATGACTACATCTCAAACAACATGCTTCTAAAATTTCGTGTGTTTGAAATGGAAGTATGTAGTCATATTGGACAAAGTCTGATTAAGTATCTGGAAATAGTGCAGGGCATGTCACAGTAGTTACAGGTTAGTCTTTTAATCGCACGTCTTACATCTTTAGAGTCGAGAAGTGTATGGAGGTTAGGTTAACATACTGACACTCTTCAACCAAAGAACACGCATCTGTAAAGGAACTGGCTCCCAACAAGGTATGGTTCCATGAAGACAAAACACCAAGCAATATATCTAAAGACATCTGCTATTTTTTTTTCAACTTGAAAGTAGAAAACGAAAAATCATGCTTTATACACTGCCAACATTTCCCATGGGCTTCTGTTCAAACAGAACTTTAGATACCGTCATTCATGCAAGCAAGATGGATTTTGAAAGCATCATTGAGTTCAGCGTATTTTGCGAGGATCTTACGCAGTGGAAACTCTACTGAAAAGCACTAAACCATAACCACAGTCATCAAAAATAACGTTATCAGATGTGAAAGAAGTGACGATTAGGCCTACGTAATTTTATTTGTAAAATATGGTCATTACAGAAAACAACAACATCAATAACAACAACAGTGCTCAACTGATAAATCAATGGTTTTTCTAATCATTATAAACTTATTTTACGACGCTGCATAAATCTAATTAGACTGATGTTACTACATTATACAGTGTATAATGTAGTATACGTTATATTATACACTGTATTAATAACTCTACCTTATGTTATCTGACTACTCATTAACAAAATATATATTAAAATTTATTTTCTTAAAATCACTGTTCACTGATACGGCTGGAGAGTCTTCTAATGGTAGAATCAACATATTCCTGGTCGCACTTAAACATGTTCACTCACACGCCACCAGCAAGCTATTTATTTGACAAAGTTTATCGCAAAGACTGAAAACTAATTTAACCTTATCTTCATATTGATAATGCTTATTAACTTATCCTTCAAGTTAACTGTTAAATTATTTTTTTCTCCACCATGAAATAAATAGTAACCAAATATAGTAATACCATCTGGTACTACAATTAGCTTATCAGTTTGAGTTTCCATGATTGTATTTAATAATGACAGTGAAAAATTTTCATTTTAAAGCACATTTCGTGTTTTCGACTTCTTCGCGGAGAAAAAACGTTTTGGTTTCTTAAAATATGAAAGACTGTGAACACCGCAGGAATACAGATTTCAACTTATGAAACAACATCATGGAAAATTAACTCATGATACACCTTACTAGTCATGTAACCGTCATCAATCAAGATAAGAATTTCTATAATCGGGAGATTGTCACGAATTTCAATTCCAACGGCATATCTGACACTTTAATGTTTTGTATTTAAATATTAATAAACGTGTCAACAGATACTTTGTCGAAAACCACAAGCTATTATTTATATATCTTCTATACACAGGCTTGAGTTGTTCAAGGAACGATTTAAACCAATGTTATTCACGAAGACATACTCACAAAAGTCTTATAACATCAAACTGAGGCTAGAAAGAAATGAACACGACAATTCTCGTTTACAGTTAGGTTATTGAGGGAGTTCGTGTTCAGATGAATTCAACGGGACAGTTCCTGTTATATACAACAGTGTAAGCACGTGGATCAACGTGTAATTGTTCTCAATAAAACATTATTTAGCTATAAATATTTCTGAGGATTCGTTTCCTTGGTTACTATTAAATACCTCGTTAATTTGTGCAAAACGTTAGCCTCAACTACATCGATAAAAATACTTTCGCTTAAATAACAACCGTATTTCTTTATTACGCTTTAATAATATTCTTACTGTAACGTAACATACTGCCTGAAATTCATACTTTCTAATATTGTTGCTTTCTTATATCAAAGTTATGATATTTTAAAGCCTCAAAGACAAAACTACTTATTTGTGTTTTCGCCTGTTCGAAAGTGTCACTTTACTTTTCTAAATTTCACGGTTAGATAGTTGTAGGAAAAGTATTGTCAGTGAGTTGTAGGGGAGATATAGGAAACTGTAATACCTCCATTTGAACCTTGTTTCTTTTCTTTGCTAACCTGAATATGACCTAAGAAGGTCGAAACGTTCTTCTGTACTTTATCTCAATAAAGTTTTATTACCAATACCAGCCATCTTGAGAATACATTTTTACTTCAAGGGGATTTCTCGTCATCATGAACTGTTGTATGTTTCTGCATTCTTTAATTGAAAATCCACAGCATAACAACTTGTAAGGTTACAATTCTCAAGGTTCATCATCTGGGAATTCTTATGACATACAGTTATTTCGATGTTTTTCATATAATGCAGTTTGTGGAACTGCTTTATTCTAAACTCAACTAATTCCCTACTCTTCTCCCACTGGTCTATACTGTAAGTACTCTCGTTCCATTGTCTTTACACTCTAAATCACAGTCTATGCACCATACAACTGAACATACATTAAGCTGTACTCTTGGCACTTAAATCTAATCTACTGATACTCTCGTCCACATTCCCTAACATGGAGTAAACTACTTCCTTTAAGAGTCCCACACCTTCCACTCTACACCATACCCTCAACAGCCTAATTTATAAAGTCTGAATTTTAAATCACACTCCTAACTCTCAACATTCATTATCCTTGACAATAAGGATGAGCACTGCTGATATCACACGCGCTCGTTTAAATATACAATACTGTGCAAAGTGTTAAGACATAGATTTCAATCTATCTTTAAAGAATAATGGAAGGTAAATCACAGGTGAAACATCAAAATATTATTTATCTTCACATTTAGTACAACAGAAATTCAATTGAAGTGCTTGAATTCAGCAAACAGTTAATATTTTATGCGTCCACTTTAAGTTTTTATAGCTGCAGGCAGACTTTCAGACACTACTGCAGCATATTCAAAGTGTCCTTTGGAATTTTACTCCAAATATCTCTATTATGCTCCTATAAAGTTTCCTTCGAAGTGACGTTTGATTTGCAAAGTTTTTGATCTATGAAATCCCAAATCTATTTAATTTGGTTGAGATCGGGGATCTATAGAGACCATCGTATTAGCTGAACGCTTCCAGCAGCTTTTTTCCCTCAGCAAAGTAATTTCCACATAAGTTGGAGGAATGTTTGGAATCATGAGGTAGAAGAATCTTACCAGTAATACCCAAACCACTGAGTATACAATGACGAATTAGTATCTGACAGTACTTTTGCTGGTCCATTATTCCATCCATTTTGCAAATTTCTCTTATTACTTTAGCAGAAACACATCCCCAAACTATCACACTACTTTCCCCATGCTCCATGGTGGGTCTATATATGTTGAGGTAAGTATATTTTACCTTTCTTCAGCCGAATGCACAACCTACGCTTTGAGACAAATATATCAAACTTGGACCCATCCGTCCATAACACACTTTACCAATCATCAACAGTCCGGTTTTTGTATTTTTTGGCAAATTTCAGTTTATTGACAATATTTAAAGATCGAAATAGTTTTTTATTGTTTTTAACTGCTACATGACTAAATATGTTTTCTCGTAGATCTGGACACTTTTCTATTATTTGGTACATGGTCGTTTATCTTATGTTTGAGATCAGTCTTTCTCCTGTCCTGAAGGTTGCATAAACGAAGATACTTAACATCAGTATCATTGAGTTTAGGTGTTCTTCCTTTCATATTTTCAAATTTACCTGTTTCGGTCTCATGATCTAGTGTGTATTTGGCAATCTTTAGGAAGCATTTTCAAGTTTGTGGCAGTTTGTCGGAGAATCCAACCAGCATCATGTAAAGCTTTAATGTGAACTCTCTGCTCTAACATTTTTCTATGATTTTTTTTTAGTTGTGACATGACAATAAAACCTAATATATAGTGCTGAGCACTGTTTTTATCAAGATTTATTGTTGAATGTTATTAAATTAATTTCTTCTAGCGTATACTGGTACATATGCTAGCTTCCTTCTATATCGTTAAAACACAGCATGGGGTACCATGGCAATTTCTTTAATCCCTAAGTTTGATCAGTATGTTCGTTCATACTGGTACAAGTATATGGGAATTCTAAAGAATAATCAGTCTTTTCATCCAGGTTCATTCAGTTATCAAGATGGACCAGTGAAACGTTACCTTAGTGTTGAAATTTACATTCTGTAATGGCATGGAAGAATTAGCCATTACATGGACGTTTTGATGGATTTGCTAATGTATAATTATTTTATTATTGACGTTTATTTCAGTTAAATATATATTTAGAAATGTATGTAACTGATATTGTTAAATATGTATTGCCAATATTTTGTTTTTTTCTCTAAATTTGTAGAAGATTCTCAAGCGATACAAACAATAATGTACCATATATCTGAAATACTAGCGATTTCAACTATTGTTGTGAACTGTAGTTTCTAGAACTTTGCAATAAAGTACATAAATCGATGCAGCATCAGATAGAATATTGTTTGTCAGCTACAGTCATAATGCTATATATAAGTTTCGGAAGCTATGATTGTGATTAACGTTTATTAATTGGATTTCGAACATTACAAATCGTTTAACTTCAGTGAATTAGCTTCAGGTGTTAGAATTTCTGAGAGGGTATTAAATATCGGTAAAAAGACAGCTTGTAAGCGGCATGAGGCCAACCAAGAATAGACAGCTAGCTAGCTTAAGCAAAGTGTTTGTTTTTGAATTTCACTCAAAACTACACAAGGACTATCTGCATTACCCGTCCTTAATTTAGCAATATTAGACTAGAGGGAAGATGACTAGTCATCACAACCCACCGCCAACTCTTGGGATACTCTTTTATCAACGAATAGCGGGATTGACTGCGACATTGTAATGCCCCCACGGCTGAAAGGATGATCATATGTGGTGTTACACGTATTCAAGCCCGCGACCCTCAGATTGCGAGTCGACTGATGTAAGCGAAGTGAAACAATATCAACTCAGAATTAATTCGATCGTCGTAGACTTGACCCGTCAATAAAATATTCCGTTCCAGACCAGATAAAAGACGAAATATTATTTATGAGTTTGCACAATTTTGTATGCAAATCATTATTTGTAATAACCGTAATTATAAACTGTATTTGTGTATGCATATTAAAATATATTTGTGTTAAAAAATAAAATTGTGTTTATCGATCTTGTTGGCAAATATCACGAATTGAATATACATCAACATTTAATCAATTCCTAAGTTAAAATTAAAATTTCCGGATATTTGATATCTTAAGACGTAACGTACGTACCAAAATAACTCCGCGACTCGTTCGTTGTTGTTGTTGTTTTGAATTAAGCACAAAGCTACACAATGGGCTATCTGTTCTCTGCCCACCACGGGTATCGAAACCCGGATTTTAACCTGTAAGTCCGCAGACATACCGCTGAGCCACTGGGGGGCGGACTCGTTCGAGATAAATAATAATATATGAAAATAATAACTCATATGTTTATCTCATGTACACCTTCTGGAAATGTTATTGATTATCAACTTTCCAAAAAAGTAAACAAATTGATATACTGAGCAAGCATATGAAATAAGTTAAAATTTATGGAAAATAATCTTATTATTAGAAAATCAATACAGTTTAGCAACTGCATATAAAGCTGAAATCTGTTGTGTCATAAATCATGTTTTACGTATTTAGAGACTGTGTTAATAATTCAATATATCAATTAACTATACGAAGTTATATGTCAAAATATATTATACATTGTGTTTGAAAGTATAAAAAGGAGAAAACAGTCGCCATATCACGCCATGCAATAAAAATAATAACAAAAAATGATGCCAATAAAGAGATAATAAATGACACATCAATAACTCATAACACGAAACAACAGCCAGTCTGTCAGTCGAAAACCACACGTGTACTACAACCAGCCAAATTAATCTGACCCGCATAGATTCGTCAGTCTCTTTCTCATACACACACACACGTGTATTCTACGTAGATAAGTGTCACGTAGCACTATTGAGCGATATTTCGAAAGTTCTTAGGATCTATCACTCTATTATAATACTAGTTAGCTAAGCCTATCCTCTTCTTATCGGTTTTTCCCCACACACAGTTCATAATGATGAGTTTATAAACCATTACAAGTGAATAAAAGTACTATCTTCACCGGTAGACACATATGAAAAGATTTGGTAAAATATTTAATAACTATAAAACAGTTTTTGCAATGATACAGTCTAAAATACGACAGAGTATTTCCTGCAGGTCATAACAAACACATTGTTATCCATGTGTCACAAAGCTAACATAGTTGTAATTATACATCTCTACACCATCGAAAAACATCATAATAAACTAGGAATAAGTTAATAATGTCGGATATTGATGCATGTGATACTAACTTAATATAATTTCATCAGTATTGTTTGTTTGTTTTTGAATTTCGTACAAATCTTCACAAGGGCTATCTGCGCTAGCCGTCCGTAATTCAGTGTGTTTTTGTGTTTTCTTATAGCAAAGCCACATCGGGCTATCTGCTGAGCCCACCGAGGGAAATCAAACCCCTGATTTTGCGTTGTAAGTCCGAAGACATACCGCTGTACTAGCGGGGGGCCCGTAATTTAGTAGTGTAAGACGAGAGGGAAGGCAGCTAGTTATCACCACCCACCGCCATCTCTTGAGATACACTTTTACCAACGAATAGTGGAATTAACCGTCACGTTATAATGCCCCCACGGGTGAAAGGGCGAGCATGCTTGGTGTGACGGGGATTCGAACCAGCGACCCTCAGATTACGAGTCGAACGCCTTAACCCACCTGGCCATGCCGGGTTTTTCATCAATATTAAAAAGAAGTATTTTGAATTTAATGGAAATGAAATCCGTATTAGATACTTGTGTGCATTAAGATTAAATTGTACTGCACACAAATCAAATGTTTCAATTTTTCTCAAACTTTCATTGAGATTTCTATCAGCAAATGTAATCATAAGTTACAAAGAGAAACCTTTGTTCTGGACCTTTAAACAAAATTTAAAATGTAGTCATTGTCGGCCAAGTATATAAATCTACTCAATTCCTGACTTCAAATAGTGATTGATGCAAACTTCACCCTTATGAGACTAATGCGACAATTTAAAATAGTTTCACCCAAAAACTTTTGTTTTTCATTGCAAGAACAGTTAATGAGTAGCCAAAAAGTGGAAAATGAATGAAATGAAAACAAATTATATAAAATTCACACAGTTTCCACTTCCTAACTACTTAGTGACTGTGATCACAGAAATCCACTACCAATGTTAGGCAATAGTGTTCAACTGACACTCTATACTAGAAGCGATATTTTCCATTAATCTTAGTACGAAAGTATCATAAAACCGGAACTGTTTTAGATAACTTTCCGAAACGTTAAAAATCACCTGAATGTACACAGCAATTTACTTCGTTGTTTAATTAAATACAAATAAAAAGTTAATTTTCCTGTATTCACCAAGAGTGTGGACGTTTGTGGTAAATATTACCCCACTGCCTCTTCCTAGTTACAGCTATTTTCTTAGAGTTACTTATTCAGTTGTTGTTGTTTTTAACATGAAAATCGTTACCATTCCTTTAATGTTCACAATCTTATCTTATATATCTATATATATATACGTCAAAGTGCAGTATGTTATATTTCTATTGGTTTTGTTCACAAGTTTCTTGAAAGAAGAGTACTTAAGATTTTACAGATCAGAACCATGATGGTAACCAGTTAACTTCGACAATGGTCAGTAGAACCCTGTAAAAAATCTCTAATGAGCAGACCTTGTTTGAAAGGTTGGCGAAATTATAAGCTTAGACCTTGCTCGAGTCATCTTGGCCTGTTACATTATATTTCTGTAACAACATTCGCGAAAGAGGCGTCGTCACGAATATATATTGTCTTGTTCACTTAGAATAAGAAACTTAAAAATTTTGGGATCCCACTTTTGTTATTTTACTTGTTCATAATACTTTATACCAGAATAACTTTCTGACATCGTACATTGTTCACTCGAACCAATACGGTTAAAAGTAATTTATATTTCCTAATTAAGTTACATTTGAAGATGTAGGTTAGTAACGGATTTTTTTTAATTATTTTATATGAGAGGATGTTTTACCAATAACCAGTGAAGATATATTAGTCTGTATTTCTTGAGGTATATTATATATAGGTATGAGAGTTAATGTTCCAGAAAGACAAACAACATCAATTTATTGAGTTCAACATTTCTAGCTGCTTGTTGAAGTTTCTTTTTTAAAATTTGAATTTCATGTATTCACATAAAACAATATAACACGTGACAAGAGCACCATCTTAACTCTACAGACGTTCTTATATTCATACATGAGTTAATAAAAGGTGAGGCGGTTAGGAAACTCAACTCACAATCTGCGAGTCGCGGGATCAAAACTCGGTGTTGAACATGCTTTTCCTTTCAGCTGTGGAGGCGTTAAGATGTAGGAGCTGATCTCACTATTATTTGGTGAAGAATAGCCCACGAGTTGGCGATGGGTAGTGATTAATTTCGCTCTATCTTGTTGTTACTGGAAATATTTCTGGGTCAATTTTAGGGTTTAAATTAACCAAAAAAATACATAAGATGTATAATGTAAATGAACTAAAAACTAATATCTAAAAATAAAACAAAAAGTAATCAACCATAGTAACAAACCTAAAATCCAAAACTTCGACATGCACAAGTTCTGAATCAACGACCGAGCTTCATTCCAACCTTACAGAACCTTCCAAAATAATGACGTTTATTCTGTTTTATTTACATATTTCTGTTATTATTATTGTTAAGTTTTTCTTGGCAAATTTAAAAGTAATTAGAGTAAATTATTTCAAATTTAATATATAGTAAATATAAATAAAGAGGTTGTACATTGCAGCCATATTAGAAAGACATTTCTACCACAGAACACTAACATCTGTAAAATATGAAGAGTTGGATTCATGACTACCTCAAAACTCTTAAAATGGTTACTGTAAGTGTAAAATACACGTTTGTTTTCAGAGTGCAGACTATCTATATCACTGAACAAGTCATAATGACCTGAATAAGGTTCTAATTTAGAGGTCGCAATGTTGTTTATCTACAAAATCAATCCAGATGCAAATAGGTTTGTTTGGTTCTTTCAATTGTTTGCATAAAGCTACACGTGGATTACATAAGCTAGTCGTCTATAAATTCGAGAAATGACGTCTAGTCACCGGTGCTTCATCTGCAGTCAATCTGTGGACTACTCTACTCGAACTATTGAACTTGAAGGTCATTTTTATAACGCCCCCAAAGCCTTAAAGCACGGGATGGGAACTCGAAACACGGACCTTTAGTGCAGGGAAATTTCTAAAAGCAATATTTAAATTATGGCTTGATCACCTGCTTAAATTGAGCTACACCTGTCCTTATTTCCGGTGTTATCTTCTTTTTCGTTACAAAAGAACGTTTTAATTACAAACTACATGTCCTGAAAATGTAAAACTAATAATATGAGGTCCGGCACTGGATTGTACCATAGCATCCAACACATGTGGTGAAAACGTATACTGGAACTTTGTTGTTGGGTTCTGTTAACTTTTATTGTGGAAAGAGTAACCACAATTGTCTCTACTCGTCCTATTGACAGTGCTGACATTCTATCGAATATTATTTTGTGTTTTTGTTACATGAAAAATGTTAGCATCCTATAATTTATTTCAAAAATGAGTAGTTTTAAACAGTGAAAACTATGAATTTATAAATTTTCAGGTACTGACATTAGCTAAGAGCTATAAACTGTATTGGTTCTAGTAACATATGGTTTATCTGAAGAAGATTTCTGCACTGCACCTAAAACTTTCGTAGAAAAACACGCTTAATAATTATGTGATTCTCATGTTTTTGTTACATCCTATACGAAGTAGTCAGTGCCAGAGGTCTCCCCGCCAGAGGCTGAGCTGCATGCTTAACAATGACGTACCTTAAACCCGACTTATATGTTACTTTTCACAAGCTGCTCGTGGTGGACATAGCACGGATAGCTCATTCTTACACACACACGCACACAGTGGATTAGTGGTATGTCTGAAGACTTATAGCGTTAAAAATTGGGTTTCGATACTCATTACAAATAAGTAAGTGTCATTGGTAGACAGTAAGATAGTGATATTCGAATAGTGTACAAGTTGTTTAAAAATGAGCAAAATCTCTACGAGAGTTTTCAGTCTCCAAGAAAACTGCTGTAAGGTAAAGGAAGTTTGTCGGAAGTGAGATGTAACATTCAAATCGAGAAACTGGACAATTAGTTGCGTCACTTCTTGTTTAAAACAGCCTATTTTACTGTAGGAATGTATTCAAAATTTCTACTATCTGCATTTGGAACATTTAATAAATTAAATTTAATAATAATCTCGGATTTTGTTTCTACGGAAAACTATATTCTACATCAAGAAGTAAGAAATAACCTAAGAAGTATTCTAACTCTTAAATACTTCATTAATTTAGGTTTAAACACTTATTCTAAATCTAGTATAAATATGAAGTTAAATTCCGTGGATTAAAAGAGAGCGAGAAACTTAAACAACAGTCATATTTTTATTTTCCGTATTTTAGACGGATATTTTATTACTATATGTTTTGGCTATCAAGGAAAACATGTAAAAAATTCAGAAACTTTTATTTACAATTTTTGACTTGTAGACTTTTGTTATGGTGTAAGATTTATTCAAACTTCGCTATTACTACAATGACGATAAACGGGTTGGTCAGTTATATACTTTTACTTTTCAAAAAAGGGAGGAAGTTTATAAGTATTTGCTTTGCTTTTAAACTACGAATTTAGCCAAGTTTGATCAGGATCAATGAACTTATTTAAGAAAAGTTGAGAACTCAAACAGACATCAACTTTCCTTGATACCGGTTACATGCTGCACCGGTATGTATAGCACATATGTAAAGAACGCTTGCACCCAGATTTTAATATCACAAATCTAATTAAAGTTATTTATTTGCGCCTCTTCTTCCCTTCACTCTCTCCCTCTTTCTTATGTTATGGACCAAAGATCGTGCGTATTTTACATCCAACAGAAACGCCTTACTCCACAACACTAGAATGAAAGTAGAAGGCTTGCAAAAATCTCTATCAACCTTGTCCTACTCGTTGTTTTCTAGTTTGTTTCCAATAGATACAGTGTTCTGATATTGATATGGCGATAGCAGTTAATGTAGTTCATTCTGAAAATTATGGGTCGTTTGACAAGATGTCCTTATTTAATAGTTAGCAGTCCTATGTAAACTTAAAGTATGTTTATTGGTCAAAAATAAAATGAAGTTTATACAACAAGCTGTACGTTTTAGTACCATTTCTTCTTTGCAATGTTATATTCGTTCTTCGTATGAGTAAACCTAAAAATTAAACAATATAGTCCGATGGACGCCCACAAGTGATGATAATCAAATCATCTGAAATGTCACATGACAGTAATTAGCCAATAACATTTGTTGAAATGATAAATAATTTGTGCGAGTTACAAAAAATTACATTTATTTCATAAGCATATATAGCACGGTGAAGTGTCCCGCTTTCACAAAAATAGTGTTAAGTATGCAGAGAATGTGGCGTTCTGTTTGCTATAAGTGATATTGAACGAACGTTTTATTACTACAATTGAACATATAAAGCGTTTTGCATGACAAAAATATGCATTACTTGAAAGAACATACTTTATTAAGTTCCATGTGAGGGTAAAACAATTTACTTCCGAGCACAGCGTAATTACAACAATTTGGAACAGTCCGTAGAGTGAACCGTGTAACATGTGAGCGAAATATTCTGTGCACATGCGAAACAGATATTCAGGGAGAGTGTATTCCACTGTATCTTGAAAATGGTACAACAAGCGCCACAAGTCAGCTACTCATTGACATCACCTTCATGTTCAATTACTGTGTCGATCTTTATAACAGTACTGTATCTTGTAACAATACCATCTGTCGACACATTAACCCGAACTTCTAAAAATGGCATCCTTCAGTTGCTACGTAATGGCGGAAGATACGTGTCTCTAAAAGGGGTAACTGATGTCAGGAGAAGTTGGCATTCAGGCATGATGGTGAGAACTGCTTCCAACGCTGTCACGATTTGTCCTAAACACTGTGTCAAATATCCAGACTGTCTTTAAATACTTGGCAAAAATAAATACATAAAATAAAATGAAATATATTAAATGAAAATGAAAAGTGAGCTTCTTTCATTCAATAGGCCTGGCAAGGCTAGATGGTTAAGGCACTCGACTCGTAATCCGAGAGTCGCGGATTCAAATCCCCATCATACCAAACATACTCGCCCTTTCAGCTATGAGGGCGTTCTAATGTGACGGTCAATCCCACTATTCGTTGGTAAAAGAGTACCCAAGAGTTGGCGGTAGGTGATGATGAGTAGCTTGCTGCCTTCCCTCTAGTCTTACACTGCTATATCAGGGACGGCTAGCGCAGATAGCCCTCGTGCAGCATTGCGCGAAATTCAAAACAAACCTAACATTTTCTTTCAAATTAAAACTACAAAATTCCAGTCGTTTTTAAATAAATATAGACACACGATTTGTTTTTTAGTTTTAGTAACAAACTACACAATAAGCTATCTGCCTTTCTGTTTACTGCAGTAAATCGAACTTCAGATTTTGGATATGCAAGTCCACAAACTCACCGCTGATCCACTGGAGAATATATTGTGGATCTGAATTTCGAGTGTATATTTTAATTCTTCAATAAACATTCATAAATATATTTATAAAGAGAAGTGTGGTGTCATGTTAAAAACGAAAGGTAACTGTCATAATGCATCTCCTGTCTTCCTTGATCAAAAGAAACTTGTTGAAAAAATAGAACTTGTACAGCATGAAGCTTATTACTCTAGTTTGTCGTCTAAACACAAAACGAGGAATGTATTGCCTGACGACTTTTCACTGTATTCGTTGTTTGTTTTCATATTTTATTCAGAAGGAAACATGATTTCAGTTTTCTTATACTTAGGATTACGGTTCTATAACAATTAATTACATGTATATGTATATATATATGATTTCAGTGCAAATAGTAGCAGTTAGGTCTGTATATCTGTTATTGCACCTAGACTCGACACTTTGAGCTAATTTTCTAATAGGTTCTTCGGCAGACACTTTCACTGGTTAATAGTTGCCTTTACACTATGACCCCCCCCCATCAAGTGCCTCTAGTATTTGTATTTGAATAAATTTGACTTTCCCTTGAACAATATATGTAAAAATGGCTGCTTTGGGTTCGGTCATCGTTTGGTTCACAAAGAAAGAAAGAGGTAACTGACCGACAGCTGACCACGTGTTTGAAGGGGGTTGTGTAGCTGAGTATAGATATGTAGAGAGCGTGCTTAAATGTTTGATTATACTATATTATTAATATAAGTATAAAGGTATTCCTTTGTATTGGTTTATTTTGGGCTTAAGTTGTTGCATATGTAAGGCCTCTTTAATTTTGTGTTTGATTATATTTGTTTCTTTATTTAGTATTTGAGTGTTGTGGTTATTTGATTTGCAGTGTTCGAAAACGTGTGAAGGTGACTTTTTGTGTTCTTTGAATCTGGTTTGCATTTTTCTACTGTTTCTCCAATATAGAAGTCGTGGCAGTTATCACATTGTATTTTATAAATAATGTTGGTGTGGTGTTTGTCAGTGTAGTTTTTACACAGTATAGACCTTAGTTTTGTGCCTGGTTTTTAAATAAATTTAGTATTAACTGGAATTTCATTAGTTATTAGTTTTTGCCAGATGTTGGTTATTTTTCTGCTGATGTCAGGAATATATGGTATACAACAGTACATGGTTTCGTGATTTTTTAAATCGTGGGATATATTTACTTTTGTTGGTTGATTTTGCTTTCTGTCTAGGTGTGTGCGTATAATGTTTTCTACTGTTTGTGGAGGAAACTTATTGATGTTGATGAAGTATTTTTTATATTATCTAATTCGTCGTTAATTTTATCTGGCGAGCATAGTTTTATGACTGTCTTTATTTGGTTTCTCAGTATGTTGAGTCCCAAAGATTGTATAGTCCGGTATGGGTGATATTTCGGTGGATTTCTCTTTACAGAAGTCCCAACCGCTGAGGCCTGCAAGATAGCCTTAGAACTTTATATCCGAGACCCTAACCCAACTATAGACATTCCCAGCAACCAATTAGCAACCCCCATAGAATTCACCACGATAAAGACAAACTTCATGTTCAACAACCACAACTATATTCAAATAAATGGCCTAAGCATGGGCAGCCCAGTATCACCAGTTCTAGCCAATATTTTTATGACATGTTGAAACACAAGCAATTAACACAGCGTTACATCCACCACTATACTGATACAGATATGTAGATGATACGTTTGCGGAATTCAGATCTACGGAATACACACTTAATTTTTTTCAATCACATTAACTCTATATATCCCAACATTAACTTCACATGTGAACAAGAAGAAAGCAATCAAATATCATTTCTTAACCTCAAAATTACAAGAACCGACAGACAATTCAAAACAGAAATCCACCGAAAAATCACCCATACTGGACTATACATTCCTTGGGACTCAGCACATGAAACAAAACAAAAACTCAACATACTAAGAAACTAAATAAACACGGACATAAAACTGTGCTCGCCAGATAAAATTAACGACGAATTATACAATATAGAACAATACTTCATCAACATCAATAAGTTTCCTCCACAAACCGTAGAAAACATTATACACACACACCTAGACAGAAAGCAAAATCAACCAACAAAAGTAAATATATCTCACAAATCAAAAAATCACGAAACCATATACAGTTGCATATCATATATTCCCGGCATCAGCAGAAAAATAACCAACATCTGGCAAAAACTAATAACTAATGAAATTCCAGTTAATACCAAATTTATTTAAAAACCAGGCACAAAACTAAGGTCTATACTGTGTAAAAACTACACTGACAAACACCACACCAACATTATTTATAAAATACAATGTGATAACTGCCACGACTTCTATATTGGAGAAACAAGTAGAAAAATGCAAACCAGATTCAAAGAATACAAAAAGTCACCACACGTTTTCAAACACTGCAAATCAAATAACCACAACATAACCATAGAAAACACCCAGATACTAAATAAAGAAACAAACATAAACAAACGCAAAGTTAAAGACACTTTACTTGTACAACAACTCAAGCCCAAAATAAACCAATACAAAGGAACACCTTTATACCTATATTAATAATATAATATAATCAAACATTTAAGCACGCCCACTATATTCCTATACTCAGTTGCACAACCCCCTTCAAACATGTGGTCAGCTATCGGTCAGTTATCTCTTTCTTTCTTGTGAACCTGACGATGACCGAAGAAGGTCGAAACGTTCGCTCCTCCACATACAAAATTTCTCAACCCAAACCAACCGTTTTTACATCTATATTTCTATACAAGTGGGTTTTCTTGTCGTCACTGGTTTTCCTTGAACTATAGTTCCTAATTATCACACCAAATAACCTATTTCACACTGTCGTGCCTCAGAAATAACTGATCGTTTATAAGTTTAGTATTTCTATATTAACGTTTCTAGACTAAAATCTTTTTACATTCCTCGTTATCAAAACGTCATACAGGTTCTGTAACAATTTATTACTAAATAGCACGTGCCAACTACGGCACGTGTTTTGAACTTCCATAATCAAATATATTTCTAATTTTCAGCTAATTCAGAGAGTTAATAATGCTCTACTGCTTCATACCACCTTCTAGATAGTACTGTACAACCTTCCTAAAATTCTCTGTTCTTAGCACTAAAATACCACCAACTTTATTATTCAACGTGTTAACTATTGTATTAATACGCGCTTCTTCGGATGTTATATTATCATATTTCATACACTGAACAAAATAGTATCGTACAATACAAACATCTTTGACATGTTTTAAATGCATTACAAAAACAAATTTGAACAATACACACTCAATCATTCATAAATGTCGAACATTTTGTTGTAATAGTTAATAGCGTAAACCTTATATGCCACGTAAAGAAATTAGTTACTTTGTTTTAAGTATAATATATTACTTACGTACTTCGACACGTACTTCATATAATATGTATGTGTGTTTTTCGTTTTTCATAGCAAAGCCACATCTGGCTATCTGCTGAATCCAACGAAGGAAATCACAAACCCCTGCGTACGTCATAGACAGAGCACTTTTGATTAAATTAGCAAATAGTTGAGAAAATTAGTGTAATTTACCAAAAAATCTCTGATTAATTTGCAAAGTAAATTAAAAGCCTGAAGATTATATTTCATAAACTAATTTCACGCTTAGGTACATATTGACGACTGTTTAAGCTAGCTTCGTAACTAAAATGGAGAAATGACTAATATAATGATAGAATACAAAAAAACAAGTCTTTTGACCTAAATAATAACAATAGAACGTTACATCTATTAATGTCTAACGTGTCAGTAATTATTATATACTGCCTCATTGTTAATGCGTTAAACTAGAAAAAATAAATTTAAAGGACCAAGAGTGGTCAAAACTAGTAACCTTTCTTTAGTAACACATAAATTATCTGTAATGTGTTGTGAAAATATATACCAACACGTGTGTTTGCGGTAATTTAACGAGTAAAGTTTGAGCTATTGTTGCTGCGTGCAGTTAGAACGCAGGTTAGCTGTAATTTATTGTACAAAAATATAACTTTATCAACGAATACGTAGATTAACTGTAATCTATTATAAAACGTTTTAACTCTTACCTATTACGTTGTAACACTTACCTATTAACGAATGTGTATGTGTTTGTGTTTTTACTATAGCAAAGCCACATCGAGCTATCTGCTGTGTCCACCGAGGGGAATCGAGCCCCTGATTCTAGCATTGTAAATCCGAAGGCTTACCGCTGTCCCACCAGAGGACCGTATCAACGAATACGTGAATTAATTTTAATCATCGTGCAGAATTTAACTTTAACATTAGAAATAAACCTTTTAAAACCAAAATGTTGTATTTATTTAATTTAAATTATTTGAAGCTTTGTACTGTTAATTTCGGTTCGTGGTGTAGAAGCAAGCTGTAAAGCGAAACGTTGAATGTCTAGTTACACAAAAACAATATTTTTTATTATAAGGTCGTTTATTTATACTATTAATATGTCTTCTATACAGAAATTAAATAATGAATATTTAACTTTATTATATTTACGTATCAATTAACACATAAACATGTTGTAATTTACTATAAAAATTAAGTTTACTATATCTACGTATTTACGAATGTGTGTAGATTAGCCATAGATACGTCACTAGGTTAGATTCGTGGCTCCAGCCAACAGGCGCAGGAAACTTCAGTGTTTCAGTATGATATCGATAAGGGTTTTTGGGGCACTGTAACATAGAATCGGGGCTCGGGCCCCACGTGCCAGTAGCTAGTGACGTAATTATGTAGTCGCTAAAGGATGCTTAGTTCTGGGATCCATAGTCTTAATGGAGTCCCATTGATAATTTTTTTCACCTGCCATGTTCACTTTAAAGAATATATAGCAACATGAAGTAAACTCTAAACAGTTCCTTTGTTCAGTCTGAAGCTTTATGGAATAACTGTCTCAGTCTTCCAACTGAGTTTATATCATGATCTGTACCACCCTACTTATACGAAGGCCCATCATGATTTACAAGAAATTTGCACTGAAAATCAGTATTAATTTATACACTAAAAAACAATGACTTCAAGAAACACAAAAAAGCACAGTTATTTTTGGTGTGATAAGATCCAAAAAACCCCAAAATAATAGACAATCGTATATATCCAATAAGTTCGAATATAAAAGTAGTTAGTTACGTTATTTGTAAAATAACGTTGACAACAAAATACCTCAGTAATCGTTACACAAAAGTAGCAAAAACTCAAACACTCCATAACTTACATTTACCTTTCAAAGCCTTCAAAATGGAACGTTTTACGCACATTGTTTCTGTGCCTACTAGCGACTGATAAATTCAGATCACCTTAAACTTCAATGTCGAGTTAAAAAATTAATAAATCAAATGAAACATGTCACCAATAAAATGCATCACATACATTCTCTGATCTTCACTTTTAAAGTGTGAAAATGAATATTAAAATACAAATACCAAACACCGAAATTTACAAGTGAAACAAAATATTATACACTTCACCCTTTCCTGGGCAGTGCGACACAAAATACCAATCAACAGGTTTTACTGGTTAAGCATTTTAAATATTAAAGTATAAATAATGACTTTTCACTTCCACATATCAATGCGAGTCCTAGAATTATTATGTTAAATCGTCTACGCATTTCTAGATGTCAAAATTAATCTCCAGTAAAGGAGATTTAACGTTGTTATCCACCGATGTGTCGAGCTGAGGGTCACAGGAGCCAAGATTCAAAGTGTTTCCTCCGCTTAAGAAGCTCCTAACTTTTAGTTATATCAGTGGCAGCGGGTGACGCTGCTTGGCTATAATCTCTTTGGGCAGAAGTTCACCAATAAAGTCGGCTATACCTAAATTCTAGGGTCTCTGAATGTAATGTGGAGGTTCAGGCTGAAAACATGAACTCTGTTAAGCTAAATTATTACGCCTAAGCATAACCTACATTACAGGTTAACAAATTTACTGTTGTACATTAATTTTAGTGCCTACGTTTGTTTCTGTAAATTATTATTTTTGCATGTGACGTATTTTCTTGACTGTATTAAGCAAGTCCCGTATGTTCTTAGAATTTATAGAACGTTCTTGATTGTAAAAATCAACAATACTTGTTTGATAAAAGCGCACTAGAACATTGTCAAAATTTCTACAAACTCGCGTTATTCCTGTAAACAACGACTAGCTGAGAGAAGAAGGAGAAGATTATTTTTGGACAGCTACATTCTGTACGCTATAGGCCTAGGAAGCCATTATTGTGATTAGCGCCTATTATTTGGAAGATTACACAGTTGGACTAGAAATTTATAAATTTGAAACAATAAAGCGTTCAGTCTTAATGAATTACTCTGGACGCTATTATTTCTACAAGGACATTAAATATCTCTCTTGATAAGAAGTGAACTTATGAGGAACCAGTGTGAGGTGCACGCGCGTGTTTTTTGTTATAGCAAAGCCACATTGAGCTATCTGCTGTGTTCGCCGAGGTGGTGAATCCCCGAATTTAGTGTTGTAAATCCATAGACTTGTCGCTGTCCCAGCGGGTAACAGTGTGAGGCCACTCAAGACAGCTAGCTTAAGCGAGGTGTGTGACAATATTAATTTACTCGTCGTGGTCCTAGATTGTTGATAAATATTCAGTTCTATACTGTATATAAAACTTGGTATTGTTTGTGAGTTTATAAACAGAGGCAGATTTAAGGTTGTGTGGGTCCAGGAGATAATACTTTTTGTGGGCCATACATCTCATGTAAATTTGCATTGAATAAATTATAAATAGGCCCTGGAGCTGAGCCTTCTCTATTCCCTGGGCCCAGCATAGCCCAGCGTGTTAAGGCATACGACTCGTAATCAGAGGGTCGCGGGTTCGCATCCCCGTCACGCCAAACATGCTCGCCCTTTCAGCCGTGGGGGCGTTATAATGTGACAGTCAATCCCGTTATTCGTTGGTAAAAGAGTAGCCCAAAAGTTGGCGGTGGGTGGTGGTGACTAGTTGCCTTCCCTCTAGTCTTACACTGCTAAATTAGGGACGGCTAGCACAGATAGCCCTCGAGTAGCTTTGTGCAAGATTCAAAAAACAAACTCTATCCCCTACCTAAATACGCCATCGTTTGTAAAACTTTTGTACATAAACCAGCATTTGTAATAACTATTAGTAAAAACTGTTATTTTAAATCGTATTGTTTTTATGTTTATATATTAAAATATATTTTTATAAAAGGAAATTGTGTGTATCACACTTGTTTGCAAATACCATAAATTTGATACATTTGAATATTTTATTGTTATGTAAATGTCGTGTAAATATTTTGTAAACGACAACATGTCGTGTTGTGTTTAAGTTTTCATTTCTATTTACTATACTTCCATATTTATATTATTGTTCCGAAGTTTAAACTAATAAAATATCTTGTTATTCATTTAAGGTAACATTTAGAATTTTCTTGAATTAAGTAGACCAATCATATGTTTGTAAATGAAATGCTGGCGACTTCGTGTCTAGACGTTTAGTCTCGTGCAAGAACGGACATGCGCGGATTGCTCTGGAGATCTGTAGAAATTTCGCGGTGTTTCGAGGAGTCTAGGCCTACAATATATAAACAGACGAAGATGCGAGAGAGAAAAAGAGAGTCAGACATTAGTTTTATTTCAAAAGAAGAGAGTCAGTTATTTGAGAAAGATTAAGTGTTTGCTGTGATTATTCAACTTGGATTTGTGACTGAAGTTAGATCTACGGAAGCTGTGATTTTATTTCGTCAATCTCTACGATTCATCCGAATTAGTGGTTATACTGTAAGTCAACACGTGTAAACAATTTACAGGAAATCGAAAAAATTAAAGGCGACAATTTTGTGACGTTCATCAGAGGCATCGTGAAAAGAACTTCGTCGAATTTACTGAACTGTGAATTGCTTCTGAACTTCTTCATTTAAACTTCGGAATTTCTTCGTGGGACCAAATTCACTGGAATTTGAGACTTTCATTTTAGATCATTATATTAGATACAGGCCAGTACCATTTTGTATTGTGATTAATTTTGAAGGTTGAAACTAAGCTGCCTTCCCCTCTATAAAATATGTACGCGTATTATGTCACAGTCAAATATTTGTTTCATAAAAGAAATCAACACTTTTTAAAATGTTAAAAGTGAGAGAATAGTTTGTTTCATGATATGGAATAAAATATCTTAATTTGTGAAATGTACCTGTACATAGATTAAACATGTTAAAATAAGCAATGCTTTTAAAAAATATAACTACACAACACTCCTTCCTCATGGCTCAACGGCAAGTCTAGGTACTTAAAAACGCTAAAAGCTGGATTTCAATAGCCGTGGGTGGTGATGACTAGCCGTCTTCTCTCTGATGTTACACTGCTTAATTAAGGACGGCTAGCGCAAATAGCCCTCGTGTAGCTTTGCGCGAAATCCAATAAAAGAAACGTTGCTTTTCGCTTAACAACATACCAACTAAGTTTGTTGTGATTTACGAAATTATCCATTTGATTTTGCCATAACACAAATTCTTGGAAATGACAAAGTAAACAAAAGCTCCATTCAGTGTCACATAATTTTACAAGTTTACTTTTACAAGTTGCATTTTGAGTTAACTTCGCTTTAATGTGTGAAAACATATTCTACAAAAGTTATCTCTGCTGAAGAAAATACTTTCACACTTCAACTATATCAAATTCAATATTTTTTACAGGTATTTAAGAAGTTTAAATACTATATTCCTTTAACAGTTTTAAAGAAAAAAAATATTGTTTTGTGAAAAAGAATGCCAATAGCACATCTAAAGTTGCCACATTTAGGTTAGAACTAAAACTATCAACTTGACTATCATCGCCAACAAGAAAAATATATTTACACTGTATTACCTGAACATTTAACACATACTTGAAATATTTTCAAATGAGATGGCACCATTTAATATTACGAAGTCACACATGTTTCAACAGTAACTCAAGTTTGTCTGTCTTTCACCCTTAGGAGTTAATTTTTTGAACATTTTTGAACTAATACTTCCAGACATAAATAGTTTTATTCAATTTTAGTGTACAAGAGCTTGCTTTTGAATCTTAAAAGCTGGGCGTTTCGAAAACTCATTATAACCGTCATGAATCAAAGGATTTTTTTTCTCATAGGGTTTGTTTGATTCAATTTAGAATATTTGGATGATCACTATGTGGTCGTGTATCAAAAATAATATTGATAGCTGATACCGTAATTCATAGGCGAACTCGGAGTCTAAAGAAAACAACATAAATGTTATATCAGTTACATGGAAAATAGCAGACATTTATTTGCATCACGTGATGCACGATTTTTCAGATTTATGAAACACGAGGAAAGTAAAAAACGCTAAGACGACATTGTCATTCATTATGAAAATGGAACTGGTGTTTTCATTTCAAAATAGGCGTTTTGAGTTTGTAACTTACATATATTTACAAGTGGCTCAGTCGAGGGGAATAGTTTTATAATTCTTTGATCATAAATTCTACTGCGCGTGTTCTTTGTTTGTTGTCGTTGTTATTTGTAAACAATCTCCTTAAGCAAAAAATTGTTAGTTATTGGTACATAGATGTATTCCACTATACTTTAAAATTTGGAATTGCCTGAGAAAGTTCTAAAGCTATAATAATGTTCTGAAAACAAAAACACTTCTCATCTGAGGCTTTGGATTTCCTGGTTGTAATGTTACTAATAATTAATTATAGTTTCAACTTCAAGTAGCGGTGAAAATGTTTTATGTGAATAAATTTAAGAATTATATTTACATGACGTCTACTGATCATAAATAGAAATTAGGAGTCAAAAATACAGTTACTTTTGGATTCAGTATAGTATGACTGCATTCTTAAAATATCCATTAACTCATTCTATTTCCAGTCTTGAAAGACTTCAAGACGTGTTAATAAATGTCGAAGTCCTAGTTTTATAAGAGAAGCAACAAACACTGATATATACTTTTATTTACACACATCACACGAATTTTATATAATATATTTACATTTTCATTGACGTCTTAGCAGTCTACTAATGTATGTCTGATAAAAACGACATACTTTACGCAAAATGTGAATTATATTCTGTAACTGTATGAATAAAAGTAATTTAGAATTGCAGCCCTAAACAAGTAAAACAAAACAACAAAATGAGATATACATAATTTTACAGATGAGTATTCAACCTTAATAAAAATGTAATAGAACGATCTGTACACAAATCGAAGCCTAAATATTTAGGGAAATTATAATATTTTTTCTGTCGTACGAGAATTCGCCATCAAATAAAGTTAAGACGTTTAGTACACTTTCAATCTCTTTTGCCATACTTTATTTTAGGCTGTTAAAATGGTCATTAATTGACTATCTTTGACTAAAACACGAAGGTAAAGGAACTAAGCGAACGCCAGGGAAACGTGACACGACGTTTTCATTACAAATTCAACCCAATACCGGTAGGTGGCAAAAGGAAAACACATAACTCAGGCCTGAGGGTACACTTACATGATCTAAATATATAATATAAAAGTATCTCTAGAAAAGGAGGCTATGTGATTCGTTACTGTTACTGAGTTTACTGTGAACAAATAAAAATGACAACCCGTATAACTTACCTTTCACAATCTAAATTGAAAGTCACTCTGACTTTGGGGAGATGGCGGTAAACACGCACACCCATGAAAAATATTTGTAGAAACAGGTTATGTGCCGCCATCTACTGTCAAAATAAGTGTACATACAATACGCACTTATTTGCAAAATGGGGCAAATAAGCCCCTCATTTAGATACCAAAAACAAACTTTAATCAGACTTAGGCTATAGTTTTGAGCAATATCACGGCAAATAGAAACTGTATAGCTAGTTGACAAGGAATTTCAACAGTTGAACATTTGTAAATTAAACGGGAAAAAAATGTATCAACTAAATTCGTGACTAAAATAAACTTCACTTTTTATGCAAATAAAGATTTTTATATATGGAGTAAAGTACTTTATGGGAAACTGAATTTTATAACAAAATAATTATAGATGGCTATATAATTTACTAATCGTAAAGATAACTAAAGTTTACAAGCTCATTGAATTTCATAAATTTCATAGGATAAAGATAAACGTCAATTATTTGCTATTCTTTGGGATGAATTACAATATACTGCATCTTTTTTTATTGCATTAATCACTTAGTCATTATAACTATTTTGACCGTCAATTTTTTAGTAATATTTATTGCATGCCTTATCAATTGATTATAAGAAACATGAATTATAAATGTTGGCACAGACAACAAAAAATAGAGAACCATGGAAATCAGAACATGATAATATATCAGTTGACTTTTTTAAAACATCTATTAATTGAGTCTATTTCCAATCCTGATTGTTATAATGTTCTATTTAGCAATGCTTCATCTTCCATGCTTCGGTAGCCCTTCCAAAGGAGCTGTGTTTAATTAAGAACTATTATCAACCGAGTTAAAGGTTTAACTCACTCACGTATAATGATAATCGTGTAAACTGCCACATAGCTATAGTATTCTCGTTGTACACATCACATTAATTACTAGTTAGTATTTTAAAGTATAACAGTCTAGATAAGGTTTTTAGTTTTCAGTAGTACATGTGATCCAGAAAACATTAAGAACTCAGTTTCAGATTTATTTTTCATGCCAGGTTATCAAATTTCAAGAAAGATAGGAACTAGGCATATCGTCTACCATCAAATGTATATTTGTATAGGTTCATATTCGAAAGAGTACTCTCTAATATTTTCTGTTTGTTCAAAGACTGTGTATATTATAAAAGAAACAATACAAATGTAACTTCTATAACAAATATTTCCTTCTTCTTCATCTATCTCTTCAATTGTGTCTTTAACTATCGTTTTTGTTAATTTTAATTTATGTGCTCCTTTACGGTTGACTAACCATACATTTCAAACAGAACAAACACAAATTATGCTTTAAAGGTGAATCTTTTCAAAGAAATGCTTTTTGGTGGCAGTGATTACCAACAATTTATATATTTTGCATTAAGTTTTTAACTTATTATTATTTTATTTGTTCCTACGGCGTACTAGGATTTCGGGTTTTCAAAAATAGCATTTGGTTTCTACAGCCGCGATATCTCAAACTGTCTCTAGCAAATGTGACTGTAACGAATTTATAAAATTACATAGTTCTGCGCACGTATTTAAAGAAGTTAAATACATCAATTTTGCTTTTAATTTTTGCAATTTATATGTTACAGGAATCAAAATTATTCATAATTACTGTTCAGGAGCTGGACAGTTTTGTAAATTTCTTGTTTGTTTAATTTCGCGCAAATATACTCTCGGGTTATTTGCATTGATCATCCTTTATTTTTAATCGACCAACGAGAAGGAAGAGAGATAACCAATAGCACCCACAGTTCTTGAGCTTCTCTTGCCTAACCAAATAATTGAATTTTACAGTTACCCTTATAACTCACCCAAGAAACAGTTTTTCTTTTCTTTTGCAGCAACAAAACTCAAACAAGGGTCCCGCAGATTCATACTCCGACATGCTAATCACTGGAACGTCTTTTTAAAGGACACTGGGTTTATTTGCCAGATGGGTCTGGAATTATCACAAAGTAATTGATAGTTAGGCATAATAAAGATAAAAGTGCAAAGCTAAGAATGTAAATAAATGTCAACCTATAGTCCTTCCAAGATGACCAACAGCTACACAGATTGAAAGTACGATGTTTTAGCGTTAAAAGAAAAGGGTCCTAAGTTTATCTTGATTGATAGATAAGCAGAGGTCAACAGTTTAACAGAATTCAATCTATTGATCTTCAAAGTAAAACGACTTCGTTTCAAGGTAGTTTTTTTTCTGACAGGAAATTCTTCAGGTTTATCAATGTAAGAAATATACTAGTTTTATCTTCAGTTGATTATTTGCATATATTTACGTTTTTTTTGTGTGTTACTTCTTTCAAAGGTATTAACTCTTATATGAGTAGAAATACAAGTGTCACTTGTAAATGAACATTATTTCCTACCTTAAATGATAAAAGATTCAACAAAAATTAATATAAGAGGCTTGAGTCACCTAGTGAGGTGCTGCTTTTATATATGGGCATGATAATGGTAACTATCGCCCACAACATATGATTTTGACAACAAATCCAATCTTTGTAACTACGATTCACAACAGATATGATCTTGATTTCAAAGGTGAGCCTCCTACAGAAGGTAATATGTTGTTAAATAGTCAAGTATAAAGGTTTACCTGTGGCTATAAAACAGCAAAAATTCAAACATTCCAAAAAACTATTATTCGAGACAAAGGTGCAGAAAATAGTGATAAAATGAATCGTTTTATATTTGCAACTGAAACGATACTCAGGGTAGACAAAAAATTATTGTAACTGATGCTTCTAAAGTGAAGCCTATATCATAAGCTTGATATAGTAAGTGGTTACATTATCACAATAAGATATCTCCAGGTGAAACACAGATCACAGTTAACTTGTCTCCACACAAGAAAAAACTAGTGTAATGATTTATCAAAAATGGATTGAAAAAAACAAGTATAATAATTTATGAATAAAAAAGAATGTAATATTATGTCAACCACACTATATCTACTATATCCAGTGTTGACGAAGCCTTTTGTCAAATACCAGGGGTTATAAGGCCGCCTAAAGTTATAGTAGTTGTCGATATACTGTTTATATTACCAGTTTATTTGTTTTTTGTTTTGAATTTCGCACAAAGCTACTCGAGGGCTATCTGTGCTAGCCGTCCCTAATTTAGCAGTGCAAGTCTAGAGGGAAGGTAGCTAGTCATCACCACCCACCGCCAACTCTTGAGCTACTTTTTTACCAACGAATAGTGGGATTGACCGTAACATTATAACGCCCACACGGCTTAAAGAGCGAACATGTTTGGTGTGACGGGGATTTGGACCCGCAATCCTCAGATTATGAGTTGAGTACATTAATCACCTGGCCATTTTATTATGCCGGGCCTATTTTATTATATGCTTGCTCTAAATACTACGCAGTAATGAGGCTGCTGTTAAATAATAAATTAAGTAGTTCTTGTATGAGAAATACATTTTATAGTAAATTAGTTAAAAGTACTTATTTCATGTATTTATAGTTTCAGTTCAACAAGGTGGCTTTAAGATTTTCAAAACAATAAATCAGAATCTATAAAATATCAAATAAAACGTGCTATAATCCTTAAGATGTCTTTAATAATGAAAGTTTATTTTCCATTAATTGGCAATTGAAAAACGAAACCTGAAACATTATAGAATTAAAACACGGGTTGTTGTAGATGGTTGTTATTTTTATGATTCCCCTGAATTACATAATTAATTTTGTTTAAATCTAATTGTATTAGTTATAATCAATAATAATTAGTTCTCATAATTTATTAGTTGATGATGGTGTATTTATACAGTTGTTTTTGTAACTTATGTTACTAGATGGCCAACGGAAATTCACATTAGCCAAAATTCTTCTAACTGTTGGTACACGATAACCAATGACAGTTCTTATCACATTAGTTAACCAGATGTTCCTGTAAGTGATGCTACGCGAAAACTGACGCCAGCTCGTATTACATTAGTTAGATCTCACTATTAGGCTTAATAGCAGAATTGTATTTAATAGAATGTAATACATTCATTTCCCATTATAATTTTTTCGACTATTTGTATTGTGACTTATAATATATTAAAGCGACCATAAATTCAAAACTATTTAGATTTAGCAGTTCATATGTCCCATGACAACAAAATACAATGCCATCCTTTAACTAGGAAATTTCAAATGAATACAACAGGTACTGAACTGAAAATTATTTAGAAAATTACTATATGTAGCACTATCACTCATTTATTGGGTGGGAGACTAGGGTATTTCACAAGGTAAGGAATATGTTGCGATCGGTTAGGCCGTAAGTGTATTTTATTTCTTTGTCATTCATTTCCATGTGGTGCTCCAATATTTCTCATGAACACGAGTGAGTGAGTAATCATTAAGAAACGGATATGGTAGATCTGAACATACAAATATTTTAACTTTATGCCATTGATTAGCGATCACTTGAACTCTACTGATATGTATTATGGATGGTTATTACAGTACCTTCCTTCTTTGTCTTTTCTATACCTTTATTATTCTGTGGTTACTGTTACAAAGTCATTATTTGCATCAAACGCGATGTGATTACAGTCCCAGTCTTCTCTCAGTTATCAGACATGATGTGATTACTGTCCCAGTCTTCTCTCAGTTATCAGACATGACGTGGTTGGTGTTCCCCGTTCTCTCTCGGCTCGTAGAAGCGTATAAGATATAATATGTAACTATATAGATATGCAGGTATTTACCTATATATCAAACTGCCAAATGTCTTCCTTGTAAATATTTGTAAAGTGCACACGTCATATTAAGATAGTTTTTTTTTCTTGTTGTTAAATTCAAAGTTATACCTGTGGTATACTACAGATATCAATTCGAGATTTTTAGCATTTATATAGAGTTACAAGTGTTCGATTCTCCTCGATGGACACAGCAGATAGCCCAATGTGGCTTTGCTGTAAGAAAACAAACACACACACACACGTGGAGATAACAAAATAAAAACATAAGTATAGCATTTTGAGACCGGGAAAAGCTTTCCGACATAAAACTTGACAGTTACTGTTCAAGAGATTAAATGCTACGTACATTGTTAATCTGTTGAAAACATAACAATCAGTAATCACAACGAATCAGGATACCGATCATAGCGTTCCCCTTGACACTGAACTTTGTTTAATTAATGCAACATGCAAATAGAAAATGCCTTGTCCTCCTATAGTATACAAACTTAATCTCCAGGCAATTTTAAACAATTTCTATTAAGTTATAACCGAGAACTAGGTAGATTCGATAATTTTCAGCCTTAGATATTGTGTTTTTTTGTGTTGTTTTTTTTTCTCCAGGTTCAATCAAATAAATTATGTACTCTCTCATCCTGACACTAGTATGTGGAGGTCTGCTTTGCGACTTCTACGTGAGAGATATATTTTTACATACTGGTGTATGCTGTCTAATTCGTAGGTATTGAGAATGCCGTTTTTGTACTTCACATGACATTATTTCTGATCCAGGCAGAGGACAGGCTTCTGGGGATGATTCCAGATTGTGAGTCTGAGGCTTCAATGTTGATATAACTTTGCTGCAAATTCGCGTTTCACATTTGAAGTCGCGCGTGAGTTAAAGAGTGACGACCAGACTTCACCGTTGATTATAAAATAGACCAAGAGTTAATGGCAGGTGGTGCTGACTCACTCCTGCCCCTAGTCCATGAGTTAAATGTAAGAAGTGACTAGTGCAGATAGTCCATATGTAACTTTGTGTGAATATCTGGTATAAGTATATAAAAATATTACAAATTCAGGAGTGAAGCTTTGTTTCATTAAAGGAGTTAGATCGTTCTATGATACTCTCATCATCGCTGTCCTTTGTTTCGTGACTGGCTTATTGTGTTATGTTTCAAATTTAAAACGTAGTTAAATGAAGTTTTTCTTTAATTTTCAGCAGTTTATTTGTATGCATTTTTATTCATTTGATTTAGTTAATTCGCCTTTTGATTTCTCTTACTTTAAAGTGCAATATTTCAACCACCAGTTCAATCAAATCTTTGCTTCTATCTCAAAAACAACAAAAACACAAGCTTGATGTAATAATCTCCAGATTCAATACCGTGTCTAATCTAGTTTACATCGAAATATTCGTTCAAAGAATTGGTGGCCCAGCATGGCCAGGTCGTTAAGGCACTCGACTCGCAATCTGAGGGTCGTGGGTTCGAATCGCTGTCACATCAAATATGGTTATCCTTTCAATCGTGGGTACGTAATAATGTGACGGTCAATCCCACTGTTCATTGGTAAAAGAGTAATGACTAACTGCCTTCCCTCTAGTCTTATACTGCTAAATTAGGGAAGGCTAGCACAGATAGCCCTCATATAGCTTTGAACAACTATTTTAATCAAATTAAGAATTTTATGACCTTCTGCAGGTTTCCAAAACTCTCTGAGGACCTAGAATTTAAAGGAGAAATTATGAGCAGATGATGCCCTACCATTCAACAAGTAAAATACCAGTTAGCATAATGGCTCCATCAACATCCTTACCAAAGAAACCTGTCAGAGAAGAGTTCTGTCATAGAATCTAACAAGTTCTTAATCAACAGCCAAAATATTCCACACTAGCAACCATATTACTTGTCAGGTTGTAGTCCTAGTCTCAGTCTACTATAATCTCTAGTATCCACTTTAAATACATGGCCAGGCCCAAGCTGTTAAGGGACTACGGCCTGGCTCATGTGCGAAAAGAACAATAGTAAAAAAAGTATATACAGAGGTAGCCCAAGCCATGGCAAAGGCCAAAACAACAACAATAAAAAAGCCATTAAAGAACACCAACCAGCAAGTAGGCCATAGATTTTCTGAAGAGTGTGCTGTCAAAGATGAGATAAAACCAACATCCAGATGAGAAAAAATAAATAAAATAACACTTACTATTCAGTGAAAGTTGCTATGCACATAATAATTCGTTTTTACATTCATCATTAAGTAAGAATATTTAAAGTGTGTGAAAATCCATTGTATACTGGTATGAAGGTGCTGTAAGATGTAAATTGTTAAATTTTACATTTACGAACATTTTAAAATGTTTGGAAATAAATTCAGAATTGACATATTTTTACTTGTTTATTAAATTTTTTCTCATATCTACTGAAAGGCTGTTTGTGTTAATAGTCTTTGATTTAGAAGTGGTAGACTAGAGGAAAGGCACCTAGTCAGTACCTGCCACCAACTCTTGGGTTCTTCTTAACTAATAAGAAATGGGACTGACTGTCAAAATATAATGCCTCTTACCTGAAAGGACTAGTATATCTGGTAGTGAGACTGTAACCTATGACCTGTAGATTGAGAGTTGAGCACTGTATCACTTGCTCCTCTATTTACTTCAAATATTAATAAAAACACACAATATATATATATATATATATTATTTCAAACATTGTTAATTTTCACATGTGACCACTTGAGATAGTTATGGAGATAGCAACAAGTATTGCCTATTTTGCAAAAGCTACTGTACATCAAATATACAAGGCAAAAACTTACTATATTTCTATTTCTTTAAAGATATTTATGTAGTAAAAGCATGAATATATATGTATAATAATAAATCTAAAGCTGTTGGTAGTGTGTCTTTGATTAAGTTCACTATTCTTGTTTCAATCATAAAGTGATGTTATTCCATTTTTGTCTGTGTGGGTTTTTACATGGTAAATGTATTAATATATACATATATAATAAATCTAAAGCTGTTGGCACTGTGTCTTTAATTAAGTTAATTTTATTCTTGCTTTAGTCATACACTGAGTTTACTACATTTTTGTCTGTAAGTTTTTATAATTGGTGTTCTTAGAGAATTCTTGTAGGCTTATCCTAATGCATTTTCTTGCCTCACCCATCATGTGAAGATACAGAAGTAACTGGGACTATGACTTTTTTTAACTGGAGTGTACAGTGACATGGGAAGCAAAATACTCTGGGGAATTAGTAATGTTCACATTTAACTGTCTTTCACCTGATATAAACATCCAAAAAATCAGTGTTCATTTTGGCTTGAGCTGAGACAAAGTGTCTTACTTTTATAATACATGGCATCCTGTCTCATTTTTTTTCATTCACTTTAGCCAAATTTAGAGATCACTCTGCAAACCTCTAGTTGTTGTGATTTATCTAACTTCTTGTTAGGTACGATATTACGATCTTCTAAATGGCATGTTTCTGAAGTTGTATAGATCATCATGCAAATTAATTTTTGATCAACAGTAAAATAATAACTCTTAAGAAGCCCCAAAGTGCTGTTACATTTTGTGTATGATCTCCAGGTCATTATGATATCTAAGAACATTTTCTTGTGTTTTTACAATTTTATCACTGCTTATTTATGTGTCATCACCAGCATTGTTGATTTTTATATTTATCATTGATTAAGAGTATTTAAAAAGAAAGTGAGAATCCACATTGTCTATTACAGCTTCTGTAATATAAATTAATATAAATACATAATTTCTTATTACCAATAATAAAATTTGTTTCAGAATTTGATTCAAGGATACGCAAAGTCTATGTTTACAGCCCCAATACTTACACCAACTGTTAGTCATTGATTTTGAATTCAAACTTTTTACTTTAAAAATATTTTTATTATAATATTACTTAACTTAAAGATGACAATTTTCATTTTAGGAATAATTACAGTTAGTGTTACTGAATATTTCATGATTGAGAGTTTGGAATATGGGTCAGCAATGTGCTGTATTTTTTCATTTAAATCTCAAACTCAATCATATCCAAACATTTTCATACTTGTACTATATTGAATAGATGTAGAGAATAACTTGTAACTTAGTGAAAGTAATTCTACAGATAGAAAACTTACATGAAAACTAGAAACTACCATGAACAGATTGGACTGAGTCACCATTTGGATACCCTCATTGTTTATGGTATTTTCAGCCATAAATCTTAAAAGTGCTTCATAAGGGCTGGCAAACTAAGCATTTTAGTTAGTCCTAAATCCATATACTAAGTTAACAATGTTAACTAAGTTATCTTTAAAAGTGTAAAAATCAGTAATAATAAAATATTAATCACATTCAAGATCGAGTTCAAAATTATATAAATGTTAATATTATTGAAATGAATAAAAAAGTTGCACTATTGCTAACATCATTTTCCACAAGTTTTGACAATCATGTTTTAGAAGATGTATTCACTTTGTTATATTCTTCTCTTCTGAATGTTGTTCAAGCCATGTTAGACTCTTCACAAGGTTATATTCTATAAATGATATTAAATATGTTACACTCAACAAAAAATGCCACATTTTACATTTTATAAAGGTCATGTAATCTACAGAAGTTACACAGGTCTTGTTTCTTTCTTCCAATATTCATATCACAGAAATTAAACAGGCCTTCTTACCTTCTTTCAGTAGTCATCTTACAGAAGTTACACAAGTCTTGTTACTATTTTCCAATAGTCATCTTGCAGAAGTTGTCAGGCCTTTTTATTTCTTTGAATGATCATGTTACAGAAGTTACACAAGTTTTGTTACTCTATTCCAGTAGTCATGTCACAGAAGTTGCAAGGTCTTGCTACTCTGTTCCAATAGTCATCTTGCAGATGTTACACAGGCCTTGTTACTTTCTTTCAGTAGTCATCTTATAAAAGTTACACAAGTTTTGTTACTCTTTTCCAATATTCATGTCACAGAAGGTACATACATCTTATTACTTTCTTCCAATTGTCATCTTGTAGAAGTTGCACAGGTCTCATTACTCTTTTCCAATAGTCATATTTCAGAAGTTACACAGGCCTTGTTTGTTTTTTTCAGTAATCATCTTGCAGGAGTTACACAGGTCTTATTACTTTCTTCCAATAGTCATGTTACAGATTTTTCATAGGTCTCATTACTCTCTTTCAATAGTCATGCCACAGAAGTTATAAAGTCTTGTTACTCTCCTTCATAAATTATACTTTTCACAACACAAAAACCATGTATATTAAAAAACAAGGGTTCAAAAACACTTCAATTAAAGGGCACCTAAAAGGCTTAAGTCTTTTGGCTGAAGGTTGTGCAGGGTCACAAAACAAAAACTTATAACTTTCTATCTTCTGTTAACCACATATTAAATTCAACTCTACTATCACATGACTTAGTGCAATAGAAAGACCAAGATTGTAATTTTTCAGGAAATTTTCAGTGCTAGTGTTAAAACAGTTATGCAACTTTGTTTTTCTTTCAACTCTCTGATGAATCTGCCTTTGATCAGAGGTTACTAAGAAACAAGACAGTTTTAAAACTGTAATCGACAATTTGAATTTTCTTTATCATTTTTTAACTACCAAATACTACTTTTATCACTTAGGTAACATTGGGCCAACTTTGCATTTCCCAATATAATCCAGCATTACAATTACTGTGTTTTCATAAGGATCATTCCCATACTTGTAATTAAATGTCTTAATTCTAATCATAAATCAATAAATACACTATTATAAGACACATTATGATGGGTCAAAAAATATTTATGTGTTTGTGTTGTACATGCACACACAAAAGGTGTCAATAATTCAAGCATCATATATTGTATCTTTAACATGCTGTAAAGTACAGAACCATCATCCTTCTACACACCAGAAAGTTTATAAATTTTGGAAGGAAAGTCCTTAATGAGATATAATTCTAAATTACGGCATAACTTGTTAATAAATATTAAAATCATAGTTGAACTAATATGATCAAGTTGTTGACGTGTTGTTAGACTGTCTAAATGTTTGTTTTTTTCATGAGGAGACTGCTTTCGTCATTGACCTTCTAATGAAGTTGCACATACAGTTAACAGCATCTTAACCATACAGAGGAAACAGTCTTGGCATTATTACTAACCCATTTCCTGATATATATATATCTTATACCTTTATAACAGTACATGTTTAAAAGATTATCCTATACACTTTACATATAAAATTATTGATGGGGTGCAGATGAACTCTACTGTCTTTTTAAAATTATTTTTCTAAAATATTTATGATCAAATTCTATTTGAATCCATAAATTCGTCAATTAAATGAACTCCAATAACATAACAACCTGAGAAAATTTAACAGAATTGATATCAACATTGTAATTAATCCAGTAATTACTACTTATCTTTTTCAACATTGAAAATGAGTGATTGTATCTAATATGTTTTGCTCAGTTCCTTACAATTACTAAGTTATGACGAGGTAAAGACATAAGTTATTCAACATTACATTTCCATCAGTACTAAATGGTATACAAACACATCAGTAATTCGAGAAGTAAATCTACTTTAGAATTGTTGGCATTGTGGTGACAGCGTTGCCATATCTTAAGATTCTTGGCACATATGTTATTTTCTTTATTATCTCAAAAGTAAAATATCACTAATATTCACAGAAAAAAAACAAAAAACATCACTTCACTTTCTTAGAAAGTTTAACTAAAGTTTGGAAATAAAAAAACAGAATTAAAGAGCTTGATAGATTTATTTTTGTACTTTTAATAAAAATGTACTTTTTAAATCATTGTTTTTGTACAAGTGCTATCTATTACTGTTTTACAGAAAAACATGACTAGTGTTTTGTGTGTTCCCTGAATAAGTTATACTCGCTTTCCTTAATAGTATGGGTTAAAATGATTAATATATCTATTATTATTTTATTACTAGGTGCTTTTATTTTATAAAGATTATTTTACACTATAAATTTAGTGTATGGATTTAGAATTAAACTAAATCTTCTATGGTGGACAAAGATGTCATAAAATATTATTAGGGATTATTGTCATAAACTTCAATAACAGTGATGGCACCCAATTTACTAAAAAATGCATTTTAATTAGCTACACTCACTGCTTGGTTAATTGTTAGTTATGATCTATGATATTCTAGTTTTATTTTAACTCAAGTTATCTTTAACAATTAAACAGCTGAAATGACATGTTTTTAAACTAACATTTTATGTCATAAACAGGAAATAAGTAACACATGTAAAATATAAGCTACACATTTGGGTATATAATAATTGTTTCAAGCTGAGTGGAAGATCTTTGCCAGTAAAAACATTATTGTTATTTGATAGGTTATATCAGTTTTACTTTTAAACATCTTGAGACTGTAAGCATAGACATTTACTTTGAAAGCAGAATATAAAGTACAGTTGAACATGTACTATATGAGTGTGATGCAATTATCCAGTTAAATTATTTGAGGATTTCAAGTGACAACAATGTTAGAAGATATCTATATAAAAAACAGCTAATTATTAGACTTAAGTCACAACTATCTTATCTGTAAGGTATTAAAACTGTAAAGGCAACAGTTTAAAACATTGCAAAATAAATTTAAGACATTCATAAACATCTGTTATAAACAGCCTTTATGTTAGAAATATTTAACTTTTTTTTAGAGAAACTGAAAAATCAGCACCATTCTTTTGGAAACTAATTTTAGGGCAAATTGATCTTAAGACTATGATCATTGCACTTTTGTTTTCAGAAAAAAAGTATTAATTCTTTAAACCTGAGCAAAGATTGCTAGTGTCTGGTCAGAAATGTATCCATTGGACACCAAGAGCAGCCAATAAAAAACAAACTGCAAGTTCCATGAAGCACTGTTCTTTGTTTTCAAACAAATTTCAGAACAACAAATTGTGTTTGAGATTGACATTTTTAGTTTTTTCATGTGAAGTCTAACAAAAGTAGTAAAACAAAACTAGTGACTTGAAAGAAGCCACAGAAACTTTGTACTGCTGAGTGAGTAATGAGTCTGTTCAATCAGTTAGATGAAAATGGAGTGGTAGCAATGGTAATTCTAATATTGAATATGACTTTGAAAGAGTTACCGATAATGAAAGTGACTGAGAACAGTCATTGAGACCCAGTTTCTGTGCTTCTCCATAAACTGGTCAGAAGGGGGTATCTCATCATAATCAGGATCTAATGGTACAAAGAAGCAATTAAAGTGACCTCCAGCTAAACCTGATCCACATCCTAGATCCACTACCAGATCCAGAGTTAATGATGGGATTGAGGTAGATCTGCAAGATAGGTCAGCCAAAAGTAATGAATTTTGAGCTTTTCCCAAATCATTTGCATGTTTATGATCGTATTTTTTCATCTTAGGATTTAGCAACAAATGTAAATTTAAAAATGCTTTCTTTCAATTAAAATAATGTTTCATTAAGTATTTTAGTATTCAAAATGTTCATCAAATAGACCACTTAATCACTGGAATAAAGAATCCAAGGCAGAGAGCAATAAAATATTATAGGGAATGAAAAAAGGTTTATAAATTGGACCAATGTTTCATTAATTTGTATCTGAAGTATAAATGATAGAACATGAATGATAAAATAACAAACAAACTTCACTGATACTTCATCCATATATTACAGTATTCTGGGGGGAAGTGGTACATACTAAGGTAAATAGTATGCATAACAGCAATACAGAACTGAAATATAATGGTTATGATATGAATCAAATAAATGATGCTCTTTTTGTGAAGCTTCTAGCTGATATTTTTATTTCTTGGAATTTTAAGGTGATGCAAATTAGGTTTATTTTTATGATGGAAATAATACTCTCTCCACTCTGCATAAATCCTGGTTTACGGAGAAACAAAAATCTAAGAATTGTATGATTCAAAACTTATGAGTTGCACAAATTTCAAAAAGTTCAAGTGAATACCAAAAATAAAAGAAATAAATGTAAAGAAAAAAAACTTAAATACAAAATCTACTCAAACAGTTATAACACCGCTTACAATTATACAAGTATTTTATTCTATGTTGAAATATAATTATACCAGCATTTGTGTTTGATATTAAGATATAAAAATACAGAGTTGTCACCTACAGTTATACAAGTATTTATGTTTGATATTAAGATATCACAAGGTCACAGAGTGATACATAAATTGCATGGCAGCTCCTAAAATATAATTTTAATGTGGAAACAGTACTTTCAGCCAAGGCATCATTTTGAACCATGCAGGTTTTCTACTTTTATAGTTAAGGGATATAATGTGTCATATATAATTTATTCTCACTGCAGCATACACACACTTTAATAGAACTATTACCTATGGGCTGTATGAGATTTAAACATACAAGCAGCAGAAACACAAAAAACAAAATGGTTATAAACTTATTGTATAATACCATTGCTTTAAAGTATATTTCAGTCTTTGCAAAATATACAGGAATGTTGTTCATTGTAGAATAAACTCAAGGCTCAGCTTAAAAGATTATGGGTTCAGAGAAAGAGAGAGAAGCACTTTAAAGGCTTACTTTTTAAGAGATGCCTTCTTTCACATCGACAGAAATTTGATGAACTTGTATGCTCATTGTTAAGAATCTTGTGTGAAGTTGTTAGAAAAACACAATGTATTTTGAACATTTCAATATATGTTTTTCATCTGGAGCTTTATAAATAAAATTGAAATTCAGGTTCTGTGTGTTCTGTCATCCATGCAAAGGTAGGCTCTCAGTCAAAGAGGTGAACTGCATTTGCGATGGATCAGCTTCAGTTTATTGGATATGTAACAAGAGGTCTCGTCATCCTGTAAGAAAACAAATCAAATCTACTGTATGAGAAAGTAATAGTAGGAGGACGCATCAAGCAGCCTCGTGATGAATCAACTCCACAATATTTTAAATGCTCTAACTAAGATCCATCATTCTGGACACTAACAGATAAACTCCAATGATTGTAGAGATTAACAGTAGGAGATCACGTCAAATTGGCGGTTGACAGATTAATTCCATCGTAGTGTAAATAGTATAAGAAAGCCACATCATCCAGAAAAATGACGGATCTTCTCCAGTGGTCGTATAAATAGCATCAGAAGGCTATGCTATCATGTAAGGAACAGATCCACATCATGTATGGGGATCAGGAAGCCTGATCCACCTGTGATGTACCTGACCAGGCACCCCTCACCACTGAATGAGATCCATATTATTAATAATGAGATAAGGGCTCCTGAAAGAAAAAAAATAGACAACGAAGATGAAAATCATGTAAAACGGTAAGGCATAGAATCAAATAGAACAAGTCTAGGAGGACGAACGGTATTGAAAAAGAAGGTGGATCCATTGGTAAAGGGAGAGGTCAAAAATCAAAAGGGAATTATTATTTCCAGAGTATGAAGAGAGAAGGAAACATGCATCCTAGAAGATATCTAAAAAAGCTCTAGAAGAATGAAGAGCTTTAACTAGATACAAGGGAAATAGAAACACTAGAGCACCATAAAAATACAGATATGGGATAAAGACCACTTGATTTTCAAAACTTTAGGAGAATAACGACCCATGATCATAGGGCCAAAGAAGAATTACTGCCACACAAGCAAAGGTACGCTGGTTAGTGGAAACCCGCTGGCAGCATACCAACAATGAAAGACTTGACATTGGTGTTATTTATGCCACCCATTTTATGGGTAGATGGAGTTGACTAACAACTAGGGGACTCGACCTGTAAAACCAAAGTGAGTCACCAAGGCCCTGAAAAAAGTTATGTGTGAAGACACAGAATGGGAAGAATGGGATGTAGAAATACGAGATCAAGATTGATGAAGAAAGTAGGGAGAAGGAAGACAGGGGAAAGGGGAGCAGTAAATGTAACCTTGGAATTCAAGACTCATTAAGACCATAAGAACCAGACAAGGAGTCGAGTGGACAAGAGATCACCCAATGAAGAAATCAGATGCATGGGACACAGAGATATTTGTGTGACCAATCCATGCTGAAGAGAGCAACTGCCAGAGTCATTGGATAAGGTACAGGTGACCAAAATAGAGGGAACATGGAGGATAAGTCACTCATGTGTGTGGGCCCCAAAGATAACAAAGAACCTTGAGAACGAAAGGACTTAATATTCACTCTGTGGGTTATATCTGGGCAACGCAATCAGTAATCACCTTGTATGGGCGAAAGCAATATTGGGAAGAATCTGGACTACAACTCGCAAAATGCTTCCTTTATTGAGTTGATTTTAGTTTTTTCCTTCTAGAAAAGCCCCAGTGGCTCAGAGGTATGTCTGTGGACTTACAATGCTAAAAACAGGGTTTCGATACTCGTGGTGGGCAGAGCACAGATAGCGCATTGTGTAGCTGGGTCCTTAATTCAAAACAACAACAAAACAACCTTCTAGAAAAGGCTTTATTTCTAACTCAAACATTTGCATAATATATTCTTTAAACCGTAAAATGCTTCTTACAAAAATAATTTTCTAAGTAAAAATTTCAAACTCTGACTTGTATGTAAAAACAAAACGAAACATATTTTGAATGTTGTATTGGCTTATTTTGTGGTATAAAGGAAGCAATTACCAGTTCATATTATTTCAAACATGCTCTGCTCCACCTCAACTGCCTACTCATCATTCGACTCTATCCTAGTTAGCTTATAGTTCATTAATTCCCTACT
This sequence comes from Carcinoscorpius rotundicauda, assembly GCA_011833715.1. NCBI lineage: Eukaryota > Metazoa > Arthropoda > Merostomata > Xiphosura > Limulidae > Carcinoscorpius > Carcinoscorpius rotundicauda. The sequence goes on along the minus strand of CM022396.1, from coordinate 19,813,619 downwards.
AAAATCAAGAATCCACTTCAACTCCCTGAGTTCATATTCCTACTTATATATGAATCATCAATGACACCTTACAAAAAATTGCGATTTTTAATTCATATTCAGACTTTATCATTTCATTCAAATTTCACATAACGTCGTTTTAAACCTACAATCCTCACTAACTAGGATCGAAAGCCCTAAAACACCACCTTCACAAAAGTGATACAATGATCTAATACTTTGATCAGATTAGTTGTTTTTTATTACAAATTAAATATAAAAGTTCCTACTACACCAGTCTCTTTATGGGTTACATGGAAAATTATTTATTTTGTAGCTACATAGGTCCCCTCCCAGCCCTATATTGTAGGTTTATTTATGATGGTTTTAGTATAGCTGCATGAAATGTTTTTTGTTTTTTTTATTTCGCACAAAGCTACACGAGAGCTATCTGCACTATCCGTCCCTAATTTAGCAGTGTAAGACTAGAGAGAAGGCAGCTAGTCATCACCGCCAACTCTTGGGCTATTCTTTTACCAACATATAGTAGGATCGACCGTCACATTATCACTCCCCTATGATTGAAAGAGCGAGCATGTTTGGTGCGACAGGGATTCAAACCCGCAATAATATAATTTTTTTAAAACTACTTACATTTAATTTTTGAATAAAAATTGAGATATACACGAATGTAACTGAAAGAAATTAAAACGTTGTGTGAATTATTTACTAAATTTATCTTGTTATAGATGTTTTACGATTGTTACTGGTTAATTACATGATATCAAATATGTTAGCTTATAATTTGTATTCTTATAGAAAAGTTTCTGTTCACACTTCTATTTGCTTGTGGCTTTACTTTTTAATCATCAAATATTTTACGTTTCTAATAGTAACACTTAATCCAGGGTTTGATGCTGACGTTTGTTGCTTATGTTGCATTAATGTACTTTTAATTTTTTTAATAGTAGGTTTAGATTGCCAAAAATATAGCGTTGGCAAGATATTTCAAACTTATGTTTGATATTTTTGTAGTGTGTTTAAATATAATTGTATAAAGGATTGAATTCACTTTAATAACGTTTCTTTGCAGTCTTACTTTTGAATATGTATGTTTAAGAGCTATTTTCAGCTTTTGTTTCACATGTAGAGCAATAACAATTGTAGTCTTAAGTAGGATGTTTTCTAGGAGGGTGAACAATTAACAATAAAAAGTGACGTCATCAATAATGCTAACTTGTCTCTTCTAAATATTTTCAAAGTTATGTTTAAAACGTTTATATTAAAATTGTTGTTTTTTACATTTGTAAGATTAAGAATTCTAAAATCTTTCAAATCACGTTTATCAGAGGTTAATAAACGTGATAATAAATCTTCTCCTGTGATATTTGGGTTCGATAGATAATTTTGTTTGTCTTAACTCTTTAAAGCTTTCTTTATTTAGAATAACTAAGTACCTAATTGCAATCGTTGTTGAATATTTGCATGAATGTTGTATATTAATATTAGTCGGGGTTCTGAAAATAATGATTTTAATTGTTTTTGTTAATTTCTAGTCTTTTAAGAAATAAAAATAAATTTTTTTAAACAATTTTCACTACTAATTTCCTGTCCAACTAGCATTTTTATTTTTCATAATTTTATACAGATTTTTTTTCACAACACTAACATATTTTGATTCAACTTTGAAATTGTTCACAAAATACTCCTTGTGAAGACTTATTTTGACTTTACGAAATCTATTATATTATTATTTTTTGGTATATGTAGCGATGAGACATCCTATATGGATAACGCCACCCTGTGTTAAATGTTATTACATGTTAATGTTGGTTTGTGTGACAAAATCTGTTACATTTGACTTTTATAAGGACGATTAGATCATAGTTTTATGAAGTAGCACTAGAGGATGCCACCGTCTAAGGAAGAGATGAAATGATAGTCAGCTGGACACGTAATAACTAAATTTAAACACTTCAACAAATGGTGTAACGTTAATAACTGATAGAGTTTGGACCAAGACTTTGATGCATTTGCAACTGAACCATTAAGCTCTGGTACTGGACGAAAGGTCTTACTGGTAGTGGTGTGCTCACAGTCCAGATGTTGTTACTTTTCTCTTAATCAGAAACCCATATTAAATATTCAGTAAATATATGAGTTATTACCGTATTTTCATATTTTTCAGTAATTCAAACGTCGTACATATAGTGCAGACTGAACAAAGGTTGTTGTTAACCCTTTATACCATACAAGAGAATCTGCAATTATCACAGCACTTTCTACATTTTATGAAACCTTGACCACATACACTGTCAGTCTTGGTATGAGGTCTTGATGCTGTCACCAAACATTGGTTTCTGTTTATTTTTCTTTTTGCCAGTGAAATAGACACGGCAACGGCTAGAAGCTACACATTGTACATTTATATACCGTCAAAAATGTCTTCTATCAATGATCGCAAAACTATCTCAGAACTTGATAACATTCTCTCAAGTATACTTGACAGTATTGGCTTTTTAATATGAGAACACAGTGAGAACCATGTGATAACATGTTATGACCATCTTATTTCTTTTACTGAACTTTACTAATTTTTATAAACCTTATAACAATTTAGCTGACGTTTAAGATGTTGAATCTAAAACTAGTATAATGTAGTAGGAATAACACTGACTTAATTGTAATAAACATGGTATTTGAACAGCAGTTTCTGGAGATCCATCTGATATCGGTCAATTTCTGACATGTTTTTATGTAAATTTAAAAATGATTTAATCTCAAAGGATTGGTATCTCTTTTCCTATACACCATACATTTTGTCATCAGACCATTAAAAATACAAACATACTACCACATTGAAAAAGTCCACTATGTTATTCACGGGGTTTATTGTTCCAAAGATATTAACGTAACATTACAGTATTTACCACAATTCTCTAACAAGTTTTCTATGTATATGAAAAGAATCTAATATTACTTACACTTAATGCTCTGTTAGATATATGAGCAGAAATATGTTAATTCTTGTATTAATTATGTTTAAATATTGAACAATAATAAAACAGGTTCACTTTCAACTGTCAGTGAGAAAGTAGCTGAATAGAAAGTATACAATAACTGTATGCTGGCTGAACTGTATTACACTTTTACAAAAGTTGATTTAATGTTGATAGTTCAGTATTTTGTTATTCATAAATATAAAAGCTGTCAGAATTTTAAGAACAATCCTAAAGTGTAAGATACGCAAGTTACGTCTTGGAAAATATAACTATGCATAGGTCTTGCTAAGTTATACTTGTAAACAATAATAGTTTTAAATTATAAATAGGTGAGTCCTAGATCAAAAACAAAAATGACTTCCCAAGCTACTCTCAGATAGTTAGGACGTCATGAATGTACACTTAGTTATGTAAAATAGAAGAATATTTAATTTTCTTTTTTCTAATAACTATTATGTTCGGTGACATACAGGTTATTTTAAATGTGAAATATATTCAGTAATGATAAACAATAAATGTGACATATTTATAAAATATGAAAATATCATCTTTTCGTGTAAACCATATACTTTTATTGAAAGAAACAACAAAATTACAATATTTTGTTAAAAAGTTTTACACAAAATTTTTACAGATTTTGTCCTTAAACGCTTTAAAATTAGAACTTATACAGATTATTTATAAAACATCCTAGATAAAGTTGTATTTCTCTAACTTCAAATTTTGTTAATAAATCTTTCAGTAAGTGCAATATTTGACAAGACTGTGATTTTACTCAGTCTAATATGCTATATATACATTAATGGTGAAACACATCAGTTCTAAGTAATATGGGTGACGGTCAAGATCTAACGTTCAACACAACGAGGGACAATCAATTTAGTTACAGATTCAATACATGATATGTTTTATAGAGTTTCTAAGATGAAAAAACTTTAATATTACCTCAAATCAATTTGGAGATTGTCCCTTTAGTTTCTTTTATTGCAATTTATTCTATTTCCCTAAACACGTTAGAAGAAGTATATATCACAGGTATTATTATTACATTGGGATGTAGGTCAGTACTTTGTAAAGTAAGATGTTTTCATACATAATATTTAAAATGTCTTAGATTTTAATGTTTCAGTATGTTTGTTAAATGTGTTGTTTTACGTACATACATTAATGATGAAATACACGTTTTTTATATGAAATATAAATGGAGTCTTGTATTGATAATTCAAAAATACTAGTTTAAAAACTAATAATATTCACATATAAATGACTAATATAGATACATAATTGATCTGAACAGAGTAGGATTAAACTGTTAGTAGATATCAATATAAGATGAGTAATACTTGATGACGAGAAACCCACTTGAAATAAAAACATATCTGAGAACGGCTGGTAAGTGTTAATACCCATACAAGCCATTCTCAGATAGAAGTAAGTTATATTTTCAGACTGACTCCGTCTGAACTTTTGGTGTATATTAAACACAGTTTAATCTTATTACGTATTGAGTGTCAAACGTTTTTGTTGAAAAATATGACAAACTTAGTGAAATAAGTAACATTTTTGTTTATAAATTATATTAAAAACCTTAAATGCTGAAATGAATGAGAAGTAATATGGACATAACAAACAAAGATTATATGAAAGCTGATCAAGTATTTATAAAATGTTTATTTAAATACATAAGTGTATCTTAAAAGTTTTGTTTACAAATATTTCATCGTGAGATACGTGTTAAGTCTATAATCTTACTTCAATATATTAATGTCTGCTTAAAACACATTGGGCCACAATGAGACATTAGTTTTATCTAAGAAGATCACAGAACACTGATTTACAACTGGTGATTAATACATTTATATATTACCTATAAAGTGAAGTGAAAAATAATGCACCACATATTACTGAAATATTGTTTTAAATCTATGAACAAAATAACTTTTTTTAAATATCAGTAAACTAGGTTTTCAGACCCCATAAACTGAAACTATACATGTTTCATTTGCATTATATCCTTTATTTGTGTGTTTATCTAACTTTAGTACGATGCCTTATGATATATTCAGTGTTTGTTTCCATATAATAGTGCACAAATGAAAAATGTAATGTGTAACTGAAACAGTATTATGAATACAATGTATAAAAATTGTATGAAAGCTAACCCAGTATTTTATAAGCTAAGATATTTATAGTATAGTAGTTATCTTGAACTATTATTGTCAATAGATATTTCAGTAAACTTGTCAACTGTATGGTAATAAATATTCCTGTAAAGTATATTTTATAATGATAAACAGTAAATGTGTTGGATTTATAAGGTGTTAAAGAACAATCACTCAATCATAAATTTACATTTAATTATAAATCATGATTGTCAACTCTTATTTGTTTTAGTTATAAACTACTTATTTGAGAATAATGTTATCAGTGTTTTTAACTAAAATTTAAATGTTAGTGAATGCAAACAGAAATTTTGAAAGAATGGTAAAAAGGTATCTGGTATCCCAGTTTTATGGAAATAAAAGCATTACTTGTTTTTGTCTTAATGTTACACAAGGGCTCAAGTTGTCATCAGCTAGGATGCATCTGCAATAGAACGAAAAATAAACAATCTGTAGCATATTTTGTGTTTCAAAATGGTAAGAATATTAGTTACTAAACCTACATGCAGAGCATTTCTCAGTAAGCAAGAAACAAGTTCTAGACAATTTGTGAAACAAAGTACAGAAAGTTAAGAATAGTGGTAGTTAAACAATTATTTACATGAACCCTTAAACGTTAGTGAAAGAAATGCATATATTTACTTATAAAGTTAAACATAAAGATTTAAATAAATGTTCTCTTCAGGACTAATAGATGTTACAAAATATAAAAAAATATAGAAATGAATAACAACAAGTATTTTACCTATAAAATGGTGATTGTAAAGATGTGTAAGGTAAATTATTGGCTATATTTATCATGCTTCAATAATGTAAAAACCGAAACACTAAATGCAATAAAACTAAATATGTAATACATTATGTTGTAATAGATGTCTCAGTAAAATAAGGGTTTTATTTGTAACTTTAGACATATAATTAAATCTAGAATAGAATGTTAATGACAAACTGTGACACCCTACAATGAGCTCACTTAACCTATTTATCTACCCACTTATAAAAACACTCTCGGCCATAGCAACACTAACCTAAGTAACAAATTGCAAACTTATACCATCTGCCTCAGAAAAGCATTCACAACTAACTATATAAAGAAAACAATAAATTTGATAATTAAAATTAATAATTTTAAAACTTTGATTGTTATTATATAAAGTTAAAGTCATGTTGATCTACATTACTCTATGGTGTTTTATTTGTGAATTATCTGAGTGATCATCATCAAAGTGCTATTTTGTGGAACTAGGAAAAGGAAAGTGCTACAGTTTTGATGTTAAGGTTTAAATGTATAAATGATGAACTTCTAAGACAAACTAAGTATTGAATTGTGGTTTGAATCTTCTAATTCTAAAATTAATTGTATGATGTTACACTTACAAACATTTACTTTGTGGAGTTAGCTCTCTTGTACCACTACAGAATGTACCAGCTCAGCCGTTGTATTTAAAAAACCACGAGGCTCATATGAACCCAGTAAATATTTTTAACTTAGGGATCCTCATATAAACTGATTATATACCTATACCCTCTCAGAACGTAGTTATAATATCATCCATGTTATCCCCATGAAACATTTGTTAATTTCTCCTATTCAGAGTATATTACTTAAAGATAATGCAACTTTAATTTCCCTGTTGCCCCATATGAACCCACACGATTGTCTAACTGGAATTCAATGTGACGAACTACATTCATACCATCCACATCTTAAAACTGTAACAATCAAGAATTAACAAGTTTAGCGACATCTCCACAGTTCATATAAGTAAATACATGCAAATATTCGAATTACAGGCACATAGAAGACAATTGTACATAAAAGCCATATGGTACAAGCACGAAATTACATATCAGTTCAACACGGGATCGTGGCAAGATAGAAACAATGAATTAATACCTATACTAAATGTCTTATACATTCAGACTCTTATGTTATAAAAATAAAGACAATATTTGAAAGTTTCCAAAAGATAAACAAATCTTTCGACCTCGTTCGACCAGCAGGTACATGGGGAATCCCGAGTTCAAATTCCAAAGCCTCCAGTGTCTATTGTAAGAAATCCCACGTGTTTTGACCACACTATCAAATTCGTGGCAGGTATTCCGATTTAACACTTTGCGCCTCAGAAAGAAACGCAAAGCAATCGAAGGGACTTAGAAGGAACCTTCTCTTCGCCCTGCTCATAATGTTAAATTTTGCTGGGCTAGTGATTAAAAGCTAAACCAAAAGAATTTTAAGTATATCAGGTTATACTGCAAGCTGGTTACAAGAGTCTGTTGGTGGTTTGCGAGAGGTTAAATATTGAACAAACAAAGAAACCCAAAAGTAATCCAAAAGCCTCAGAATTTGCTTTGGGGGAAAACGGGAGTACCCCAAAAGAACCACTTTCATGACCAAGGAATCATATAATCTATCCTGAACGTGCCTGGAAGTTGCTGAAAAGGAAATAATGGTTAGTAATGCTTTAAGGAAAAAACACACACGCAACGGCAAAACTTGAATTAAAACAACGATGGATCATAAGACCGATCTAATGAAACAGGAGGATAGAGATAGATTGTTCGTGGATATGAAACTGAGTGATCTATTCTATTCCTATGGATGAGTCGTTCTATTTCTGTCTGTGATGATTTGTGTCTTATTGCGAATCTGGTTTATGTCTTCTTACTGCACATGATGTTGATGTCTATTGAGACTAATGCGTCTCTGGTCTTAACCGCGTGTGAGTTGAGTCTGGCTTGTGGTTGTATTCTTATTTTTGTGTAATCAAGATTGAATTTTGCTATCTGTATTTTCACTGCGACATAAGACACAAAGCAAAACCAAAAATTCCACAGATAGATATTAATAGTAAAGAAATATGTAAAATGCAGGCAAAGGGGGCTTTGTATTTTTAAATATTATCATGCTATAGTGTAATGTAAATGTCATGTAAACGACAACCATGTCGTGTTGTGTTTGGATTTCCATATCTATTATTTATATTTCCATATTTATATTATTGTTTCGAAGTTTAAATTAATAAAATTTGTTGTTATTCATTTAAAATAACATTTAGAAATTTCTAGAATCAGGTAGATCAATCATATGTTTATAAATAATTTGTATGGCGGCCTGGTGTCTAGACGTCGAGTCTCGTGCAAAAAGACAGACATGCGCTGATTACTCTGGTATTCTGTGGAAGTTACGCGATTGTTCGAGGACACAGTAAGCCTACTAGTATATAAACAGACGACGATGCGAGAAGAAATCACTCAGTCATTCGTGTTTACTTTCGATTCAAAAGATATTGTCTTTGTTCGAGAAATTTTCAACGTTTGCTGTGTGTTTATTCAACTTGGATTTGTGACTGAAGCTAGATCTACAGAAGACGTGATTTTATTTCGTCAATCTTTACGATTCTTTACGAATTAGTGGTTATACTGAAAGTCAACACGTATAGGACTGTTTAGGGGAGACCGTAGCAAATGGGAGAACGACAAATTTGAGACATTCATCGAAAACATCGTAAAAAGAACTTCATCAAATTTATTGAACTGTGAATTGTTTCTGGACTTCTCCATTCAAACTTCGGAATTTCTTCGTGGGACCAAATTCACACCCTAGACTGGAATTTTGGATTTCTGATCTAGACTTTTGGACTTTCGTTCCAGATCATTATATTGGACACAGGCCAGTACCATTTTGTATTGTAATTAATTTTAAACTGAATATCTGTCATTGTTGTTATGTAATTTATGTTATGTCTGTTACATATATAATAGTTTATTGTAATAAATTATATAAGCTGTTATCTGTGTCTTTCTGTTGCGTTCAGTCTACAGTCAACATAAAAAAACGTAACATATAGCTTCCTTTTTTTATCAAACAGACCTTTATGAAGTTTCCACTGCTATTAAAATATGATAAAACAATCACATTAATACTTTGAAGCATTAAAGACGACTTAGTGTCAGTTACATAATTATTGCTCACAACAGATATCTATTGGAAGTTTTTATCTTAAAATATTCAAACATCTACTTCACTACTATTGTCATTACTATTGCACTATATGTACACTGCTGGCCAAAATCTTAAGACCACTGAACATAAAGAAAAACTATGCATTTTACGTTGTTAGACTTAACCATTTATTTGAGAAGAGCTTCGAAAAATAAAAATAAGAAAAGGGAAAATAAAAATAAAAGACTTTTTAGCATTTAATAGGGTAAATGTGAACACCATGAAATTTGTCTAGATACTAGCTGGTCAAAAGTTTAAGACCATACAGAAAAGAAGCGTTAATCGGTGAACAGGTAACGAAATTTAGTCATCTGCGTTCAAGCATTAGCGTTGTCAACATCTCCCACTGACATCTCCTGTGTTACATTGGGTAAAAACATGGCAAAAACTAAAAAGTTGACAGTTTGAATGTGGCAGAATTGTAGGGTTGCAAAAGTAAGGTCTCTCTCAACCTGCCATCACTGGTGAGATCGGGCAGAGTAAAACTGCTGTTGCAAATTTCCTAAAAGGCCCTGAGGAATACAGAACGATAATTTCAAGTGGTCAGCCCAAGAAAATTTCGCCGGCGTTAAGCAGGAGGATTCGATGGGTTCTCCGGTAAGACACCAGCCGATCGTCGAATCAGATTAACGCCATTATGGACGCGAATGAAGCTCAAAAACAATGAGACGATAGGGGAAGACTTTAAAAACCGCAAACGTCTTCAGAGGCCACGCCTCCTTCCACACCACGAAACAGCTCAGTTACACTTTGCTGAGAAACACCACACATGGGATGTAGAAAAGCAGAAGGTTTTGTTCTCTAATGAGAAAAAAATTTAACGTGAGTGATCCAGATGGGTCTAACGTTATTGGCACGATAAGGATATCCCACCGGATACATTTTCTATACAACATAGTGGAGGAGGTTCCCTCATGATCTGGGGTACTTTCTCCTTTCGTGAATCAATGGAGCTTCAGGTTATACAGGGGCGTCAAACAGCAGCTGGCTACATTGGCATGTTGGAGTTAAAGGCCCTCGCTTGTTTGGAAATGACTTGATCTTTCAGCAGGACAACGCTGCAATCCATAATGCCCGCAGGACAAAGGACTTTTTCATGGCGAATAACGTGATTCTTTTGGACAATCCAGCGTGTTCGCCCGAACTGATCCCCATTGAAAATGTTTGGGGATGGATGGCAAGGAAAGTCTATCGAAATGGACGTCAATTCCAAACAGTGCATGATCTTCATGAAGCCATTTTCACCACTTGGAATAAAATTCCAGCCAGCCTTCTGCAAACGCTTATATCGACCATGCCAAAGCGAATGTTTGCAGTTATTCGCAATTACGGCCGTGTAACTCACTACCGAGACCTCTTGTTGGGCATTTCATACCCTGTTTAGGACTTTTTTTTTTTGGTATGGTCTTAAACTTTTAACTAGCTGGTATTCAGGCAAATTTCATAGTGTTCACATTTTCCTTATTAAACGGCCCCCCCACAGCGGTTCAGCGGTATATCTACAGAATTACAACGCTAAACACCAGGTTTCAATACCCGTAGTAAGCAGAGCACAGATAGCCCATTGTGTAGCTTTGTACTTAATTCAAAACAACAACAACCCTATTAAATGCTAAAAAAGTTTTAATTTTTATTTTCCCTTTTCTTATTTTCATGTTTCGATGCTCTACTCAAATAAGTGGTCGAGTCTAACAATGCAATATGTATGTTTTTCTTTATGTTTATTGAATATTTGACGAACAATAAACACATCTGGTTTATTCTGACTGTCCTACACAGAAACAACATTCAAATTCAATCCAGATGACGAGTTCTAGTATTTGAAGGAAAGGCCTCCTGAGCATGAATTTGTGTTAAATGAAAGATTTAAATATTATTCTAACAGTCTTCTGATGTAAAAATTTATAAACTAGTTAAGACGATTGTTTAAATAGTATTTCACGTCATGGATGATTTTTATCAGTTTTATAAACGATTAGAGCAGTGGTTTCCAACGTTTTTTTGCCCCGCACCCCTAAAAAACTTAATATGTTGTCGTACCCCTCACAGTAATTATTTATTTAAGAATAAAGGTGAAGGTGGTCAAAACAAATGTTATCTTACACCCCCTGGAACGCTATCTAGTACCCCTGGTTGGAAACCACTGAATTAGAGGATTGGGTGATTGTATAAGACAGCGATCAATGTTTACAATCTACACTACACGTATAGTTGGTTTTTATGTATATATATGTATTTCGTACTGCATAGGAGTATTTTGCTATTATGAGAAAATATATTCCGTAAGAACCAACACAAAATTCTTTTAATAGTTGTTTTACTTTTTCTTAAAAGTTCGACTTAAACCTACTTATTAAAACTCTTTCTTACACACTGTTATTTTTTATTTTATTCCATATTCAATTTCATTCACATAAGTAAAAAAATTCGTAAAACATATGAAATCACACTATTACACTCAGATAATATCTCAACAACTCTATAAACTTCAAAGTAAAAGAACTCACTCTGTCATTTCAGGTGAGATTCCCAAATACAATGAGCAAATCAACAGTCAATTAATCGATGAATCACAGAGCTCAAACTTTCTGTTCGTAAAACAGCTTCTATAGGAGGTATGGCAATCACTGACACACCAGTTAAAGGAACGGGGATTTCTTTTGGTTTTTTGATGGTTTCATCATCCAGCATCAACAGTTCAGTTTTAGAAACTGACCCCCATTCTTTACTGCTCATACCTCCAATCACGTAGATTAAGGCTTCTGTAAAAAGCACCGATAACAACTTTATTAGTTCGGGTACAAAAGTAATGATTTACTATTTTATTTTCTGTATGTATATCAAACAATTATCAGTAGATACAGAAATTCCACATACAAAATACAAATTTTATGTAGACTAATTTCAAATAAGTATTTAAGTATTACAATACTAACAAATAGTTATAACTAAATATCTTCTAGACTGTCAGCAACTGTCTTTATAAACTGATTATTTATTGACAGTATACACGTAACGTACACTATAACTACTAATCTGAAATATTTTTCACTGGTAGCCTAAATATAGCCTATTTTATTGCTATTTATCGGATATTTCATATCGGCTCGATGATAAGGTGGATTTTCTAATCTTAACATTAAACCAAATTATGCATCATAACATGAAAGTTGTTTACATATTAAATTTGATTGTTACTTGGTGACATTATACAAATTATTTTTAATTTCCTACTTTAAGGATAAACAAATTTAATTAGATAAGTTGTGACTTATATTTAATGGATTATTTGGTAAGATTGTTTGTTTCAAAGAGAAATAATTCCATACAATGGTTGTTTGGTGTTTATTGACACAAAACAAAATGACTGACCTGTTCTTCAACTACTAAAGTATCTTGTTACTAGCAACTTTAGTAAACTGTTTTTGTATTTAAGTCCGTTTAATATTTCATACCTATGTAAGGAGTAAAAATTAAAGAAATATTTTATGGAATTATTTAATTCTAAGACCATTTTTATTCAACATGTTTATAAAACTGACTGAACATTACTATATTCATTGTTGTACAGTAATTAATATGTCATAAAGAAAGTATTCACCAAAAGCAACAACTCCGGCTGAATGTCTCGGTACTTGTAATTCGGCTCTATTTTCCCACTCATTATAATCCGTATTATACATATCCAGAAACCCTATGCTTTCTAGATGATTTCTATTGGACTTTGAAACACAACAACCGCCAACAACCCACAGTGTATTTTGTGCGACTACGGCTGAACAGTAAGCCCTAGCCGTTCGCAGCGGAGGACGAGATGTCCATCTAGGTTAAGAAAAATTGTATTTAGTCAAATACGATATAGAAATTTCAGTATTACGTAAAATCATTTTGTTACATGATACTTATATGATTAATAGAAATTTATAATGAGAACAGAAAATTTTTTTTATAATTTGATGATTTTCGAGATCCTCAGAAACCACAAAATAATAAGAATTGCCTTAATTATAAACAGTACTGATAAAAATATTTAACTATGAAACATATTGGTTAATAGTAGATGAATTTTTTAATCTATAAATATATAAAGTTTTGTGAAATAACAAAATCTCACCAAAAATGAACACATCAAACTGGGCTGTGTAACATTTTCTGTCCTCGATCTACCTGAACTGAGGAAAACTAAGACATCTTGAAACTGCGTCATACTTGTTGCGTCACGATAGTTGACTTAGGCTTTAATCATCTCAAAACTACACGTTCAAATACGTACAATACTCACACGTGATGAAAACAGACACCTATACTGTAATGTGTCAGAAAACTGACATCATACAATATAGAATGAATCATCACTTTATTACTGAAAAGCCCCGGTATTATTTGAAAGGTCACCATCGGATACTGTAGATTTAACATCATTATCTTTATACACTCTTATTTACATTCACTTGAAAGTTGTTTTTTATCATTCTTACACAAATTATGTTTTTATCCTAACTGTTCCAAAATAACTTACATTTTAGTTACTGGATCGTAACACAACACGCTGTCTAGAACTGGTGGATCAGAATCAGACTTTTCTGGAAACGACGTCAACCCTCCAAGCACCCAGATACATCCCATGTAGGTCACTGCACCCAGACCCATGCGTGGTATGGGCATTGGTCTCTCCATTTCCCAGGTGTCTGTTTCCGGTGTGTATACTTCCATAGAAGAAACCACTCTATTATTAAATAAAATTTTGTTTAACAAATATTTCATATAATATACAAATAAATAAACCAATGTTAAAAATAATATTTCAATCGACCTTTTTTGAATTTTTTTTTCATTTTGTACAAAAAACAAATCAAGTTTTCACTTTCTGATATTCTTAGCACCAGTGCAGTTGACTCATCACCTCTCAATAACTTTCACAAGTTAATGAAAGGAGTAAAACATTATTGTGACATAGCTCCATTTTTCTCCCTCTGCGACCCTTCACCCTTATGAAGTAAGTTAAACTGGCACTAGCTGAATCAATGGCACCAGCTGGTAAAAGTGGGTTTTCCCGGGGTTCTCCCGTTTTCCCCCACATCTAAATTTTGGCATTGGATCTACAGATCCTGGCCACCCTGATGGACCATAAGTCATGTATCGGCCGTTGATTTTGTGGTATTCACATATAACCTATAGGTGTCAGTTTGTCGGTCTTTCGTTTTTCTTGCTTGCTCATGGTTCGCACCATATATAAGGATGATCTCGTCCGTCACGTTTTATTGTTTTCTTTTCTTTTCGGGTAGCTGCTTCAATATCCTAAAATGACGAGTGGGACGAAGAAAAAGGGCATCTTTCTGAGCACCCCCGGTTAACTTCAAACCAAAATACCTGTTAGTTCGGGTGGTGTTGTTATTTACACAACCAGTTAAGACGTAATGATGTTTGTCTTTACTACAGTTCTTTCAGGATTGACAAAAAGTAAAGAACAACATTTTCCACCAACAGTTTGCTCATCGTATACGTATTGTTTTTTATAATACATAATATTAAAAAATAAAAGTCATCTTCATGTATGTGTTACTTACCTTCCCATGCTATCACGACCACCCATAACATAAATACGCCCATCAATAGTTACAACACCATGGTGTGCTCGGGCACAGATCATGTTCCGTTTCTTTTCCCATTCTTTTGTGGTGACATCAAGTACATAAGTTGTTCCTGTCGGTACCATTTCACCACTTTTTCTTTCATCTGGATCATATCCACCTGGATTGAGAAAACGTTCAGTGTTATAAATTAGTTGCTACTACTGTCGTAGCAGCCATAGCATAGTTACGGGACCAAAAAGTGTGAGGACAGAAGAAAGATAGTGGAGGAAAAAAAAAAGTATATGAAACATCGATACGACTGTTGAGTTCGGTTGCTGAGGGACTTTACTTATACCACCTTATCATTCCTGCAACAATTTTTACCTTAACAACACAAATCATGAGGTAATGGATAAATATTATACATGAAATAATAAAATATATCAAATGGTAAATTGTTCTGTTAGTCAAATTTCAGTTCACAACAACTTAGTTTTAATTATGTCTTCTTTCCTTTTATATTAAATACAATAATATGACAAATAAACTAGAGAAAATGACACTTAACTTGTCATTATCCTTTATATCAATTATTCTGCACATAAAACTAATAAATATATATATATGAGGATTTTCTATTAATCTTACATTTAGAACAATCCTACTTTAAGAGTTATTGTTATATTGTAATATTATATTTTTCACTTCATATATATGTATATATGTCAATATATATCTTCAAATACTCCAGTAGGAAGCGCTGTTGGCATTGAATCATATTTTGATAGAACTAATATTTATATAACTAATTAGTAATCATTTTTCCTTGTCCTCTAGATTGAATAACTTTGTGATATGTCATGTTTCTTTATAATATGGCTCTTTAGAATTGTACGTATAGCTTGCTATAGAGATTAAACAGCTAAGTACTTTTAATCTTTAACTGACTAATCTTTAAATACTCTTGGATTTTGAAGACGTTGTACATGATAGTATATACCTAGTATAGTCATGTATTACCAGTTTGCTAACTTAAAAAGAAAAAGTATCTCCAAAATGTTACAACAAGGTTATTCTTAATTTGAGAAATAATGACAGCCTATCACAAAAAATGAGAATGCAAGAGAAACTGGTTTCCTTTGCGTTAACGTGAGGCATTAATTGAAATTCGAAGAAAAAAGGGGTCCAAGAATTAAACATCAATTTGATGGTTTGAGCAAGGATCAAAGGTGAAGAGATGTCCAGCAGAAGAGCAGAATTCCAAAGTTACATGGTAATCTTATTTGGACATTATGATGCAGAACCTCACAAATCAGCCCAAGAATAGATTTGGGAATGGGAGGATAGGTACATGAGATCAGTAAATTTCAATTCATACATTTTGTTTGCTAGTTTTGCTAACATTCAACTTTCATCACAGATAACAGTACTAAGTTTAATCATTAGAGTTTTAAATAAGAACAAATCCATTAAAAATGTTTACATTATTTGCACTTCATCAAAATGTGATATTAGAGTAGGGGTAATATTGTGCAAGAAACTGAACTAAATAGTATATTACATTAACACGTTAATACCAATTTGTTTCTTCAGCAAAATGTAACTTCCACCAGTGAATTTCTGAGTAAAAATTCTATAGAAAAATTGTGAATTTAATTCCACCTATTACTAGTACGAATTTCCATCTTGTTCTATGTTAATGGATAAAATAAATACTAATTAAACTAAATACAAATGTAAATTAAATGGATTAGATTTTTAGAAAAAACGTTCTTTATTATCAAAGAAACTGAACTACTAATTATTTAAAACTTGACAGTTAAAGTATATAATTTAGCTAGATATAAAAATATCAACATTTATTTTATTAACACGTATATATATATATATATATATATACTTACTTTTCCTAAAATTTCTTTATTAGTTTCACTAACTGATTCAATGAATTTCAATAATAATAAAATATCACAAGAGTAAATGTTACAAACACAGGTTTTGAAATAACATTTTACATTTTAACAGTTTTAGTCCTATGATATATTAAATTATTACAGAATATTTACACAGTACAACAAGTAGTCAATGATCAACTTACTCAATTTTGTTTTTTATAAATAACATGTATATGAACACATAAAGCCAAATAACAGAAATGCTGCCAATAAGTACACTGTACCTATTACGTAGATAGAACTGTTCAAAAAGACAGATGCATGATGGTTCCTAGGTTCTGGCATCTGATCAAAATACTCCCATTGATCTTTCAGGATGTGATACCTTATGGTTGACATACCTGCAGATAGATATTAGAGAATTTTATATAATGAACACAGCAGAGACACACCCTCTTAAACTATAAATATGGTTTACATACCTTAAGATACAAAGGGTATGACTCCACACCACAATATTAAAATTTAGTCTAACTGAAGTATCATGATTTTACTTCCATTGTCTCTTCCAAACAGCTAGTTTGTTGTACAGCTACAATGTTTGGCATAAAAGTGAGTCAAAATCCAGATCTTAATCCCATTGAGATGCTGTGGGGTGACTTGAAACGGGCTGTACATGCAAGAAACCCCTCAAACATCTCACAGCTGAAAGAATTCTGCATTGAGGAGTGGGGCAAACTTTCTTCAGACCGATGTCAGAGACTGGTAGATGGCAGCAAGAAGCTTCTCACTTCAGTTATTTCAGCCAAAGGGGGTAACACTAGCTATTAGAGGTAGGGTTTCCTAACTTTTTCCTCAGTTCGAATATGCATTTTTGTAGCATGACATTTACACAAGGTCTTTTCTTCAGTTTTAATTGTTTAGTTATCTTCCTATAATTTCTCAGTATTGCTAAAATTGAGATTATATATCTATATATCCAAAAATGTTACAAAAATACATAGGCTTTCATAGGGTATCCTAACTTTTTAACATGACTGTATGTTAAACATGAATAATGCACATCAGATATTTATAGCCTAGTTCTAAGGATACCACTCTATGCAGTGGAGTAGTCTTCTTATTTTACTTCACATACAGAAACCCAAATACTGTGAATGTTTCTTGGTGTAGTTTGAACTAATAACATGAAATCTGGTTTTCCTCTTAGTTATAAGCATTTCATTCAACTTAAAACTGTTGCTTGCAACACAGTTTCTGCTTTGAAAGTGTGCACAGCTTATCTTAAACTCTTACATTTTTACAAGGTCTTGTTCAACAATTTTGTTATTGGAATGTAATCAAGTTACTTCTAAAGAAACAAAAGGTTGTACTTTGACTGACTTAAGGAAGTCAAGTTATATTTTCAGACCTGTTTCTTCCATATCAGTTCTAAATGTCAAGAGTTTCAACCATAGATGCAATACCAGCTGAAGTTTTAATTATTGTTTTATAGGTTTCTTTCAAAATAAAGCAACAAACACTTACAGTGCCTTGCAAATGTATTGACCCATTTCAATAATGTTGTATCTTGATGAAATACAAATAATGTAAGTTTTCTTTCTATTCAAACATCTGATGATCAAAACTTAACACTGTTATGTGGATGCAACTGAATGTTAGCAAAACCAAGAAATAAAACATATGAACTGATATTTGCTGGTTGCACTAATATTTAGTTCATTAAATCAGTACCTGGTGAAAACACCTCTGGCAGCAATTACTGTTATGAGCATTTTTAAACAGGTTTTAGCAGCTTTACACAATTGGATGATGTAATTTTTTCCAATTCCTTGTGGAAAAATTGCTCCAATTCTAAGAAGTTTATTAGGGATCATTTATGGATTGCAGTCTTTGGCATTGTCCTTTGGGTCAATGTCTTGCTAAAATCTTCCCAGGTTTAGATTCTTGAATGACTCGAGCAGGTTTTCCTCTAGGATTTGCTTGTACCTTGTTCCAACCAGCTTCTCTTCAATCCTGACAAACTTCTCCGTTCCTTTTAATGAGAAGCATTCCCATAAAATTATGCTGCCATCACCATGCCTGACAGTTTGTATGGTGTTGACTGGATGTTGTACTGCATTGGGTTTATATCAGACTTAACTTACACTAAAATGCTCAATGTTTTGTCTTGTCTAACAACAAAACCTTGTGCCACATGCCTAAAGTATCATTTACTTGCTTTGTTGCAAACTCTATATGAAATTTAAGATAATTCTGTTTCAGTAGTGGCTTCCTTCTTGCCACTCAATTATACAAACCAGTTTTATGTTGGGTCTGAGATACTTTCAAAGTACAAACACCCAGACCCATCTCATGTATGAAACTTTGCAATTTTTTTAAAGTCACTGTTTGCTTCAGAGTGGCATCCTAACCAATTCTTGCTAGCTTGACTGCTTTGTTTGGAAAAGTGGTCAAAGCTGGATAGTGACTAAGTGGTATGAAATGTATTCCATTTCTTAATGGTAAACTTTACAATACTTACAGACATAATCAGCAACAAAGAAATTTTCTTACAACCTTCTTCTGATTTGTGCTTCTCTACTGCTTTATATCTGCTTTGTTTGGAAAGATCCTTGGTCTTCAGAGTTGGTTCGTTGTATCACTATGTGAGTTATAACTTGAACTGATGCGTTAACTCTGTAGTTAAGTTAAACCAGTTTGATTACACAGAAGCAAGCAATTACACTAATTTTGTCACCTATCAAATTAACCTTTTGCACCTAATCTGATTTTGGATTGCCTTAATAAAAGGAATTGAATGCTTAGGCCATTGAGAATATTCTAATTTTTTTTTCTATATCAAATTTATTTACCATAATAAGTGTTTTTTTAAAGCTTTGAACTATATAAATTCTAAATTTGTTTCGTTTGAAAGTTTTACGATTGGAACTTCTGAGGGCAACAGCATTTGAAAAATTTGCAGCTTGTGAATACTTTTGCAGATCACTGTATACAGCATAAAACTTTGAATTAGAATATACTTCATAAAAATAATTTCATTAAAATATATTTATAGTAAAATGATTTAAATAAATTTTGAATGTAACTCAGTAACATGCACTTTAAAGGATTTAAAAATGGCTGTACCATTGTGGAATGAAAAGTCAATTTTGTAGACAAATTTTTTTCTGGTGAATATCTTTTCTTTTCTATCATTTGGACAATCCTAATTTGAGAAAAACGATGCAGATTTCCATATTTGTTGTAATTTTTACTTTCTCTCTCTTATGATTATTTGGGTATTTGTGTTTATATACCTGGGAGGTTCGTTTACCCCTTCCTCCTTCTTTAGCATTGGTATTAGCAATTGTCAAGTGTATTTATAAATGTTATACGAAGGCCATAGTAACCCGCACTTACTCAAGCCCCTATCAGGGCAATGCCCATGCACTATCTACATATACACTTGGTGCAAATATTTCACTTCTCTTTATAGTTCCATAATAACTTGCATTATCATTAAATAGGTATTAACCAGGAAACATTCGCATAAATCCATTTCAAAGTTTATTAATTAATCCCTAAACTAATGTGGAGTCTTGTTTATAGGTAGCCTTTTTTGTTTTATTTGGAAATATATATTTACTGGGCAAAGGTGTTTAGGACTATCCACATCATGTATGCGGTATCAGTCTAGTTCGTACAGTAATTCGTTTTTTTTCTCCAATTTTTGTCAAAATAATTTATTGTACTATATAGGAGTCTAACTGCTATTATTGCTATGTTTACGTATTTATGCAAGAATTCTAATGAGGTAATTCCGGGTGCTTTATAAGTTGTTGTAAGTAGTGTATTTTGTATTGTTTGAAGTTTGGCTTGTAATAGTTTTCTTTGCTTACAATTATTCATGCAGGGTCTACATACTTAATTACGGATCTAATGTATGTTTTATATATTTTTAAAATATTGTCTGTTGTTGCTCCACTATTATTACCATTTAGACTCCTAGCATACTTTGTTCTTCGCCAAATTTTTGTCTAATATTATTTACGTGTCTTATCTATGTTAATTTAGAGTCGAATGTTAGTCCTAGAAATTTTGCAGATGTAGCAGTCTGAAGGGGTGTTCCATTTATTAAGACCTCTGGTTGTGCTTTTTTGTGTTTAGTTAATTTTACGAATACTGCTAGTTGTGCTTATTTTGATTTTATATTTTTGACAATATTCACTAATTCTATTTAATTGTGGCTGTTATTGCTAGTGTTGGTGCACTTTCCCAGACTGCCAAATCGTCAGCAACCTGTGAGGAGTATCCATGATTTGGATCTTTCAGAGGCATATTATTCACTTACATGATGAATAGGATAGAGCTAACCGCACATCCTTGAGGAATATCTACTTCTGGAGTAAAACACTATGACAAAGTCCCTTCAACACTGACTCTGCATATTCGGTTTTCCAGAAAGTTTGATCGCCAGCGAATAATTCCCCGTGGCAGTTCCATTTCTTGCATTTGGGTTATTAGCTGGCTTTCTTTCTTTATGGAACATTAATACATTTGCATGCATCCAAGAAACTGGGATATAGCCAGAGTATAATGATAAATTAAAAATTGCTGTGAGATATTCAAATGATTTTGAAGTGCCTTTTTTGAGGAGGATGGCTTGTATACCGTCTTCTCCAGGAGAGTTGTTTTTAGTCTTTGTTATTACTTCTATGAATTCTTGTACGGGAATTATGTTTGTTAGCATTGTGTTTGTGTATTTGTTTGTATTGTTGATTTTACTGTTATTTATGTTGACTATGAAAAGTGGTTCAAACAGTTCAATGTTATTCATTAAGAAGTTGTTTACATTGTTTAAAAAGTACGCGTTCATGTCTGGATCGTTGTGTGTTTTGAAGCTGTTGTTTGAATGCTTCTGCATTTTCTTTGTTTGTATGTGCTGTGGTGTTATTGTGTTCTAGTGGTGGGTATTTTCTTATCGCTATGTCTCCATTTTTTAGTCTTTTTAAGTGTGTCCAAGATTGTTGTGGATCTGTTTTTTCATTTAGTTGAGAGCAGAAAATGTCCCATTTTTTGTTTTAATAATTTGACTTATGATCTGATTTGGTTTCTTATTTTATTTATTTGTGTTTTTAAATCTCTACCTCTCGTTTCCTTGAATTGTCTTCTTAATTGACGTCTAAGCTTGATTAATGTTATTAGTTGTTTATGCGATTTCCATGCATTATTTGTGATTATGTTACGTTCTGAAAGTTTGTTTTGAATTTCGTGCTAAGTTACACGAGGGCCACCTGCATAGCCGTCCCTACTTCAGCAATGAAAGCAAAGTGAAGCAAGTAGTCGTCAAAATACACGCAGGTATGAAAACACGCACTAAATACGACAGTTAATACGTTATAAAAAATTATGGATACACAGTTGAAATTATCAGACAATATAATTTTAAAAGAATTTGATACAAATGTTTAAGGAATACAGATACTCACTGGTTTTGGTTAACAAAAAGCTGTTATAGAAGATATTAAATAAATAAGAAAAAAAATCAACTTTTTAAAGTTTTAAACTGATCACAAAATATGAAAAACTCACCAACTGGGTAGTTTAGCGGGTCACGTGGATTTAATCCCCCAATCATGACTATAGTAGGTGAAGTATTGTCAAGTATTTCACTGCATGGTCTCATCTTTTCAGCGTAAATGGGAAATTTATTCACTGATCTTAAACCGCACGCTTTTCTAAAATGTAAATAAATTTCGTTTTAATTACATAAACAGCTGATATATTAACTTACAATAATAACATGTATTGCAACCGGTTCACTTGTTATTTGAAAAAAGTCAAAAGTTTCTTAATATAACGTTACAAGAAATCCAACCAAGAGGAGGTTACAAAAACCGCAGACACAATATTATCAAATCCGAAATTAAGAAACGATGAAATTCCCTCATAATAAAACAATTGTTAAAATTTTGGTCCTAACATTTTTTAAAAAATTTTACCCACGATAATTTTTAATCATATTTGTACGTTATTTTAAAACAAAAAAATTGAACATGAAAATATCACGAAAAACTTACTCAGGTTTCCATTAATCTTAATTTCCAAATTAATGCTATTAGTTATGACTAATATAAGATTGTGTTACTATTCAAACAACATTGTTCAATTTATCTGAAAAATTAGTTGATTGCTGTTCAGACTGCTTCGTATAGCTTGGCCCGGCATGGCCAAGCGCGTAAGGCGTTCGCCTCGTAATACGAGGATCGCGCCCGCGTCGCGTCAAACATGCTCACCCTCCCAGCCGTGGGGGCATTATAATGTTACGGTCAATCCCACTTTTTGTTGATGAAAGAGTAGCCCAAGAGTTGGCGATGGGTGTTGAAGACTAGCTGCCTTCCCTCTAGTCTTATACTGCTAAATTAGGGACGGCTAGCACAGATAGCCTTCGAGTAGCTTTGTGCGAAATTCCTAAACAAACATATACCTTACATCATGAAAGTGTGACGACAGTTTCGTAACTTGTGGTTTAATACTGTTTGAAGTGAGATCACATTTCACTGGGGTAATAAAATTATCTCTAATGAAAGTATCACAGCTATCAGTCACCCAAATAGTATTTTAAATATTCCTCGTTTTTGAAAACATAAGATTTGTAGTGGAGATATTAAACACCTCTTAATCCTATAAGTATGTTGTGGTCTAATATAATATCTGATTCACAAATTACTGTCAGAATATGGATTCCTTACTTGGTTCTCTTACAGCGTTCATCTAGTGGTACTAACAAACCCATGTTGGAGTCTAAATGAGGCGGAAGAACTACGAAGTGAGGATTTCGATTGTTGAAACTTTTCTTAGAAATAAATGTTGATGTAGAACTGTAAGCAGAACTTGAACCATCACTTTCAGAATTAGGAGGCCACACCTGATAGAACAATTAAAATATTATTATTAGCTTATGACTGATTTACTGAGTGGTTAACATTTGTAATAAAAACTTGTCCCAAATCATATTATACAGGATACTGTCTCCAAGACATCAACTAGTTCATAATGACCGTTATGTGAGATAACTGAACGAACTTTTGTAGTTATAAAGTAATGTAAGTCTCAAATATGTTGAACAATAAAAAAATGTTAAAATATCTACATAGGTAAATTGAAATATAATGGTGTTAATATCAGTTAAACAATAAGTGGTGTTCATGTTATTAAACACTAAGTTTAATAACTACTCTTCCAACTTACAGGGATGTGCACTGGTGCTAATCTCTTACGTCGATCATCTCTTAGCCTGTTTAGTGAGCTTCGTGAAGCTCTTCCAACTGATTCTCTCTCATCACGATCACTGTAACCCCGTCCACTCAATAACTAGGAGATAAACCCAATAAGTATATTGCATGTTTATCTGATACCAAAAACTCAAATAACAATAAATGTTCATAGATGTATATCAGGATAAACCTTTAATATCTTAACTTTACTAACAATAGTCTCCAAATAAAATTAAACAACAAAATCGGCATATTTATTATAGTCTGGTAACAGTAAATGTTGAATTATTATAAATTTTAATTTATATAAAATTCATTTATTACATATTTGTAATAAATTATGTAAATATTATCTCAAAAATTAGAATAAAGTATAAGAAAATGGCGAATAGTCAAGGTATTTATCAAGAACCCGTTTTAAATTGGCATTTTTGATTTAGATTTTGTAAAACAAATCGTTCATTGTTTATCTAATAATTCCATCTGATTTAACGCCGATTAAAAAAATTACAAGTAATTTGCAGCAAACTCTTAATGATAAAACATACTTCTAGATTTCGAGTTAAATTATTTACTCTATTCAATATTTCACTTGAAAGTGGAGGGGGACAAAGGTTACACTTTTATAACACCATGTTATCTCTCAATCCTGGCCTGGCATGGCCAAGCGCGTTAAGGCGTGCACTTCGTAATCTGAGGGTCGCGGGTTCGCGCCCGAGTCGCGCCAAACATGCTCGCCCTCCCAGCCGTGGGGGCGTTATAATATCACGGTCAATCCCACTATTCGTTGGTACAAGAGTATCTCGAGAGTTGGCGGTGGGTGATGATGACTAGCTGCCTTCCATCTAGTCTTACACTAGTAAATTAGGGACAGCTACCACAGATAGCCCTCGAGTAGCTTTGTGCGAAATTCCAAAAACAATCAAACTCTCAATCGGTGGTGTCGAGAAACCCACGTGTTGAGAATTTTATATGCAAAAACGGCTCGTTTGGGTTGAGAGAATATTTTACATAGAAGAGCGAACATTACCGAAGAAGGTCGAAACGTTGTTTGCTCTTCTATGTAAAATATTTTCTGAACCCAAACGAGCCGTTTTTGCATATAAAACAAACTCTCAATCCTATGTGTCTTATATATCCCTTTACTGCTATTAACCTGTTATTTTGATTTTATATAATGTGTTTTCTACCCTCTCATTTTCCCTTTCTTTTAATAAAAATGTAGTTTCATATCTGAGATCTAGTACATGATAGTAAATAAGGAGGCACTTCACAGGCACACCGGTAAGGGGCGATATACATATCAGACTCAAAGAGGGGATGATGCTATTAAAGAGGATGACATCATAGTTCTATAAAGGGTTGGAATTTCACTTTGATACCAGACAGATTACTATGACGTAGTAATTCTATAAAAACATCATGACAGGTGGCCACAACAACATATACAGTGACGCACACGAGATATGTCTCAATATGATTATATTTAGTCGGTTTAAATCACTATTTCATTGGTTAATTAAATCATCCTAAAAACGATGTATAACACTACTTAATCAATTAAATTATTAATACTTCAATCTGACGAAATATCACACTTATCAATCACCTAAGTAACATTTTAAATAGTTCTGGTTTTGGAAAACATTGTAAAAAATGCTTAACGTTAATCCATTAATTAATTAGATTATTTATTACAAAAATCATCGTAAAAAGGATGCTTAACACTAGTTCATTAATTAATTAAAATTCCTTATCAGTTAAACGTAAATCATCTTAAAATGATGATATCGTACATTAATTAAAATTTACACTTTCACGTGTTTGACTATGTTTGATAAAATATTTCATTCTACACATAGTACCATATAGTTGTATCTTACACGAGTTTTACAAGGGTGAACTCTATACTTCTACAAAAATTTCAATGTCTGGATTTAATTACCATTATTTGATGGCTGTCCATAGAATTAAGAAATCTGCTGTTATCCAATATCTGAATAACACTTGAGTTTTATTTTCATAAATATCTGAGATTTGAAGTTTTTCTACAGTAGATAAATATTCCAAAACATAATACTGTTTACATGTCCAACTGAAATGGCGTTAGCTATGATTCACGTTACAGTTGGGAGTATAAAACTAAGTTCTGCAAACTTGGTCCGTTGGCTTGAAATGTGTGAAATGTAATATGCACAAATGTCTAATCATTATTTTAAACATATGTTCCAAAAATGTCTTGAAGAATTACTGTATATTAGATGAAGATTTCAAATACTGTATACTGATATCACTAAAACAGGACAATTTTGATTAATCTAGTAGAAGCAATAGGTTTATTGCAAAACATACTTACCATAAGACACCGGTTATCTTTCCCATGCCCATCTCGGCATTAATCTAGCTTGCTCTAACCTTTTATTTTTCGCTTAAATAACTTTGGTAATTTTTGACCTTCTGACACTCTTAACCTAGGTCAGTGAGTTTTGTATCCTGGTATTACTTATAAATACCTCATTCAGATTCTTAACTGCTGTTTCTCGACAGATTTGGTAACACTTTTTTTTGAAGTGCTATGTTTCATTACATTTAGGATTACAATTTTAGTGTTGCCTTGTGCACTTTTGTAAAATTATCAATTAAAAAAATTGGCATGCTATTTTCAGGCAGCCCCCCAGTGGCTCAGCGGTATGTCTGCGGATTTACACGCTAAAATCCGGGTTTCGATACCCGTGGTGGGCAGAGCACAGATAGCCCATTGTGTAACTTTGTGCTTAATTCTAAACAACCAACCAATTTTCAGGCATGAAGTTTCATAATACATTTGTCAACGTGAAGGCTCATAAGATTTCTCCTTTGTTATCTAGCATCTCTTTACGAGTGAAGGGAGTCATTCCTAGTTAAGGCTGTCTATATTTTGATTTGTTGTGAGATGGAGACATATTCAGCTCAGTCTTTTTTCTTCTGGGGGTTTGTGGCTGCCTTTCTTGATAATCCAAGACATTCTGGGGAATTTGGACACTTTGCTTCCAGCAACTTTCTTTACTAAGTCAGTTTATTATGTGAACAACTTGGATCAACCACTTTCTGCAATTAGCCCCTTGGGTTTGTAGGTATTTGAAGCTTTCATGATTGCCTTTGTGTCTACTTCATACATCGTGGTGGAAAGGTTGAAGGGAAAAACTACTTAGTTTTTCCTCCTATGACTGATATTGTTGATTCTACTAGATGATTTACCATTTATTCCATGATGAGATAAATATATCTTATACCCTTGTTTGTCTTTTAGCACGCTTAGGGTTACTACTACCAGTTTGTTATATATTTTGATTCCATAGACAACTCCTGCTTTCGAATATGTGGAATTCCAGATTGTACCCTGTGATAACTTTGAATAGATCACAATTTTATGTTTGTTTGACCCTCACTCTTTCTTCGAGATATGTCCCTCCCCCCAAAAAGCAAACAAATAAAGTTGTATGTTGTTGGAAGTTATTGAGTAGATACTTTATTGTAGGAAGTTCTTCTACCTGCTGTATCCATCCGTGAGTTATGTCGGGCTTCTTTTTTCACTTCTTGATGGTTGTGGGAATTTCAGAAGCATTGGGGTCACGAATTAATTCATTCGTTTGCCTTTGTTCTTGACCTTTAAACTTTCCAGACTGTCAGTGTGTTTATGGTCATAGGGGATAGTAGTAAGAGTTAATACTGTTTTTTCTTGTTTTAGGATTTTCACTCCCGTTTATTTGTTATGCCAAAGCAGACGGGAGATTGATAACCAATCATAGATCTTTCTTGTCGCAACCATTTCTTAGATTCTCTTATATTTACAATGGAGTCCTTTCTCAACCTGCTTTGTCATTCTTCATTTGGTCCGTGGATAACCAAGTTTGATGTTGCTAATGCATATCTCCATATTCTCATAGCATTATCTACACTTTATGCACAGGAGTCAGTTTTTGCAGTTCACGGCTCTACCCTTTGGGCTAGTATTTACAACACGTCTTCTATTGAGTCAAACAAGTTTTTCTTCTCACTTTCATAATTTGGAGACCTGTGCACATTCTATTATCTGGGTGACTGGTTATTTCTGGCAGCATCTCGTCAGTTGATAGAACAACACACTTAAATTCTCCTATCAGAAGTCACCAAGATTGTCTTTCTAATCAGTTCTAAGACATCTGTCCTCTTGCTCAGTTAATGTTTTGTCCATCATTGATGATATTTACTGTTTTAAGTTGGGCTCAGCCAATTTATCTGTCTCTAGACTGTGGATCAGGCAATTAGGCTATAAATTACGTGAATAGTTCTATCTCTTTTGAGGATGTGGGCATCTCTTAAATCTTTGATTCCTTTAGAATTAGCACGCGTGGTCTCTTCAATGGTTTCTACTGAAAGGATGTTCCATCGTGAGATTTTCGGGTGGATTTGCACTGAGCTTGAGATTCCTATGATTGATGCATTCGTTACTCATTGAAACCCTTAACTGCAGGGGCTTTTGGTCCCTGGTACCCGGTCCTTCGGCTTTGGTAATAAATGAATTCAACTAATATTGAATTTGATTGTATAGGCCTTTCCCCCACTTTGTCTGTTCTATGTTCTGGCTATGATTCGATTCTCTTCTTCAGAACTGATGACAGCTCCAGATAATTGGCCTAATAATGGTTTCCTCTTCTACAGAATCTTCAAGAGGGTCCTTATCTGTCTTTTTTCTGAACTGCCACTCATGGAGTGTCAAGGGTAAAGCTACAGGGGATCCTGTCCATCCATGCCAATCATTGGATTAAAAAATGGCATCGGCTTGCTTTTATAGATTTAGGGAACATAGTTTACTTAATCCACTGTTTCCAGAGCACTGTTTCTTAGGGCTACCCAGTGCATATTACTCCACCCTGGAGATTATACTAGTGGAGCTAGGAAGTTTTTATCACACCCAGTATCCAATCACTGGCAAGATGGACAAAGAAGTTTCCTCCAGAGAATTCAAGGTAATTTCTCCACTTTGGGAGAAAAGGGTAAAGTTAGGGCTACTCTTACCGACGTCTCTCGGAATCTATTCATAATACAGGTTTATATTTGATGCTAAGCCATCAGGTTGGAGTGTGCATAACCCTTATTTTTAATCAGTACTAATTTAGTGTATTGGTTATGGAAGGCGTTCCACTATCTCGTTGTGATTCTGAATACAGAGTGGTCTCATCTTAGGTCCTTGGTTGAGTACAGTGTTCCACGTTCTTTCCACAATTCATGGGGCAAGTATGATATTCCTTGCCCAATCAGTTGTAAAGTGAGAATAAATGTTCATAATTTCATATCAGATGTTTTCTGTTCCTTGTTTTGAGTAAAACGTACACAATCCTGTCATTTTGATCCTTTTTCGGACATCTTCAGGTTCAGAAGAAAGGTTGTCTGCTCTATATCCCAAATGTGGGATATAGAGACCACGACCCCTTAATTCCAACTACGACTTGTTGAACATTGACTGTCTGGTTGGTAACTGATGATTTCTATACATTTTATTATCTATCTATAAAACGTAAATGAAGGATAATTCATGTTACACAACAGTTTCAAAATCCGCGTGAAGAAATAAAGTTTTTGAAATAGTCGAATAATAATTACTAGATTTATAACTAAAGGTTATTTTATTATAATATATGATAATACATGTGAAATTGTTTTTTTAAAAAAGGGAATTACCGACATGTTGATTGTTATTCCCCATTAACAATTAGTATGTTCTGTGTTTAATTGTTATGATAATGATTGTCAGTGTAATAAATCCTTATGGAAATGTCAAACAAAACCTTTCTCTTATCTTTGATTAAAAAGTTTCATAAAATAAACCTATTGCTGCTGCTTGATAAATCAATACTATCCTTTGTCTACATCGCCAAACAGTATTTGAAATATTTGTTTAGTATACATAGTAACACTATTTAAAACATTTTTGGAACATAAAATGCTTAATGACTAAAAATAGTATATAATCAAATTTCATACTTTGCACACGTGAAAATTTATATTATAAGCCAACAAAGTTTGCAGAACCTAGTTTTATACTCCCAGCTGTAACGTGAATCATAGCTAACGCCATTTCAGTTGGACATGTAAACAGTATTATGTTTTGGAATATTTATCTACTGTAGAAAAACTTCAAATCTCAGATATTTATGAAAATAAAAGTCAAGTGTTATTCAGATATTGGATAACAGCAGATTTCTTAATTCTATGGACAGCCATCAAATAATGGTAATTAAATCCAGACATTGAAATTTTTGTAGAAGTATAGAGTTCACCCTTGTAAAACTCGTGTAAGATACAACTATATAGTACTATGTGTAGAATGAAATATTTTATCAAACATAGTCAAACACGTGAAAGTGTAAATTTTAATTAATGTATGATATCATCATTTTAAGATGATTTACGTTTAACTGATAAGGAATTTTAATTAACTAATGAATTAGTGTTAAGCATCCTTTTTCGATGATTTTACTATTAATAATTTAATTAATTAATACAGGGTGTTCAGAAAGTCACTGTGCGCTTATATATTTATTAACAAAGAAAACTGCTCAGTGACTTTCCGAACACCTTGTAGATTAGTGGTATCTTTTTTTCTTTTTACAAAGATTTAATTGTTAACAATTTATTGAATTAGTTTTACGCATTCTTTTAAGGATGATTTATTAACTAATAAAATGTTGATTTAAACCGATTAAATATAATCATATTGATACATATATCGTGTGCATCATTGTTAGGCCTGGCATGGCCGAGCGCGTTAAGGCGTGCACTCGTAATCCGAGGGTCGCGAGTTCGCGCCCGCGTCGCGCTAAACATGCTCGCCCTCCTAGCCGTGGGGGTGTATAATGTTACGGTCAATCCCACTATTCGGTGGTAAAAGAGTAGCCCAAGAGTTGGCGGTGGGTGGTGATGACTAGCTGCCTTCCCTCTAGTCTTACACTGCAAAATTAGGGACGGCTAGCACAGATAGCCCTCGAGTAACTTTGTGCGAATTTCCAAAAACAAACAAACAAGTTATGGCCACCTATCATGGTGCTATCTGGTTTCGTAAAACTATTACGTCATAATAGTCTGTTTGGTATCAAACTGTAATTTCAACTCCTTGTAAATTTATGACGTCATCACCGGATTTCATAGTGGCATATCGACATGGCCTTAATAAAGCACTTTCTACTGACAAATTATAGAATTTTGACGTCATCATCTTTCTTTGATGGCATCATTATCTTCCCCGAGTCCCATACGCACGTAGCGTTATCTTGCTTGGTAAATGCATCCCAAATATTCACGGTTTATACATAGTAGTGTTCAAAAGTTTTCTTTGTAAAAGCATGCATAAACCACATGTACAGGTTACCTACAGCTGCAGAAAACCAGATAGTTATCAAATACAATAAGCATATATACGTTTATTTTATCATCATTATGTCATATATCCCACACACATATATATAATGCAAGTATTCGTATATTCTGTCTAGTTACTTGTTTTCTTAAACGGTGCCCTCGAAAAATGGCCTGTATCTTTACTGCTGCCTGGTACTTGACCACGTCATCTGGTTCCTGCGTTATCTAAATTATAGAAAATGTACCATGAAATATGAAAAAATAACACAATCCTTTTTTGTTTTATCATATGTACAGACTTTACTTTAAATACCGTAATCAGCATAATATTGAAAATACTAGCATTTTGTTTTCTTAGTCACAATATAAACATGTGTCTGGATGACCTAACACTGAGAAAGCTATAATATATCACATTCACGTGTCATCATTAGAGGACACTTTGTAAATGGTCACATATTCTCTTTTGTTTAATTTTAAGTGTCAATACTTTATTTCATCACAAGCTATATAGTTGTGTTAATCTTTGTTAATACTTGAAATACATGTTAATATCGAATAAGAATCAGCGCATCCTAACCCATTTATTCCCAGTTTTAGCAAAATAATTCACTGGTATGCCAACTGCAGCAGCCCCTGCTATGGCTAAAGGTAATGGAGAACCATCTAATAACAGGTTCCTTTCACGGTCGTAAATATCATTCTCTGATACAACTTCCTCTTCTTTACTGTTTATTCCACCAAGGACAGAAATGTAGGACCCTGAGAGATAAAAGAATCAAGTCTGTGATTAATGAAAACTTTCATGTGAGTTACATTGTTTCATATTTGTAAAAACAAAAACAAACAGGAAATGTGTGATTCTTCATAAAAGTGAAACAACAGGAACTCACAATCTATAAATAATATTCCTAATTTGGAACAAGTTTTGTAAGAAAAGCAAAACTGAATATAAAATAAGTTTTATTAACTTCCTCACAGTAAAATGTAATTTAGATTTTTTTATAATTTGAAATAAAGGTTCAGAAACAGTTCTAATGTACCTTTAACAATGCATGTTTATTTCTTATGTTTTCTGACATACTGTGGAATCAATCCGAAACACTACAATTATACTACCTGTTTTAGCTATTGCTACAGCATGTTTAGGTGTTGGCAATGAAAACTTAATCTCCCAGAGACACTTTCTTGGACTGTAAACTTCCACGGTATCGATACTCTGTAGCAGCCCAGATTCCTGAAGACCTGACAAACCTCCACAGATCCATATTTCTCTCTTCACAGTTATAGCGGCACAGAAAGCACGGCGCTGTAGTAATGGTGGTTTTTTATACCAGCTATGACACATGAATCAGTAAATGTAAATTAAATGTGTATAAAATAAAACTCGCATATAAAAATAACGTCAGATTTTACCTAAAAAAATTATTACTCAATCAATACGCCAGTAAAGAAATACTATGGTTTAAGACAAAATGCATTAAAAACACGCTCACCATACTCTGTAAGCTGTCAATAGTCTCTAACAAATGTGTTTAAACGTGTATGTCACAGATTTAGACGATTAAACAATTTATGGATTTACCTATTTTGTTCAGGATCGTAACACAATACATGATCAACTATTGAAAAATTCCTATTAGTTTTCGAATTAGTCACTCCCCCAGCAACATAAACAAGACCTTCTAGGTAGGCAGCACCACAGCCCATCATTGGTTCAGGCATTGGCTTGACCATTGTCCACTGATCAAAATCTGGTTCATATACCTCTACACTGGAAAGTATTCTGAAATGTAGACATAAATATAAGACGTAAAGGTATGAGCTCACTTTTGTTATTACACTAAAAGAAAAAAATACAAAAAGCATGTTTTTGGTTTCGAAAAAAATATATATTTTATTTATGTAATATAAACATATTTACAGCTTTACTCATCTAACATCCTTGGCGTTTACTTTTACTTTCAACGCTCTAACACTACGTAACTGTGGCTACTGGTGAAGTTACAAATTCACGAAATATTAAAAAAAGTTGTACTTGTTTTACCACCAAAGCACAGTATGGCAAATGTCTAATAATCACCATAAGAAATAAATTATTAACTATTATTATAACAAAATAAACTAAGTTATAGCTATGTGCTGATGTGATATTTGTTTCTGGTCCTTTTCAAGAAATTTATTTGGTTAACCAATAAATACTATTTTATTGTAGTATAGATACAGACGTACTCTCGACTTTCATTTTTCCCACCAACAATAATAATTCTTCCCTCTACCAGAACAGCTGCGTGACATGCTCTGGCATGAAACATATCTGCCCTTCTTCTCCATCTTTTAGAACGTATCGTCAATTGGAAAACAGTTGCTGTTGGTTGCATTTCTCCATTTATAACATCAAAAGGATTGTAACCACCTGCATATATTATTATAAAATTACATATCAGTTATAGCCAGATTATTGTTATAACATTAAACTCTATTCTCAAACAAAATATATTTAAAAATAAAATTACATGAGACATGAAAATATATTTATATGCGAAATATTAACACATATAAAATACAGAATGAGATAACTGAACACTGGAAGAGATACAGGATGTTTACCAAAATGAATATGATGTTTTTAAATGTGGAGTAATTTGAATAACTGATTATTTTTTCCTAATGTTTTATTTCTGTGAATAATGATTGAGATAGGTAGCATAACCAACTGTGTTTTTCATGTTTAGTTCACATCTAACATGATGAGTAGTCTCCACTACTATATCTAACACCATGACAATTTTTATATTTATAGAAGTTTTGCATGACAAATGTTTATTGGTCATAAATCTTTATAATTAACATATATTATGATATACATTTTCTCTGGAATAAACAGTTATTTACAGGGCTTTTCCTAGTGCCCAGTTGACCACAAATTATGCACCAGTAAAATTGTTTATATAGTTGAAATTCACTTTTCACACAAGTATGATTAAGTGGATAAATATTAAAAAAAAAACATATTTAAGTTTGTAAGAATTCTATCTTCATAAATAAATGTATTTTGGACAATATTTTTCACTTTTTCGATCATTTGTTACCAGCTCTGTATGTATGAGGTGCAATAATCATCATGTAGTAGAATATAATGAAGCTACCATATAAATGTTCAATTGAAAAACTCTTTAGAAAATTATATGTTATTTGAATCTCTATATTATATACGATAACTTCGTGTTTAGTTTTATAAGTTGATTTATTTTGCTAAAGTTTCCATATAGCATACCTATGTGAATAGTTATGTTTAATCATTACTATTATAGACAAACCATAATCTTAACACTCTGCAGATATTTTCACAAATCGTTTTTGGGAACCTGTTTCTTGCTAAATCTGATGGCATATAATAAATTACTCAGTCAGTACTTAACCAATTATTTTAGTATTAGAGAAACTATAAAATGTGGCAATACTTATAACTTTATGAATTTCTATAGAAAATTAATTTAGAGTACAAAACTCACCATACAATTACAATTTACAAAACTTCGTGATTTTAGAATACAGTTTATAACTAAATTCTTTTTATTATTATCTTGCACAGATTTCTAACTCACATTAATACTATCTAATGGCATGGATAATCTTTAGTTGTTAGGAACTACAAAGGAAAGGAGAGGTCACCACATGGCCAAATAATTACTCCCTTCTTAAAACTGGCATAACAAAAGGTCCATAGCATTGAAAAGGTTGGAATGAAAAAAAATCTTGCCACACAGAGATATGTCTTTTTGATAAAATATATTATGGTTTGTAATAATTTGTAAAAGACTAAATTCATGTCACTTCATAATGATTCAAATGTGTATACTAAAAAGTTGTTGATAAATCAGAAATTCCATTACACTATAAGATTTAATTTCCATAGTTCACAAAAGCATAAAATGCATTTTTTTTATAAATTAAAAGTTCTTACAATTGAAAAAGTTGTAAAGTCGAAAAGTCACTGTACACTTATATATTTATTAACAGACATGTTTCAATACAGAATACAGGAGGTAAATATGAATGAGAATTATAAATAATGTTGAAAGTGACCCCTGTTGACGTCAATACAGGCTTAGATCCTTCTTATTTTGTTTCTGAACACCACTATCAGTTGCTGGATTGAAATAGACTGAATAAAATATGATTACAAAACTGCACAGTGACTTTCCGAACATCCTGTATAATGCTCATGAATTAATCACATGTTGAAATACCTAACAATGAGTTTATCATCTTAGTGTACTATTTTTTCATATAAACACTATCCGCCGTTACAATACTAATCTTAGTAAAACTTTTTGCCATTTGCATATAGAACCTCAGTAGCATAATCTATCTAGTAACATTATCTACCTTTGTAAAACAAATGATGTATATTATATATATATATACATGAAAAGTATGAAAAAATATTTCAAATATGTGTGCAGTCCTACGAAAGTATAATAACATTATCTGACCGTAGAAATATGATTCACCTTCATCGAGCACATATAAGGGAATTAAATATACAAATGAAAACTACAAAAATCAGTTAAGGCAACTGAAATCTGTATGTTATGTTACATAAGTTTAGTAACAAGTCACATACAATATGCCTAGTAAGACCACTCATCTGTAAAACCGTAGTAACACCATTAAATTATTAGAACCTTAGTAACACAGTCACCAACAGAACATCGATAGGATTGTTCACTCATAGTAACAGTCGCTCTGGTGTCTAGATATGATATCACTTTTGTATAAGATAGTCGCGCCTTCTTGCACCACTTCGTGAACATCATCGCTGTGTGATGCTTTTTTACGTAACAGGCAGCATCCTTTGTTTATTACGTAACAACTGTGTAATCCTACTGAAACACCATCCTTTGGACGGTGAATAGACTTGGTAACTACTAACATGATGGCTTATACATTTCTATTTATCTTTGCAACGAACAGAAATAAACTTGAAACAGAATCTACGGCCAAGCTTTCAGTATCTCTATCTAAATATGTAATTTCAGCCTAAAAAGCACTAATGTAATTAATACTAGTAATTATTGAGATTTGCTGAGTTAGTTTATTTTTGTGATAAGTGATGTGTTGACATGTACAGCCATTTAATAGATAATCTAAGAAAACGATTCAACTGACACATAATTTAATGACAATATAAGTACATATTTTGCTTCGATAGGACCGATGAGAATTGCATCGTAATAATGAACGAACACATATTCTTCAGTATCTGACAAACACTGCAAATGCTTATGAAGCTGTTTTTTGACTTGGCTTATAGTATTTCATTTATGAAGAGAAAATAAAAATTTGCTTTGATGTAATACAAAATTTCAATCATCAGTCTTTACATAAGAAGCTTAGTACAAGCTTTTTGCAATATTTAAAATATCAAAATTTCCATTAAAATGACCCCACTTTCCACACAACACAAAATCTGATAGCCCCAAGGGAACACTTTCAATACCCACAGATTTTATATTTAACACTGTTTGAAAGAGACGTTTTCTCTGAAAAAAAATCACTGTTGTTGGAACATAATTCATATCACAGTTATAAATATTGATCAATCACAATATTTTAAAAGCTGCTATTTCATTAAATTATAGTGCAAATTACTTGATTTTATACTTAAAAAGTTTAATATATATATATATATATTAGATATTTTACAATAACTATCAACATCTAAAATTAATTTGTTAATGTTTGTGCAAACTAGAGCTTAAAGACAAACAACAATAAACAAACAAAATCATTCTTAACTTACCAAAAATATATACACGTCCATGTAAGTACGCTATAGCATGATAGTTACGAGGTTCTGTCATTGTACCAAAATACGTCCATTTATCTTTCATCATTTCGTAAAAAAACATTGCTCCACCTTTAAGAACGAAATGTACAAAAACTATGTTACTCTATAATTCAACTGTTTATGTAGAAGTTTTATAAGAACGAGTATGGTTACTCATTCTTGGCAAACTATAGACTTTCTTATCAATTCGAGCCTCAATCCCTTTCTGTCTAAAAGTGTCCAAAATACTAACCTAGTTGTAATCACACAAAATATCTTGCATAGGACAGAATACGATAATAAAAAACAAATTTTACAACTTTCAACTAAAATTGTAAAATAACTTACAGGCAATTAAACATTACAATGTTTATGCTTTTGAGCAGTTTAACAAGCTCACTATTATACAAGAACATTTTGTTTATTTCAGATGTTATATCACTGTAATATAACAATATAAAATATATTAGTGGTTACATCAATTGTTTTATGTATCACCACAATTGTTGTACAGACCAGCCCTAACTGATGGTAGTAACTGATACGGAAGAAAAGTGATAAATCGATTGAAAGTCGAATTTTTAAAAACTGTTTAATAACAATGTTGAACAAATATAGGAAGAGATTTCTTTTAGTTTAAATACATTAAATCAGATATTCTGCATAAAGATACACAGTTAATGAATGTAAAACACTGAGTATTACATAAATAAAACAGGTTTTGCTAAAATACTATTAACGTGATTGTTACAAATTACTTTGTAGCAACGTTTATCAAACGTATTTTGCAAATAACTGGTTGAAAGTATTTTTTAAGATTTAGAGCTCACCAATACTTAACATTCAATACAATTATACAGAACGACTTACCTGTTAAATAATCTTTGGGCTTCAAAGGATTAATCCCACCAGTACATAAGACCACGGGACTCTGATCATTACTTAGTTGAGTCACTATAGGCATGTCAGGTGAAAAGTGTGTACATGACTTCCAGTGTCGAATTAGACTAAGTCTGAATCAAATTTGTGAGAAAATATAAGTTGAAAATTCAATTTTAATTAAATTCTACATGAACTAGTTACATTTAGTTTTTATGGTTTATTTTCATTCAAAATTAAATCACGAAAGAGTTAAACCACACTTAACGTCTTTTCTCTTTCATAACTCAAAACAATATGAACCAGTAAAACACTCAAGTAAATAAAAAGTCAATGTCTCTATAAAATTTCTCAACCGTTCCTGATGACGAGAAACCGACTTGAAATAAAAATATATTTAATAACGGCTGGTATAGGTAGTAACACTTTTACTGATAAGGAGAGAACAACGTTTCGACATTCCTTGGCAATCTTCAAAGTGGTTAACCTGAAGATTAATAGTACACTCATACCAGCCGTTCTTAGATACATTTCTATACACTTGTATATCAAACATACGCAGTCATACACATGCACATACCAAAAATGTACACCAAAGTAGTAAATACTCATTTTAAACTACTTTATTTAACAATTAAGAGTAAAAATGCACAGATAGCCCATTGTGTAGCTTTGTGCTTAATTCAAAACAACAAAAACAACAGAGTAAAAATGCAGCAATATAAACTGTGTCTAAACTATTACCCTTTGTTATTTGGACATCAAGGCAGTGCACATAAATAGTTATTCCCCCCCCCCCACTTCACAGGAAGAAACGACGTCACACCAATAGACATGAAGACAGAAGTTCAGGAGTAGATGATCTCATTTGAGATGATTGGATCATTGTTCCAGGTTTAACACCAGACGACCGACGTTAGGGGTGTATTAATGGGTTACCATGACAGGCGATCATTACGTTATAGTTCAACAAAGTATCACCAGAGGAAGGATCTAATTCATGGAGGGCTGAAGTTACAGTTCGATACTAGACAGGCGGTCATAATTGACGATTACCTAATAGTACCACAAAGTAGAGAACGTATTTCTAGGATACTGTGATTCATTCATCTCTCATTATGTCGATAATTAGTGATTAATTAAATCATCCTTAAATGGACATTAAACTAATTCGTTAAATCATTTATAAGCAAATCACTCTAAAAGGAACTCTTAATGCTACTTAATTAGTTAATCCTAAAAATGACAGTAACGCTATTTCATTAATTAATTAATTAATAATTAAAGTATCCTATCACAAAGTAGAGAATGTTTTTATACCACCATGATTCATAAAATACAGGTCTCAACCAAAATATAATTAATCACTAATTGATAGTTAATTAAAACATTTATAATTAAATCGTCATAAAAAGGGCAATTAACATAATTTAATCAAATCGTTTGTAATTAGTTAATAAACGATACTGATATTTCTATGTATGGCTAAATGATTACACCTTCAAGTTCAATTATCTCTATAACTGTATGTGTTATATTTAAATTACAAATGTGTGAGTTTTAGATAAAGAACAAACAGAAAGTATCAACCTAGAAGTAGAAAATAACTTCATATTGAGCCATCAATTGATTATACATGTAGTTTCCTGTAAAATTACATAAAGTAGATGAAAATATAAATTTACTTCGACATAAAACCATTGTAAAAGTTAATGTATGGTGAACATACAGTTTGTTTTGGTTTCAAAGTTTAATGTAATGATAAACAGTATATCTATGTATATGTATGTGTGATACTGTCCAAGTCTTTACTTACAAATGTTTTAAGCTGTACAAGAATGATATATGAAGGTCAGAACGACAGCTGGACAGGCAGTTTAGTTTTAGAATGTTTTATACAGTTTCTAAAATAAGAAACTTTGATTAGTTACCCCTTATGTTTCATTTGTGGTAATCTACTGGAACAAATATACATGTCAGATTTGGTTACACTGAGGTGTAAGTCAGTATTTTATAAACTAAGGATTTTTTTTTACTAGCATATATTAAATATATGAAGATATATTGAAGATCTGTTCACAAACATTTCACTATGCTTGTTAAATGCATGATTATTACATACATTTATTAATAATCATACGCCGAGTTATGATAAATGTGGGTTTTCTATATCAGCTAGAAGTCTGTTGGAACATAAGTTTGACATTTATTTATAAACTAAGAAATATTTTGCAAATATTATTCTAGTGTATTTTAAAGTTTTGTTAACAAATGTTTCAATATGTGTTATATTTAAGTCCGAGATTTTACTTACATATACTAAAAATGCTATATTAGTCTGTGATTAGTTTCGTATAAGAAAATCACGGAACTCTGGTCATTTTTATATATTTGATAAAAGTGTAAATGAAAGAAAATTCATGTTACAGTTTCAAAATCCACGTGAGGAAATATAACTGTTTTGAAGTACTCAGAAAGTAATTAATTGATTTATAACTAAAGGTTATTTTACGACTGTGTGTTTTCTTATAACAAAGCCACATCAGACTCTCTGCTAAGTACACCGAGGGGAATCGAACCGCTGATTTTAGCATTGTAACTTACCGCTGTACCAACAGGGGTCATTTCTAGTGTGACGGTCAATTAAAGTTCCGATACTGTAGTGATTTTTCTCTGTTGTTATACACAAGGAAAACTTGACCTTCAACTGTTGTGACAACCAAACAGAGAAATCTCAAAGTTTTACTGTAATTTTACTGAGCAAACAAAAAGAACACTGCATTTTATTCTTATTCAATGGTTTTCAATAGCATACAATTATGTCTGCAATGTTTTATTTGTAGAGTATGAGTTAGAGTGAATAATCCATAAAAAATTATAAGTTTGCTGTTTGAAGAAATAGTATACTAATTGTTTAAGAATAATACATGACAATCCCCTAAAATGGTGGCTGGCAGCCGTATTCCTTCTAACCACTGACGACGTTATTAAGACTATGATGTCATCATCCTTTGTTCACTGCACAAGTGACAACATGATCATCTTTGACGAATATACGAGATTGCGTTTACGAGTTTGTTTCAATGTTTCCTGAACTCTTAACAAAAACAGTAAATTATTCTTTCATTTACTCTAGTTGTAAAAAATAAATTACTAGACAAATGACATGAAGTTGAAATAGTATGTTTTTTTGTATAATCAACATTGTATTGTGTGATAATTAATTTTCATTTTAACAAGTTTCCGTAAAAACAAATGTCCCATGTTTTAAGTACAATAAAACTTTCATCTTATTCTATTGGATCAAATAAAATGTTATGTTATCAAATAATACTGTTTTTTTCACTTTATCTGTTAAATGTAACAAAAGAAATATAGTAAAAGTGATGTTCTTTTGTATATTTGAAAAACACCTCAGTTTAAAATGTGCATACAGTTTTAAAAATTGTAAAATAGGAACATGTAATGTTCTTCTTAATGTGATTAATGAGCAAAGATAATCGACTTATTAAATTCAAATATGTCACAGCTCTACACTACACGTGTGATCCCCTAACACCCTCCAGACAATTTTGTCTTGACGTCAGTGTATAAACTGATCATATCTAACCTTTGTAATTCTTAAACTTCTGTTTCCAGTTTGTATGGGTGCAATTTAAAATTAGTGTCTTGACTTCAGACATCTGAAAGTCCTAGGATTTTAAATAATAACTTGATAATCTGTATGGTATATCACCACCTCGCTGTAGAAGAAAACATTACATTTGATCATGTGTTTTCATAATAACTGTTTATATCCGCATTCTAATTTGACATCAGATATGGATTCGTTTGTTTTATGAACTTATAATGAAAGCGAAATGCAAAAATGTGTATATATGTTTCGTAACAGACAGTCTGAAAGTTGTGGTATTTTAGAAACTCGTAAGTCACTCATTTAGCTGTAAAACGATTACTGGTTAGTTATTGTACGACATTAAGTATTCAACAGAACATTGAACTAAATTATGTACTCCACATTTTCTCAAGTTTTGTGTTCGTTTACCAGTGATAACTGGAAATGTAGAAAATTAACGAAGTCAATAATTTATTATTTTTGTACAGATAATGAATTTTAACATAATTAAATCTAACCAATGAAAAACTATACTGTCACAGTAAACTTGTTAAAGTCTTACGACAATTATAATGTTTAAGTTCATCTTTGTAAAAAGTGTAAATTATTTTGTCACAAATTAGTAAAAGCGTTACTGCATAATAAACATTTTATTTGCAATGTAATACGTTCTGTAAAATATGTTTTATAGTCATGTTTTGTATGCTTGGTAAAATGTGTATAATTGATGATTATATTACGTTAACTAGTATATCGTGTCTCTGAGAAACATTTCATTAATAACACTGAGTAGCAAAATGTTTACTTTTTCTTGTTTCTGGGCAGAAAGTGTTATTTCCCAAATGGAAAATACCTATTTTTCTCCTCAAACTTTGCTTTTGTGACCTGAGTAATGAAATTTTCAAATTTACTCATTTTCCAAACATTCCAGGTAAATTCAATGCTGAGTAGCTGATAGAGAATTTTCTCGAACTTACAAGAATTTTACAGAACTTTGTAAAATGTTGTAGAACTTACGAGAATTTTCAAGAACTTTTCAGAATTTTCTAGAACTTTCCATTGTAATATATATATATATATACAGGGGCTCACCACTCATCACTTCAGCTTAGTTCTAGCTGTCTAAGTGAACACATAGACCTATCCAAGGAGGCTTTACGAAATTTTCCTATTATCTTTGCCTTTAGGACAGCAGGAACCCGCAGCGCACTACAAAAAGGAGCACTGGCCGCAACGGGAGGCACAATGTTAAGTGTGAGCCAATAGTGGACCTAAGAAGGTGTTGTTCCCACCATTGTACATAAAATTGGATCTTATGAAGCAATTTATCACAGCTCTTGATGAAACAGAATTAGGTCCGGCATTGTTAGGTGGTTAGGGATGGTCTAATGGTTGCGGATTTAAATTCAAGTCGCACCACTAATGACTAAGTCCGCCTTTGTAAAACGTGTAAATTATTTTGCTACAACATAGTAAAGGCGTTACTATATAATATACATTTTATTTATGATATTTGTTTGTTTGTTTGTTTTAATTTCGCGCGAAATGTTTGCGCTAGCCGTCCCTAATTTAGCAGTGTAAGACTAGAGGAAGACAGCTAGTAATCACCACTCACCGCCAACTCTTGGGCTATTCTTTTACCATCGAATAGTAAGAATGATCGTCACATTATAAAGCCCATGCGGCTGAAAGGGCGAGCATGTTTGATGCGATGGGATTCAAACCCACGACCCTCCGGATTGCAAGTTGAATGCCTTATCCACCTGGCCATGTCGAGCCTATTTATGATTTAAAATGTTGTATAAAATTTTAATTATTGTATGATACTGCCCTTTTCAGGGTGATTTAAACCTGTAGTCATGTATTGTATGCGTGATAAAAATGTATATAATTGTTAAATAACATATCATGTCGCTTAAAAACATTTCATTGAAAATTAAAAGGGTAAGTTTTA
This sequence comes from Carcinoscorpius rotundicauda, assembly GCA_011833715.1. Lineage (NCBI taxonomy): Eukaryota > Metazoa > Arthropoda > Merostomata > Xiphosura > Limulidae > Carcinoscorpius > Carcinoscorpius rotundicauda. Next base: position 19,770,081 of record CM022396.1, on the reverse strand, counting down.
ATTAATAATTTAGTTTGTTCGTTTGCAATTAAGCACAAAGCTATACAAATTACTCCCCCGCCGCTGTGCCACTGAGGAGAGGGATAATTTAGTGATGAAAATATTCAAACAATACGTTTTAATTGTTACATCATCCTTTTTAAGATGTATTAATTAATTTTAAGTGTCTATTTGTGACGATTTAATGATAAATGATTTAATGAACTATCGAATTAGTGATTAATTATTTTATTATTGAGATATGAATTGTACGAGACACGGCTGCCGAGAAACGTTCTCCATTTCGTGGTAGCATGATATAATAATTAATTAAAGAAATAGCGTTAACTGCCCTTTTAAGGATTACCTAATTAAATGGGTTAAGTGTCCTTTGTAAGATATATTTATTTATAAATAATTTAATAAATTAATTATAAGTGATTTAATGAATTACTCTAAACGTTATTTTAAAGATAATTTAATTATTCAACTAATGATTACTTATCTAATTGGGCCAGGTATGATCAGGTGGTTAAGGCATTCGACCTGTAATCCGAGGGTCGCGAGTTTGAATCACGGTCGCACCAAACATGCTCACTCTTTCAGCCGTATAGGCGTTATACTGTGCCAAATAATGCGGAACAAAGCATCATTTATCCATAGCTACTCAGCTATTGTAGAATTTGTAACAACGAACAGTCTATAATTTCCAACTTTAATGAACTGATGAATAAACTGATTTTAAACAGATTTAATAAAGACAACCGTTATAAAATGTTTAAGTTATTTTGTAGTAAGTAAACAAAATATGTATGTAAATTTAAGAAAATTGGTGTAAACTAAATCATAATTAACACAATAACTAACAATTTCTAATTTTTGTAAGAGAAACTATTCAAATTACTTATGTGTTTCGTATTTTACACAAGCCCGACAAGCTCGTGATTCCGCGAGCAATTGACGGTCAATCCAAGTATTCGTTGGTGAAGGAGTAGCTCAAGAATTGGCGGAGATGACTGGCTGCCTTCCTTCTAGTGTTACACTACTAAATTTGAGACCGCTAGTGTAGAAAGTCTACGTGTAGTTTTGCTCGAAATTTAAACCAAACTGTATTTTACATGGGTGTATTAAAGTAGATATATCGCTTTCCCTTCATAAGATCTGCTACTTTGTAAACATTCTACAACCTTTGAAAATCTTGACAGTGATAAGGTGTGGATTCTATATTAACAATTTAGGTTGTCCTTAATATTGTATAATAATGCCTTAACATCGTAGTATTTATATATAAACATCATTATGGGGCCTGGAAAACCAAATTCAAAGACAGTTTTATTCTCTCCCCCATTGATGTATTGTGTTACAATTATTTTTATTTTTCTTACAGAATTTTTCTTTATATTCTTGTTTTGAGCAACCATCTTCTCACATTTGGCTGCAAACAACGAAAGGTAGTAAAGATGTGGGGCGTTGTGGGCTAAAGCATTCCTATCCGCTCTTTTATTTTTACCGTATTTTATTTATTGCATATTTTAAGAAACTGAATCCTGCAAAATTGACGTTAAACTAGATAGATGGTGTACCCGAAACGCAATATGAAACTTACTTCCGCCAGTACTTCAAAAACCAGGACACACTGCATAACTACTCACTTTGTGTGGTCTGATGATACACATCTGTTTTGTGGATGAGTTCCCTCTCTCTCTCTTTTTTTTCATGCTGTTTTTTCTACATAATATTACAATTAAGTGATCATACAGATCTATACAGTATTGCTCAAAAGCGTCAGGTGAAATTTACAAATTATATTTCAAGCTACTTTCAAAAATTTTGTTAAACTTCATATTTAGTGCAACAGAAATTCAGTGGAAGTTCAAAAAACAGATGATATTTTGTCTCCCCACCTTTTATTTTAATGACTGCAGACAGTGTCTCAGGCATTGTTCCAACATATTTAATTAAAGTGTCCTTTGGGATTTTAATCCAAATGTCTCTAACGCACTCCTATACAGTTTCTTTGGAAATAACTTTTGATTTGTCAAGTTTTTTATCTATGCATTCACGAATCTGCTCCATCGTGTTGAGATCAAGGCTCTATGGAGACCACTGAATCATTTGAATAATCCAACAACTTCTTTCTGAAACTAAGTAATTTATGCATGAGTTGAATGAGTGTTTGGGGTCATTATCTTCTTGGTAATAGAACTCTTTACAATAAGAAACAAACCACTGAATATACCATGACGAATCAGTACTTGCACTGGTACATAATTCCACATATTTTACAAATATCTCTATTACCTTAGCAGAAAAAAAAAACCCACAAACCATCACCACACTGCCTCCCACATATTTCATGGGAGGTGTTATGCACTGAGGTAAGTATCTTTCACCTTTCTACCTGTCCATAACACCATTTTCCAATCATCAACAGTCCAGTTTTTGTACTTATTAGCAAATTTCACTCTCTTGACAATATTTGAAGATCTGAATAAAGGTTTAACTGCTAAACGACCAAATCTTTCATTTTCATTGAATCTTCTTGATACTGTTAATCTGGACATGTTTCTGTCATTTGGCATATGGTTGCTTATCTCATGTTTGAGATCACGCGCAGTCTTTTTTCTGTCTTAAAGACTGCAAAAACGACGAAACTTAACATCAGTATCATTGAGTTCGGGTGTTCTGCTTCTTCCTTTCCTATTTTACAAATTACCTGTCTTAACCTCACGATCTAGGATGTAATTGACAGAGTTTGGGGAACATTTTAAGTCTGCAATAATATACTATGAAGTCCAATCAGCATCACACAAAGCTTTACTGATAATTTTCTACGCTTTGGAAGCCGTAGAATAATAGAAGTTAATATATTGTGTAAAACACTGTATCATGATGTATTTGTAGAGTATATTAAATTTGTTGTAACAAATACCGGTACCATATGCTAGCTTGTTTCGATATTGTTAAAACTCTGCTTGGGGTACCATGATAGTTATTTCAGACACTAAATTTCATCAGTATGTTCATTCATGGAGATCTCTACCGACTCGCTTCTGGTACAAGTATACGGAAGTTCTAAGGAATAAGTCTTTTCACCCTGGCTCATTCAACTGTCAACAGGTATCAGTGAAACATTAATAGTGTTGAGATTTGCATTCTGTTAAGACAAGGAATAATTAACCTCATAAATTAGAACGAACAAAAAATATTTTCTTATCCTAACACTTTTGTACAGTACTGCATGTATAAAACAAAGAGTACCAATTTTTACCTTTCACGTGCTTCTAGATATGGCATTGATTCAATAAGCCCAAGGTAAGGGTCATCCAGTTTGTGAAGTTTTGACATCTCTTCACTCTTTCGAGATATCTGAAACGTAAAAAGACAGTAAAACTAGTTTGTGGTTCGTCATCGTTACTAATATACTTTTAAAAGTACATCTGATTATAAGGCTAATTTAAAGCTACTTCATCGTTATTCGTGTGTAAGCCATTGCAGTTGTAACAAATTTACTATTATACGTTTACTTTAATACCTACGTTTGATTCAGTTTAATTTGTGTTACGTATATATTGTTAAATGTGTATTGCGCAAGCCCCGCTTGTTCTCTAAATTTCTAGAAGATTCTCGAGTGTAAGAATCAACAGCATATGTTTTACGAAAGCACAAGAGTACCTTAGAATATTATTGAACTTTCGAGAATATCGCCTGATGTGTATAAAAGCAAGTAACCGCAAGATGCCGAGAGACAATAACATAATATTATTCGTCAGCTGCAGTCAGTATATATAAGCCTCGGAAGCTGTAATTGTAATTAACACTTATTAATCAGAACACTACAGATATCTGTCAAAGAAAGTTTATATATTTTGAATATTACGAATCGTTCAATTTTAGAGAATTACCGTCGACGCTAGTACTTCTGTGAAACCATCTCAAAACTTCAGCAAAAAAAACAAACAACTCACGTGTAAAGAATAGAGCCTGGTAGCACTCCCGTCAAGTGAAGTGTATCTCTATATCAACATAAAATAAATTTGCTCCACTTTGTGGACCTAGACCGACGATAAAATATTCAGCCCAGATAGAACTCTGAATATTGTTTGTGAGTTCGTAAAATTTTTGTGCACAAATAATGATTTGTAATAACTATATGTAATAACCGTTACTATAAATTGCACTGATTGTTTTTGTAAATTAATATATGATAGAAAAAAAATTCTGTGTATCAGTCTTGTTCGTAAATATGATACATATTAACATTTAATTAACTTCTAAATTAAAGTTAAAATTTCTGGCTTGTTGAAATAGTAATATGTCACGTACGTAACAGAATAAATCAGAGAATTGAGTGATATAAATTATGCTTAACGCAATTAAATTGATACTTTGAAATTTTATAAGCAATTTTTATCCATTAAACTTTCATTAATTTAATGCAGCATTCCGTTTAGGCATAAACGTATTACACATGAGAATATCATCCTCACTGTAGTAAAACAGTACATTTCTCTAAATTCAGTTTTTACTAGAGTTAATCCGATCTCTGATTAAAGACACACAACAACTGTTTTATGAGACTAAACAAAGGAAATTTCTTGCATAAAAACACAATGATAATGCGTTCAAAAGTAACATAATTAAACTAAATTTTTGTTAAATGTTTCAACTGATCATAATAACCGAATCTGTATTTGATTTTATAATATTAAAAACATGTCAAATAAATTGCTCATAGATTAAAGTTTAAATCAATGGTTTTTGTAGCTCAAAACTATATTTGAAATTTCGAAAAATCTCAGTAAATTATTTTTAAAAGAACGAAAAATCGTTGATTTACAGGGAATCATAAATTAATCACAAATATTTTATTTTGAGCGTTTTAAAACACACCTTTTAGGCGAAAACAGTCTAATTGTAAGTATATGATAATAAAACTAAAAAAATAAATTTAAATGTATATATAATGTGATAGAAACAAAATGGGCAATGTCAGGAATTACATTATAAGATATTCAACAAACCACATGGTTTAGATTAAATGTCAACCTACTCCCAATCACAATAAAAGTTATTTTCTGTTAAACTAATAACATGTTTGTACATCTTCTTAATCATGTAAAAATATTAACAAACACAGCGTTCAAATAGGTATAACAATTTAAACCTGTGTTCATTCAGATATTTTGAATTAACAGTTAAAAACAGGATAGACATGTTAACATGCTTAAAAGTACTTAGTGAATTTTAAAAATTATACGTTATTGAGGCTACAAATTTTCGGGTGTAAAGTACTCATATTTTGTAATAATAACAGTTTTATGTTGGCTTCTAGAACGTCAAAAGTTTAACTAAATTGCAAAATATAGTATATTTAATATTATTGTCACCATCTTTCCAGACCTTGGACTGAATTTTTTAAGTAAAAACGCTAAGGTTATTAATTATTTTGGATAAACGTTAAACTATTAATATCATAAAAACAAGTTTCTTGATATTACCACAAACTAACAACATTTTAAATATTTCAGAGTAACTATCATTTAAAAATAAAGGAGGAAAACCCGACGTAAAATAGTAAATTCCCTTTAAAAGTATTCTAAACATAAACAGGCATTTGCGTTACAGACAATAAGGGCTTATTAACACATTTGAAAGTTGAATAACTTATTTTAAATTTATATACTAAGCCTAATAAAATTAAGGGTATTCTATTAGTGTTAACCCATAATGTTAAAAATTTGTTCACTTTCATCAAATATATGAAACAGTTATAACACTTTTGTTTTTCAACCTACCTTGATCTTAATGAAGCAAAAAGTTATAATTCCGGTTTTTAAAGTTGTACCTATTTAATATAATATTTAATGTTAGGCCTAGGCAGAAGTTTAAAAGACCTTGAATTCAATATTAACAACGATTCAATACGTCTGCTCGAAATTTGACAACCTGGTGGATTGCTAAAGAATGTGTTAGTAACTAATGTTACAAAACATGATTATACAAATCAATATTTCATTCGAGTCGCAGAAAATAAATGAATGATATTTGGTATTATAATTTATCTGAAACGAGTTTCCGATTTATTACGTTACTACGTTGCGTATTAAGATTTCAAATAACAGGAAATATTTGATTTTAGGGGTAATTAAATGTCAATCTTTATTAAATTTATGATACTTGCCAACAAGATTGTTACACAAAATTTTCATTCTTAACATTAGTATATTTTAACATACAAAATAGTACATTTTACAATAACGGTTATTACAAGAAACTTTTTATATTAAAAAAAATTTATAAGCTTACAAATTTGTCTAGAAGTAAAAATTTTATCAATGATCCATTCAGGTCCACGAGAAGTAAATTACTTGTGTGTTGACACACAGATGCACTTCACTTGACGGGAGTGCGACCTAGCTCTAATCTTCACACCTGAGTTCTTTTCTACGAAGTTATGCGATGGCTTTGTATAAATACTAACGTCCGAAGTTAATTTTCTAAGAGTTAAACGGTTTGTAATGTTCGAAATTTATGAACGATCTTGCTCAAACACCTGTACTTTTCTGATTAATGTAGTATACTGACCGTAGGTGACCAAAAATAATAATGTCTCTCAGCGCATCTGTTTTATATACTAATCACGCGAGATTCTCGTATTTTAAACAATGTTTGAAAATAAGCTAGCATTTTCATTCTTATTCTCTTGAATTTTCTACAAATTTAGAGTACGGTCGGGTGCGTGTGTGTTTTCTTATAGCAAAGCCACGTCGGGCTATCTGCTGAGCCCACCGCAAGGAATCGAACCCCTGATTTTGCGTTGAAAATCCGAAGATATATCGCTGTACTAGTGGGGAGCATACGGTCTTGACTTGTGCAATACGCATCCAAAAATATACGTTTCATGTTTTAAATTGAAACAAAGGTAGATATTAAAATAAATGTATAACAGTATATTTGTTAAAATAAAAATACAGTGGAAAATTATGTTGAATATATTCAGTCATTAAATCTACCTAATATGACAGTTTGTACATTAAGCACATACTTTATTCTTCATTATTTTCACATTACCAGATTGAACTTTTCCATACCTGTGCAAAATGCATTATTTATTATAACACGATAGTAAAGTTCGCTAACTGCTTTTATCTGGCTGTACATTAAATATTGTAATATTACAAAAGATAATTAAAAACCCACTTTAATAGAAGTAATTGTTCCATTATTTGTTAATGATCTACACGATTTTATTGAATATCTTTTCTTTATAAAATCTGAACAGCGGTAATTTTGTGGATTAACAGCGCTAAAAATACGATTTCAATACATGTGGTAGATTCAGCCCAGACAGCCCATTATGTAGTTTTAACAACAAACAAAATACCCTAGTGTTAAAAATTACATCTATTATTATTGGAATGAGATTTTTTGTTTGCAGTTTTTCCGGTTATTCATCCATGAAGTATTGGTCTGAAAAAGTTCCTTTTTTTATCTTATCAGAATACAATGGTATATAGTTTTACTTTAGAGATAGATATATCTTGAAAAAATAAGGTGGCCAAGTCTCAAACTTACATATTGTTGTATTTTAAATGTTAGCCAAGGGATGCTAGGCATGGTCAGGCGCACTCTACTCCTAATTCGAGGATCGCGGGTTCGAATCCCCGTCACACCGACCATATTCGCTCTTAAAGCCGTGGGGCGTTATAATATGATGGTCAATTTCCCTATTCATTGATAAAAGAGTAGCCTAAGATTTGGCGGTAGGTGGTGATGACAAGCAGCCTTTCCTCTGGTCTTACACTGCTAAATTAGGGACGATGAGTACAGATAGCTCTCGCATAGTTTTTAGCGAAATTCAAATCAAACATAGCTAGAGGAAGATTCGGGTCTTTATAACAACATTATAAGATTATATTTTTCTACGAGATAAACAAAAAGAACACGCTGAAAACTCTAAGAAGTGATCTAATATTTAAAACCTAGATTATAAGCAGTTGTCAAGTGTGTAAATTGATCTCAAAATGGAGAATGAATTGTTCATTGTTTTAGCTATCACTTTGTAGAAATAAGTTGAGTAGAAAAGTTTGTAGAGGAAGAAATAAACTCGTGAATATAACTGAAAGTTAATTGCATGTAATAACGATATGTTACTTTATTGAGCAAATGCAGAAAAACTTTCAACCCAAAACACCATCTACTGGTACATACGGAATGGAAGATCTACACTTATTATCACAATTGCTGTGCCACCACATACTGAAGGAGCTTCCAAACTACTCTGTTATAAAACTACCGCATCTTTTCCAGGATTTAGCTGAACCACTTCAACACTGATCAGTCAAGAAGAGATGCAAATCATACCAGACCCAGTTTGAAACCATTTTCAAAGTGAACAGATAGAATAATTGTGAACAATAAGACATCCATCACGATGCTTACTTAAAAGGGTCGTCTTTGCAACGTTAAATAGCCTTTAACCTGAGCCACCTTATTATAAAAAACTTAAACTGAAGCAAAGAAAGCAACAATATACCCTTAAAAGAAGCTTTGAATTTTGTTATATAATAAATATCCTTTAAAGCTGGAGATAAACAATTAAAGACGTCTAAATGTGATGGGGTCGTCAAATCAAAAAGTGTTGAAACATTAACCCAAGCTTATGACAGTATATAAAACCTAAGAAGCTTAGTTATACAATTGATATCAGATAGATAGAATAAGGCATTCCAACTGTGTCTTGAAAGGTCATGTAGCTTCAGACAAAACTTGTAGGAAATATGAACTCCTTCCAAAGGATATCAGAAAGGAAGAAGTTTTATAGATGTGGTAAGCTTGCTAATTAGCCTAGACTGGAAGAAATGAACATACGTTAAGACACCAAGAGACAAAATGTCAAAGCTATATCAGGTCAGAGGAAGAGCCAAGGACTAAACAGACATTGGGAAATATGAAGTAGCTGGATTTATGAGGTGAAGATTAATTGAGAATACATATTTACCTACCTCATCTGAAACAAGAAATTCTTATTCAAAGAAACCTGTCCAGACGTTTACAGATTTATTGATTATAAGCTTGCAGTATATTTATCAACACTGGATTTAGAACTTCAAAAGTTAAACACAATCTGATAGCAAAAAATACGGAATGACTTCCAGATATTATGAGAAAAAGAGAAAACAATGTAAACAAGTAGACATATAATTCTACGAAGAGGGAAATTAGAAATTACCTTCACTAAAGGAAATTCCTCTACACCTCATTATGTTTGATTAATAGACATTAAGGAAGAGTGTATGTTAAAAAACATGGATGTGAGGTTAGGCTAGCTTCAAATAGCCACACAATCCAAGACTAGGCAACCTTTTTTAAATACATGGAAATTACTACACCAGAGACTAGAGTTTATGTGAAAACCAGTCATTGCAACACTTTAAAGTGAAGTACTCATATAATGAGTTGATAAAAATAATTTCATATCAAGGACTACAATGTAATAGAATAAAAACTACCATCAGAGATGCCAACCATTACGTTTGTTTGTTTGTCTTAAATTTCGCACAAAGCTACTCGAGGGCTATCTGTGCTAGCCGTTCCTAATATAGCAGTGTAAGACAACTAGTCATCACCACCCACCGTCAACTCTTGGGCTACTCTTTTACCAACGAATAGTGGGATTGACCAGAACATTATAACGCCTCCACGGCTGAAAGGTCAAGCATGTTTAGCGCGACGGTGATGCGAAACCGCGACCCACAGATTACGAGTCGCATGCCTTAACGCGCTAGGCCATGCCAAGCCATCAACCATTACGATTTTGTTGTATACATTACGACTATACGCTCATACAGACAAATATTACGACTTGTTGCAACTCCCAAATTATTATATATTATATAGGTCTATACAATACAGTGATAAATTGTTCCCTTAGGGCTTGAAAGGGGTGAAAAGAAAATTTCTAGTGAGATACAACTCAATTTTGATAATAAATAAACGACATAGTACAAATGGCTACTTGTGATAATCATGTTTGTGCTTGAAATAATAAAAAATATTTGTATCTCCGATGTCTATTAATAGTTTGAGTGTGGTGTTTCTCCATAATGGGTAGTGGAGAAATCCATAGTTACGTCATCAGTGCTTGTCAGCCAGTCAACACTCGCGTAGATGGGTATTTCTACTTTTCTAAGAGGCATAGAAACACCAATACGATCGTTTGCAGGATGGAAAAGAAGCCTCGTTCACCAGATTGTCTTGTTTTTGGCAAATCTAAAATGACTAAAACTGTGAATCAAAAATTTAGGAAAGAGTATAATATAATACAAAATATCCGATCATTGTATCAAAAGTCAGTGACAGTCATACTTTTCGTATAGTTTGTCACATCGATTTTTCTGTGGTGCATGGCGGGATAAAAGATTGTTTCAGACATGCAAAATTTGCATCTCACCAACAAAGGGCTGAGGCAAAGACAAAAACAATGCAGATAACGACATTTACGAATAAGAATTAAGAATATAATAAAGAATTTCAAAAGAGCTTTTTAAAAATTTATTTATTAAGTACACAAAGCACAGTCATAAATGTGCAATCTATAGCAGTAATAAATAATAATATAATAATAAACAGTTTAGAGACATTGGTTAGGTCTAGTAGCCGCAAATGATAAAGGGTTATGTTTACAATCATTACGCTCAGTCATTTGTAATAGTTGGTATCTCTGTACCATATTTTGGGGGATTAATTATGTACTTAAATACTGATATGTCACAATTTGAGTCATGAATAAAATATACCACATGACTCGAGTCTGGAATGGGAATTCAAGTGTGATCTGTCTAGGTATTACTTTCACAGAAAATAATTTCAGTAGTTACTTCTGAGAACAAACGTAGTAAATCCAATACTAAAACTTTTGCATAAAATAAGCGTAACTTACCACCTCCCTTACAAGGTTTGTATGACCAAAAAAGCTGTGAGATCTTACAACTAATCAATATCAATGGTTACATAACTTGCTCATGGAATAAATACACGTTCTCAGCGGACCTCATGACTTAGTTCATATAAGTAATATTGCTCGCCAGATGATAGTGGAAACGTAAAGGCTTGAAATAGATAGAAAGAATGGGAGCACAAGGAGTGATACTACTAGTACTTCAGTACCACTTGTTCTAAAGAAGGATGGATCCTTAAGGCTTTGGATGGACTATTGGAAAATGAAGAAAAATACAAATAATGATACCTGCCCACTATCAAGGATTGATGCTCAGCTGGGATTAAATTGATTCTCAACCCTGGATATTAAGAGTGGATATCAGCAATTGGAAATTAATAGAGCAATTGAAAAGAAAACAGGATTTACCACAGGAATGAATTGTGAAATTGTCTTTTTAATTTTTAATACTCCTGCCGCATTTCAATAACTAATGGAGCGTGCTATATCTAAATAAGTTCGAAACATCATACTTATTTTGGATGATATATCACTTTTGAAATCACTTATGTAGGGTTAACGAAAATTTTAGATTGATTGGTTGATTAAATAAAACCTTTAGCTTAACAACAACCGTGAATTATTCCTTTAACAAGTGCATTCCTTAGTCAGCAGAAACAATGTTTCTGAGTCAGTTAAAGACTGACTCCATTTAAAAGAAGCCAACAAGGAAGAACTTGAATGAGGTAAATTTAACTCTTGGACTGTGCTTTTATTATTGTTCTTTTTAAAATCTCTCTCCCTCGCATGTAGCTCAACTTTTACACAAATCATCAAAGAATCCAAATATTTTTTGTATTACTGGTTGTAAACAATCATTCATCTTAGTAAAGAAAATGTATAAAGTGGCTGGTGAATTTTTGTAACTCAGAATACCAAAGAGTAAGGTTCTCTAAAAATCCAGGAAAACAACTTTAACATTTTAATTCACACTGGACTTAGCCATAGAAATGCTGACATGTTATTCTGTAGATGTATATAAATAAACAGTGTAATCACTGTGAGAAGAACAATGCACGGAATAAAAAATGGTAATCTAGTGTACAGAAAAGTATAGCCCAACACATGTTATCTACCAGTTGTGAAAAAGAACTGATGCAATCTAGCATCCAATTAGAACCTGCTTTAGCACACATTAATTACATAAGACCTCACAACAAAGATATTTTAGGCACAATGATATTTCTTATGCTTCTGAGAAATCTTATTAAGCCAGAAATGGAAATATACTAATGAACAGAAACAATAAATATAATTGGTTCTTCCTCTGTCTTTATATTCTGAAACACTTCGTAATCTCTACAATCTTTAAACAGCTGCTCGTTTTGGTGTTAAAAAACCTCTGGAGAAAGTAAGAAAATGCTTAACATGTTGTGTGCGAGAAATTCTGTGGAAAATTAGTGAAAAACATGGGAACTCAATTACAAGTAGAAAGGTCTATGAATAAAACAACATAAACTAATACAGCAGTATGGTGTTGGAGTACCACTGTAGAGAGCTGCTGTTGATGTATTTGATTATTTACTACAGATTAACAATGAAAACAGATAGATCATAGTTGGGATGGACTGTTTCATTACATGGGCATGAGCTTATGAGGAAAAACCAGGAAGTAGACACCATCGTGAAGAAACTTTCCAATAAATGTGTCTCGAACTTTGATGTGTCTGTAAAGCTTCATTTGGATCAGGGATAAAACTTTGAATGAGACTTGTTTACAAAAATCAGTGGTATCCTTGGAATTGAAAAGACGAAGACAGTAACCTTTGTTATGTATATGTGTAAATATTTTGTAAACGACAACATGTCGTATTGTGTTTGAATTTTCATTTGTATTATTCATTTTTCCATATTGATATTATTGTTTCGAAGTTGAAACTATTATTTTGTTATTCATTCAGGGTAACATTTTAGAACTTTCTCGAATTAAGTAGACCAATCACATGTTTGTAAATGAGTACTGGTGACTTCCTGTCTAGACGTGTAGTCTCGTGCAAGAACGGATATGCGCGGATAGCTCTGGAGTTGTATGGAAATTTCAAGATTGTTCGAGAAGTAGGCCTATCGGTATTAAAGACGGTGACAAGAGAGAGATTCAATCATCAGTCATCAGTTTTATTCGAGGGAGAGAGATTCAGTCATTAGTTTTATTCGAAGACAAAGAGTGAGAATCAGACACCAGTTTCATTTCAAAAGAAGAGAGTTAGTTATTTGAGAAAGATTAAGTGTTTGCTGTGAATATTCAACTTGGATTTGTGATTGAAATTAGATCTACAGAAGCTGTGATTTTATTTCGTCAATCTCTACGATACATCTGAATTACTGCTTGAGCTGAGAGACGGCAATTTCATTGAACTGTGAACTGTTTCGGAATTTCTTCGTGGGACCAAATTCACACCCTAGACTGGAATTTGAGACTGTAATTTTAGATCATTACATTAGATACAGGCCAGTACCGTTTTGTGTTGTGATTTATTTTGAAGTTTGAAACTAATATTATTTTGTTTTGTAATTAATTTCGAATGTTGTAACTTAATATCTGTCACTATTATTATATAATTCATGTTATATCTGTTATATTTGTTAATAGTTTAGTGTAATAAATTATACAAGCTGTTATCTGCGTTTTTCTGTTGCGTTTAGTCTACGAAGAACTTAAAACGTAAAAAAATACGTGACACCTTTCACCCGTTGTTTGACGACCTGGTGGAGTGATACACCTACAAAACCATAAGTCAGCTATCTATTTATATCAACGAACATTTAAAAATATGGACTCAAACTATTCTAAAGCTATTGATGAATTATTGTACAGTAGTGCGTGAAGTGACCACCAACTCAAAACAGAAGTGAAGTGCTATTGAACTTTCTATATTCTTGCCTGAAGGATCATTATTCACAAACATTCTACAAAGGATATGTAGATAACATACATTGCCTTTTTTGAGAAAAACTTAACTTAATTTGAGATAATGTGAAAACCTCTATGATTTCTATGCTAATAAGACTTGATTCCATCAAGGTGACATAGTATGACAGTCCAGTACACAGATAGCAAAGAGCTATGTGATATACAAAAAATTATTGATGTGGTTTATAAAGTTCAGAAGGATAGTTGATTCAAGCCAAATGTTATATATTATAATCATCTATGGAAGTAGATTAGTGAGAAAATAGCTAAATGTTGTCATAAGAAACTTGTTGAAGAAGTTGTTGAAGAGCTCAGAGTTCTAGTCATGACTACTTCCAGAGAATCATAAAGGTTGAAGCTATCAGTGGATTCACATAATCATATACCCAGGAATTCTCCCACCCACACGTGAAAAGACAATCAGAAACAACAAGAGACAACAAAACCATCGCTTTCCTACAATATGGCCTTGAAAGAAGAAGCCACTACAAAGATTTGCGAATGGAAAGTTTAGTGTAGCATTTTATAAAAAAATAAAACCCAGAAAGGAAGCAGTGTCGCATGCTGTATTTTTAATGTTGAAATTTAAATACTAGAGAGCAGGAGCCACAGGTCTTAATGATGATGTTAATATCAAAAAGTTGAATAAAGTATGCTTGCAACATCTGAAACCTAAGAACATGATGTAAAGTGTTCTAGTACAGATACAATTACAGATACAAGATAGCTGGAAAGTATGCAGAACAATCACAAGATTGAGAACGAACCTGCAGTCAGTACTTTAGTTACTGCAGTAACTTCGTAGAAGTTGTTTTGCGGTGCATTAGATAACGTCGTTTGTAACGTATACCGACAGAACTGACACCACTGTACAATGTTTGTTTTGTTTTGTTTGTTTTTCTTGGAAATTCGCACAAAGCTACTCGAGGGCTATCTGTGCTAGCCGTCCCTAATTTAGCAGTGTAAGACTAGAGGGAAGGCAGCTAGTCATCACCACCCACCGCCAACTCTTGGGCTACTCTTTTAACAACGAATAGTGGGATTGACCGTCACATTATACACCCCCACGGCTGGGAGGGCGAGCATGTTTAGCGCGACGCGGGCGCGAACCCGCTACCCTTGGATTACGAGTGCACGCCTTAACGCGCTCGGCCATGCCAGGCCCCCACTGTACAAGTATACCAGTTTGTAGGACTATTTAAAGAGGAAATAAAGTAATTTGCTGTAGTTACTTGGAGTGAATGTTGAATTATTTTTCTCAGATAATTTAAAAGAACCAGAAACAGAACATCACGACGAGAATAAAATTATTTGAAACAAATGAATAAATTTGATTGCATTCATGCTTCATGTGTGACATTAGTTTGAGGACGCACCATATTGCGTTCAAGTAAGTTTCTCACAGTAGGCCTAGAATGCCTTCAATATGTGAATACAAAGTAGTTGTTAATGTTACATGTTAAATGTAAGGTTATTTATTAGTTTTATTGACAAACTTTGTTATTGCACGTTATTAAAGTCGAATATAACTTCTCTGCATTCAGTAAAATAAAGCTAAATCACTTGCTGAAATAAATGCGAGTTATTATTATTTTTACCGGAATACGATGAAAGAAGAGGAAAGCAAAATTTTCACAATTTGTAATTTAAATCAATCCGTTTTTTAACAGTTATCCCCAGCATTTTCTTCAGTAGCTCATCAGTAAGTTTAGTCTCATGACGCTAACATCTAGATTTCAATATGCTTGATAGGAACGGAACGTTTATCTTATTGTCACTGTTTTGTTTATAGCAAAGGTATTTTACCTGTACAAAGCACTTTAATTGTATAGTTTTTATTCTATATTTTGCCTTTAAATTGTACAATAAATTATTGAATTTTTTAAACGTTGAACATTCTTATTTTATGAAATATATGCACAATAATGATCATAGAATGTACTGTACTCGTTTACGAAGTATCTGTCATTATCAAAATATGATAACAAATGCGAATTATGATTTGAAGTAAATATCTGATATTGAAAAATAAATTATGACGGAATTATTAGTTAAGATTTCCCTAAACTAAGTTTCAAAGATACTTATCCTCAGTTGCATTGTTGCTGGTTCTAAGTAGCATTTCTTGGAAGTTTCAATTTCAAAATATCCTTGTTATTACTGGATTCAAAAGGGGCGAATTACGGCATTTAGAGGAAACATGTTTGTTTTTGATCATTTATTATTATTATTTCTGCTGATATTCAGCTAAACACTTCTTTTGTGTGGAATTTGTTGAAGTTTTTCGATATTGTTAAATAGGCGCGAGACATTAAAAAACAAATATTCTGAACAAATTGCTTTTATCATAAAAAAGGAGATTTTAGACGTTTATGGGTTAACGAAAAGTGTGGCTGCTTTTGTATGGTGGCCTAAGTCTACAATTGCACGCTTCTTGTGGTAAGATTATTTATTGAAAATTTGTGCACTGAAATAAGAAATAACTCCCAAAGTAGCTCCTAAGTGTTGTGATGTTTGTGCATAACCTTTGCTTGTCGATAGAGACTGTTATAGAAGTTAAGTAGTGGTTTGTTAGAAAAATGGATAATGCCAAACAATTGTCATAGTGTTCTTACCACTGTGGAGTTACGATTAAAATATCGGAATATTCTGGTTTATTCAACGACGGGGAATATACTTTAACAGTAAGCAACAACGGAAATCAAGCAAAAGTGTATTATACAGACGACCGGTATGGGTATTATAATTTAAATTAGAATAAAACATAGAACAACGTTTCGACCTTCTTGGGTCTTCTTCAGGTTAACAAAGTTTGAAACTCACCGTTACTTGTCGCATGGGGCCTGGCATGGCCTAGCGCGTTAAGGCGTGCGCTATGTGATATGAGGGTCGCGGGTTCGCGCCCAAGTCGCGCTAAACATGCTCACCCTCCCAGCCTTGGGGGCGTATAATGTGACGTTCAATCCCACTTTTCGTTGGTAAAAGAGTAGCCCAAGAGCTGGCTGTGGGTGGTGATGACTAGCTGCCTTCCCTCTAGTCTTACACTGCTAAATTAGGGACGGCTAGCACAGATAGCCCTCGAGTAGCTTTGTGCGAAATTCCAAAACAAACAAACAAACAAACTTGTAGCATCTTGTAGGGACAAGATTGGAGAAGGCGCAGCAGTTAAATATTAGATTATAATTAATATAGGAATAAAGGTGTTCCTTTATATTGGTTAAAGTTTGGTTTGAGTTTTTGTACAAATATGGCTTCTTTGGATCAACGTTTGTTTGTATTTGTTTCTCTACTTTGTATCTTGATGTTTTTTTCCGTTATGTTTTGTTTATTTATTTTGCAGTGTTTAAAAACGTACGGTGTTTTTCTTTGTGTGTGTTTTCTTTGAATCACGTTTCCGTATTTTGGCTTTCTTTTTCGACACATATTTCGTGGCAGCTGTTTCATTGTATTTCATAAATGACGTTGGTGTTATGCTTGTCTGTGTAGTTTTTTACATAGACTTTAATTTTGTACCTGGCGTTTGAATGAATGTAATGCTTACGGGAATGTTGTTTTGTTGTAAGTTTTTAACAAATATTGGTTATTTTTTCACTAATATCGAGAATATAAGGTATACAATATTGTAAGTTCTTTTGGTTATTTGTTTCATAGGGTTCATTCTTGTTTGTTTGTTAGTGGTCTAGGTGTGTGTGATTTCTTTCAATGGATTTAAATATAAGTAAATGGGCCCGGCATGACTAGGTGGGTTAAGGCGTGCGACTCGTAATCTGAGGGTCGCGGGTTCGCATCCAAACATGCTCGCCCTTTCAGCCGTGGGGGCGTTATAATGTGACAGTCAATCCCATTATTCGTTGGTAAAAGAGTAGCCCAAGAGTTGGCGGGTGGGTGGTGATGACTAGCTGTCTTCCCTCTTGTCTTACACTGCTAAATTAGGGACGGCTAGCGCAAATAGCCCTCGAGTAGCTTTACGCGAAATTCAAAAACAAACAAACAATTTAAGTAAATTTGTTGATGCTGATTAAGTGTTGTTTTATTTGATTGATTTCATCATTAATTTTATTGGGTGAGCATAAATTTGTAGCTGTGTTTATTTGGTTTTTACAGTCGCAAAACTTTGCTCACCCGATAAAATTAACTATATAGAACATTTAATCAACATGAACAAATTTTCTTCAAAAACCATTGAAAAAACTATACATTCACCTAGACCACGCTCTCATTCCTAATACATGTGCCCAGCAGCAGCATGTTTCATACAGACTTCATTCTTAAATTATTAAAACATATATATATGCATGTATATAATTATTTTCACTAAAATATATATGTGTTCATCCTCACTCCGCCTTTTGTTTTATACACTCGTTTAAATGACAAAATGTGTGAACGTCCTCTTATATATAAGTCGTACGTTCTTGTTATGTTTATATGTGTAAGAAGTTTACATTGAAATATGACCCAAATGTGTATTTTTCTCTCTTTTTTTATTTGTTCTCCTGTGAGAAAGTGGTATTTTTATGATCTTACTTGGCTAATATCCGGAGTTTGTTTCCCCTGGGTGGACATAGCAAATACTGCAATGTGACTTTGCTTTAAAACAAATAAACAGTTGTTATTTCTAAGTATTTCAAAATGGTTTCCAATCGTTTTATGATTAAATATTTTCATTTGAGAATAATTGTTTGTTTTCATTGGAACTCATTGAATTGTAGCGTATTTACAGGCTTGTTTTACCATGGATATATACTCTAGCTTTAAAGAAACTTGACATTTACAGAAGTTCAGTAAATTATATTGAGCAATCTCGGAACCTCACCACGTTGTTACAGTTCCATGTCGTCACTTATGGTTATAATAAATCTGACGATCGTTACAGTCAAATTGCACAGAAAGCCACCAACGATGCATTTTACAGCTTGACAGGAATAACTTTGTATTATACAACTGAACACTCTTCTGATTCTTTAGATGCTCGATGTTTACCATGTTTGAAAAGAAGGTATGATAGGAAGCTTTATGTTGGTGAATCAGTACCCTATTAGTTTCGTTCTTGGAAAAGGAGTCTAACGTTTCAGAAAACAGTAACTATTACTTGTTTATAGTTTTGAAACAGCTTCCTTGTATAGTAAGTGATTTCGGGGAATATGATAAATTGATCACACAAATTGAAGATATTTTAACGATGTATTTTCTGCTTTGAAGGCTATGGTATATATTTGTTGTTTTTGGCAAGTAGCGATGTTTGATGTTCTACTGGTTGGACTTTTCAGTTCTTCTGTTTAATACATACATTAACCGAGATTGCTGACTTTGTAACATAGTAGATGCATTTAAAAGTATATTACTGGATTAAAAATACAAAAAGTACAGAAAAAATATTTACATAAAAACAAAGAATAGAGAATCTTGTCTTTCTTATCTCTAAGTACAGCATTGATTTAATGAGCCCAAGGTCTGGTCTTCTAGTTGAGTTTAGGCATCATTTCAATGCTTCGAGAACCTTGAAAAAGAACAACCGATAATAAAACTAGTTTCTGTTACTAGCAGGTAAATCAATAAAAGATGGAAGGAAAACAAATTTAGTGCCTCAGAATTCCACAGGGAATTTTTATCTTTGAATCTTTTATGAACTTTAAGCAGTGTATTATACACACACATATATATTGCACATAATTCTTATCATAACTTTGTTAAAATAGTCCAAGTGGTTATGACGCTGGTTGGGCGACAGAAGTTACCAAACACTTTCACCCAAAATCGATAGTATGTACAGAATGTACACATGGATTTTAAAAGAAAGTAAACACAACAGTTACAGGCGTGACTCAATCATAGGTAGGTATGCAATGACTTAATATCAGTTATTTATAATAATTAGATAATTGTAACTTAAAAGTTATAGTAAAATCAAGATATATCCTTGTTTAAGAAGCTATATAAAAACTCTTATGTTACAGTGACACTAATCATATACTCAGTATTTATGTCTATATTACGTATTTTACATAAGTGGATAGTGTTACTAATTTACAATAACAAGTGATTATAGTTTCAGTTATATATATATATATATACTTTGCATTTGATGTAAAACGTTTTCACAAATCATTCTTGTTTGAAACTGTGAGGATAATGCTCGACAAATTATTCTCATTAATGAGCGTAAATAAAATAAAAAACTTTAAGTAAGGCTATTGTCACGCCTATTGCAACATCTAACCGAGTATGATCGTATATTAATCGTTTATGATAATAAATAGATATTTATTTTAAAACTTGCAAGAAAGATCATTCAATAGATGTTATTGTCAATATTAGATGTAAAAACCATTTCCATCAGTACAGATAATAAGTGTAAACATAACTTTTTCTTGTTTCATCTACAAGCGATGCTATTATGATATAGAAATATTAATATACATCATTCTAAAAAACATTTTAAGAACATTTATTAGTCATAGAACAATGAGGAGTTTGATATTTGGTACACATAAAAAGGTATATCTATTAACCCTCTCACCCATTACTGTGCATAACACTAAGTTTTATGATGATACATTCAACATTTTATTAAATACTTTTTTCTTACGTTAAACCAATTATGTAGCATAAAGTTTTAGCTAATAATCCATATTTTAATACCATATAAGTTTTAAGTTTTTAATTTTATAAGACAAAAACTAACGAAATTTTGAATTTTTTTTAACGTGATAGAAGTGACATATTTACTTTAAAAGTCTTATCTCCTGTGTTTTATCCATCACCCCTTTAAAAAGTAAAGAATTGAACGTAAATTACTCACTCTAGAATTACCACTGGTCAGATAAATTGTATTTTTTATAGTCTTCATTTTTTGCTTGGTTACAAAACTATGAATAAAAAAAATTGAAACCCTTCTTGTCACATCCTCTTGTTACGTTTTTTTATGTATGTAGACTGAACGCAACAGAAAGACATAGATAACAGCTTATATAATTTATTAAAATAAACTATTATATATGTAATAGACATAACATAAATTATATAATAACAATGACAGATATTCAGTTTCAACCTTCAAAGTTAATTACAATACAAAATGGTACTGGCCTGTGTCTAATAATATGATCTAGAATGAAAGTCCAAATGTCCAGATCAGAAATCCAAAATTCCAGTCTAGGGTGTGAATTTGGTCCCACGAAGGAATTCCGAAGTTTGCTCCGGTCTCCCCTAAACAGTCTTGTACGTGTTAACTTTCAGTATAACCACTAATTCGAATGAATCGTAAAGATTGACGAAATAAAATCACAGGTTCTGTAGATCTAGCTTCAGTCACAAATCCAAGTTGAATAAACACACAGCAAACGTTGAAAATTTCTCAAACGGAGACAATATCTCTTGAATCGAAAGTAAAAAACGAATGACTGACTGATTTCCTTTTATCGCCGTCTGTTTATATACTAGTAGGCTTACTCTTCTCGAACAATCGCGTAACTTCCCAGCATTCCAGAGTAATCTAAATTCGTCTCGTACAGACACCAGGGCATTACAAATGATCGATCTGCCTAATTCTAAAACTTTCTACATAAATAACAACGTATATACATAACGCTTTATACATAACACCTCTATTTTCATGATTGGCTAATAGTTCTTTCTTACGTTTAATTTTATATTACCATAACTAACAGTTGGTTGGTTGTTTAGAATTAAGTACAAAGCTACACAATGGGCTACCTGTGCTCTGCCCACCACGGGTATCGAAACCAGGATTTTAGCGTGTAAGTCCGCAGACATACCGCTTAGCCACTGGGGGGCCTCATAACCAACAGAAAATCAAGGTTTTCATTTATCAAATGAAGTGTCGTATTACGTTGTGTTCTGAATAGATAAGCGTCAAATTTACTTAACATACGACTTCAGTTCCTACGGGAATCAAAACGGTTAGATTGAATGAATATGTAACAACTTTTGTCACATAGTTAGAAAACCATTTCTACAAAGGTAGTCAGATAAATCTTCAATAAATTCATCACTCTTAACAAAATCAGTAGGATTTAAAAATTTAAAATTTAGTTTACTAACTCTAACTTGAAAAATATCTAATATATTACTTTTATCCATTTGGGTTAGAGAAGTCCTCAGATGTAGCCAAATATTTTCACCATGATTTGACATTATACTTGTATGAGTAGTGTGATTGGAATAATCAATTTTGCAAGCCTAGCAAATCTTCTTTCTAAATTTTGTATGACTGGGGATACATGTTTAGTATTTAATGTAATATTTTATTCAGTGTTCTCTAAATACTAATCAATTAAACAAATTTGTTAACATAAGGTACAGCATTCAGAGTTATAAGGCTTGATATATTTTTGTTAATGTTATCTAGATACATTTCTCAACTCATCTAGACATCCAAGAGAGGAGAAATTTAATGTCACAAAATCTTTTTTTAGACATGTAAGAAAATAGAATATCTATGATGCTTAATGTTGTATTTAAAGAAGGCTCATTTGCTTAACCTCTCATGAGCGTTCTGAATTCATTTATTGATAATGTACAAAATATACTGCAAGAGACCACACAACAATTAAAATCCAAGATAAAGTCAGGGTAGGTAAATTCTCTACACAGTTACATAAACCTATTAACACTTGTTTGAAAGATCCTGTGAAATACTGAAAATGCTGATCAGAGTAAAAAAAGATTTAACATTAGATAAAACATTTAAAACTGTAGTCACAACTTTACAAATGCCGGGAGGCAGTGATGGTCGGAAAATCACTGATATTAAGGCGGATTCATAATGATGAGAAACCCACTTGAAATACAAAAGTATTTCAAAGATGGCTGGTATGGGTATAAAACCTTTAATTAAAATGAAGTCAAAACAACGTTTCGACCTTCTTAGGTTAACTTGAAGATGAGCTAAGAAGGTCGAAACGTTGTTTTTACTACATTTTAATTAAAGCTTTAATTAAAATGCCAACCACCTTTAGGATACATTAAGGCGAATTGTTTGAAAAAAAGTCAGTGGTAGTAATAAAGAACGACGACAATAGAAATGCTGTGTCAATTACTTACATGATGACTAGAAAACTCCATGGTTTACTTAATGTTCCATTTGATCCTTATGGAATAGAACATATAACAATATTTTTTATAAAGAAAATAACCAGTAAATAACACCATGCTGTATAAGTTAACAGCTGGTGCACACATGCACACTCACTGCATATTTCACTGTAATAATAAATATTGCACAATCTGTTATACACTTGAAATCCAGTATTGTTACATTATTTTACAATGACCAAGTTAGTAGGAGATGTAAATTATTTCATAGTTGTTATCTTGATCGCATCTCCCATTATCTAGCAGACAAATGCAGTGTAGCTCTAAAGCTCATTTTATTTCACGTGAATATACCACATATTTATCCAATTAAACATGGTTTCATTATTTTTATTGACAAACCAAATAAATTACTTTGACTTTTAGTAAAAGATCTCACTCAATGGATTTCCAATTTCAATTCAGCTTCTTCCTCTTCAATAAAACTGTTTGCTCTCGCTAGCACAAAATATTCTTATAGTTCCATCTGACTGCAACTTTAATTTTGTGTGATTGGAATAAATTTATAAACAAAACATACAATTATTTTAATGTTTAAAGCTTTATTTCCATGTAACGCGAAAAATAGAAAAAGTAACCTTTCTTATGCTAAAATTTTGTTTTGTTTGCAACCAAAGTAAGCTAGTTTGTTTCCAATATTCGAATAACGTTACATAAGGACTACCTGTACTAATTGTTCTTTTTTTAGGAACATACAGAATACACAAAATCTAGTTATTTAACAATACCCACTGCCAATTTTCGAGCTACTCTGATGGAGTAATTGAATATAATTGTTACTCAAATGTATCCGTGGCTCGAAAGGATGAAGTATAATTTGTTTTTTTATTTTTTATAGTAATGAGGCGTAAACTATGGACTTTCAGATCCGCAGGTTACTGACGTATGAACAATTATTAATTCTCCTACACTTTGTTTATAAAGGTTACAGTATGAATGAAATATATGTTGCTTATGCATTGATAAGTCAAAGAAAGTAATTAAAGGAAAAGTGATAATACTAGAAATCTATTTAAAATGTGTAAGATTTTATTAGGAGGTGATAATAAGTTGTCAGTTGAGTTTTTACATCTTCAAATCCGAGAAAATATTTCCATATCTCAAATCATAAGGATATTAGTGCTGTTTAGCATTTTAGTATGCATAAATATTTTCTAAAAACATCTTATAAAAAGTTCCATATAATTGGGTGATGAAATGCTAGTGTATAGTAGTGTTTCACTATTTTTGTTTTTGTTTTGAATGAAGCACAAAGCTATACAATGGGCTTTCTGTTCTATGACAGTAACTGGTATCAAACCCCATATTTTAGCTTTGTAAGTTTGAAGAAATTCTATTGTGCCCCTGGGGCATATATTCTAAAACCATCTTGAAAAAGATTCTCCTAGTTGGACGATGTAATGATAGTGTAATGCTTGATAATGCAGAATGAGAGTTCTGCATCGTAATTGGCAGATAACATGTTCTGGGCCTGGCATGGCCGAGCGCGTTAAGGCGTGCACTCGTAATCCGAGGGTCGCGGGTTCGCGCCCGCGTCGCGCTAAACATGCTCGCCCTCCCAGCCGTGGGGGTGTATAATGTGACGGTCAATCTCACTATTCGTTGGTAAAAGAGTAGCCCAAGAGTTGGCGGTGGGTGGTGATGACTAGCTGCCTTCCCTCTAGTCTTACACTGCTAAATTAGGGACGGCTAGCACAGATAGCCCTCGAGTCGCTTTGTGCGAGATTCCAAAAACAAACAAACAAACATATTCTGAAACCATCTTTCAAAACATTTTTCTAGTTAGGTGATAGAAAGATAGTGTAGTGTACTGTTTGAGAACGTCTCCATCAAAATGAATAAGTAAGATGACCTAAAAATATCTCAACAAAGATTCACCTGGTTGAACAATAGAATGCTAGTCTATAGTACTTCTTTACAAGTTTGTAAGTTAACTTTTTCCTACACTGAAATGTATTATCAAAAGATAAGTACAAATTTTCACTCACCATTTGTGTTGTGCTCTCACTTACTAAATTCCTGAGTTTGCATGTTATAACTGGTTTATAGCATGCGTATGAGCATTCAGTAACGCTTCACCAATAGGAGTGTCACATACATTTCTACCTCAGCTGACTCCCTCTATACTGTAGAACTTAATCTTCACTTCGAGTTCAGGCCAAATAGAAACACTAGAAATGGTAAGTATTTATCAAAATACATTTCCATTATAGGAAATTTAACTTCTGAAATAATAACTTACTTCTGTTCACATAATAGCTGGAGCCCTACAATGAAATAGAGGAAGTACCAGTGGAAAGTGATCTACATGAGCAACTACCTAAAATCATCGAAGAGAACCTATGCATTATGAGACTGTACCACATATGTACCAGATGTTTTCTTCACCAGTTGTACAGATATGTATCTCTAAACAGGTGGGAAAAGAAACACATGCAAATACTTAATGTGCATGATGGTGTAGAGTAGCTGGGGTTTGCAGCAGACCATAACTTGTGAATCAATACCAGTCCAAAACCAAGTAACAAGTGGCACCGGGAATAGATCATCTAGGCCACATCAAGAGGAAGACTGCTACTGTTTTACTCACCACCCCTGGAATGAGAAGGAAAAAAACTTCTGTTTTGAAAATCCAGGTTAGCACATGCATACAACTACACTACAGAGCCAACACCAGCCACCATGGAACCCGACATCTTGGCAATGGTATGAAGATTAAATATAGCATGGACGGTCAACTCCTGTCCGTGGTAGGAAGAGGGTGCCAGTTCAAATACATGTATGAAGACTTGAGGTGGCTGCTCCAACTCCAACCAACATCAGCACACTCACTAACCAGTATCAAAGTGCCAATAGGAAGGAGGGTTCCAAACAAGAAGGATGAACTACAAATGGTGGAATCATCCAGTCCATCTTCAGGTGAAATCTTGAATTTTGTATCAGGTCCTCAGTAGAAGGAGAGTACATGCCATAAACAGTATCAGAACACCACTGCCCTACTCTTAATTGAGTGAGTTTGAGCATACTTAGGAATAAGATTCCATTATTCACACTCCAGAGGTTAGGAACTAATAAATAGCAAGAACTCCTGTACTCTACTCTAAGAAGGGGAGTTAGTGTTATGAGGAGTTTGGAAAACATCAACACTAGATAAAATACAAAGGGTAATCACTGAACCCTATTTTTAAGAGCAGGCCAAACCAGATTTGTGCAACCAGGAATGGAGGGTTGGGCAGCAATTGCTTCCCTGCTTTAATCAAGAAAATAAACAAGGAATAATTAGTAAGTGGTTCTCAAAGAGTATTGGCAAGGGCATAGAAAATGAAATTGAATTCTCATTCTAGAAGAAGCAGAGAGCAGGAATGAATAGAGGAGATAAAAATAACGAAAGCAAGAGGGATATTACATGAGAGAAAAACACAATATAAACATGATAAAGGGACTTAGAAAATAAGTCTGCTTAACAATCTGTAATGGTCAACACCAAAAACTCACTATCAAAAAACTAAGTGAAATATGGAATGATGAGATGGGAAAGATTTGAAGAAAGAAGCCATGGTGCAGAAACTAATCGCAGAATATACCATTGTCTCTTATGAACCATCAAAAATAAAGCAGACTTAACAGGAAGTAAGGTTTACCAAACATGCAGAGAGTATGAATTATCCTTTAAGAGATTAAACAAGAGCCAGACAGGACGAAACACCAAAAAATAATATCAGAAGAGAAGAGACATGAATAAAAGAAGAGCCAATGGAGGAGATGGCTGAAGCATTGGAAGAACAGGAAACAAAAGTTCTGTAAGACTTAATGAGGCCGTGAAAAGGACTCAACATAGAGAGGATTAGGTGATAGATAAAACGAGGAAAACGAGACAGATGGAAGTTTAGCCATAAGTGTAATTTTTGATTCAATTTAGGCTGAAGGCATACATTGTCAAAGGTAATAGATGAATTAGAGAGCAGAGGGAATGTGGCCATGAAGAGGGTAGCAAACGTGACCTTCAGAAGAACATCCCACTGCAAGTAGAGCCATGTTACAAAAGTTGTTGGAACAGGATAATTGAGAAGCCAACAAGTGAATGGAAATGAGTGAATTTAGAAGAAGAGATTCAATTTTTGGAAACAAAGTGAATAAGAAAGAATTCTCCTCAGTTAATAGTTGTAAGAGACAACAGTTGAAAAATCAAAACGTATCATCACAAATCTACATTGTACTAAAGTGAGAAAATTATCTAACACCCAATGAAGCGCAAGAAATTCCAAAAGAGTGATCTTGAACCTCGACCCAACTTATAAACATGAACCAGAAGTCTCTTGAGAGGCCATATATGCCTCTAACCAATGAGAGGTTTATAGTATAACGTACAACTTGGAACAGGGAGGTGGAAAAAGAATGTCAGTCATAGTGATGTCCCTGTAAAGCCATCAGGCATGAAAAGCCTGTACAGAGGCAGGAAGAATGAAAATGGGCTCGGGAGAATCCCGAACGAAAGCATATAAAACATTCAACAGCCACTGAAGATCGTGCAAAAGAGCATGACCTGAAGAAAGAAGAGCTTCCATGGAAATCCAAATCCTCAAAATCAATAAAAACTCATTAGCAGAAAATGAAGGAGAGGACTCATCATCGATAACCATTAGCTTTACCAAATACACCCAAAGAATAAAAGCTGTACCTGACTAAATAAAAGTAGAAAAAACCCTGAAGGATTTGGTATTGGGTTGAAACAAGAAAATACTTTTCCAACTAAATAAGCCACCCACGTGTAGCTTTCCGAGAAGAAAATCATATAAATGTAAGTTGCAAGAAGAGAGGGAACCAGTCATCTATGTGATGACCTTGTGAACGTATAAGATGGGAGTAGGTTATAATCACCCAACCAAAATAGAAGGATTCAAAGCTCGAATTGGCAAGAAAGCGTGGAGTAAAAGAGTAAAAAGACCTGCCATCTCCAAAAAAAAGAACAAAGGCAATGCCAGAATGTAGGGAGAAAAGAGATATATAAATAGAAGCATCCAAGACCTTGGTCAACAAAACATTTTAAGTTAGAAATCACTAAAGGGTTAAAACAAAGTCATTAGCACAACAAGGAAGGTCAATGAAATAGTACGGGTTGAAGAATTATTACAGAACTTTAATTCTATTGTAATAATGAATTACAGAATACTAAAAATAGAACCCTAGATAAGAGTAATTGACAGGTAAGATACCCTCCCAACTGGAAGAATCTCTATCAATTCTAGTATATAATGGGGGGGAAAGGAACTCGGGAAGAATGTAAGGAAAATGTCAGTGAAGAGTGGAATAAATACGGCTCGCCATCGATACATGTAAAGCAGGTAATGGGAAAAAGGAGGAAGGAAGAGGAGTGCATGACACAGGATTGGGCTCTAAAAGTGTTTGGGATGCTAATATACGATGAGACAAATACTCCAATGAGGTACAAAGACACTAAAATACTTAA
The DNA here is from genome assembly GCA_011833715.1 of Carcinoscorpius rotundicauda. Taxonomy (NCBI): domain Eukaryota; kingdom Metazoa; phylum Arthropoda; class Merostomata; order Xiphosura; family Limulidae; genus Carcinoscorpius; species Carcinoscorpius rotundicauda. The sequence goes on along the minus strand of CM022396.1, from coordinate 19,741,605 downwards.
AGTCGCCACAATGTAATCAAACGAAAAGCCAAAGAGAATTAATGGAGAGAGACGCACCAAAGTAAACAGTTTGTACGTGGAAAGGAAAAGGTTTGTTTGTAACACCAAGAAGATTCAGTACGTCATATACATGACGAGGTGAGGTGTATATGAAAATGAACAAAGAAAATGTAGAAGGGAAGTACGCAAACAGTAAAAATGTATATTACAATTTTAGGGTGTGATATCCACACTTGAATTGAAGACTCGAAAGTTTGATAGTCCCGAAAACATAATGCAGAGCCCAGAATGTAGCTGAGTTATGAACTAAACCAGATGAATCCTGAAAAGCTTATAGAAAAAGCAGATTACATCACCAAACATACAAAAGGTATCAAAACACTAAAATTATGTCAAGGAACGGTTGATGAAAAACGAAGGAATATTCATAGGCATAGCTCGTGGCTGCATAGCAATAGATGGAGGTAGGAAAAGACTGTCCAAAACGTCATAATACAAACCAGACATACTAGTAGGTCGTATATTTGACCATGGTAAAAGAGCCATGTCAAGCCACATGGTAAAATCCAAGTTGCAGCAAAAGAAGGTTTAAACACTTTATTGAAATACTAGTGCCCGAAGCAATGAAAATGGTAGTTATGTACAGTGACATATGTTACAAAAAAGTAACAGTTGTAACACTATTATGAGAAATCACATAAAAGAAACATGGTTGGATAAGACAAGTTCAATCCACAAATTATTATGGAATAATGCACCAATCCAAAATAACCGAGTCTTTTTGTTTGGAATTAAGTACAAAGCAACACCATGGACTATCTCTGCTCTGCCCAACATGAGTATTATAACCCGACTTCTAAAGTTGTAAGTCCGTAGACATGCCGCTGTGCTACTGGGAGGCGTAACCAAGTCATTTATTGAACAAGTAAGAGGAAATATTAAAAAAGAAGTAAACTGAGGGAAATATGTTTGCACTCAAGTGTGCCAAATCAAGAAGTGATGAAGATGGGGTTGAATAGATAGTAAGCTGTGCTAGGAGAGTGTGTTGCACTCCTATTGGTAAAAGGTTGTCATATGCTCATTGCATGCTACAAAGCAACTGTAACATATGCAAACACATGAATGTAGTGAATGGAAATAAGTTATTGAGTTGAAATTTAAAATTTTGCCTTAACTGTAACATGTAATGGAATGTCTACATCAATGGTGAGAAACCTAATATAAAGACCACTTAAGCATTCTAACAAGCAGCAAGATCCTTCTACCAGTTATAAGAGAAAAATGAGATTGCTATATTTTAATATAAGAAAGCTAAAACACTTTAAGGATGTAGGTGATTTCTATAGGTGATCTCTATCGGTGATTCCTTTCAGGTTGCATGTGATCAATAAACTGACAACTACTTGTTTACCTTTTGGCATTCAGTACGAATAAGTCAATTATGTACCAGGTTTAGTGGTAAATTTGATGGCTTACAAGTCTAAAAACTGGATATAAATACCTATTTTTGGCACAGCACAGACAGAGTTTTCAGCCATTCTTCACTTAACAACAACAAAAAATCATTTAAAATTCATTCAATAAGTTCGATGATGGTAACAGAATCAAAGGCTTACAAATAAAGTACAAATATAGATATTCAAATAGTTTGTAATTTATAGAATTAAAAGCAGGATAATCAGTGATGTCGAGAAACCCACTTGTTGAGAATTTTATATGCAAAAACGGCTCGTTTGGGTGGAGAAAATATTTTACAAAGAAGAGCGAACAACGTTTCGACCTTCTTCGGTCATCGTTAGGTTCACAAAGAAAGAGGCCTGGCATGGCCGAGCGCGTTAAGGCGTGCACTCGTAATTCGCGGGTTCGCGCCCGCGTCGCGCTAAACATGCTCGCCCTCCCAGCCGTGGGGGTGTATAGTGTGACGGTCAATCCCACTATTCGTAAAAGAGTAGCCCAAGAGTTGGCGGTGGGTGGTGATGACTAGCTGCCTTCCCTCTAGTCTTACACTGCAAAATTAGGGACGGTTAGCACAGATAGCCCTCGAGTAGCTTTGTGCGAAATTCCAAAACAAACAAACACAAAGAAAGAGGTAACTGACTGGAAGCTGACCATATGTTTGGAAGGGGTTGTGTAACTGAGTGTCGTAATGTAGAGGGCGGGGTTAGATGTTTGAATATATAATTTTATCTATAATATTAATATCGGTATAATGGCGTTCCTTTATATTGGTTTATTTTGGGTTTAAGTTGTTGTATAAGTAAGGCTTCTTTAATTTTGCGTTTGTTTATGTTTGTTTCTTTATTTAGTATTTTAGTGTTTTCTATGGTTATGTTGTTTTTATTTGACTTACAGTGTTCGAAAACGTGTGAAGGTGACTTTTTGTGTTCTTTGAATCTGGTTTTCGTTTTTCTACTTGTTTCTCCAATATAGAAGTCGTAGCAGTTATCACATTGTATTTTATAAATAATGTTAGTGTGGTGTTTTTCAGTGTGGTTTTTACACAGTATAGACCATAGTTTTGTGCCTGGTTTTTAAATAAATTTAGTATTAACTGGAATTTCATTAGTTATTAGTTTTTGCCAGATGTTGGTTATTTTTCTGCTGATGTAGGGAATATATGGTATACAACAGTACATGGTTTCGTGATTTTTTAAATCGTGGGATATATTTACTTTTGTTGGTTGATTTTGCTTTCTGTCTAGGTGTGTGCGTATAATGTTTTCTTCTGTTTGTGGAGGAAACTTATTGATGTTGATGAAGTATTTTTATTTTGTCTAATTCATCGTTAATTTTATCTGGCGAGCATAGTTTTATGACTGTCTTTATTTGGTTTCTTAGTATGTTGAGTTTTTGTTCCGTTTCATGTGCTGAGTCCCAAAGATTGTATAGTCCGGTATGGGTGATTTTTTGGTGGATTTTTGTTTTGAATTATGTGTCGGTTCTTGTAATTTTGAGGTTAAGAAATGATATTTGATTGCTTTCTTCCTGTTCACATGTGAAGTTAATTTTGGGATGTATAGAATTAATGTGATTGAAAAAATTAAATATGTGTTCTGTAGATTTGAATCCCGCGACCGTGTCATCTACATATCTGTACCAGTATAGTGGTGGATGTAATGCTGTATTAATAGCTTGTGTTTCAACTTGTGTCATAAAAATATTGGCCAGAACTGGTGATACTGGGTTGCCCATGCTCAGGCCATTTGTTTGTATATAGTTGTGGTTGTTGAATATGAAGTTTGTCTTTATCGTAGTGAATTCTATGAGGGTTGCTAATTGGTTACTTGGAATGACTGTAGTTGAGTTAGGGTCTCGGATATAGAGTTCTAAGGCTATCTTGCAGGCTTCAGTGGTTGGAACTTCTGTAAAGAGGGATATAACATCGAAACTGGCCATTAAGGCTTTATGATTAAGTTGATTTAGATTAGACTTGAAATTAAAAAAGTCTTTGATGAATGAGCTGGCTAATGTTACATATTTGGAGAATGCCCATGCTATGTATTTACCAAGATTGTAATTAAACGATTCATATGTTGACATTATTGGTCGTAATGGACAATCTGGTTTATGAGGTTTGGGAATGCCGTATATTTACGGTGTGCGTGAGTCGGTTTTACGTAGGTAGGAATAAAGTGTTTGTGAAATTGTGTTGGCTTTTTTAATTTGTAGTAGTAATTTGTTCAGTTGCGTCTCGCGTGTCTTTGTTGGATTTGTGTGTATCGGTTTAAATAAGTTCGTGTCTGATAGGATGTTATTCATTTTTTGTATGTATTCATTCGTGTTCATTATTACTATAGCGTTACCTGTATCTGCTTTTAGAATTTTTATGTTTCTGTCTTGTTTTAGGTTTTTAATGGAATTAATGTCTCTTTTTGTAAGGTTGTATTTTAGTTTTTTGTTTTGTGAAATTATGTTGATGGTTTTGTAAGAAAATTCTTTGAAAAAATCGACGATGACCGAAGAAGGTCGAAACGTTGTTCGCTCTTCTATGTAAAATATTTTCTCCACCAAAACGAGCCGTTTTCGCATATAAAAGCAGGATAGTTTAAAAGTTATTAATTAAAAATGTTTATACATTTGCAATACATCTTGATAGAACAGAAATGACCTGCCATATTAAAAAGTTTGAGGGGCAAACATATCAATCTTTTTTAATTTGCAGTTGTTAATGAATCTGTAACTATCATAGTTTGAAAAGAAACTTGTTATGATATAAATTATATTCAGATAAGCACATCACATATATCAAAAAATAAACTCAACTTTACCACTGCTGCATAAGCTTCTACATGCTTGGCTTCCTACTAGTAGGCTAAAGACCAGTAAAATAGATTTTTCATAGCTACTGAAAATTTAAAAAATATAACAAAATTACAAAACGTATCTTAATTTGTGAAAGTAAAATTCTAAGTTTCTGTTATGTTGATATACTTTAGATGTCTATGTGAGAATGCGTATATTTTGAATTGATTTTAGCATAAAAGTATAACATATATACTTTTGTTGCAAAACCATGTAGTCTAAAAGTTGTTATGTAAGGAATCGTTTCTTTTTTCTATGTAGTTTTTCGCCAGTTTGCTTCATTAAAAAGATTTGAATGTGATAACACACATGTGTGTTTGTATATCTGTAATTTATGTTATCAATAATAAGCAATAAAAGGAACCAATTCCTTTCTATGTGGTTCTTGCTTGCCTTATTAAAAAAAGCATGAGTGTACACACGAGGATAAGATAAGTAATACTACCCGGGGCAGATCCTTAGTTCCTAGGGTACAAAGTTTTAAGTTTCTTTGTTCATTCATCTCGGAGTTATGGCGGTAACACTTTTTTCTATGTGGTTTTTTACTAGATTTCCCACGAGCACTCACGGGGATTAGTAACAATACTCAGGTGCGCACTCACATGGTTCACTCAGTATGGGTGCACAATTTCAGGATTCTAGGTTCTTTTCTCTTGAGTCCATGATGGTCACACACACATACATACAAATAAACAAGTGTGCATGTGCTCATATAAACTGTTTATCTGTCTGTATGTGTTTTCTATTTGTGACATAAGGAACGACTTCTTTCAAGTTTTTAGGTCTTTTCTCTTGGAATTTTGTAATTCGCCTACACACAAACACATACGTGCACATGAACATGCGCACAAGCCTGCACACGCTTGTATTTCTCGATTTATATTTGTAATATGATTTATTTATTTTATTAACTTTTGATACAAGGTACAACTTCTTTTCTATGTATTTTTTTCACTGCATTACCTCACTAAAAAGATGCACTCATGTGCTTGGATAAGTAAAAATACCTAGCTGCATATCCTCGTGGTCTACTTGGTATAGATACAACAGTTCAAGTTTCTAAGTTCTTCCTTTTAGAGATATTGTGATCAAATACTCTTTTCTACGTGGTTTTTCTCAATCATGTCTCATAAAAAGATGAGTACAAGAGCACTATCATGACTAACTAATAATACCCAAGTGCACACTCTCACGATTTAATTAGTCCGCATGCAGAATATCAGGTTTCTGGGTTCTTTTTTCTTGAAGTTATAACAGTGATACACAGACCCAAAAACTGATTCTTTTATTATTATAGATATAGACACATACACACGTTGAATATAAAAAAGGTTGTTACTTTTATTCCACCGAAGTTGAAAAGATTCAAGACAACAATAAATTCCAGCCAAACGTTCTTAATTTGTTATTACTTCCTACTGGAATTACTTCTTCATCCAGATTATTTGGCTTTTCATAATACCGCAGTTTGTTGTTTGTTTGTTATTAAGCAAAAAGTTACATCAAGAGCTATTTGTGCTCTGATCACATGTGTATCTAAACGGGGTTTTTCTATTGGTTTAAATCTACAAACATTCTGCTGTGCCACTGGTGGGCAGTAGTGTAGATGTTCTTTATGTTTTGTATTTCTGTTATAATTTTATTTCTAACTTAAAAAAATTGCTATATTATTAATTATAAATAATCATAAGAATTATTGTTAGCATAAAAATTACAACAAAACATGCACGTCACTCAAATATGACTGTTTCCAAACAAATACACTGAAAAATTATTTTTCTAATTAGCATTTCATGTAAATGTTTTGAGTTACATGCTCTTTGGTTTTTAGGTGTTCGTTAGTTGTGTTGACAACATTTCGAGTTTTATTGCATGTGGTTTTAAATGGTGAAATATATAAAGCCATGTAAGATGAAAGAAACAATTTTAGAAGTGTGGTTAATTTCATTTATGTAAAGACATTTTCTTTTGAGAAACAAAAATAATATTAATAAAAATGACATAATAAATAGTAATTTTTGTGCCACAACAAATATTTTACTTACTAAAGCATCGTTTTAAAGCAGACTTAATTCTTATTTGTTCCCAGGACTCATATAAACATTAGGTTTATCATTTCGTGATGAGACACTGAAGTATGAAGAATAAATGCCTAATCGTTTCAGTATAGTAACTAGCGGGTTTTAGTGATAAAGTTTGAAATGTTAATAAAAGGCATAATACAAAGAAAAGTTTTCGCCCACACTAACACAGTTAAAGATAATATAATGCGTTTTTTTTCGATAGACTTTTCTGAACAGGCTTAACTACACGAAGATGACTCGACGTAGCTCGACGATTTGAGGTACACATTAGAGAAGCGACGAGCGAGGGGGCTCTCCTTCACATTGGTGGGGGTTGAGGCCTTCTCTGATAAAGTTTTGAGATTTAAGCATAAAGCGACGTATTCTTGGGATTTATCTGCGTATATCATTTATAAAAAATAATCATACGGAATACAAAGTACTGTACAAATGTATATTTCGATTACAGAAATTTTTTGTTGGGGGGAGACAGTATGGTTATGATTTGATATAAAAAAAGAATTCATGTGTCGAATTTTCGGTTCTACACACGGATATACCAGCAGATAGCATATGTCTAGCTATGTTCGTGAAGATTTTATCAAATGCAAGTATTCAGGTCACATGCATATATAGTCAACAAACAAAGAAATATCACTTCTCTAACTAACAAATCTGACACAGGTTTGGAAACTGATGTATTCTCTCGAAAAATATGAGCATTCTGAAGGTACATGTTTCTAAGCATCAAAACTGAGTTACTACAGATAGTTAAAATTTAAAAAATAATATCAGACAAATTGTAAACAAAACTAAAGAAGGACTAGCGGTTATAACAGGTATAGTTGTCTTATTGAAAGAAAATGAAAATGATTTATACCAATGAACAAGAAGTGTGATGATTAATAGGTAGAAATTGGTAATAGAGAAATGAACAGAGATTTTAAGTATGTGTTTTTTTATAGCAAAGCCTCATCGGGCTACTTGCTAAGCTCACAGAGGGGAATTAAATCCCTGATTTTAGCGTTGTAAATTCGTAGACATACCGCTGTACTAACTAGTGGTGGGCGAATAAAGATAGTTCAATGAGTTTCTTTAAATTCTTATTAGCAAAAATTCCAGCGTCAAAATCGCGGATAACATGAATGACAATAGTAGAGGCCTGGCATGGCCAAGCGCGTAAGGCGTACGACTAGTAATCCGAGGATCACGGATTCGCGCCCGCGTCGCGCCAAACATGCTCGCCCTTTCAGCCGTGGGGGCGTTACAATGTGACGGTCAATCCCACCATTCGTTGGTAAAAGAGTAACCCAAGATTTGGCGGTGGGTGGTGATGACTAGCTGCCTTCCCTCTAGTATTACACTACTAAATTAGGGACGGCTAGCACAGATAGCCCTCGAGTAGCTTTGTGCGAAATTATAAAACAAAACAAAACAAGACAATAGTAGATTTATACACTCTAATTACGGACTATGTTAATAAAGGTATGGTAGTTTTTCTACATTCTTCTTAAGCTAAGAAAGGTAATATAACAGTAATATTCCCTATTGATGATCTTCATTGTCATGGGACACGAGAGTTCTTTAACAAAATAACTAAATGTTCAGTGGTTGTTCAATGTCTCCAAAATCAGAGAAAATCCGTAAGCAATGATAATCAGTATGGTGTGAACGCTCTTTCTGCGCTGGAGAAGCATGATTATAAATAATTATACTTTTCATCTGACATGATTATAATTAATTATACTTTTCATCTGACATGATTATAATTAATTATACTTTTCATCTGACATGATTATAATTAATTATACTTGTCATCTGACATGATTATAATTAATTATACTTTTCATCTGACATGATTATAATTAATTATACTTCTCATCTGACGTTAATGTTAGTTTCATTATATTTTCAACTCTATTCATTCTTTATTCAGTTCCTTAAATTTTGTTGAAATGTCAGAACTTTCAAAATACAATAAATTTTATACTAATATCTTATGACGGGTGCTACTCATTATAATCATGTTTCACCAGCGTATAAAATGCGTTCAAAGCATAACAACTGTTCATGTGACAAATGGCTTATACAAATGGTGTTCTGAAGATATTTTCCTTATTGTGATCCAGTCAGTCTGATGAGCTTTATATTAAGCGAAATGAGTTGTGAATGTGAGAAACATAATGTAGCTTAAATACTATTCCGCACTTTTATTTTTGCAGAAAAATAATGTATTATTAGAATTATAACAGACCTAATGCTAATTTTTATGTTTCAAGCTTTTGCTCACTTATATCTAGCGCATCAACTGCGAACATTTAGTTTCTGAACGCAATTTGTTTGTTTGTTTGTTGAATCTCACGCAAAACTACCCTAGAGCTATATGCACTAGTCGTCCCTCAATTAGAAGTGATAGAATTTAGAAAAGGCAGCTAATTAACATAACTTATCGTCGACTCTTGGATGCCCCCAAGCCGAAAATGTGAACATGTTCAGGTGATGGGATTTGAGCCCATGGTTCACAGGTTGCGTGCGAGTCAAACACCTTGAACACCAAACATTGCCAGGCCTCAATAAACTACACGTCGTTCAGCCTATCATACAGAAAAATAATTTAAGAGATTTTCTAACAGAGGTCCTCAGACATTAATTTAAATATGAGCTCTTTCAATCGCTTGATCCTAACTCTGCCATTCACATCTTCTCGCGAGCGCTATTTGTTATGTGTTGAAGCTCACGTGCCCTTTTTCTATCCTGGAATGCTGCTGAAATAATTTCAAACTACAATCTGCCAATTAATTCTTTTTATCTGTTCTGGTAATCAATGCAATAAACTGCAGAAGGTATGAAACTGAAAAAGCGTTTCTTTACTGTGCTTGTATATAGTTTCTGAAGAAATTGCAGGGCAGATTATTCAAAATTAATCAATTTTTTTATTTGGGGGAAGAAGTTGTTTATGTATTCACATGTTGTTGTCAATATTTTCTCGTTAGATGGTGATAAAAGACAGAGCCGAAATTAATTTATTTAAACATATTTTTATTAGAACCAAATTAATACAATGAGCTACCTGCACTATCCACCGTGGAGATTGTTTCAAGTTAAGTACAAGGATAAACATTGGGCTATTTATACCCTACCCACCAAAGGTATCGAAATCTGATTTTTAGCGTTGAAAATCAGCAAACACTCCGCTATGTCATTGCGGGCAGAACTGTAGTGGTAGTCAACGTTTGTTTTGTCTTTTTTTAATTTTGCGCACAGCTACTCGAGGGCTATCTACGCTATCCGTCCCTAATTTAGCAGTGTAAGACTAGAGGGAAGGCAGCTAATCATCACCACCCACCACAAACCGTCATATTATAACGCCCCCACGGCTGAAAGGGGGGAATGTTTGGCGTGACCGGGATTCGAACCCGTGACCCTCGGATTACGAGTCGAACACCTTAACACGCTTGGCCATGCCGGGCCAGGGGTAGTCGAGCCATAGACTTTCGCATTTGAAGTTCTTAAACTTAGCGTTGTCTCAGGAAGAGACATGTTAGGAAGACAAAAATGTCAAGAGCAAACATTGCATCATATTATTTTACAGTGAATTTTCAGGTCTTAGAATTTATTATATTTTCCGTTGGTGTTTCAAACCAAGATAATTAAAGTAAAATATTAGCTGCAGTTTACTCTCACCGTCCTGTATAAAGATATTCTCCGGAGGCACTTTCAGACATTAAATAATTACGATTGATTGGAATTCCAAGCAGTTTGGACTTTATGATGTAGGGAGTTGTTACGGGCGGTTGCTCTTGCTTTGATTATTGTTGAGAACTGCGTTTCGGACTCAACAAAAACATGAAGGTAATTTTTTCCTCCAGAGCTATGGAGCTAGGGTAATTGAGAACATCTCCCATTATTATTATTATTATTTATTACGAGTTTTAAGTTGGGACTGAAAAAGCAAGGAACATGGCTGAAGCCATAATATCCAACGTATAACGTTTTGACCTTTCTCTTTTTACATCTATCCACACACAGGTTTGACACACAAATGAAAACACAGCATTACAAATACTATATAAAATTTAAGTGGTAAATTTGTTTGTTTGTTGTTGAGTACAATGCTGCATAATGAGGAATTCTGTGTACTCCCATCGGAGAGACTGAACTTCGATTTTAGTTATACCATAGTTTTTTACGGCTAGTTGTATTTATTTAAGTAACCACACAAAGAACCACATTGTTTATTAAACACTGGTACTTCTTACCTTTATTTATCTCCCGATATTCACCTGCAAAGCTTTTTCTCACAGAGTGAACAATAGTATTTGTTTTAAATTTAAAAAATAAAACTACACAAAGCTAACGTGTACACAACTATCCCTAATTTGGAAGTAATAGGTCAGAGAGGATTTGGGTATTCATCAGGAAGAATCTCTTTGGGCTACTATATGTATGTCCTACTCTAATAGAGAGATTTGATGGTTATTATAGCAGACCCAAAGTCTTATAGGACGATTTTGTGGAGATGTGATGTGAACTCCGAATCGTCTGATTCACATTTCAGACCACTCCTAGCCTAAAACAGATATTTTATCTGAAAATTTTGTCGTATTTTAAATACAAGATACACTAAAATTATCTTTAAAACATATGTAAGCATGTGGTATAAACACTTTTCTCAACACGTAATTCTGAATAATAAATTGCACTCAAACACTGAACAGCTTATAAAATGCTACAAAAACAACATTTCATTATTTTTTTCAGATTAAACAGTCGCATACATAACAGAACTAAACAGTACACCCTGGAGTTGTACGTATAATACTGAAACGTATGAGTGTATATGTGAATATATATATACATATATATATACATACCATATTTTACTCCAGCATGTATTAAATGTTTCAAGCATATAACTGTGCATATTATGGTTCTTAATAAAGAGTGATAACTGCGTAAGATAACTTCGTGCTGTGCACAACCTGAGCGGTTCTCAAATTTTTAACAGCTGTCATGCTGAAAGGACAACTAAAAATAATAAAATACACATTTTCTGGTTTGTAAAAAAAAGTTTAGATCGTTATATCTAAATTTAACAGAATTCCTAAAAGAAATAAATCGTGTTTATTCAATTTTTCATGCATAAATCATTAGCTTAATGTTAATTGAACATTTAGATGATTTTTAAAACATATGTATGATAGAAAACGTTTATCAGTCGTATTCTGTAGATGTCCTTATTTTTCTATAAGAAATGGAATAGCTAGACGTTCTTGAGTCGCGAAATGTGCGTCATTCTGCCTGGCAGCTGTTCATTCATTGCATATCTCAGATCAAAGAAATTTCTGCTTTAATGTAGGACATCATAATAAATTCTCCGTTATAACTTCAATATGGAAGTTTTGGGCGAGAAAGTTATGTCAGAAATTCTACAGCGTAAGGTTTTTCTTTATACAGCCATCTAGTCTAATTTAGTATAGACAGAGAGTGAGTGATATGACCGTCATTATATGCTCTTCTATATTGGCCCCCCAGTGGCTCAGCGGTATGTCTGCGGACTTACACGCTAAAATCCGGGTTTTGATATCCGTGGTGGGCAGAGCACAGATAGCCCATTGTGCAGCTTTGTGCTTAATTCTAAACAACAACAACAACATCTATAATGAGGTAACTTATTATGTCATTGAGCAGGTACTTTTAAATTATTTAGTGAAAGCAATGCGACATCTTGTCCGCGTAATAATAAGAAATTAGTTTATTTCTTAAATAACGTTTGCTACAGCAATACTCACTGAGTCGCATTTTGTAACTTGTAAGCCTATGTTCACAAATTAAACTTTTCATTTTAAACTCTGAATTGTTGTTGTTTTGAATTAAGCACAAAGCTACACGATGAGCTATCTGTGCTCTGCCCACCACGGGTATCGAAACCCAGATTTTAGCGTGTAAGTCCGCAGACATACCGCTGAGCCACTGGGTGGCCAATAAAATCTGCCCGCCACAGGTATCAAAACCCGAATTTTAGCGTTGTAAGTCCGCAGACATATCCCTGAGCCACTGGGGGCCTAAACTCTGAAACACTTGTATATTGTGTTGTCTGATAACATTTAAAAGAAATGTTCTTTATTGATTCATGATTAACTTATTCCAATCAATCTTCTCATCAATCATTCACATTTATTGAATACTTTACTTTGATATTCACGTTACCCACATCTTGCTCGCATTTACAAATTAACAAACACTGATTTTTAGATATTTTTCAATCATTAGACCATAATTCATGGCTCCCTCTGGAAAACAACCAAATTAAAACATTGAAAATATAGATTACAATACTGCCCATTCTTGAATTGTTAAGTCCATTGAACAGTTCTGAAACAATAAATACAGTAAAAAATACACTACATTTTCTATTCACCAAGTCGTCATTGTAGGATTTATTTCAATGCCCAAGATATGTAAATGTAATGACTTCTTATTCCTTATGACCAATGTCCTGTGACTGTGGGAGTTCTTCCTAAGTAGGTGACAAAGAAATACACTGGCAGCTATATCCAAAATTGATATCCAAAGATAAATTGGCAATAATAGTTCAGGAATTGTGTATGCAGTAGAAATGATGTATTGCAAATGCTGTAATATTCGTGAAAATGCCTTCCGCTCGTTTGCGAGAACTTTTAAAATCTCCATTTTATGTTTCTAAAAACATGTCTAGAAACAATTGTTCTTTTCATTTTTCTGAGATAAAACTCCTTAATAGAGAAGAAAAGCATTAAATAAAAGAAAACACGTTAGTAGTAATAATAAACGAAACCTTAGTCTTAATAGATACAAAAATTCTAACTTTTATATATCTATTTTAATCGCTTTTCCACTTTCTTAAGAAAAACATTCATAATTGGGATCAAGTCCTGAGGCTTTATTTTTGTATTTGGCAGTTCATTGATAAATACTTTATTAATTATATAATCGCTAAATAACTTATGCATTGCTATTGTTGTAGATACTTATGCGATTATTTTATTTTAAATTTATTTATATTAGCTTCATGTCTTATATCTCACCTTGAGAATAAAATAAGTTTTAATCTATAGAACAGATAAAATATTCTAGTTGTTTAAAAATAAAGAAGACACCATGGACAAAGCTATAAATCATTTAAAGTAAAGAAGAAACCATTGACCCACGAGATAAATCGTTGAAAAGTTAACAATAAGCCAAAACTGAGTTAAAAATTGTTTAGAAGTTAAATAGAAGTTTGGTACAGGTTACAACTCTTTCAAAAGCTAACGAGGAGCTCGGACTAAGCTATAAAATGTTTAAAAGTTATAAAAGTCAATTTTGTAATATCCAAGTAACTTTTCTGTTTTCTTAAACATTAAAAAGTGAAAACGAATATAACTATTAAATATCATGATAGAAATTGACTTATGTTTTAGGAATCTAAGAATTATAATAAATATCAATATCGTGAGATTTACAAACCACATCTTCCACAATTATAAAAATAAGTATCGCATGTGCACGAACTATGTCTTTATAACATAACACAATTTTAAATAAAAGTACTCTTCTCACAGGAAGAACACGATTTTTATCAGGGCTGTACGTGAGGGTTGAATTATATTATATTATTTTATTGATGTAACTTATAAATATACTATTGAAAAATAGAGTTCTTAAAAATGTTATTTTTTTAAAAAAGAGTACTACTTTTAAAATATAAAATATTAGAGTTAATAACAGCGCAATTCAAACATTTCTATCGTGCATTACTTCCTTGAAAAAATCTTTTTTTCAGAAAGAATTTTTCTAAATCCTTTTCAATGGGATGAGGATACTACTATTAGTAATTATTGACACAAAGAGCTCTCATGGAGATGCTGTTTTACTAGCTATGATAACAAAGCATTCAAACAAATAACTGCCAAGTACACTATTATAACCTACCAGCTACAGGTCTTGATATCTATAGTCTTACATTAGTTGTGGGAAAAGTATATGAAAACCTGATAAGAACACCCTGCAATATCAGTTAACAAAGTTTAGAATTTTAGTGAATAGTCAACATTTTTTCACTAAGGGGAAATCTTGCCATACAAATCTTTTGGCATTATTTAAAAAGGTCACCGCTTCAAAATATAAGGGTAATATTCTAGATTTGTTATATCTGAATTTTCAGAAATAACTTGATGGTATTAAGTATAATTTGGCCGTGAATAACCTTAACACTGTTATGAAAAAAAATATCTTGGTGTGACGGTTGATCAGTCTTTTAAGCCATGCAAGTCACGTGCTGTTGCTAGTGGTACGGCAAGTAGAATTTTATATTGCATTTATAATAATTTTGAATACAAGTTTTAAAGAGATTATAATTTGATTTCATAGGTCACTGGTTAGGCCACGTTTGGAATAATGTGTTCAGTTTTGGGTTCCTTACCTTAACGTACTACAGATATAACACAAAATCTCTCTTTTTTTCGTGACACAGTTAAGGTTATTTCTATCCAAATTATACCTATAATTCAAATTATGGTAACACAAATGCATTATCTTGTACTTATTATAAATAAAATCTATCTGCTATTTACTATTTATTCTTCCAATCCACTGAATGATTTCAAGCTCTTTATAAAGTAGCATCATCATCTTCACAGCTAGAAACATTAAACATCTTAATATCATCAGCAAATTTAGGCCATTTATTGACAATTTATTTATCTATGTCATCGATGTAAATAAAAAAGAACATTGGTTTTAAAACTGAGTCCTGATACATCCCAGTATAACTGAACTCCATTTATAAGAACCCTCTGTGGTTCTGGCATGGCCAAGCGTGTTAAGGCGTTCGACTCGTAATCCGAGAGTCGCGAGTTCGAATCATGGTCGCACCAAATATGCTCGCCCTTTCAGCCGTGGGGGCGTTATAATATGACGGCCAATCCCACTATTCGTGGCTAAAATAGTAGCCCAAGAGTTGGCGGTGCTAAATTAAGGACGGCTAGCGCAGATAGCCCTCGAGTAGCTTTGCGCGAAATTCAAAACAAACAAACTCACAGAACCCTCTGTTGTTTTTTTCCATCCATCCAACCACTCTTGCATCCAATTAGCTAACTTATCTCCAGTATTATAGCCATTTTGTTTAACAATACTTTTACGCGACACCTTATCAAATACTTTCTGAAGATCCAGGTGCACCAAATCTGCATCCTTATCCATATCTACATGAGCACTAACTAGTCTTTCTATATGCTTGAATTTTATTGTATTTTAAGTGCGAGGTATTACAAATATATTTTGAAATATGAACGTCAGAAAATAATGAGAAGGGGCTGCTGGAATGTATGTGGAGTATGTTTGATAATATACAGCCAGATGTATAGAGCTGGTTTTTAACTATAACCTAGGCCTCAAAAGCTTCTATTATCGTCCACAGTGCTATAGTTATCCCACTTATTTTTTTCATAAACAACAAGTGCTCTATTAAAACTACTAACTTTTGAAAGGTTTCATAAGTTATATTTATATGTGAATCTCTACATATTAACACCGTGATGACATTTGTAATGATTTTAGTTATGGGTAAAATGAATGAAGAAAATCTGCTTTATTGCCTTATTTCGAAACGGCCTTGACATATGATATGAGGAAATTCGTGTCTGTGTGTTGAAAGTTAGCAGTGTAAATGTAGATTTAATACAATTATGGAATAAATTTCTGCCTGTAATAGTTTTGATATAGCAAATTCTAAAACTTGTTGTACGAAGAACTGTAAAAATAAACTGTTTAAAACTTTTTCTTTTCTTTTTGCAAATATATTTACGTAATCTGTAATGTGGAATTATTTCCTTTCGTGCAATGTATTTGTCATAGTATTCTCTATTCTCTTTAAACCAAGATAGTACACATCAGGAAATCGTTTGGAAAGGGTTGACGATAAGGCTAACTATTTGTTTGGTAATAGCATTTTATTGTTTTTAAATTACCAAAATGAATTGAATTACCTTAATGTGTTTCCTTGTATGTTTATTTATTTTACTAAAGTTATTTGTTATTTTCCTTAAAATTATTTTTTTATTTACAGTTTTAGTTTTGTAACTTGATCCAAGACAAAACAACAAAGTACGCTAAGCTTCATACTTTGTACTCGTAATATAAACATAACTTATCCTCTTGGTTACTTGTTTTAAAATTACTTAGCAGATTACTATAAGTACATTATAACTCGGTTTTTTGCATAAGATAGAGTGAAGCAAATACTCTATATTAATATTAGCTTCAGTACCTTAGACAATTTTACTTCATTTTTTTTTTATAATGTAAACCAACTTACATGACTTAGGCCTACTATTTTTATAAGCGCCAACACTGGCCATTACAGAGAGCGAACATAATAGCATTGTAGATGACTGTATTAAGTAGTGATATTTGTTCTACTATGAATTAGTTTACCAAAAACGAAAAATGTGTTTTCAAAGGCAAAATTAATATTATATCTGTGTTTCAGATTTGTTGGGGTTTATCTAAAAGTGCAAAGCTAACATCATTTAGAACTTAATAGTATGGATCTTGATAAAACATGACGACCGTAAAAATCATCTGTTTAAAACTTCCTCTATAACGCTTGAATATTAACAATGACTATTTCACAGTATGGTTGAGCTAAATTAAATGTTATTATACTTATAAAGCCGTCTAAAACCGGCGGATTAAGACGTTCAACTCGTAATCTAAGGGTCCCTGGTTCGAACTTCTGCCACACCAAACATGCTTATCTTTACTGTCGTGGAGGCGTTATAACATGATGATCAATCCAACTTTTGGCGATGGAGGGTGATGACAAGCTGCTTTCCTTCTGTAAAACTAGGGACAGCTAGCGCAGATAACCCTTGTGTAGCTTTGCGCGAAATTCAGAAAACAAACAAAGAAACCTATATGCGTATTTATGAAGTGAATCAAAATTTCACTACTTCAATTAATTTTTATCTAATTAAGTAACATTCTAGACAAGCATACAGAGAAAATGAGGAAATTTAGCACTGTAATTCTTTCATAGAAATTTTCCACGTGGGCACCCAAATATTCTTCTTTGTACCGAAAACGATACTAGTGTATATAATTTTATATAACTTAGATTTTGCTGTTTTGATTTTCTTGTTTCAATACTTTTTGTAGCACTAAAACTTTTTTTATTATTAGTCTGGCTAGGTAGGTTATATGTATATTGATCCCCACCTGTCTTTATAAAATTTAAAGTTTTTATTATGTATATTGAGCATGAAAGTGTTAGTATACTTTCTTTTATTCTAAAATATCATTACTAAACAAGAAATGGAATTGTTTAGTAGCGCACCATTTCCTATATCATTAGGGATAATTATAAACAATATTGAAAATGAAAAAGTGTTTTAATCAATAAATATGAGCCAGAGTTATATTATCAAATTAGTACAGTCCATAAGTTATAGGAAATTGTTGTCGCAGATCAAGCTACAGAATATTTAAAAATAAGCAAGATGCTTGTATTGGACTGCAGATTAATTAAATGTTTTCAGTAAGGCGCGGATTAGCTGTTAAAAACAATTTGACAAAGTATATATCGTCTAAAAGATAATAATTGTCCACGGGCTAAGCTACAAATATTTTAATAGTTAACAAGAAGTCGTGGAGTAAGTTAGATTTTTTTTAAAGTTATCAAAAAG
Organism: Carcinoscorpius rotundicauda; assembly: GCA_011833715.1. NCBI lineage: Eukaryota > Metazoa > Arthropoda > Merostomata > Xiphosura > Limulidae > Carcinoscorpius > Carcinoscorpius rotundicauda. The sequence continues at coordinate 19,723,535 of CM022396.1, read as the reverse complement.
CTACGAACAAAGGTAGAAGTTATTTGACCTTTAAACGGCGGTCATCATCAATCGATGCTGCTACCTTCAACATGCCCCCTGTTTAAGTGTTGAAAGTGAATAAGAAGCCTTGAACCAGGCTACAAAATATTTTAAGTCTTGAAGAAGCCACAAACTAAGCTAAATATTGTTTAAAACTTAACTAGATGCCATAACTAGGCTTTAAAATGTTTATCAAGAAGCGTTGTTCAGCGAGTCAGTGAAACGTTTCTGAGTTCCGACGTTAAAACCTGAGTTTGATTTTCCGTGGTGGAGAGAGTATAAGTAGTCCTTTGTTTAGCTTTCCCCTAAAAAATAAATAAATAAGAAATATCAACAAGAAACTGCATACAACAGTATAATATAACGTCGCACAGTGAAGCGTACTGGAAGTCTTGTTATATATATGTATATATATATAAAATGAAGAATAATAAATGGTCATAACAGAGTTTATAGGGGATTAAACATTGTACTTGTTTGCGGTGTAACGGATTTACTATTTATTATACATTTATTTTGGTGTCTACAGTTGTTTCAGTTTGATGTATGTGATGTACATTGTTGGATTTGTTTTGCGCAAGTCTCGCCTGTTCAATAAATTTAAGATTTTCGAAAGTAACAATCAACAATAGAAGTTTCACGGAAACTTCGACTATTCTTCAATCTTATTTAGTAATATAAAACCTAGCCAGCCAAACACAAGATGTAGAATCTTGTTTGGTCAACCGCAGTCGGTATACTGTGAGTCTCGGAAGTTACAATTGTCACAAACCCTCTTAGGACGTTAGCATTTTTACGAGGACATTAAATATCTTTGTCGGTTAAACGTCAACTTGTAAGCGGGAAGTAATAATATCAACTCAGAATTAATTTGCCCATCGTGCACCTGGATCATCGATAAAATATTGTATTCTAAACCGGATAAAAGACTCGGTGTAATTTGTTAGTTTGTAAAACCTTTTTATATAAACCAATATTTTCAATAACTATTTGTAATAACAATTATTATAAAGTTGTTTTTTATATTAAAATATATTTGTGTTAAGAAAGCTGTGTATCAACCTACTTGGTAAATATATATTTAATACATATTAATATTCAGTTAGCTTCTAAATTCATATTCAAATTTCCATCTAGTTGAAATCGTAATACGTAACGTACATGACGTGATAAACTGGGGAATCAGCCAGGATAAATTTCAAAACGTGGCGTAATAAACAGGACTCTCGTTCGAGATCAATTATAATTTCTAACAATGGAATGAAGTTCGAGCTGAATCAGTAGAGATTCTTTAAATTTTCTGTCTAGAAAGTTTAAAGGTTATTAAGAAACTGAGAAGAAATCTACAAATTGTTTAAAAATGAAAAAAAATTGTAACGGAATAGGCTACAAATGGATTAAAATAACAAAAAAGCGTCTACTGGCAGGTTACAGGTATGATTTTGTACCTTAAAACCTGGGGTTTTATTCTTCATGATGAACAAAGAGCAGATAGCTCACTGGGTAGCTTAACGCTAAAAAGCAGCTAATAAAAGTGAGCAAGAACCTACAGTCTAGACAAGAAATTATTTAAAGTTTTATAATATTATCTGAAACGTAATAAGACGACGTAAAGTAGATTTTGAGTCGTTCAAAGGTAAAAAGTTGTGTACAACTTGAAAGGTAAATGAAAACTCCTTATTAGATAAAATGTAAAATATCTGTGCAGTGATTCCACTGTTAAATTGATAAAGGTAAATATTAAAACCAATTTAATTAAAATAGGGATCGTTTGCAACAGACACAATTTACCTTGTTAAAACTTCAACAGAAACCATTTTTATATACGTTATCAATAAAACTCTAATTCAACTAACGGAATCAAACTTTTCACTAATATTTAATTAATTAAGAGAGCGAATCATCTCAAAATGTGTTAAAAGGCGGGCAGGACAACATAATGTAAATACGAGGAACCCTGTTAAAGGTTAACCTCTGCTAATCTACTCGCATTCGTCTCTATCGTTGTATATTCAGAGTAAATCTGATAAATAAGCAAGTCCACTGCTAGAGGTCCTTTTTATACAGATTTGGTCAATGATCAAAATGCACAAAGACAAATTTAAATAAAAGAAAGGAAGAATTAGGAGGTTAAACGCAAAATGATAATTAAACTTGTTTTACTGTAAAAATTATATATATTTTTAAAATAGGAGAAATAGATTACAGAAAAGAAATATAATTTTGTGATAACAGTGGTACACTTGTGACTGAGCGAAGGTGAGATAAACGGTACAGGCAGTAAATCACTTGTATTACAGATAACAGACCTAAAAAAAAACGTGTATTTAATAATTTGTCAGCCAAATTACTGTATTTTAATTCTACTGTTTGTTACAGGCTTATGTAGAGTTATTTAAACGTGGAACATTCGTTTCAAAGTAATTTATTGTCATGTACATTGTGTTCCATATGTAGTTAAATAAGAAAAGCAAGTAAAAATTGGGGCAGAAAGATATGTAATGATTTATTAGTTGCATGAAGCTGACTGTTTTCGGTAATACAACTGAAATCATCAGTCCATTAAAAGGCAAAAAACATAGTTTTTCCCCTTTTTTGTCCGTTGTTTGAAAGTATTTAACACATACATTTCAAGATTTAATTTTGGCTACTTGAGCTTCATCCTTATACGTCATTTTTATTCACTGTTTCTTTGTGTTGGCAACTGGGATACACACACTGGCTTGAAATTAACCTCAGTTGAAATGTGTATTATTACAAGGAAAGTATATGAACTACAGCAGATACGCTTAAATACTACTTTTTTTAAACTGCTTCGTTTCACACGCGATGAAAACTAAAAACTACGTAGAGAGTTAGTTATCAATAATGACCTAAACTATTCACACAACTATCATATAATTTAAATTACTCCCATAATTATCATATAATCTCATAAACTAGTCATGAGCAGGAATTTAAAATTTTCTGCTGTTTCAATAGTTCTTTCTTCGGAAACAACTCAACAAGTATTTGGTGTCTGTAATTACAAATCTGTACAATATTAGTAAAATTGTTAATTTAAAAAGGGAGGAATAACGATCTTCAAACAAATCACAGAAACGAGATAGGTAGCTTAAAGTAAACAAACAAGTTTCAGATATGAGACATATAGGTAGCTTAAAGTAAACAAACAAGTTTCAGATATGAGACATATAGGTAGCTTAAAGTAAACAAACAAGTTTCAGATATGAGACATATAGGTAGCTTAAAGTAAACAAACAAGTTTCAGATATGAGACATATAGGTAGCTTAAAGTAAACAAACAAGTTTCAGATATGAGACAGTGTCGAGATTATTCACTGAAACTACAAATAGCAGTTGACTCACAAATATTACAGCTCTTGGACATGGAGCTAAAATACAGTAAGGGACGATAAATGAATAAAGAGTAGCTTTGGGAGATAATTCTAAAACAAACAAACTAAACTTCGATACTCAAACAAATTATTAAAATAAGGCAATTATATAACATATTGGGAAGTATGTTAACTTGTTAACTTTGACTACCTGTTTTATTATTATTATTATTATATGCAAAATTTATAAAGCTTTAGAATGAACTTTATATCCTAGTAACCCACGTACTCATTTTATAAAAACAATTAAATAAATAAGTATTAGAGAAAACGTTATCGCTGAATAAAAAGGCGACCTAGATCTGGCTACTGAATTGTCACCCTTGCCAAAAATTGAAAAAAAGTAGAATTCTAAATTTAAGTAAATGAAAGGTATAATGATAACTCTAACTTAGTCAACCTACAAACAAAAACCTTTCTTTTTGCGTGTTATAGACTATAGAACATTTAACTCACCTTCTTCCTTAAAACAATCTGTCTTGGCCCAGTTCTTATATGTTATATAGAAATAGAAGTAAATGATCTAAATCAATTATGAAGAAAACCAAGCAGTTGTATATGTAACTAAAGGTTACATAAGCTTACACACTAGTGCATTACAACTGTTACTTAATCAACCCAAACCTAACCCTCCTTCCACATATATATATCGCGCTTGCCTTAAAGAAATGACATGAAATAATTTACGAGCTTTCGTACTACGCATAGTGTATCTTCAGGTAAAACATCTCTGAAGGATTCAGGAATTTTAAATTTACATAACGCTAGCTCTTTAACTTCAGTAACAAACAAACTGTGCTATCTTGTTCATTTAAATTCGAATTAAGTTTAATGATTAAACCTTTTTCTCTTGGCCATATTTATAATTTTTGCAATAAGTTTCTTCTAAAAATAAAACTAACTGAAATGTTGATATTTTCAATTTTCTCTTCATGTAAATTTTAAGATTTACTTAAGATGAAATAAATAAATAACATATCAAAACTGTAAACTTACTTAGTCATTTTTGGCTGCCTGTTGGAATTTGTATTTTGATAATGAAACAGGTAAATATCTCGTCTACACAAAGAATAACTTGTCAATAATTCATGGCGACCATTCTAATCTAGTTCATTTTGACAAAGGCCCGGCATGGCCAGGTGGGTTAAGGCGTGCAACTCGTAATCTGAGGGTCGCAGGTTTGCATCCCGGTCGTACCAAACATGCTCGCCATTTCAGTCGTGAGGGCGTTATAATGTGTCGGACAATTCCACTATTCCTTGGTAAAAGAGTACGCCCAGAGTTGGCGGTGGGTGGTGATGACTAGCTGCCTTCCTTCTAGTCTTACACTGATAAATTAGGAACGGCTAGCGCAGATAGCACTCGAGTAGCTATGCGCGAAATTCAAAAAAACAAATAATTTTAACAAGTAAACAAACCAACACGAGGTTTTTGACAAGATTTGATGAAGGTGCTTGAATTTAAATACCCATCTATATGCCTTCAAATCACTTTGTTATATTAAATTCTCAGAAGAAGATGTGACTTTATAGAATCATCTTACTGTACTGGACGTAGCATATTTATTTATGTATATCTATGTGTGTGACTGACATAATAAGTACACAGAAATCAATAGAAAAGGTCACACTTTGTGTATTCAAAGAATTCGTTTATTTTTTGAATTACATTGAATGCTTGTTGTTTATTGGAACTTCGTACAGAATTACATGAAGGCTATCTGCGCTAGCCACCCTAATTTAACAGTGTAAGGCTAGAAAAAGGCAGACAATTCTTGGGCTATTTATTCTTTCATTAACGAACAGTGTGACTGACCACTTTATAACGCCCCCCACGGCTGAGAGGGGAAACATGTTTTCATGTGACAGAGATTCGGACCCGCCACCCACAGATGAAAACCTGTTTTGTTATTATTAATAGATGTAAAGTTTATAAAGCATTAGAATGAACGCTATAACCTCGTAGCTCACATATCCATTTTATAAAAGAGTAAACGAACAAGTATTAGGCAAAAAATAATCGCTGAACAAAAAGGCTATCTAGAGATGACTACAGAATTGTTACTCTTGTGAACTATGAAAAAAAGTAATATATTAAAGTTAACTAAATGAAAGGTATAAAGACGAAAGTTAAGATTCCATTCAAACACCAAGATTTCGATAGACAAATCGGGAAAGCCAGTAATGATTTTTTCATCATGTATAATCGAGAAGCCTAAGTTTGTTACGTCTACTTTTATCCCTATCTTTTTTGGGTTTTTTTAAAGTTCAGTAACCAGTTTTACATAATTTAAGCCGCAGCCTAGCAGCTCAGAGAATTGCTCTGAGTTTTTTTTTTTAAATACAGACTTTTAGCTTACAGTTCCATTTCTAATTATACCCGCGACTATTTAGAATTTTCTCTTATTTTCTATTTAGCTTTTTCTTCATACTTGTTCTAAAATTATTTGGATATGGAAACTATTAACTTTTGTTCATCGTAAATTGTTTGTTTGTTTTGTTGTTACGTCCAAAGCCACACACTGGGCCATTTGCGTTGTGCCCAACAGGAAAATTAAAATTCTATATTTTATCCTCCAGAGATACTTCTGAGTCACGTGGTCCCCGCTATAAAGACTAATCGTGATACATCTTTAGAGTATTCTCAGTCACAGGTAAGAAATGTGTGATTGTTATGAGATATGAGATAAATGCACAAAACTAACAGTTTGAGAAAGGAAATGCATGTTTTTTTATGTTTTCTGACAAGTGGAACTTGCCTTTCTGTGTTTCTAACTATAACTGTTTTATCAATTTACTTAGAATAAAAAACATTCATATGACATAAGCTTCACGTAGGATTTTTGCAGTGTTTTCTGTCGAGGTCATTTTATATTTTGTATAGTACAGAGTTACCCATATATCTAAATTGAGAGATGTGATTAAGTGAATATAAAAAAATGTATTTAATTGATATCCATCGTTAAATATTCACAGTTTTGTAAAGCGAACCATCTATTTTAAGCAGATAGGGACAGTATACTATAATGTAAAAATTAAATTCACTGTAAATACGTAAATATGGATATTGTGTGACAAAAAACTTTCCTTTTAAGAAACGTTTCCCTAAATATAAATGTCGCACATTGAAGTACGATAAAACTTTCACTTTATTCTATTGGAATGAAACTGATACTTTTTCGGACACAACGTGGGTTTTACATGTTATCAAAGAATACTTTTTTCTTACTTTATCTGTTAAATGTAACAAAAGAAATATAGTAAAAGTGATGTTCTTTTGTATATTTGAAAAACACCTCAGTTTAAAATGTGCATACAGTTTTAAAAATTGTAAAATAGGAACATGTAATGTTCTTCTTAATATGATTAATGAGCAAAGATAATCGACTTATTAAATTCAAATATGTCACAGCTCTACACTACACGTGTGATCCCCTAACACCCTCCAGACAATTTTGTCTTGACGTCAGTGTATAAACTGATTATATCTAACCTTTGTAATTCTTAAACTTCTGTTTCCAGTTTGTATGGGTGCAATTTAAAATTAGTGTCTTGACTTCAGACATCTGAAAGTCCTAGGATTTTAAATAATAACTTGATAATCTGCATGTGTTGGTGATATTAATATCACCACCTCGCTGTAGAATAAAACATTACATTTGATCATGTGTTTTCATAATAACTGTTTATATCCGCATTATAATTTGACATCAGATATGGGTTCGTTTGTTTTATGAACTTATAATCAAAACGAAACGCAGAAATGTGTATATATGTTTCGTAACAGACAGTCTGAAAGTTGTAGTATTTTGTGGTATAAGTCAATAATTTATTATTTTTTGTACAGATAATGAATTTTAACATAATTAAATCTAACCAATGAAAAACTATACTGTCACAGTAAACTTGTTAAATTCTTACAACAATTATAATGTTTAAGTTCATCTTTGTAAAAAGTGTAAATTATTTTGTCACAAATTAGTAAAAGCGTTACTGCATAATAAACATTTTATTTGCAATGTAATACGTTCTGTAAAATATGTTTTATAGTCATGTTTTGTATGCTTGGTAAAATGTGTATAATTGATGATTATATTACGTTAACTAGTATATCGTGTCTCTGAGAAACATTTCAGTAATAACACTGAGTAGCAAAATGTTTACTTTTTCTTGTTTCTGGGCAGAAAGTGTTATTTCCCAAATGGAAAATACCTATTTTTCTCCTCAAACTTTGCTTTTGTGACCTGAGTAATGAAATTTTCAAATTTACCCATTTTCCAGAATATTCCAGGTAAATTCAATGCTGAGTAGCTGATAGAGAATTTTCTCGAACTTACAACAATTTTACAGAACTTTGTGAAATGTTGTAGAACTTTCGAGAATTTTCAAGAACCTTTTAGAATTTTCTAGAACTTTCCATAGTAATATATATATATATATACAGAGGCTCACCACTCATCACTGGACCTCAGAAGATGTTGTTCCCACCATTGCACATAAAATTGGATCTTATGAAATAATTTATTTCATAAGCTCTTGATGAAATAGCATTAGGCCCGGCATTGTTAGGTGTTTAGGGCGCTCGCATCGTAATCTGACGGTCGCGGATTCGAGCTGAAGTCGCACCAAGCATGCTCGTCCTCTCAGCCATGGAGGAGTTATGTGATCAACCCCTCTATTTGTCTGTGAAAGAACAGAACAAGAGTTGACGGTGGGTGGTGATGACTAGCTGCCTTCCTCTAGACTTACATGGCTAAATTAGGAACGGCTAGTGCAGATAACCTTCGTGTAGCTTTCCTCGAAATTCAAAAACAAACAAACAAAGTGAAATAGCGTTAAATGTCCTTTTTAGGATTAAGTATTCTTTATGAAAATATTTACTTATAAAATTATTCAATGAATTAGACTTAACGTTCTTTTAAGGATGATTAAATTAATCAACTAATGACTAATTATCTAGATGTATTGTATGAGTCGTGGCAACCTGTCATGGCGGCCTACTAATGCGCGCGTGATGATACGTCTTTTGGTGGCAAAAACCTAATAAACCTAATAATCTCTAATGACATCTCCCTTTCGCCATCTCGACTTCCGTCCTCATGTATCATTGTGTAACGTTACTTTCGCTTACAAAATGGGAAGAGGGATAACTGTTTAAAACAGTTTCTATCATTCTTTGAACAAACGATAAAAATATATAATATGAATGTCTTTTAAGAACTATAAAGTAACTAGTGCCAAGTTAAATACTATATTAAGTGGCTTTCTTTCAGTATTTGTTTTCCACTCATTTTTTTCCTTTTTTCACTTTTACTTCTGATTGCCTACTACCAAGGTTCCTTCATAAATATGCAAACATACTGATAGGTTGTCGTTTGCTCATTACCGCGCAAACTACTCGAAGATTATCCGCGCTAGCTGTCCATTTAGGACACACCTACGGCCCTAAAGTGTGTTGCGGGATTTTCATTTGTTATTTAGTGGTGCACAGTCCAGCACGTTAACCATAGGTTAACTTGGCCCACAGCTGATAGGGAAATATAAGCACTTTAAAGTGTTATTATAATAATTCCTCGTTTCCAAACAAAACAGAAAGTACTGTACAGGTTATATCAATAGAAGAAGTAGTGGGAGAATTAATACACACACATACATATACATATATATAGATGTGTTATATATATATATATGTGTGTGTGTGTATGTATGTGCATACAGAGAGAGAGAGAAGCCAAGAAATCAAACTGATAAAAATGGGAAAATGATTATCATTAGTGCTAGTACAAATTTATATGGAAAACTTACATATATTACTTGGTTATAAAGAAGCATTACATAATATTATATTTTGATATATAAGTAATATTACACCTGATGCCTTTTTTATTAATACATTTAACAAATGCAAAAACAAATGATACTTGAAAATCCAGAAAGATTTTAGTGAAGTAAAGAGTAAAAAATGTGCCCACTCTCTTTTATGTGTATTATATGAGAAAATGTCAGTCATTATTACACCTCTTAATCAGTAGTAAATCAAATTCAATCCAACATCCGGGTGTTATCAGTGGAACAACGAAACATGAAACACCTTGACTCTGTGGTTATTTGATTTGAAACAATAGTACTCTTAAAACTGTAATAACGAAAAATACTTGAATTAACAGTATAATAAAAACTCTAAAAGAAGGTAATAAAAGTCAGAATGTTTGATGAACAAGGAATTAACGATTTTTGTTTGTTTTTATTTTCACCAAATCTCGGTATCAGAGATAAAAATACTCTACAGCAGTTAGGGTTCATTATAACAGATCTCACACCAGGTGATGGTATTCAGTTTAAATATTCTATTTATAGCAACCTAACAGGATAGGTTTCTAAAAATGGTTTCTTAGATGTTATATAGACTTGAATTATGGTGTTTACGTAACACGCGCCTTTCATTAGAAGAGGAGTCTCCCAAGATAAATCTATCTTTGAATCAATTCATTAAGGAGACTTTCCCCGAGTTCAAAACTCTCATTATCAAATCCCAAAGGTAACACATAAGGTATACTTGAATGTGCATATTTCACTTTTTATAACTAAAACTGTTGTTGAGGTCTTCCTTTATTCTCTTAAAGGGAAAGATAAATAATGGGTTGTAGCCTCTTTCTAAAAGCAATATGAATATTTAAGGTGTTTTTGGATATGGCCTAACGTGATTCGAAAATCCTTTACCTTATTAATTATTTTTCTTTACTTCGGGGCCTGCCACTCGCTGTACTCACAGTGGTATTTCTACGGATTTACAACGCTAAAATCAGCGGCTCAATTACCCTCGGTGGGCTCCGCAGTTAGCCCGATGTGGCTTTGCTATAAGAAAAAACACATACACAGACTTCGGGGTTATTCATATCTCTTTTCTTTTTTGCAACTATCTTATTTCGAGAAACTGAAAACTTATAAATTAAGAAAATATTAAAAATAAGTAAACTCATTTATTAGGAAATTCTATTCACTAAATTTGGTATAACATCTCTAACCAAAGAAATTAATACTGCGGGTACATTTGCTTACTTACATGATATCTCTACCAGAACCTGTCAAGTTTTCTTTAATTAAGCTCGTAGAAAAGAGAGAAAATATACTTCTTAACGTTCAGTTACGTATGTTCTACAGCTCAACAATGCATACGATTGTTTTGCGTCATGTAGCGTTGAAGTCGCTTTTTCTAGAACACTTGTTGAAAAACATTTATTGAAAATGAACAGTATTTGGTTTGTTTTGAATTTCACGCAAAGCTACACAAGGGCTATTTGTGCTAGCCGTCCCTAATTTAGCAGTGTAAGACGAGGGGGAAGGCAGCTAGTCCATCGCCAACTCTTTTACTAACGAATATTGGGATTGACCGTTACATTATAACGCCCCCATTACTGTCCTTGCAAGCATATTTGTTGCGACGGGGAGTCGAACGCCTTAACCACCTGGCCATGCCGGGCAAATAGTATTTGCAAACTAATAAATATGAAATGTGGAATTTTACGGAAAGCTAACACGAATTTCTTACTTCACATGTTCAATATAATGAATACACAAACATTTCTTTCTCCAGATAATGATCAGTTTTGCCTTACTGCTTTTTCTAGTGAAATACAAGTTTTATCTGAATGAAAAAAGTCGTTTGCGTATTCATTATATTAAATACGAAATACCATTTATTTCTTTCGAACCGAGATATTGAAGGACTTACACAAGGTTGGAGACGACCGTTAATTTTTTTAAAATGTTAACACTATACGATTAATCGCTAAAAATGACATTTAAGTTAAAACATTTATTATTAAAATATTTACAATATATGGTGATAATTTAGAATTATACTAATTGCACGCTTGTGTGACGAAAGTACTAAATTAAAAATCTAAACCAGTTTATGAACTCATGATAAGTTTGTTTTAATGAAGATTCCTTTAACAAGTATGAGTTTTGTCATCAGCATTGCAGGCCTCTCGAATATCAATTTGTCATTTTCTAATATAAAGCCTATCAGTAATGTTTAGCAAGACTTCAGTGAGCTAGTTCCAACGGAATTAATCCTGTTGACAGCATCAAACAAAAGAAGGATAAAGAAAGAAAAAGAATGGTCTAATCATTTTGATCAATAAAGCTGGCGGGGAAGCATTTAGTAAGGCTTGTTGTAATCGGTATCATGCTGGAAGACAGCACTGGTGCCAGCTCCACACCACAAAACATGAATAAACGCAGCACGTTCGCAGATCGATCCGTCCAAGTCAGTTTCGAGAAGCCTTTATAACCACGTGCAGTGATGGAGAAGCAATTTACTGCGAAGACCTGCGGCATTCCAAATGTGCTTCGGAGAACGATCACGTGATACACGATGAACAGAAGTGAAGGCAATATTGAGGGTATTATTTTTTTTTTTTTTTTTGTATATACCAAGCGCTTGTATAGATATAAATTTACCTATCTAAAACACGTCCTTCTATTTATTACTGACGCCTCACATTTCATTTTCTTAATCAATTTATAAGCATTCTGCAGCTAAGGTTAGCATTATGACGTCATACACATTTTTTATGCTTTTAGTTTCTAAAAGTTTCAAAAACAAATTGATTAATAAATTAATGTTTATATCAACAGGAATAGATACATTAATGACTCCATGTAAGGTATGATAATGGATTAATAGTGCTGTGAATCTACACGCATAGTATCGAATGTTTTTCTAGATATAGGGTTTTGCCACAACTGATCCAAATGTTATAATGCTACTATTGTTATGTTTATGAACATATCTATGTACTATAACGCCACGTTAAAAACATCAATCTCATATGTTTTAAGTTAAGAAAAATAAGCAGTCGAAAAACAGTAACGTTTTTGTTCTTTTCCTTATTGAAAATACAAAATATATAGAGAGCAAAAATAAAAAAGGCACAAAACTTCTTCTCCTACATACTTAAATAAAATATGAATAAAATATTAGAACGAAGTCCGTTTTAAATTTCAAAAAGTTTATCGGTTATACACAACAATATATTTGTTTATTTTTGCTCTCCACGTTTAACCATTTTTACTTGGCATCGTCAGGCGAGATAAGAGAACTAAGGGTGACAAAAATTGATTTAATGGAATAATCATCTGAGTATCTAACAATAATTGTATGTGATTAAAGCGATTGTATTATGAAGAGAATATTTATCAATAAAGCATCAGATACAAAGTCTTAAAATATGGGTTTAAGTATGGAAATTTATTCTATATATAAGATAGAAAACGACTAAAAATATACATAAATGAATACCTTTGAATTTGTCAATACTACATTTGTTGCTTTACTTATTCATTTTTATTAACAAGATTTCTAACACTTTTCGTCTGTTAATGTTATTTCTTTCTGCTGAGGACTTTATTTTGAAAGAATTACTCCTACACATGTTCAGAAACATGAAACACAAATTTTAAATGTTCTCGCAAATGAGCAGAAAGTCGTTTGTCTCATCAATACGACACTGTTTTCAATATGTAAATTATACTGCATACACATTTCATGAAGTATCATTGTGTACATACTTTTACCAGAGAACTTTGTCAATTTTTTTATTGTATTCTCAACACGATTAATACAGGTAGTAGCAATTTAATTAAAATAATGCATAGAACAATGTTTTGACCTTCTTACATTATCTTCAAGTTAACAAAGAATCTTGAGAATACATCTTTATTTCAAGTGAGTTTTTCGTTATCACAAATTTATTATTGTCATTTTTTCAAGAGCTCGAAGTGGAAATTCACTATAACAATCTGAAGTAACTTTAGCCACTGCAACCAGGACTCAACGAAAATAAAGTTATTTCTTTTTGACAATCACAAAAATCTAGAGGTTGACTTTGACACTATTGAAATACAAAGCTGCTAACTTACAAAAACACAGTAGATAAACGTGTGCAGTAAGGACTTCAAACTAACTTTAATGAATAACACAATACATATATTAAAAATTGAATAAAGAAAGAAATCGGGGAAAAAGTAACCATACACTTAAATAACACCTCTTTCCAACATCATATTTGTATTGAAACTACAAAATCATTAACATAACAACATATAGTAATAATCAGCAATAATACTATTAACCGACATTTCGTAAGCTAACTTGTTAACCGTCAATGTAGGGATTTTATTCACTTATTAAACCACGAAATTACAAATCAGGTGATCGCAATTTATAATTTATACAGTCTTGTGAAAAATACTTACATCATTTGCATACTTCTGTGCAGCATTAATTATTTCTGTACGTCACCGCTCGGGGAGACTGATGTCAGTTTCATAATACATGCATATTTACTCACACGTGATCAGAAGATAAATCTGCTGTAAATGTAAATAAAAATTCATAGATAAACTAAACAATAGGAGGAAATATTAAATGAACGGTAGCGAAAACCATAACCATATAACAAGGGAATTCACTATCTTACAATACTTTAATGTCAGTTTAACAATCTCTTGATTGTTTGAGATTTTTATAGCATGAGAAAAATTTTGAAAGAAAGGCAAGACACGAAAAATGGATATCCACGTATGATTATTTTTATATCAGTCTATGACTTGATATTAGAAGGAAGAAATTACGTGATTAACAACAATACGAGAGAGTTTATTTTTCTACACAAAATTCAAACTTGAGGATAACATTTTCTTTCTTTTTTATAACATATCAAGGTTGGAGCTTATTATTTTATTTATACAAACAGCAGTTTTAATATACCTAACTTTTGGCATTGTTCAAAAAGGGAAATCCACAGAATACAAAATCTAGTGTGTCAAGTCTTGCAACATACAGAGGTTTGAAGACTTGTGTTTGGCTTTTTAAGAAGAATATTTTAGAATTATAGTTTATCTCAGCGTGTCTTATGTTTCGGTGTGTCTGATTTAGATTAGATAAAAAGTTGTAAATTATCGAAAGCTAATAAAACATTATCAACAGACATTAAAATATACCATTAACAGATGAAAAATAAAAAGAGGCATTTTTAATTAAAAAACAAAACCCCATTAATAACAAACAGAGTAAAATGGTGTTCATTTATATCTTTTTCTCACTCGCTCTTATATGTAAAACAAATGTCTATACTTAAGCTGAGGCCTTAAAGCTTTACTTTCAAGTTTATATATATTTGACAGCTCATTAATAAATAATTAATTATGCAATTGTTGAATTATATGTATTATTACTGTCACACTAACGTGATTCTTTTATTTTAAAATAAATTCTGTTAGCCTTAGTTCTTGTATCTTACCCGATGATGGTAAACTTTGCAAAATAGTTTGACAACGTAAATAAATATTTTATTTGAAAAATCTTATCTTATTTTTAGGAACTTTATTACAGATATTAAAATTGTTAATGTAGGTTTTTCATAATTTTAAAGATGAGGTATTTTTCCCAGCCACTAGGATAAAATTGATTATCTAAGGTTCTAGAGGTAAGTATGAAACAAAGGAATGGTGTGATATCTACATTAGTAACTTTTTTTTTAAACCAGGGTTCGAATCCCCCTTCAGGCAGAATCTTAGTTTTAATTACTCTTAGATTATTAATATAAGTAAAAAATAGTAATATGTGATTAAAGCATTTTACCTGCACACAAACAGCCAAGTTACCATAAGAGGTTCAGCCATATAAAGATTAAAAAAAAAAAGAGGTTTGATTTATATGAAAGGACAAACACTGTTAAACTGTAATGTAAATGTGGGAAGATTGAGTAAAACTTTCTTCTTCTTTTCAGTGCAACTAGAACGATCAGCAATCTGAATACATAATAGAGTTTGGTTTGTTTTGAATTTCGCGCAAAGCTACTTGAGGACTATCTGCGCTAGCCATTACTAATTTTGCTGTGTAAGACTAGAAGGAAAGCAACTAGTCATCACTACCAACCGACAACTCTTTTACCAACGAATAGTGAGATTGGCCGTCACGATATATTATCCTCACGGCATGTTCGGTATGATAGTGATTCGAACCCGCGAGCCTCGGATTACAAATCGAGTGCCTTAACCACCTAGTCACGCTGGGCCATTTCTTATTTAAAGAGATAATAGGAGAAACATTAGACAGAGTCAAATATAACAAGTATGCTTGTTTAGAGAAATAAAGAAAGTTGTACGATTTATCAAGTCTTTACTCTTCTGGAACTTTCATTTACACTTACTTACTCTTTATTATTTACAGCAGACAACTTCATAACTGTTACAGCATTATTTGGGGCTAACTTCAAAACGAACAAAGCATTTTTCAGAGCTAACTTTGTAATCTTCACAGTTTGATTTTTAGCTGAGCTAACTTCATACCTATAAATGTTAATTAGGGCTAGCTTTAAATCTGCCTCAAAATTATTTGTAGCTAATTTCATGACTGTCACACCATTATCTGGGACAAGCTTCAAAACTGTCGCTGCATTTTCTGTGTTAACTTAAAAACTTAATATTTTTATTTTAATCTTTCTTCATAGGTTTCACAGCATTAGTTAGAGCAAATTTTCTAACTGTCAGAGTATTATTTTGTGCTAACGTCATGCTTGTTAATATTAAATGTCGCACCAATATGTAGGTTATTTTCATAACTGCCAATATTATTTCGAGCTAACTTTATAACTGTTAGTGTTATTTGTGTTAACTTCATGACTCTCAGAGCATTATTTAGAAATAATATCATAACAGTTAAAGTTATGTATACATGAGTACCATGAAAATTATTCTAATACTATACATCAGATTTATTTCCAATTCATATTATTACTTGCAGAAAAATACCTGACCATTAAAAACAGGCTTAACAGCATTTTATTAGTAAACAAGTTGGCAACTAATAATAATCATTTCATATTGTTATTGCATAGCTGCCTACATCAAAGTCAATACTCTTCACTAGAAAAAAATAAAACTCAGTACAAATGGAGATGTGTGCGAACTGTGTGGTAAAAGGACTGGTGTGATGATGGTGATTTACTATTTGTTAAAAGTATATAAATCTCAATATATAAACTTTGGTTATTTGAATTAAATTACAAGATGTGACTTAACTAACTCATTGGAAAGTGGCTTCTTTTTTAATCTCAACTTTTACGTATTGTGCATTAATAGAAATGTTCAAAGATTCGAAATTGAGGATGGTACTACTAACACTTTAAAATCATTTATTTAATATCACCTTCGAAGCAGATGTGAAAACAGTTTGCAGCTGAATAGCGTGTTACTTGATCTCTGAGTTTTGTTCCTCAGATTTGAAATAACAGAAGTGAAGTGAAAAGCATGTTATTAAAAAACTTAATATAGTTATCCGCTCCTGGTGATAGAAAAAAAAGGACATTATAGAGCTTTATTCACTACAGTGACTAGAATGTTATCTGCTAAACCACATTTGGTTGATGTTTGAACGTTACTTAAGTGCATATAATACAACATAATCACTCAAACGCTCACAAATACAACTTTGAAAAGAAACCGTGAACTTGTCTGTTTGTTTTTTTACGACTTATCAGGTCTTTCCAAATGAAATCCCAAAAAAGCCATTCTTCATAGCATTGATAACAAGACGAAAAGAATGAGATATATTATACATGGAAAATAATAAAATATTCCAAGTAAAGTTCTAACAATGAAAAAAATATATTAAATTATTAAACAATAATTCAAGTGATTATTAGTTATGCTAGTCGTTGTTAGGTCGAAGTCAGTTGGTAAGCATTAGTAGCTGGAAAGGCCTGTTAGTTAATGAACAGTTAGCAAAAACTTTTCTAGTTGTGAATGGCTGTTTGTAATTCATATCTTTAGTTTCATGGTTGTTTCGTAAATAGTCCAGTTTCATGTCACTATCTGTAAATAAGAACAGATATGTTATACTGTTGCTGTGCTGTCATGTTTTTGTGTCTAATTTGAAATTTTAAACTTGCATCGTTTTTATATCATTAATCCTATAATACATATGTACTTACATAAAGGTTCCTACCTTTATCTTATAATAACACCTATCGAAAGCTTAATGCAGCTTTGGTAATTGAAAGCATCATTACTAATTAGTAACTTATTCAATTTTGTTTTATTAATTTAGTATATTTAATTTTTACGTTAAAAATAACAATGTTGAAATTAATCAACTGTTTATTAAAAAAAGAAGTATTCTACTTTGTATTCATATTTAAAGCTTTTTATTCGAGTTGTAAATAATATAGAATTATTGCAAGTTATGTTACTTTGTTTTTGATTTAATGAAGTATGAATTTTATTTGCAACATGGCATTTCTGTGTCTATTGGTAGATATTGTAGAGCTCAAAAATGGATGAAAATGTTCAATGCTTAGTGACTCGAAGACACTTAAAACTATCGTCAATCTTCGTCAAAAAAGAATAAGTTGTAAATGTTTGTGTAATCTTCTCTTTATTCCGCGGACTCTGTATTCATAGAGAATGTACAGTGATAAATATTTCTTATAACAAGAGTAAGAAGGGTTAACAGATTTTAGGTGACTGTAAGGAAATTCTTATCTCTTCAATGTAAAGGGTGTATAACTAATTATACAAGATATTCTTGTTTTATCCTTAATACTTCAGCAGTTGTTGCTTCTAGTCTGGTTTTCTGTTCTCTCATCATTGTTCAACATTTATTCGGAGCTTGCACATTTCAGTCTTTTAATGTTTCTTTCTTCACTTCACTTAAATTATCACTGTGTTCTATATTGTTTGCTGTTATTATCACTTTCAATAATTGACGAATCAGTCAGCTCATTTTTTCTGTTTTATTTTTAAATATTACCTTATTCCCAAGTTTGTCTAGCCTTCACTAATTTTCTTAACAGATTTGAGTAATGCATAATTTAATTTAATAATTTCTCATGAATAAGTAAGGATTTAATCACTTTTTAGCACTAACTTTCTATCATAACTTGTTAAGACCGTCAAATGTTTACAGAATAAGTGCCGCTAATTTGTGTTGCTTTGATGCAACAGTATGTTTATTAATATGATTACTTAACATGTTGTTTTCATTATTAAACTGATCAATTTCCAGGTACTAACTATTTACTTTTCAAGCATTTCTCTTCAAGTTTTTTTCACATGTTGAGTGAATATTAAAATGTTCACTATTCTGATCTATCCCTGGGTAAATATTGAGTTTCTTCCTTTCATTATAGCCTTATGTGCTGATATTTGTAAACTGGACTCTAATTCTTTGAATAATTTCCTTATTTGAAATCAATCATCTTATTGTTTAATTTTTTTAACTATGTATCTAGTTTTGCTTCTAAAACTTATAAAGAAAAGCATTGTCCATGTGTAAAATAATTTATCGTTAATTTTAATAACTGTTACCTTCACTTTAATCATTCTTGCCTGATAATCAAACTCTAATCGAGGACATACTATAGATTGGACTACCTTATTTTTAATAATAAATAGTCAAGTATCACGAATTTAGGTTCTATAAAAATAAAACCATTGTGGTGTAATTATTCGTTTTTCATATAATTCTAATACCTTGCATTGCTACAAATATGTTGGTACCGAAAAAATATTCCTGATTTTAAATCGCGTATTTTGGACAGTCCTTTAATACATTTTTACTACAGTTTTCAGTCATTTATTAATAAACAAATTGATCAATAGAATTAGCTATAAAGAGATCCGCAGATTTTATTGTCAGTGCAAAAGAATTATTTAATGGTATTGGTAATGAAGGTATATTACATAATTTAAACAATGTATCAGTTTCAGAATGTTTTCAACAGCTGCAGTTTTAAATTACACCCATGTTTTATACATGTAAGTTTTATCAATATTATCAAGCTGCAAATGTAATTAAGGTTCCTTCACTTTCACCTAATGTTCTCTCTAATTTACTAGGAGGTTACAAGTAGGAACTCGATTTCTTATCAGCCGTTATGTTGAGTGATTGAACTTATCTAATTCTGTCCTATTATTCTCCCAATAAATGTTAACCGTTGTAGATTATTCTGAACTCTAGTTTTAAAAATATCATCTCAGTCGTACTTTATTATTCGTTTTGTTCTATTATAACACATTAAATTATTAGTTATGAGTCTGATACTTTTTTAACCTCCTAATAAATGTGCTTCTAATGTCTAGTTTATTAATTCATTATGTTAACTTGTTCGAGTAGTAAATGTATAATTTCCTACAATATGTATTTTTATAAGCTACTTTTTGTTTAACTCTTTTCAGATAGTTTTTTTTATCGAGGTACTTAACAATAATTTTGTAAGAGTTCCTCTAACATTAAATAATTATCTTTTTTGAGTACTTTTCTCTGGAACAAAAAACATTGTTTTTAATGTTATTTTCCACTTAATCAGTAATGTCGAGAAACCCACTTGTTGAGAATTTTATATGCAAAAACGGCTCGTTTGGGTTGAGAAAATATTTCAAATAGTTTCCTTTATAGTTATTGTATAACTAAATTCGTTAGACTCGTTTTTATGATTATTTTAAAAGAAACTTTCCGTAATTTAGCCAATTTCTTAGTGTTTACTATTACCTTATCCCCTAACTTATATTCTGTAATTTTGCATTTTTCATCTAACACTATGTGCATTTTCTGTAACATTTATGCTGTATAATCCTCGTCTAATGCGTAATTGGTTCTTTTAACTCAAGACAGCTGAAGGTTAACCTGAAGATGACTTAAGAAGGTCGTGATGCTGTTCTCTACTTTATTGTAATAAAAGTTTTAGTACCAATACTAGCCGTCTTGAGATACATTTTTACTTCAAGTGTGTTTCTCGTCATCATGAATAATTGGTTTTTTACAATAGAAAGATAACATATTTTTCTGTAATAAAAAGAATAGGTTTGGTTTGAATTTCGCTCAAAACTACACAAAGGATATCTGCGCTAGCCATCCCTAATTTTGCAGTGTAAAACTAGAGGGAAGGCAGCTAGCTAATCATTATCATTCACGCCACCTCTTGAGCTACTCTTTTACCAAAGAATAGTGGGATTGTTAATAATATTATAACGCCTCTATGGCTGAAAGCGCGAGTATGTTTGGTGTGGCGGGAATTCAAACCCACAACCCTCGGATTATGAGTCGAATGCCTTAACCACCAATCCATGCCGGGCCTTAATAAAAAGAAAGGACTTTCTTGTGTTGATTTCGTTTGCTGTGCTTTATAAGCTAATTATAACAGTGGAGCCTGTTTATCTCATGTTTTATGATTTACTTTAAAATATTGTGATAACATGCCTGAAATGTTCTCTTGAAGTTTTTTTCTACTCTATTAGCAGAGTATGCACTCATTTCTCTTTTCGGTACATCAATTATATGCAAAGTTCTTTCATTCATTTTTAAATGAAATTTGTACCTCTATGTTTTAATATATGCTGTGGCATTTCTATTGAGTTACATTTTGATTTACAAATACATTGCCTGCTTTTCGATCTAGTGATCAGATTACTGCTGGAAATCCAGTTAATTTGTCTGCAGTAAATAATATGTATTTAATTACTGAATATAATGCTCGTAATAGGCCTAAAATATATATGATTATCATTTGAACTGGATGATTAAACTTGGCATTATTTGTAAGAAATACAATCCCTACTTTTCTTCTTAAAAGCATTCTGATTGCCTAAAGCGGTAAAGATTAAAAAGCTGATGTTAAATCAATTTTTTTAATAACTGAGCTAACCTCCAAACATTAATTATGACTCGGTTTTTAGTCACAACGTTTGCAATACGGCGCATACATACGGTATATCTAATGCCTATTTCTTCTGTTATTTCGGGCTTGGTGGTTAAGACGCTTGGCTCGCAATCTGAAGGTTACGGATCGTAATTCCGGTCTCGCCAAACACGCCGCCTTTCCAATCATGAGGATGTTATAATATGACTGTCAATCACACTATTCGTTGGTAAAACAGTAGCTCAAATGTTATCGGTGGGTGGTGATGATTAGCTGCCTTATCTCTAGTCTTACATTGCTAAAATAGGGACAGGTAGTGTAGATATCCCTTGTGTAGCTCCGCACGAAATTGAAAACAAACCTGTTCATATTTTTTCGTATTAACGTTTATATGATGATTCGAACGATCCGATTTTGGAAGTATTATTATCCTGACATTCAATAAATGTCATCAAAAGACATTATATTAATAACTTGAGAGAAATTTGTTGAATTGTGTAAATGATCCAAACGTACTCGGTTATATTTGTGTTAAACTTTTGTTGAGTCTCAGATTGGGAAATTTACTTCGGATGAACAGTTCGAAAGAACAATGAGGAAAGTTGAAAAGAAGCGTTTATTGTTTTTAAAAATGTTATCAAAAATTTGTTGGGAAGTAACAAAGACCCAAATTACGAAAATTTTGTCAATAACCTGTTTAACAAGTTCAAAGAGTTAGGTTGCAATATAAGCTTGAAAGTTAATTTCTTATGCTCACATATTGATTATTTCATTGAAAATCTCAGTGCCATCAACAAAGAACAAGGGAAAATTTCATCAGATATCAGAAAAATAGAGAGCAGCGATCAGAGATGGTGAAATATCATTATAATGGCTGATTACTTCTGGTAGTTGAAAGATGCTCCAAACACTATGAGTCCTGCATGGACAGGCTGTTAGAGCGATTGTCGCGAGTTAGAATCATCGTCCCATCAAACATACTTGCCCTTTCAACTGTTGGGACTTTATAATATTATGGTCAGTTGAACTAGTCGTTGATAAAAGAGCAACCCAAGAGTTAGTGTTGGGTGGTAATGACTAAATGCTTCCCCTTTAGTCTTTCATTGTTAAATTAGGGACAGCTATCGAAGATAATTCTCGTGTACCTTTGTGCACAATTAAAAAAAATCATCGTAATATATAAAATAAAGACCACAACAAGTAGTTTTGAGACTAAAGGTCGTAGAATTCATAAAATAAATCTGGATGAATGAGCATACATATTCTTTTAACACCAACGTTTTTCCTCTTTCTTATTAATAAAAATATTCATTGTGATAAACAAAATAATAATTGGACCCAAGCCACAATTTTTTTCTGACCAATTTTTAAAAAAATGCTTAAATGATAGAAAAAGAAAAAAAGAATGTCATTTTCGAAATCTGTAGCTAAATTATAGCAAATCCGTTAGTGAAACTAAAATAACTTTTATGAAGTTGAAATTCACGGACATGTATTATACCATGTCACGAAAATTGCTAGAACAACAAATTATTTGTTTCATGGCACACAACAGTTGAGACTGCCAACAATTTAGATGTTATAAAATATATTCGTGTTTGTATCAGTCAGATAAAATATATTTTTGTTACCGTTAATATTTAAACCCTTAGTTTCCTTTACAGTGTCTGTGACATTTGATCAAGATCCATTGTGACCAACATTTTGACGTCAACAAAGTTTACTATACTGGCTAAGCCTCTTTTAAAAAAAAACACACGTATTTTTTCAAAATATTATTCATCGGAACGTGTGTGTGTTTTCTTAGAGCAAAGCCACATCAAAATATCTCTTTAAGTCCACCGAAAGGAATCAAACTTTTGATTTTAGCGTTGTCAGTCCACGGAGTTACTTCTGTACCAGCGGGGGACATTATTCGTCGAAAGAGAATTGAAATATGTATTTTTTTTCTATAAAATAATATACTTTTCCATAAATAACATGTTATATAAAAAGTGCACAAATAAACATCGAGTTAAAACGGAAAAAACACTGAACATCATGTTAAATGTTATAACTGAAAAGCACAAAATATTGTAGCAAAAGTGGTTTATATACATTTGAAAACAACAAAAGAACAGTACTACTTATATTTTTTAATACTGCATATGTGTTAACATCCAGAAGCTAAGGTATTTTAATTAATCATTGAAAGCCATAGACGTGCAGAATTTACTCATCCCTCCATAAAATACTGAAATTGCTTTTTAATATTATTTAACTCCTTTATCGTTAGTAATTGAAGGGCATTGTGAACTAGTTACATCATTTCATTTAGTTTTGCACTTGATTGTGCCATGGCCGACCTGAACCACTTTTCTGTCTGTGCCTGTTCTTTGTATGCGTTTTACGATTTGTAGTACGTTCTGGAGGGATTTACACATTTTGGTAAAAGAAAAGTTTAAAGCAAGCGACCACTATTCTCCAAATATTTATATATATATATGAGAACTTTTTTTTTTAAATGAATGTTTAGCCTTTGCATCTTCAACGGGGTTAGTATAGTAGTATACGTAACTGTTTGATATTAATATATTCGGCACACTCTGTTCGTTGGTAAAAGAGTAGCTCAAGAGTTGGCTGTGGGTGACGAGGGCTAGCTGCCTTCCCTCTAGTCTTACAGTGTTAAATTAGGGACGGCTAGCGCAGATAGCTCTCGGTAGCTTTGCGCGAAATTCTAATAAAAAAAATGGTTACTGATGCGATCGACTATGTTGCGTCGCCATAGCACTCGTGGAAAGTATGCTGTGAGATACACCAGATATCTGATTGTGATAAGGTGGAAACAAAATCACATACAGTTAAAATACGAATCAGTCATACATATAGAATCCTAAATTTAAAAAGTCTACTGACTCTTGAGAGAGAATGAGGACTAATGTAATCTTAATATGAAAACAAGGTAAAATAAGAGGACTATTTTTGAAACACCTCTAACTTCACGTAATTAACACATGTCAGAAGTTAAAAAGTGTATTATTTACGTTACCAATTTACTTTAAATTATTTTCTTCGTTACGAACTGACGTTTGCTATCGTCTCACGAGAAGTAGCATACAGGTTTCAAGGTTTTCTTACATTGACGACATTGTAAATAAAACTTGTGCCATCATTTTGATGTAGCCACTTTAGCGTTATACGTTAGTATTGTACATATTTACTCTCATTTATTTCTCATAAAAGATAAAAACTAGACATGTTCGAAGTGGAAGAAAAGGGTTCGTTCACTGGTAGGCGCATGACACGTAGCTGCGATAAAGTGATCACGTGATACTTACATCGTCTTTCTTCGTCTCGCAGTCCTTGTGAAGCAAGAACGAGCGCTGAAGTACCCTGTGAGTGAGTCACATCATATCTTCCTTGGATATCGAAAAACAGCTAGATTTGTACGCTCGACAAGACAGAAGAAAAACGATGAAGCTGTTGGACGAAGCTCGAGCTTTCAGCTGGCCAGAGGTTCTTCAACACGTGGGAGAAGTGCGCAATATTGCTTGCCGCCAGTTCATCTACCAATACGAACAACATAAACAAAGGGAAGGTGATCCGTTTAAATGGGGAGATGAGGTAAGTTTGAAATTAAAAATAATTTGTTTTTCTTAACCATGGAACATCGATGAAACACGAGAGAACAATAAATGCTGAGAATTCTACCAAAATATGTCACCGATTTCCTCTACTGAAAGATATCTATAATGTAATAAATAAGTCAGTAACTATGCCTAGGTTTTTATATTTACGTTGGTACCGATGCAAGGGTTTGTAACTCTTGTCTATGTTTAAAGCCATGTCCCGATAATATGTATTTCTTTGGGTAGTAGTATATGTGAGAAAAGACTTAACATGTTAAGTTTGATATAAAACAAAAGTGTGAAAATATTTATATGATGTCTAACTAACACCCGAATGAAACAGAGGAATGTTTATATTCAGCTAATTAGCTACGCGAATTTGTAAAATGTATTACTTAGAGCAATCATGACGCTTTGAAGTCTTGAAAGTAAGATACTGTTGGTATAAGAAGACTTAAGGGTGGTATATATAGTTATTGTAAAATGACATTCTGGAAAATATCCAGTTTGTGTAAGAAAGATTGAGGTTAGCATAAAGTTAACTTAAGATGATATCATGATAACTTGAAAAGCTTGAAGATTGTATATATTTACCTTGAAAGTGACATAGTTTATTTAAGCTGATGTATACGTAGACTGTAGGTGATATATAATTGTCTTGAATGTGACACAATTATATAAAAAGTGTTATATCTTTTTATTGTGATGTATAAGTAGCTAGGTGTTATATAGATACATTGAAGGTGATATACAATAAGCTAGGTGGTGATATGTAGTTAACTCGAATATGATGTACGGTTAACTTTTATGTGATGTATAGGAAACTTGACGGTGATGTACAGTTAGTAGCTCTAGAGGATGAATTATCATCTTCAATATGGTGTATAGTTTGATTGAAGGCAGTAAATAGTTATCTTCAAAGTGATATATATTTATCTTTAGTTGATGTATGGTTAGTTTAAATGTGATGTATTGTTACCTTGAAGAATATTGTATGGTTATCTAGAACCTGATTTATAGATATTTTCAAAATGATGTATAGTTAAACTGAAGGCGACGTTCTGGTATCCTGAAGTTCGCGTATCTGGAAGACGATGTGTTTCCTGAAGGTGATAAATGTATAGTTTTGGCCAAAATGTTTGCGTTCTGGTTTATATTGAAATGGTTATCTATATGCGTGCAGTAGTTACTGAGTGAATAGATCAGATCAGATAGCATATTTTTGGACAAACAAGTACGAGTTATTCTTCTCTGTATAAGTTGTTTTGAGTATTTGTTCGTCAAAACACACAAACACACCTGCTTTGTGTAAAATTGTGTACTTTTGATATAATGTTTTCTCGAAATAGATCAACACTTTCTTCAGGCAATTTCTAAGTATTTTGTGTGGAGCGATGCCTCGCCATGTGCCAGAAGTTGTAAGGTGTCAAATTGGTTCACTGTTCAGAAATGAAGCAAAAAGATAATGCCACAACAGTAGGGCACCCTTAGTGTACTCTATCCAGAATTCCAAAATATTATCGAACTGCAAGAAATGTTGTTCAAGGAAAGTCTACTCATAGACGCTGAAAACCAAAATGACCCTACTTTTTATTAGATTAACACATCAAGGCAAAAAGAAGTCTTGCAACGCTTAACAACAGGATTAGAATGAACACATTCTTTCCAGAGTATCCAGAAGAACAGCAAATAGGATTGGTTGATTGGGTGGTTTGGTGCTTCATCTGCGCCAGCGAATAGGAAACTGACCTAATAAGGTAATTTTGCAAACCGATATTAACCAGAATTCGCTACCATCACTGTACTATTTTAACATGTTTAATGTTACGAAACTCAGTATTCAAAAGACGTAACAACGTTAAAACTTGTGGCCCTCGTAGAATGTTACAAAATGGCGAGAGCTATGGAACGAAGGGAATTTTGTCCGTCGCATGAAAAATATGAAATTCAAACAATGAGTGTTACGATCCGTGGGACAACAAGCAAAAATATCGAGGTATAACGTTTCCCACAACAACAAAAAGAGCTAACACCCGATAATTTTATTTTCTTATATCGGTGCCAGGCTGATAGACTACCGATATAACAACATAAGGTTTCTACAAGAAAAAATTGCCTCAGATTTCTATGTATGGACCAGATGGAAATTCAATGATATTCTTATGGAGATTATATAAAATAATTGTGAAAAAACTTGTTCAAAGTAGGTAGTTGTGGTTACATTTGTACGTGTACATGTTGTATGCCATCATGGTGTTGTCATTATAAGATGGAGGCTGGACCAACTACTGTCATTGTAGTTTTGACACCTGAAGGACAAACTAGCCATCAAGTAGGATTATATGAATATTGCTGATTTTTGAAATTTGGCATATAAAGGTGAATCATAAATATTACTGTAGTGGAAAGAGCATTAATTAAAGATATTGCAGTGTATAACTACCTATACCAAGGCTGTTGAGGAGGAACAATGCATAAAGTCATACAAGGTTGTAAAACAAGCATGTGAAAACGAATTAATCATTGTTGAGTTGTCAGTTGTCAAAGAAATTTCAGTGTTCGTTAGTCTATGCCAATGTAACAGTGATGTTGCCTTTTATCACGTTGGATCTCATCAAACTGTTGAAAGGGTTGATGTTCAATTTTTTAAAATCAGAGCTTATAACAAAGCGTAAACCCGCATAAACGCTGCCACCTATTAAAGTTCTAGACAATTCTCAACACTCCTACCTCATAGGAGTCAAGATTGTAATCTCAGCAGAAAATCTCCTGAAAGAATTAATTAACAAAATAAAATCAGTGAAAAAGGGAGCTGCAGTTCAGGATTGAGTTTAGAACACACCTAAAGATAGACAGCTGTATCAAAGCTTCTAGCCAAATCACCACTAGAGTATTCCTTAATGCAAAATCTAATTTACCTGGATCCACGAAAGGTGGTGAGATAAGTCTTCAAAGGATAACACACGTTTCTTTTCTTCACTTTCACTAATTAAAACATCAGTGATAAAAAATATTTCGTTTATCTGACTATAAATAATTAGAAAAAATGTTCAGGCAATCCTTCGACAAACTAAATGTCGGAAACATATTGCATACATTTTGTTTTTAGGGGTTAACATTCATTGTAAAACCACACAATATTTTCATAAAATATGACAAGTAACATCACGATGATGAGTCAAAACTTTGTTTATAAACTGAATTTTACTGTTTCCTGTTGGACCTAGTATTAAACATTTAAATTATGCTGTAGACAACTATCAATCTCGACCTATAATAAGAAATAAATAAAACTATTGAACCTGTAAATAGAAAACAAAATATTCCATGGCTGAACACTCTTGGTACCTGTCTCCAAAGTAGTGTACATGTACACAAATAAAGTATTATAAACCAGACTTTGTAGTATCGTGTTACTACTATTTCTTGTAATAACTCCTCAGACTCTTCCTCTTTTCTGATGTGAGTCGTAGATAATATCATTTGAAGAACGTTCGTGCACAACAATAGGCCTGTATAACACTGTGCTTTATGCAGATACACAGAAAATCATAGTTGTGACGTTTTGTCGTATGCTGCAACAAAAGAGATAAGTGTTTCTATTTGTTTTATTTAGTTTATATAATAGAAAACTTGTAAAGTTTACATATGTGAATACACTGTTATATATTTAAGTCATTTGTTTCGGAATAAACGTTTGAGAAATCATTAGTGTCACTGTATTTTGTTGGAATGAGTTTTCCCAATAGAGTTGAATAACTAATCGTGAAATCAGACATAAGAATGAAAGCAGGGCTATATAGTCTGTGACAAATTAAATATTATTATACTACTTATTTTAGGTTGGGCAGAAATATCTAGTGTTTGAATGCTTTAGGTTAACATGAAAAATAATCCTTTTCAAGATGTATAATTACAATATAAACCATATTTAGTCATAAAAGTAAACCATAAAGTTGAAAAGTTGAATATTACAGCTGGTTGTGTAAAATACATATGTTATTTATGAAGAGTTTGAATATTGTATTTATCAAACGATAATTTGCTTAGGAAAGTTACATTAGGCTAACCTCTGTGTCCACCATGAGGAAACGAACGTTGCATTTTAACAGTGCAAATCTGCTTCCTCACGTGATTACTTTAAGCAGTAGAAATAGTCCTTTTTAGGACTACTTAGATTTTAAATTACAAAGTCACATATGTATTTAGCAAAAAATTTGTCGTTTTCAAAACTAACTTGTAATTAAATTAATTTTTAAATAGTCAGATGCCGTGACACAAAATATTAATTTTTACTTTTACAAATTGAATACAACAGTCCATTTTCGTTCAGACTTAAAAGTTTAGTTCGTCTTTTGTATATGATATATATATATATCTAAATTTTAATGCCTTATGTTAACATGAAGAATCGTTTAATTCGACATTAAACTAGTAATAGAAGAGTCATTTGTGTAAATCACGAAATATGTTTTATACAGCATAACAAACATGAAGTAATTTTTGCCAAATTCCTTTAGATTTGTGTCTGATGCCTCGCAAGACGAAACTCGACTGACCTTAGAAAGCTGTTTGATAAAACATAATATTATTGTCGCCATATTTATGTGGATTAAAACCTTTTTATATAGAATTAATTAACTGTAATCTAAAGTAGTGTATAGATAGGAGTATGATGCACAGAATAATTATTTACAAATTGAATACTTTGGATTAACATAAAAAAACTTTTTTTTACAGAACTGTTGTATGTTGTAATTTAAACTAATATATGTACAATCAATGAGCAAGTCTCGAAAATATTCTACACAAATAGTCAAAATATAATAAAAGAGAATAATTATCTTACTTATTCAGACACTTTCTTTCTGATACGAATTAAATGCACGCCCGTTTTCGTTGAAGCATACAACTTTAGTTAATGTTATTACATGATATATATAAATATATCTAGAGCATGAATGTGCTAATGTTGAAAACAGTCTCCATTTAGATTGTAAAATTCTTTTATGTATTCAGAAATTTTGATTATTGTTGTTATTCGCTTCGCTTCTTCTTTACGTATGTTCTTGGGTATGTTGAAAATTTTATACCGAAGAGGGTCAGGTGCAAAAAAACATCTTCCTCCATCCATAACTTCAGTTCCCATCCACTACTATGTTGAAGTTGTAGTGCTTGAAGGTCAGAGAAACCCATACACACATTATTGATGGGTTTGGTTTGTTTGATTTGAATTTCGCGCAAAGCTACACAAGAGCTATCTGCACTAGCCGTCGCTAATTTAGCAGTGCAAGACTAGAAGGAAAGCAACTAGTCATCACCATTCACCGACAGCTTTTGGGCTACCTTTTAACCAACGAATAGTGGGATAAACTGCCATATTATAACGCCTCCACGACTAAGAGGGCGAGCACGTTTGGTGGGATGGGGATTCGAACCCGCAACCTTCAGATTAGTTATTGATTAGAAACGATAAAGTTAACCCTAACAGTAACATGAAAACTAACAGCGTGTTAAAAACTATAGCAATATATTTGTATAACATGACCAAGAAGAACTACACCCCCATCAGTAGCACAGCAGAGTGCCTGCGGACTTGCAATGCTGAAAACCGATAGTCCATTACGTTGAGGTTTCAATACGATACTATGTTATAATCTCATGTTGTTTCTAACTGTCGTGCTTTCTTTTATAGCCAGGGCATAATACAGATAGATTTGGCGTCTGTCCTGTGAGTTTTCTGCGGGTACTCCGGTTACATTCACAATTAAATTCACAGACTATTGGACTCAATAATCCAACACTTCACCCCTTCCGAAACAGTCCTCCGTCTCTCCATGGCTTTCGTCTAAAGACATGAGTTTGATATCAGTACTTTTAAACATTAGCTATAGTTAAATTAAAATAAGTAATACTTGGAAATGGTCATCCACATCTTTGCATCACATCAACTGAAATTATAATCAGCTCAGTGGAAAAGAAGTCCTTCAATGTCAAGATCCTGGTTGGGAATAGCTAGCACCTCTCATATTCCCTCAAGTTAAATTCCTTCCACGTTTTTTTGTTGTTGTTTTCCCAGTACACTCCGCTTTCCCACTGAGGAGGCTGGTTTTAGGTTCGAATAGGTTTCTAAATACTAACGCGTTTGTTTACTCTTTTTCTTATACAAGTTTAAAGGCGGCTTACATTCGGTGTACTGGTATACGAATTATTCTTTTATCCACATACTTTAATATTTTGCTTAATCTAGTTCTCTATACATGTTTCTGATTTGTTTGTTTTTAAACGTAAATATTTCCTTTGTTTGTTTGCAATTCTGTCTCTGTGAGTGTTTTCTTATAGCAAAGCCACATTGGCCATTTGCTGGGTCTACCGAGGGGAATCCAACTTCTGGTGTTAACCTTGTGAATCCGTAGACTTACCACTGTACTAGCGAGGGGATTATCTCAGTAGGAGACTTGTTTGTAACTACAAACACAAAGCTACAGTATAGGCTATGTGTGTTATGCCCAACGTGAGTATTAAAACCCGATTCCATTTAGCTATATAAGAATTACTACCGTTCTGTCGGGGTACAAGAGTAAAACTACACAAGGGGTTTTCTGCAATGATCATCGTGTGTTTTAGTATCGATTTTTATAGTTATGAGGTCTCACACTTACTTCTGAGCCACTATATGCTAAAAAAAATTTATAGATGAGAGCAAACAAAATATAAACCCCAACATGTATTATAGACACTGATTAATTATATTGATATGGAATACACTGTCAAATACGGTAACAACTTCTAATTATATGTGTTAGAATTGTCTTAACAGCGTGATCTCAATATAAGATCAAAGCGAGGCTACACTGAACGTTCTCCTTCTTGTTTCATATAACATTTAACAACACCTGTCGTTATATTTACTAAAGAGCAGAAGTACCTGGCTTCACACGGGCTATCAGGTTGATATATTCCTGATGAGTACGTCAGTGTGTATTCTAAACCCATTTCACCATAAAAGTATAGCTTACATACTTTTTGCTCCTTTACGGGACGTAACTTGTTTATAAAGATAACTTTCCCTCTGACTTGTCTCTCATTTTAAAGTTAAATATTTATATAAAAGGAAACCTCTTTAATTAACAAAGCCTATAACTTACAAAACAACATTTTTTTTCCATTTTATAATTTATGCGTTTCATTTTTGGCTTTCAGCACATAGCTTCTTAACAATAATATTAGTTTATATATACTGCTAACCAACATGATATAAAAGCCGTTGTTGGAACGCATTGTTATCAAAGCGCACGTGTTTTTGAATATATTAGAAATAGTTGCATAAGAAACCACTTCTTATCTATGTTGTTTTTCGCTAGATTACCTCACAAAAAATCTATTACCTACGCACTATTTAGTATGAGTGTAAAATTTCAAACATGGCTCTTGCAGATACAGCAGTCATATATTTTTTCTTGTGTGATTTTTCCCCTACCTTGCCTCATATAAAGATTTGTACGCACATAATAAGTAATAATATTGAGGTCACACCATAAAGATCCACTAAATATGTTTGCAAAAATTTCCGATTTCTAGGTTCTTTCCTCTTGGTGTTATGGTGATCACACACACACACTTACTGACACGTCCTTTTACTATTGTAGACTACCGAAAATACCGGACTTCGCTCTGACTATTAAGTTGATATATTCTATATGACAATGCCAGTGTGTATGTGTAATCTGAACCGATTTTAACATAAATGTATAATGTATATCATCGATAATTTCATCCTATATAGGTATTGAACATAATTTATCATAATAAAAAAAATTAAAATGTTAATGTAAAAGCAACTGAAGGATAATGGTATCAAATACGATGTGAAAAGCGTCCATAATATATATAGCTTTTCTTATTGTATCTATGTGGAAGCTTCAAGCGCTTTCAGAAGTTAAGACTTTCCTGGTTAGGAATGAAGAGAACTGTTGAGAATGTGCGATTCAATCTTCAGAAACATCAAGGTTGTTGGATCTTTTTGAACTGTGACATAGTATAGTAAAACGGAAACAATAACTAACATAACAGAAAAATACAGAAAATTTTTAAAATAAAATTTAAAAAAGGTGTATATGTATCTGTATGTGTGTGTGTATATATATATATATATACATACATACATGTTATAACCATAAAATATTTAAGTCGTAAAACAAAACACATTAATATGAAATTTAAAAAAAGGGGTTTTGGGGTACAAGCTACAGTTTATAAAATATATTCTAGGTTTTAGAGGTGACTGTGGACGTAGGACCCACATTGCTGGTTGGGGTACATCATCTATCAGTCTTAACTTCCATTTGTTATTCTCACATAAAGAAACAAATTAAAGGAGTAGCAATAGATAAAGAAGTAGAAATTACGAAAGCGAGATGTGGGTGATCAAGCACACCCACATCTATATCACTGCTCTCCTATATTTATGATTGTTATTTCTTGTTTGTTTTTAGCATAACACTACATAAAAGGCTTTGTCTATGGGAGGTATCGAACCTCGAATTTAAGTATTATAAGCCCTCAACTAATGTAAGGAAATAGTTTTTCCTTTGCAAAATGTAATTAAAGAAGAAAGTTTGCAATATCACAATAAACGTGATAAAGATATAGAAGGCTTAATTTCGACTTGTCTTATTTTTCTGCAGGTCAGTTGTTCTGTTTCACCCTAATGAAAATAGTTCAAATCACATTCATATAATTCTTTCTTTTTTAATTTATTGAGTTATTGAGTATGTCCGAAATAATGAACAATAATTTCCATTCAAGAGCGGGTTTGAATCCCCGTCACACCAAACATGCTCCCCCTTTCAGCCGTTGGGGAGTTATAGCCCTCGTGTAGCTTTGCGCGAAATTCAAAAACAGAAAACAAATAAACAGTTTATGTAGGTAGTTAACAAAGCAATAGGTTATGTACATTTAAAAAAATAAATATTTAGTTACAACAATACTTATTATGACATAAACTAGAATTGCACTCTTTATCGTGGACTGACATTCCAAAGTAACTTGTTTTTCATCGTCAAAGGCTGTCCAAAAATAAGTCTATCATACGTGCTCAATATTCGTCAGTACTGGTTATATACACCATCATCTACACCTGGTCAATTTCGTTAGTACTGGTTGTACATAACATCGCTCACACCTGGTCAGTATTCGTCAGTACTGGTTGTACACAACTTCAATCACACCTGGTCAGTATTCGTCAGTACTGGTTGTACACAACTCCATTCACACTTGATCAATATTTGTCAAAAATTTGGGCTTGAAATAATCACTTAGTGAGGACTGATATATTATATAAAAATGTTTTCAGTAGTGACTCTTGTTTAAAATCTTGAGTATAGATGTAAACAAATCTAGATTTTATGTTTATATCAGTGTTAGCCTTAATGGTTTTCAAATTTCATTTTGTGAGAAAAACTGTTTATTCATTAACGTTTAAGTTTAACTGCAGAGATAGTTCGAAGTTGACCACCGCTAGTACAGCGGTATGTCTCCGGATTTACTACTCTAAAATCAGGGGTTCGAGTCTCCTTAGTGGGCTGAGCAAGACAGCCCGATGTGGCTTTACTATAAGAAAAATACACACACTAGTTCGAAGTTAAATAATTAGTCTTTTCTTTGGTCATTCAGAAGTGCTTCTAGTGCAAACATGATTAGCAAATTAGCAAATAACATCTAAAGAATCAACTAGTGGTTAAAGTATTAACTTTCTCTCATGTATAAATTTTTCTACCAACTAGAATTCTCGTAAAATCTAACTTCAATTAATAAATTGTTTTAGTGCAGCTATAACTATTTAATGACAATAAAATATAATTATCTTAAGATGTAATTGAGTTATTTTTTTTCGACTAAAAAATGCACGTAGTGCAATTATAGGTTTTAACAGATTAGCACTAGAATATTTTTTTAAATTCTAACTGCGGTTGCTGATCTTCCTTGATATCAGGAGTTTATTAAATGTAGTTTGTTGACTATCAGCTAGAATTTCATAAGATCTAATTGAATTGTTAATTTCGTTCAAGTCAGAAATAAAATTAGGGTATATATATATAAACAGTTTGTTGAGTAGTGACTGGAATATCTTAAGATCTACCTACGGTTGTTAATCTTCTTTCAAGTCAATAATTTAATTAGTTCAAGTAAGTACAGCCATTTTTTGAATATCAATTAATATCTGTTAAGATCTAATTGAGATTTTTAATCTTTCACTTAAGAATTTTGTGATGATTAGAAGTACAAATAGAGTTTTAAAGCTTTACTTAATATATATATATAATTTCACATTTACGAACTCCCTGAGCAAAACACCGTTCTTTTTATATGAATAAGGACATGCTTCATTATTCATCTCAATCGTATAGTAAAATAACGAACTTTACTTCTGTACCCAAGATCAATCCTACGTATATTAACAAATACTATTATTTCAGAGTGATCTAGTCTATTGTTTGTTTTTTTTAATTTCGCGCAAAGCTACACGAGGGCTATCAGCGCTAGCCGTCCCTAATTTAGCAGTGTAATCTTGAGGAAAGGCAGCTAGTCATCACTACCAACAGCCAACTCTCGGGCTACTCTTTTACCAACGAATAGTGGGATTGACTGTCATATTATAACGCCCTGAAAAGGCAAGCATGTTTGGTGCGGTCGGGATTTGAACCTATGACCCTCTACGGTCTATTGTTTTAGAGACATTGTTATGACTAGTTAAATAACACAGTTGCTGCAGTTTCCCTTTGAGAGACAGTGTGTTTGTTTCTTCTCACGGTCACAGTCTTGTATTTCTTATTATTCTTGTAACGACCAATGATTTTATTGAAGTTACTTACGTAGATTTTTCAAGTAAATTGATAATGTGGCTCAGTAAAAAGAGACCAATTCTCATGTATATGTTTTCAGAAATGTCTTTTTACACTACCTCCAGTTTTATCAGTCAAACGTAATCTATATCATTTATTCATTGTACAAGCATATTAAGTAACACAAAATTCAGTTAAAGTTTGCTCTTTCTTGTTTGTCTCTTACATGTTACATATCGATGTTGTTTTTCCAAGGGAGCTGTTTTACAATTTCTATTTCCCACTTTCTACCTGAAAGAGACAAGCTATTAAGTGTATATTCAATTACATAAAATAACGTAAAATCCCTTGTTAGGCTTGTATATTATAACTTTGAAGTTGTTCGAGGGTAGTTGCGTAGGGCTTTACTCCCTAATGAATGCTTGTTCTTTTATTGGTCAGTATAACTTGTATGTGCATTTATTTAGACGTTATCGTACTGTAGCTTCAGACAGTGAGCACAAATTTAGGTTTGAGAATACAGATCCTAAAAGTCTAGTTCATTTTTGCTCACGAACTTTTTGCATGTTAAGGCGTTCGACTCGTAATCCGAGGTTCGCGGATTCGAATCCCAGTCGCACCAAACATGCTCGTCCTTTCAGCTGAGGGGGCGTAATAATGTGACAGTTAATCCCACTGTTCGTTGGTAAAAGAGTAGCCCAAGACTTGGCGGTGGGTGGTGTTGACTAGCTGCCTTCCCTCTAGTCTTACACTGCTAAATTAGGGACGGTTAGCGCAGATAGCTTTCGAGTAGCTTCACACGAAATTCAAAACACAAAAAACGTTAAGTTTTAATGAGCTTATTCATATTTTATAAATTAGAAAACCTCTTACCTGTAACACATTCTTAGCGGTATGAGTCCGTATGTATATACATACACACATGCATCTACACACACACACCCACATATATGTATATATATATAATCAATTGTAGATAATCTTACACTAGAAAGCCTCGTAATTCAATGTACAACTAGGTGAACGAAAGAGACTCTTCAGTAATGTTACAATTAATAGTTAAAAACTTTATTCAGCAGCATTCCTTTAATTCGACTGTTTTTAAGTATTTTAAATAACTTCAAATATAAATAGTATACTTCATGTACAGGACAGTTAAAACTCTAAAGTAATGTTTGTAGAATATTTCCATGTCCTGCTACGTGTGGAGAGTAAACTGTCAGAAGTGATCCATATAGAAAAGCCTCACATGTGAAATATAACTACAACTTTAAAAATTGAAAGCAGCCATCGATGCTCATTTGTAGACATTCACAAATTTGAAATAACCGTTCACTCCATGTAACGAGCTTTGAACCAACAGCTAACCGTAAGAAAACAGAAAGGTATTGAATTAAAAACATGCAACTGGAGTGATAAGAAAAAGCGATTTGGGGAAGGTAGTTTCTCTTAGAAAAAGAGAAAATCAGTACATGTACACTCTAGTAAGTGAAAGTTAATCCCAGTTCTGTTGTTTGCTTGATAGTTGACTGAACTATTTAACTGTTAAAAGAGACTCCATTAGTTATGACTACTTGCTGTAGTCAAATTACGTTTGTGGGATGTTTTTCTCTCAGCCTCTACACTAAATGTTATTTACTTAAGATGTTTAAGTATACATCTATTACGTTTTATATGACTGTTTAAACTTTTCCTGCTTAAGTAAAGTGATGTCTAAACTGACGTTTATCAAGTGTTTTGTGAAAACTTAGGATTAATACTGTATTTAAGGAGAAGGTTCGGTGCAGTCCGTTTTATTCTGATACATTCAAGTAAACCAAAAGTTTAATGATATAAGAAAATAAAATCAGAAAATATATGAATATTTCTTTGCGTTCTCTATAGCCTACAATGTTCAGGGAACTTTTAAATCTAATTTGGGTATTATGTTTTCGTTAATACATTCATACATGATGATACATAATTCACGATTAGTATCAGTCGTCGTAATCTGAGGGTCGCGGTTTCGCATCCTCATTGCGCTTAACATGCTTGCCCTTTCAGCTGTGGGGGCGTTATAATGTGACGGCCTATCCCACTAGTCGTTGGTAAAAGAGTAGCCCAAGAGTTGGCGGTGGGTGGTGATGACTAGCTGCTTTTCCTCTAGTCTTACACTGCTAAATTAGAGACGGCTAACACAGATAGCTCTCGAGTAGCTTTGTGCGAAATTAAAAAACAAAACAAATAAAACAAAGTATCAGTCGTTTACAATGACAATTTTTAAAAATGCTGAGATTTAATTAAGCGTGTACAGCTTTTGATTATTAGATTTGAGAACTGCAAATTATTATAAATGTTTATTATTTCTTTCTTTCCGCATTAAAATTATTGTAACTGCCGTGTATTAAATGTAATATAACAAATTTGAAGATGGCTCCAACGAACTATGTGATAAAATAGGAACGGGAATTATGCATTTATCTTCATTCAACGATTTTTTAGCAAACCGATAACATTTTATTTTGAACAAAACTTTATACGCAACTGTTTAGTAATCCATTACGTTACTCAGTTTGAACGAAACTTTATCAAAGCGTTTTAGTATAACTTGTACTTTCTTGAATTTGATGTGGAGGTTATACAGAGTGGTTTAATAAAACTTTTATTTTTGATCTTATAGATCATTCAACGTATTTTATGAGACTTTATTTCTGAATGAAGTTTATACAAGGTGGTATATTGAAAGTGTTACAGTTGTGTCACTTCTTAGCTAAGCCTATGTACTGTAACATTAAGCAATATGTTTTCTACTTATTTTCGTTTTTCTTTAACAGATTGAAGCTCATCTAGTTAAATTTGATCACAGCAAAAAAGTTGCTCGACTCAGTCTACGAGCTCTGCAAGTATTGAAATGTATGGAAGAAAAATACAAAAGGTAACCGTCTTTCTATCTGTCTAAATAAATCATCATGTCTATGTAAATATTAACTTATATTTTAGACGAAATAATAAGGATCTCGTTTCCAATTAGTTGACTACGTCACTTTGAAAATGACTGAAGGCATCATGTTTAATTTAAAAGAAGATATAGTGTGATTGCAATTGGCAATCTTTCTTTCCGTCTAATAATTTAGTAGTTATACGAGTTATAACCACTTATTAGTCACTGTAATTATTCCTTCTAAAGTATGTGCATCTTATTAACAAGGAAATGTGAAATACAAAATCTGGCTGAATAATGTCTGGACTAATTATTTGCCAGTATTTTAGTGCTTCTAAAATCATTCTTCACAAAAGAACCAGATGAAAACGGCGTCCAGGAGTTTAAAAGAAACATTACTAAGTGGTTCCTAGAAGCTAAATAATATAGTAAAAAATAATAATTTATCTTGCAGCGAATAAGGACATTATCCCAGTCTGGAGCCACGTTATAAGACGTATTAACAAGAAATACTTAAAACGCTGTTTCACATCATCTTTTTATTAATTTGTCACGGTGTGTTGATTTGCCAAACACGTTTTTATTAGATGTCTTCCTCTGAGCTAGGAATTAGAAGTGTTGTTCTCAGACAACTTCAAAAGTAAAACTGTTTGTTAATTTACACATCGAATGTAGTGATTGATATGAACTCCCGATCACAGCAGGCTGTCTACTTAGAGTGAAACTAATATTCATCCAAGTATCGCTAACGGCTATTGTTAATTAAGTATAATTTTTTTTACATCCTTATTCCCAAAGAAGTGCGTTGTTTCATCACTTGGGGAACATCTCGCTTAACAATATTTTTCATCATAATTCTAAAAATATCTCAGGAAAATCATCCAGTTTAAGAGGCTCAGATTAATTATAAATCTATATTATAAGCAACAATGCAGAACAGTTCTTATAATAAAATTATAAACATATACTTAAGTTAGAAATAATAAAACAATCGAAAGTTTGATTCAGAATAGAAATTATGAATGTGGCGAAGTTCTGTGTACTTTTGTTATTTATCAACTCGACAAGTATATAACCCTAAAACCAACAAAAAAGACTCAGTCCTCTATCTACATACATATAGACTTCGTATAAATATAAATATAAAAATAGAACTGCAAATGCATGTATGTATATTTATGTGATAGTTTAAATGGGAATTAGTCTCAATTTGTGAGACACTGATATTATTTCAGATTTTATTTGGCAAGTACACTATATTTCATCTTAAGTAAACAATAAAGATTAGTTCAAATGGAAATGAAATATTTATATGTCAATTGTGCTATGCTGCATCAAGGAAGTAGTTGTGAAGGTAAACATTACAAACAATGAAAAGAAACTCGTGTTTTTCGAAGGAATCCGGAAATAGATAACACGAGAATTACATAATATTCCTTAACCCCTTTAGCATTTTTTCCTTGCTATGAAGAGTACAAAAATTGTTTTATGGCTCACTCAAACTTGAATTTCACCTCTCCTAATGAATTAACTTCGGAAAAAACATGTCCCACTTAACGTGTGAAGTAGGCTTCTGTTCTTCTGTCAACACGATCGCGCTGCTACAAGCTAACCTTTTCCCGTTCCCACATGTCACATATGTATGAAAGTCATCTGTTTTTTTACTTTTTTTATCTGTTCCAGTTTGATGTTTTTAAGCTACCATCTACATGGGGTATGTCACTTAGAGAACAAAGTATCCAGTTTCAGTTAGTGTGCTAATTCACGGTATGTCTAGAGATTTGTCCTTCAATCAGCATTTTGCTAAATTTATTTTCTGCTTTCAAAACTTTCACTAGCGAATCAGTAGGCGAGTGGAGCGAGGAGGCTGCCGAGTCCATGGTGGAAAGTTCTCCCAGAAGTCCGTTTGATGACGTCCTGAAATCTTGTCTTCTGGTAGAAGAAAATATGAGAGCCAGGCAAGGAACTAAATACCGTAATAATATAACACGTCTTTGAATGTATCATTACACCAATAATGTAAAATATTAAATCAATTCAAATCTGATACTTTCACAGCTTCTGTATGGCTTACTCTTTACTGATATGTTTTACGGTAATTATTTTTTATAAAGATCCTAGGCGTTGATCATATGTTTCAAAGTCATGTCATCTCAACAACACCCGGGTATACATATTGTAACCTTCATTTTGTAATCTGTTTTTCTTTCATTCGTCCCTTCCTAGCATGAAAATCCTGGATATTTTTCTGATGTTCAACTTTGATTAAAAATTTATACTTATGTTTAATTATTACGTCTATATCAAATGTATATCATGGACAACACAACTTAAACTTTCCTGGGTTGTTATCCATCAGAGTACGCCCTTATGTTACTCACTAGTGTTGCCCTTGTGTTCTCCATCAGAGTATGCGTTTATGTTATCCGTTAGTGTAATCTTGTTTTATCCGGTAAAGTACTCCCTTATGTTATCCGTTAATGTATCTTAGTGTTGTTACCCGTTAGAGTATGACCTTATTTTATTCGTCAAAACATTATCTTGGTTTCATCCATTTTTTTTTCTCTTTAAATATTTCATTGTAGTTCTGTTACGGTCGAGTTGTGTGGATGATGCATTTGTATCGTTCAGATCACTTTATTTAGCATTGCTAAAACTAAAATATGTTTAACATGTACATATGTTTATATGTGTATAATTCACTTACATGTTCAAACAGAAGTTATTATACGGTTTGTAGTATTGAGAGCTTTTAACACTTGTCACTAAGCCAGTAGGGGGCAGTGCTTTTTTTTTCTGTATTTAAGCAAACATCTACGCAATGACCTATCTGTCATGTGCCCACCACGAATATTGACACCAAGTTTGTAGAATTATGAACCTTCAAACTTACAGCTAAGTCAATAGAGACAGGGAATGCTTCATTGCGCTTAAGATTAGAATAATTCGAAATAGAAGAAGCAGAGTCTTTAAAATGAAAAGCAACAAGCTTTTCTTGATGTTTCAGAATCAACATTAATTACGTCTAGTTTCATTAGTCGCAGCTGAAATAAACAATAGAGGGCAGACATTTGAATTTTAAAATTCTGTTAAAACTCATTTTCATAAAAGATTTTAAATTGAGAATTTGTTACCGTTTTAGCAGGTCATACAAAATACGTTTATCTTATATTCATGTTACATTTTATATCTTTAAAAGGCAGCTATTTAGAGTAAGTGG
Source organism: Carcinoscorpius rotundicauda (assembly GCA_011833715.1). NCBI lineage: Eukaryota > Metazoa > Arthropoda > Merostomata > Xiphosura > Limulidae > Carcinoscorpius > Carcinoscorpius rotundicauda. The sequence continues at coordinate 19,681,817 of CM022396.1, read as the reverse complement.
ACAAAAAGAGTTGAATATTAACCTAAGATAACAAGAAGACAACACTGTGAATGACCTATATGTATGACAAACTCGACAAAAATAGAAATATAATTACTATACATTCATATTTACAAGTATTTAATAGATATGTATGCAAAATTTTACACTACTTTAAATAATAAGTGTCATCACAAACTAATCTTCCTATTTTATTTAATAGAGTAATCTTAGCAGAAACACTGCTAATATATTAATTTAATTTTGTTATGCATAGGTGTGGTTGCTGTTAAGCCCAAAACAACACAGTGGGCAACCTTTCTGCAACCAGCACTGGTATCGAAACCCATTTTTTGATTTTATAAACCTGCTTACTTGACGTTAAGGTCTAGTATAGCCAGGTGGTTGAGGCACTCGACTCGTAATCTGAAAGTCGCGGATTTGAAACCCCCGTCACACCAAACATGCCTTTTGAGCAGTGGGGGCGTTATAATGTTACAGCCAATCCCACTATTCGTTGGTAGAAGAGTAGTCCAAAAGTTGGCGGTAGGTGGTGATGACTATTTGTCTTCCCTCTAGTGTTACACTGCTAAATTAGTGACGGCTAGAGCAGATAGCTCTAGTGTATCTTTGCGTGAAATTGAAACCAAATGAACTCTGATGGTTCGAAACGTCATTACAAGTTATAAAAGTACGAAACAAACACAGCAGAACGATAGCATGTTTTCAGAATGTATCGAATATTATTATTTTTTATTTTTGCAGAAGAAAGGAAGTTCTCGATGTTTTGAATTCATATGAAACGTGCCTAACAATTTCTTCATTTCCTCGGTAAGTTAAGATGTTTATCAAATTAAATAATATGTGCACAAAGAAATATACGTATCACACACATATATGTATATATATATATATTGTCATTTCTTTATAATACATTATAAATGTACACAATTACAGTTCATACCAAAAACGTCTTTGTTCCTATGATGCTGCATCGTTAGTGTTCGTAAAATAATGATACTTAAAAGATTCATTTCTTTGATTATCTTAATTCACGATATATATTCTTACAGTGGAATTTTCTAAATAGAATGTAAAAGTTAATACATCTGGGTTAAATAACGAGACTATTTGTATAAATAACATTCATATAATACAAATTTCAGTTTCGGACAAAAAGATTTTACAGAACCTGTTTTCAAGCCAACTCCACAAACAGGAATCTTGAAGTCTCTGTTCGTGCCTGATGAAGTTATGTGTGCAGAAAATCCGCTGTACAGGTGAGTATGAGGAACCAAAATGTTCTAATATTTCAGTTATATCCACTGTGACAAACGAAATTTGTTGTTTCAACTGTATTGAATAAATGCTGTTGCTCAAATATCGATAATTTTAAAAAATATATTTTGTAATTTACGTGTGTTTTCTGATAGCAAAGCCACATCGGGCTATTTGTTGAGCCCGCTGGGGGAGATCGACCACCTGATATTAGCATTGTAAAACCGTAGACCTACCGCTCTAACAGCGGGGTACTTTATAATTTCTAAAAAAAAAACATTTTGTACCTTCTTTAAGTGCGTATTAATTAAGATATATTCTGATTTACTTACACTTGTACCTGCAAGGCTGCATTTGAAAGGTAATATTAAGGTAAAGTATTAAACACGGGTAATTCACGAATGTACATTTCAGTATAAAATATATAGTAGCTATATAACCAGCCATACACTATAAAAATTGGTTTTCACATCAACAAATTAATTTGTTTTTGCTGTTGATTCAGAAATATTTTAGCTCAAACTTACATCTGTGTGTATACGTACTCAATTTTGAACTGATAAACTATCATAGATCGAAGATAGCTGACCAAGAACATCCGCCTCTAACTTTCAGACTATTCTTGTCTAATCGAGTAGTCAGTCACTCGTGTTAGGCATCTACGACCCCATAATGCAAAGCACATGTTTTGTTTTTCTGCGGCAATGGATTACGAATTATAAATTATCGGACTTGAGAATGCTGACTAATAGGTCACGTCCAGCTAATTCTAACTTCGCTCACTATGTTTGTTTTCCTGGTCTCTATGCTAAAGACATCTCACGGCACTTTACAATAAATATCACAGTTTTTCTGTTCAACTTATGCGTTCTTCAACTACAATAGAATCTTGTAGCTCTTCCTAGGACATTTATCTCCTTTACTCGCCAGTAGGTGTTTTGTTTTAAAAAAGAAAAGTTTCGTGGAAGAAAAAGATTTAATAAACTATTGAAAAAACAGTTTTTTTTATTTTCCCTTCTTCATTTCCCAGTAGTTCGACGCTGAATCTGAATGCTTACGACGCTAAAAACCGGGTTTTGATACCCGTAGTTGACACAGCACAGATAGTTTCTTGTGTAGTTTTGTGTTTAGTGATGAAATATTTACATTTTGTTGTGTTTAAAATAATTATATTCGAAGATTTATATTTTCCTCAACCCTTTCACTTGACTTTCTATATAGTTGATGAATTTTTCTATGCAAAAATTCTTGAATCTTCCTCTGCTAAATGTGATGTTTCAGAATTCAGTTTTGAATTTAAAAAAGGCCTAACCCCCCTGGAGTTACAAAGGATAACAGCATTTTTAAAATTGATTTATGTACTCTTTACTCTTTGGATTCTTACTATTCTTTGTGTGTCTTAAACGTAATGCCAACTCTTATTTGAAAATACTAGTACGTCACAACTTACCATTCGCTGTACCTACTACATATATATCTTTGCTTCAATTTACTGCTCAGTTATACATTACGATACATTTACGAAAAACACATTTGAAATATTTACTCAAAATTGATATAATGCTCCATTTTTTTATTATAGGTCAATGACTGCCAATGGTGAAGAAAGAAGAGGCCAGCGTGCTTTTATTAACGTCCCAAGTAAGTAATACTACAATATCAATGAGAAAGTCTCCCCTTTTGTTCCAACTTATTTTCTAGCCCATTAATGATTCTTTTCAGTCTTTAAGCAGCTTCAGTACTAACAAGTTACATAATTAAACTCTGTAAGATAAAAATAAATTTTATTGGCCTTAAAAAAAGAGGAAGGATCCAGCTCCAATTTTGCCTAACCCTAAGAAATGTCAATAATTTTATATTTCCTCAACCTAAGTAAGGGCTCAATTTAAACAGAGATTTTAAAATGACTTTGATAGCTGGAAGTAATGAGATCAAAACCAAAAATAAGACATAAAGTTGCTCATTCAATTAATTGTATTCTTATTAATTTATTCCTTTTTTTTTCTCTGATTTCATCATCTTGACTTCTGCTGCGTCAAAATAGAGCCAAATTGCTGCTATAATTGACAACAGTTACTAGGATAGCATGCCTCCGAATCATTTAATGTTCTCTTGTCTTCGGCAACGTAACTCTACGTGACTTGATTCATTTTTAGCTATGCCAGTTTCTACGTATACATTCAAGTTTTAACAAATTGCTGTAAAAATATAATTTAAAGTTGATATTTTTTGTTTATTTTATGGGCATTTTGATTTTTGTTTGTTTGTTTGTTGAATTTCGCACAAAGTTACAAGAGGGTAGTGGGAATGACCGTTACGTTATAACGCCTACACGGTTGAAAAGACGAACATGTTTGGAGCAACAGGGATTTCAACTTGAGATTAGGAGTCGAACGCCTTAACTCACCTGACCATACCGGGCCTTTATTTTTGTAAAAAAAAATATCTTTAATTTTTACCGCAAAACTGTACATATGACTTGATCAGTTAAGTGGCTTGATGTAGTTTCTTTTTCCGTTGTAAAATAAACTTTTCTATGACAGCTATGTGACAATTATCTTTAGAAAACAAAAATTATTAACGTGCGTTTACGTACAGTCGAGGTTTCAGATCTATTCAATACCGAAACATACGTTTTTCGTTCGCAATAAGGAAATTCAAAACTTCCAGGATAATGTTTTTTGGCCCCCAGAACATAACAAATGTGGTATATACTTATTAAGACTTCTTTACCACTGACAGTCGATATTTCAAACAACGAAACCTTCTACATATCTCAAACATCTCGTTTCATAGGGTCAGATCAATTTTATATCAAAGTGAATTACATAGATCGAATCTATGTTTGCTGCCAGTTTGTATAGAAAACCTACCCATATATGACTGTACGCCATTTCTTCAAGAGTCACTCTTTTTTTTGTTAATTATTATATTACATGTTTTAATATCCTCAAAAGATGGCCAACGACCGTCTGGAGGGGTAATCAGTTTTAACCACTCACACCACAATACAGTGTTTCAATCAATAGACACAAAAGTGGCATCACTCAACGTAACAATTTGTACCGTTGTGACGTCATTAACGTGAGCGCATATCACGAATCAGAAGAATAATTTTGTAAGTTACAACACAGCATGACATATGAACTTTAAAAGCAATAACAAGAAATAGTTGTTGCTCTTAATTTTGGTTTTATTTAATCTTGATACAGGACACTTTCGAGGAGTCTGTACATCTGATATAAACGTTTTGTTTTTGCGAAGTATTCACTCTGTCATTGATTGCAACACAAAAATCTGAAAAAACACTCTACCTACTCTCTCCATGGTTAAAAATAAACGAACTAAACTTCTGTAACAAAAATATATCTCACTTTGCATCTTTAAATATCAGCATGATTAACAACAGTGATTATAACATCGGTTTTCTCTCTAGTGTTAAACATAACTAATGTAAAACATATGTAATACGATGTAATCATAGATGTCAATTCGATCTCTTAATAGTAACTAGAATACAAAATCTAAATACACTGTTGTTTTTCTTTCACGAAATTAAACTTTTGAATAAATTTTAATTTTTTTTAAAAACAAAACATCCCTACAGTTTTTCAGGATACGAATACCCCAAAACCCTTCCTCGAAAACCTGCGCGAGCTAGGTGATGACGGCCAATCAGAAGAAGTTGCTTTACCAGATCACATCTATGCTGACAACAGCATGTTTGGACTGAGTTTCTGTGCTCTACAAATTACAGTACAAGCTCCAAACTTGCAAGATGCCAAGTATTTATACGACCAACTTGCTGTACTTAGCCCTATAATGGTAGGTTCATGAAGTTCCTAGATGATGTTTTGCCTTTTCGTACGTACGTACATATGATTCATGTAATATGCATTCTAAACATGTCTGACTTTAGTGAATCTTGACTTGTTACATTTGTTGATATTCTTGTTAATGTTTCGTGTTAAGCTACTGGAAACAATTAAAGGATAATCAGAAATTGTAATATTTTTAGTTATAACAAATAAAAAACTACTGTAATAAAATAATCTTGGTTACACTCACTCTCGGGTCTTTGTCGTTTTCCAGCAAGTAAAACTATGACAATTGTGTTCAGAGATATTCAAAAACACTTTCATCTAACCGAAGTTTATAATCATAAAGTTTGATAAAGGGTATACGAGATTGATTTCATATAAGTACTTGGGTATCAAAGATGATTAGTAAATATCTCATCATTTTTGCAACATCTATTGTAATAGACCTTCTTTAAAAAAATTATAATTAAGTTTTGATATTTAAAAAACTTTGAAAATTGCTTTTCAAAAAATCACATTAAACCATTTAAAACTAATTTAAAAGGCAATAATAAGAATATTATAAGGTTTATTATAATTTTTGCAACTCACTTGCAATCTTAAAAATGGTCCCCCAGTGGCACGATGGTATGTCTGCGGACTTATAGTGCTAGAAACCGAGTTTTGATACCCGTGGTGAACAGAGCACAGACAGCCCTTTGTGTAGCTTTGTGCTTAATAACAAACAACAGTATCTTAATAGCTAGTGAGTGTTTTGGTTTAATTAAAAATTATCACTACATGTAACCGTTTTATCTCTATTTTTATGTTGGGTCAATTATTATTTTTTTTCTTATTGTGAATATATTGCCTCTAGATGGCGCTTACAGCAGCAGTACCAATTTTGCGAGGGTATCTTACTGACAGAGACTGTAGATTTCAGACGTTGTCAGATGCTGTTGACGCAAGAACAAAAATGGAACGGGAAAAGGTACGTTTTTAAAATCTGGTAAACTCTTTATGTTACTGTGCCTGCAGTTACATTTTCCACTGCTTGCTGCATTTCTACATTTCATAACTTAAAACATGTTGGAAATGAGAGTTAAAAGTGATTAGTACTTTGAAATAATTAAAAACAAATTAAATATTTTGTTACGGTTCACAACACACGTAAGAAGTAAATGCAAAAGTGTTTTCATTTACATGCTTTAAATATTATTTTTCTTCTATTTATAACATTTAATTTTATGCAAGATTCTGTATTGTATGTTTTCACCATAAATTATATCTTTCTCTAGTTTTACGTTAGTAGTTATTTCTAAGCTTTGTTATTTTCCTGTTGTTCTGGTTTTAACCAGAAAGACCATTATTGATCTCATGCAAACATGACTTTAGTGTTTGTCATCTATATAGCTGTTGCAAGTCTTTAGTGTCACTGACTTATCATTGAGGTCTTGTATCTCACTGATCACCAAGCTTATCTACTTAGGCTACTATCCAGACAGATATAACTTATAAATAAAGGTTACATAATTCTAACGAGTCAAATGTTATAAGTTGTACCTTTTCCTTGAGCAAGTTAAATGTTTTTTTCACCTGGGGTTTAAGAGACCACTTCAAACTGGAAGTTGTAAAGTCATATATAATTTTCGTTTTGTCTCTGTATTCTAGATCCAACATACCAACATTTGTTTTATTACTAATTTATATTCAGATCTATTTGTTCTTTGTTCGCTTTCTCTTAGTTTTAGTGTTATTCTTTGTTGTTTGTCATTATCATCCTCTAGTATGGTTTAAAGATGCGCATAAAGATTGGGTTTGTTCAATGGAAACACAACGACTTATGTCTGTTCGTCATCGCTTTAGTTATTACTCTAACGACCTATCAAATCTTAGGTTATTCTGGAGCCTTATAAACACAAATAAGTCTTGTGTCTCTTCTAGAAAGAAAAATACCTCATCTTGAAACACAATTTTTTTTAGCATTTTTTTATATTTTCTTTATGGGTCTTAAATGATCAGATGAAACATTTCAAATTCAAGGGAAAGTACTTGATGCAAAATTTACTAATAGTAAATTCAAAATTCTAAACAGATTTTTGTACTAAGGTTATTATAATTAAATTGGCTCATAAATGAAATTAGTAGAAGAGTTTAAGTTTTGTGTTACAATTTCAATGTTGACATAAAATACATCAGGAGAACAAACTCTCCTACAGTGTTGAGAAATTAGTTTTAAAGTTTATCAGATCAGGTTTAATTCTGATGAAGTTTGTACAGAGCATAACATTCCATACGAGTTCCGTATTTTGCTTGAGTTAACTCTTTACTTTCTTGGAGGTATATTATAAATCTTTATTTGAATAAGTAGTCAAGATTGTAATAGTGGTTACATTATACTAATATAAAAGTAAGAAACTTTTTGAAGTCGTTGATATGTGGTCGGCTAAGATAAACGTTATCCAAATGACAATTTTCACTCAGGCAGCAGCTGTTATTACAACATGATAAAGCTGTTTAATAGGGAAGTCATAATGTTCCCACTTTTATGAATATTAAAGTCACAGTTGTTAACGTGCTTTGATATCACATTGTGAAAGAACCGTCAGACATTTTTTTACTGGCATCAGTAAGTTTGATGAAAACGACTAGAAATACAAAGCTTTCAAGTCTTAAAGAAATGAAATAGTGGCCTTCACTAGCCTCTAGACAAGGAGTCTCTCGCAATATTTTTAAAGCTCATTTTCAGCAGTGTCAAGGTCTTTCAATTTTTATTGGTTACACATTTTATATCAATGAAGGTAAATATGTATATGATGATACTTATAAAACTAAAAGGTTTTACTACATTACTCGCAAGCATTTAATTTTCTTCTTTTTATTTACATCTTTTTTTCATCATCTAAGATTAAGATTAATTGTAGATCAAAGCTTGCTAATTTTTAATTACAGAGTACCAAAAGGGAACTGGTGAGCTCTATTTAGCTTTTGTATTATAACTGGATTGGGTTACTGTTATATTCACCTGGTGGTGTACATAAGGGCATAGCTGAAAGGGCTTAAACCTCTGTCCTTATGCCTCCAAACTGGTATTTTTTTCTCTGTCATAAAAATTCCACATCTCACTTGCTAGGAGTTATTGGGAAGGAAAAAATGTATTTCAGCGTTCATATGAACAGGACACAGGATTTTGTGACACTTTACAGTAAAAAAAAATAAAAATAACTTTAACAACAGTGTTTGTAATACGTTTTAAGCATTAACAAGAGTAACATAAAAAAATAAACTTCATGGAGGCCAGTAGGGATTGATATATACATAATATAGCTAGCTAAAAGTAACGAAACAAGAAAGTCAAAACTACAAAAATGGAGTTACTTTGACAAATCACTATAATTATATTAGTTCTAATTCAAAGTACTAATTTTTTTTTTTAAATGTTAAATAGAAGAGTTGGCTAAATTATTTTCACATACGACAATCCCATCTCCTTTGGCCTGGCATGGTCTAGCGCGTTAAGGCGTGGGCTTCGTAATCTGAGGGTCGCGGGTTCGCGCCCGAGTCGCGCCAAACATGCTCGCCCTCCCAGCCGTGGGGGTGTATAATGTTACGGTCAATCCCACTATTCGTTGGTAAGAGAGTAGCCCAAGAGTTGGCGGTGGGTGGTGATGACTAACTGCCTTCCCTCTAGTCTTACACTGCTAAATTAGGGACGGCTAGCACAGATAGCCCTCGAGTAGCTTTGTGCGAAATTCAAAAACAAACAAACAAACCCATATCCTTTATCTCAGGTTTGTCATCGAGCCAACTGTAACTTTAAGTTTAATAAGCAGTCACATGAAAACTGTAACTTTCAGTCGGTCTGGGTAGAAATGAAGCGATATAATATTGGACAAGTGAACTGGCAATGCACTAAATGTACTTTATAATAAATGTTGCAAAACAATTATTCTTAAACTCAGGAGGAGATGTATCCTGGGTTTAGGAGGGGGCCAAGAGAAGGTTCACTTGCATAGAAAGATAAATACACGTAAAGATGTGTGTGAATCTTAAAAAAAGTAAATCATGCTGGTGTAATTTAAAAGTGTAATAATTGTACTGTTGTATTGAAACTGTTTTACTATGTGTGTGTGTGTGTGTACATTAAGTACCACGGAGAAGAGTAAGTGGATGCTGTATCAACCTTTATGAAAGACTGCTTCTTAGCACACAGTCTGCTAATTAAATATGCAACGATGAAACGAAAAGTCTTTGAAACGTTTAATTGCAAAATAGAAATTCTCGAATACTATAAACTAAAATGAATAAAAAATAATCATTTTTTTAAATGCATTAAAATGAATCTTCAAATAAGAAATAAATGAATGCATTACAAAAACAAACAATAAATAAACCATTCAAATTACAAAATGTCCCTTTGAAATTTAAATTAACTTAAAGCTTTAAGTTCAAAATCCAAAGTAAAATCCTTGTATACTCATCAAAATAAATCACTCATTTGGAGCCCACTAAATATAGATAATTTACCGTTAAAAAAGCAATAATTTTTATTTTTTAGAGTTTTAATTTGAACAGATAGTATTCTTAAAACATTAGAAAATTTTTGAAAATAAACCTTTCTGATCCATAGATCCAAAGGAAAACCGTAAGAAACAGTTAGGTTTAAACATTTATATCTGCGGGTAACATTCTTCGAATGACGTTTTCAACTGATTCTTAATCATTAACGAATATTTATCCATCTAGAATAAACTGATAACAAGAGGACATTTTGACACTTCAATTATACGTGATATGCTAACACTTTGCTTATTGAAATATTTAGGTATTAGTTTATCAATTAGAAAAAAAAGGTATTTTTTATATTTGAGCAAGCAATGTAATGGCTAGTGATGGAGTATTAGATTAATAGATAATCTGTGGGTATTTTGTGGTGTGGTTTAGTTCAAGGTACGGAAATTTCTGTGAGAAGTTGAATAGAACAGCTATGTTTATGTTGTGTTATTGTGTTAAATGGCTAATATTATCAGTTTTGTTTAATTCTGTTAAATATACATATTAGTTGATAACGTGTACTAGTCTGTTTGTTGTTTAGGACAGACTAATAAATGTTTAAGTTTTTACATTAATCAGGGTTAATTTTACATTAATTATGGTTATATATATTCATTTGATTTTATCGATTGTTTTATTTTCACCTGACTGTAATATGCTTTGTAATTTTAAATCTGTGATCATTCATTGTTGTTGTTGTGTTTTGTTTTTTGCTCTAGATTGTATTCACGCTGGTCCAAACAATAATTTATGACGAGTCATTGATTTATTTCCTTGGGAATTACATTGTTCGCTTCTCTATGTAAAATATTTTCTCAAGCTGAACGAGCCGTTTTTACACATATATTTTTCTCTACAAGTGGGTTTTCTCTACGTCACTGACCTATCTTGATTGTTTTTATGGCTCATGTGAGTTAGGGTATTACGTTTCATGTTTTAAACTATGAGATATGTGTACTCCTGAGAACGATGTGTAATAAAGGCAGTATAATTAATATACTGTGAGATTCTGATTGTTTTTATTTATATTGGTCTATCAGCTTCGGAGGGTGGGGTGATTTAGCTATTATCAATTGTCGTTTATCAGTGTGAACTTACATCGCTCATTCTTTGGCTTTTAATTTTACTTGTGCAGCCAGAGGCTGAAGTGTGAGTGAGAATCTCAGGTAGAAAAACGTTGCTAATCCGAGGGTCGCGGGTTCGCGCCCACGTCACGCTGAACATGCTCGCCCTCCCAGCCGTGGGGTTGTATAATGTGACGGTCAATCCCACTATTCGTTGGTAAAAGAGTAGCCCAAGAGTTGGCGGTGGGTGGTGATGGCTAGCTGCCTTCCCTCTAGTCTTACACTGCTAAATTAGGGACGGCTAACACAGATAGCCCTCGAGTAGCTTCGTGCGAAATTACAAAACAAACAATCAAAGAATTAAGGCGCTGGAATTTTCGGCGTTTTAGTACGATTTTGATCATGGTATTCTATCCTAAGACACCGACTGAAGATTTGGAGCACTTTTAAGTAGAATCTGAACACGGAACCCATGTGCCAGTGCCTAGCAACATATCTGATTATGTGTAGATATAAACGTTTTAAAGTAATTTACAACTTGAATCCACTGTTAAAGTCAGAAAAGAAATTACAATTTAACGGTTGTCACTTGAAGAATGAGAAGAATGAATGACAATTAGTATTTATTGTGCTGTGTATTGGTGTGAAAGTTACATGAGCACTATTTGTTTAAAATCTGCCATTCATACAGGATCGTCCAATGCGATTAACTACATTAAAATGTTGCCATGCAAGATCACATAAGATTATTGTTTAGTACTTTTTTCTTATCCATAATCTGTTGCTAAGTTATTCTGCATTATTTGTCTAGGAAACTGAATATAACAGAAAAGAAAAAAGTGTGTATATAATAGTTGCTGTGTGAATATCTTTAATTAATAACTGTTTGCTTCCTGTACTTGAGAAACAACTGTATTCAATACTGTCTACAACTTCTGGTTTATTACCTCAACGAAAACTAACGAAATCCTCAGTCCTTCTGTTTTGCATGTTTTTTGTTTCTATTTATTCATCGTGTTCTTTTTTTTACTTAATTTGTTCTAATTAAGTACTCACCGCTTACACATTCAAAAACAAGGAGTTTAGTCATCTCTATTTGCATTCTTGTTATGAAATGTATTGTGAAATTTTTGATATTTCTTAAACACTTGTTTTTGTATTAAAAAAGACTAAACCTTGCCTTTTCTGTAAAATCTCCGTCAATTTAACTTTAATTTATTTGAGTTAGTATGAACAAAGTTATGTCCAAAATGATATTGGTTTCAGCCTGACGAACTAGATTATGCTGTTATTCCGTGTTCTCGATGGGAACCTGTAAGTTTCTACCTTACATCCGATGATTCTAAATTCAATGACGTTCCTGTTGTGTATGACCAAAACTATTTTGAGAAATTAGAAAAGTCAGGTAAGATAAACAAATGTTTATCAAATTTTAAAAATTATTAATTTTAGATTTTATATATACAAATATATGTATGAATTCACATCACCTTAAACTCTTACATTTTATATGAGTATTATTTCGTTATAAAAATATGTTAATTTATTTTCTTATCAGTATATCTTACTATTGTATTTATTTAAAATGAATTTTCCATTATTAGAAACGTTTTGTTAATGATTTATTTCTCAGATTAACTTAAATTTACTACCTCCAAGACATCCGAGAGTAACCCATTCTAGAGACCAACTATTCTGTCAGAAAATAAAACCGTCTTAACCAAGGATTTCTTCTACCTTGCTAAAATTCATATTTATTTCTTCTATATTATATTAGGAGCTCAACAATGAACGCAGTATATCAAATGTTGCTTGACCAATGACATATACAGTATTCGTGTAGATATGTAGATAGCACCTAAACTTTTACTTGTCCTACCACTATCAACATATACTGATAAATGGCTTAAGAGACTGATCAACCAATACTCCAAGATCCCATTCTTTCATAACAGTGTTAAGGTTATTATTCCTTTCAGAATTATACTTATAATTCAACTTGTGATAACACACATGAATTATCTTGCATTTATTATAATTAAAACCCATCAACTGCTTATTTGCCTAACTCATTAAATGATCTAAATCCTTTGTAAAGTAGCAGCATCCTCTTCACAGCTAGCAACACCCAAGATTTTGACATCATCAGCAACTTTAAGTAATTTATTCGTCATTCCTTAATATTTCTCATTGATTTAAATCAAAAATAGAAAAGATTCTAAGGCTGAGCCTTGAGGTACCCCACTTGTGACATAAACCAGTTTGACTGAACTCCATTTATAACTCTCCTTTGTTTTCTTCCACCCAGTCATTCTTTCATCCATTTGTTGACTCAACCCACACACCTATAGAGATATGTTCACCAAATCTACACCATTACCATCATCTACATAAGTCATGCGATGTTAAGTACAAGTAACTGGTCATTAAACATGTGTTATATATACTTCTTTATTTGTGAAGAGCTATCTAATTACGATAAACTATAGTGAATTAGCTACAAATGTTTCGGTGGTCTTAGCAGGATGTGGAAACACTTTTAAAACTACATTTTAGTTCTCATACATCTGATAGAGCAAGCCATTAGCCACAACACTGACAATTACTATCTGTCGATTGTGGTTCACTGTAATAGTACGGTACCCTTTCGAGTCTGAATCAGATATTCACAGCCGAAAGTGGATGTCATGTAAGTATACAGATTATAATTAAAAGAACTCACTAAATTAATATGTATACCGAATTCCAAGCGAAGTGTATCTTCCTCACGACAAGACACAAGCCATTTATTGTGCAATGATTTGAAGCAGCCTTCTTTGTACAGGTGAGTCACGTCACACAGCAAACAGGCAGCTTGCATACATTTATTAGGGGAGAAAATGTTGTCAGATTTAATTTCTCTTACAAACTCGCGAGTTGTATGGAGATAGTAGAAGTGATTTATAAGCATTGGTGAATATACAACAATTCTACATATCCTATGGTGTGCACTATTAACACTGCATGTAATAGAAAGCATCACAATGTAGAAAGTTGATTCTCCTTTCCTTGAATCATTGCTGTATTTATTTCTGATTATTTCTAGTCTTCAATCTTGTTCTTAAAATATTGTTTTTGGCATGTCGATTTTTTTTCACTACACACAATTATCATACAAGATTTTTTCCATATTTTTAAAAATTAGTTCGTCTCTTTCTATGTATACAGCCTTGATATAGGTACACTTATTTTGAAAACAATGAAAAATCACTCATCTAGTAGTTAGCATTCTGGTACATTAAACAAAGTTCTACCTCATGTGTCTTACATTTAGGTTCCAAAAATGACCCCAGATAAAATATTCTTTAGAACACACTTGTTGAGAATTGATTTCTAATTTGTAACATCTGCATTACAAGTAAAATTATACACTTAATGTATTTTTAAAAGAATAATGATGAAGAGCTTTAATGAGAAAGTTAATAACACTGTTTTTAAAATGACGAAGAAAAATAAAGAGTACATCATTCAATTTGTTGTATTATTATCTCAGTAACTATAGTTTGTATATAGTTCTTTTTTCTTTCATGTATTTTATGTATCGTGGCACCTTGAGAGAGTCTAAAAACACTACAATAACTATAGTTTGCTTAAGTTGAGTTGTTTGTTTCTTTTATGCGTCGTGACTTCTTAAAATAGTCTGTCAACACTGTCTCTAACTACAGCTCGTTTGAGTAGTAAGTTATTTGTTTTCTTCTGATACCGCGAGATAATATAAAAATATTATCAGTAACTACACCTTGTCTCATGATCGTTTGTTCTCTTTGTTTGTCTAACACCTTGAGATATAAAAATCCAATCACTAACTACAGGTTGTTTGCTTTCTCTGTGTGTCTGACACCTTGAGATATCCTAACAATAATATTTTCCAGGTGTGGACCCTCAAATGGCTCGTCTTGTTGCTAGATCTTTTGTTCGCGATCCAATGTTTATATGTCAGAATCAACTCGAAGAAGATGAAACAGGGAACTTCAACTTAATTGTAAGTTTTCTCTAATTATTTTAAGGTAATTGTATTTTAAAGTACAAATACATCTGTATAAGCAATATCTGATTCGTAGTTTTGTTTTACGAATAATAGGAAAGGATAATTTTAAGCAGCATAATTTTACGCACATTTAGATATTTAAAGGCTGATAGTTAAGTCAACGTGATACATTTGGATTCTAATCAGGCAGCTAGCCATTCCTATAATATACAAATAACAGAAGTTTGAGAATTGTTTTCTTATGTTGTTTCCAAGCAAGCATTTTCAATATGAATTAGTTACGCTATTGAAATATTAGTCAAAAATACGTATCATTTGAGGAGAAAAGCTTGTGATCTGCACGTTAAAAACTTGTTGATAGAAACGTATGTAAATCATCATTACCTTCCTAACATGTTTCTTAAACTACTGTTGTAAAAATATTTGTAAGTTCTGAAATATGGTGAATGTTTGCAGAAATACCAAGATAAATTAATGTTAATATTTATCATAAATCAAATGTATTAAGAGAATAGAACTTGTTTATAGTTACTTCTGTTTTAGATAATGTTACTGAGTACGACGTTTCCAACAGTGCGTTTGAAAGTTCCAGATGTCAAAAGTAGCGCCTTCTGGCGAACAGAATTCAGACCCATGGAGGTATTTTTAAGTGCTTATTAATGTAAAAATCTTTCATAATTAATTTCTTAAATTATATATATATATATGCCACCAATAATACATTTTATGTTAGAAAAACATTAAAGGTGTATTTACTATCTAACTTGGCTTAGTTTGTTGCAATTCTATCACGTTATAATCGAAAACTCTGCAATAAAGGCTGAAAGAAGATTCTAAAAAATTACACATAGAGTTCTTTTATAAGCTGCAGAATTCTAATCAAAGTTGAAATATTTTCCACTTTTTTTACATTAAAACTTAAGTGGCATAGGTTAGTTAAGATATGCTTCATATTTATATCATGCAGCTCATGTCGTTCTGAAAACATTCGCATAAAATATTTTATCAACACAATTTTTTCTCTGCCTAAAGGGGAGTTTCAGTATATCCGAGGCGTTTAATTTCTCTATCTAAATTCAGCACCTGTTTGAAAAAAGGGTTCAATATTCTGCCTAAATAAAAGAGCCGATGGTTCTATCCACATGTAAGGCTCCATATTCTCTCTGAAATACTGATCTAATAAAAGGGCGTAATGTATCTGTATAAGATATTTTATTATATCCAGTTGAAGAGACCGTTAAAAATTTGTATAAAGAGAAGACTTAATTTCAGTGTCTAAGGGAAAGAACTAAAACATTTGTCTAAATAGAAAAACAAAGTATATCTTGTCTAAGGGAAGGTATACATCTACCTATACATGTATATCTGAGGAGGATTCATTGTATCTAATTGAAAGGATAGTTGAAAGTATTTGTCTAAAGAAACGATTCGATGTCTCTGTCAAAAAAATTGTCAAATAGAAGATTCGATATCTTTGTCTAAGGGAAAGAAAGATTTGTTATCTGTCTGAGGAGAGAATTCATGACATGCATTTGAGAAAACAGTTCAAAATATTTTTCTCATGTATTAGAAGTATTTCTATTTGAGGGTACATTTAAATGAGTTTATTTAAGGTGGACACTCAATGTCTCTGTCTAAAAGAATATTTCAAAGTTTTTGTTTAATTTAAAAACTTAATACCTTTGTCTATGGAAAATATTTAAAGCATTTGTTTAATTGAAAGACTCAATGTTTCTGTTTAAGGAAAGGATCCAAAGTATTTGTCTAAATGAAATACATAATGTCTGCGATTATAGAAAAGGTTTAACGTATTTATTTGAATCGAAGACTCAATATCTCAGTCTTAGGGAAAGGTCCGAAGTAATTGTCTAAATGAAAGACTCAATGTCTCTATCTGAAAGAAGGATTCAGAGTATTTGCTCAAATTAAAGACTCAATGTGTCTGTCTTAGGGAAGGGTCCATAGTATTTGTCTTAAAAGGATGAATCAGTGGATTTTTAAGTCCTACAGAAGTTCGCTAGTGAATCTATTATTTATATTTCTTTATTTTTGATTTACTTGTAACAAAACGTGATTTCTGATTTTAAGGTTAAATAAAATAAGTTACTCAAATTGTAGTATGTTTTGAAAAATTTATTCTGTAATGTGTTGACAGGTCCAATTTACTGACTACGAAAACGCAGCCTTTTGTTTGTTTGTGGCAATTTTAGCCAAAATCTTCCTCGAAAAGAAGTTGAACATACTTATACCAATCAGTAAGGTGAGAGAAAAAAATCACATAAATAGGTTTGAGTTGAAAAAATAGAATGCTTCAAATAGTACTTGAACTATGTTTAATCATAATGTTGAACTGGGCCCTGTAAGTTAAACTTCAAGACTCATCAGATTGATTTTCGAAACATTATTTTGTGTGATGCTCAATGTAAGTTAAACTTTTGTTATAATGATCAAAACATTTTTTCATAGTAAGTGGGTTTTATGTGAAACTTTAATCTCGCATATTCAATTTGTAAAAAAAACTTATCCTTCAGTAATATTATTAATTATTCCGAAGTTTATTAATTTGTGTTTATAAATGCAGGTGTTAAAACATACTTTATAAGGCATATGTAATATTGATACAATAACTGTTTAATTAAGTGAATAGTAAGAAACTCTTTAAGATGTGATTCTGTAAGCTGAATTACATGTATTTGTTATAATTTATAAGGTTCATGAGAACATTCAACGAGCACAAAAGCGTGACGCTGTGAACTGCGAAAAGTTTTGGATGAAATCCAATTTAATTGATGGTAAGATCTCTTTAGCTCATTCTCATCTTGTTACACCAACGTTGATATATATGAAATATTTATTCAGTACTTTAAGAAATGCAAAAGAGGTAAGAAAAGAGGACAATTATAACATCTATTTTGGAATTTCAAGTAATGCGATAATTAACGATCTTCCCTTTTTTTCTGTGTTTATGTATGACATTTTAATTTCAATTTCTAGATGATTCTGCGTGCGAAGAACTGACGCTTAACGAAATAATCAACGGTAAAGATTCTGACCACATAGGCCTCATATCAGTCGTTCGTCAGTACGTTAATAACATGAACGTAGATAATGATGTAATAGTAGCTGTTGAGCGTTATTTACGCCTAATAGAAGGAAGAGCTTCTGGTATGTAAATTTAATTGTTTATTTGGACTGAACTTTACCAATTCCTCTAATGTTTTCTATAATCATGTAAAATAGAGATACTCTTATTGTTTTGTATCTGTGTAGCTTCTCACTGCGATTATTTGGTATTAGTTTCTTTCATTCTGAAAGACACATTAAGTGAGAGAGACTTCAAGGCTCATCCATAGCCATCAAATGAAATACTTTTGATAACAAGGAGGGCAGCCTGTCAGCAGCAAAAAACACAACAAAAACCGTTGATCAGTAGATACCGAACGTTTAAAACATTCTAAGAATTAATAAATATAATTTGATTCGTGGACTCTTAAGATTCTTAAACTTGCTGTTTAGCCTTTTACGTTTCCTGCACTATCTAAGCCAACATAACTGGAGAGAAAGGGTCATTCTGCAAGTTAAAAGTTATCTGCTTACTACCTTCACCCATTACAGTATTACAGATCTAGGAAAGCTGACAGTTAAAAGTCGCTTAGTCCACACCTAAAGTAATAACTTTGTCAAACAGAAAGCCAGGTAAGTAACTTTTTAACTGACACGATTAATTAATTAGGTTTAGTCTATACGTCAGGGGCCTCATCTGTCCAAAGAACTTCCAAAAACATACGCATTAATTTAGCAGCTAAAATGAAAGTTGCAAACTTGTACAAGTTCACCTTGTTGAAGAAGGTGTTCAGAAAACATTCCAGAATGAGGTTGCAAACATCCAATTCTTGTAAGTCGCTCGCAATTATGGCTTTATTTTTTGCTTTTAAAATCGTTAAGTTAAGGGTGACGTGGATTCGAACTCGTGACTCACAGATTACCAGTCGAATGTCCTCACCGTCTGACTATGCCAGGCCTTTTATTTAAGAATCCAACATTTCACATGCAATAGTCTGATACAAAAATATACTCATTAAAGAAATGTTTTTATCTGGGAAACGGTTACATATATTTTTTATCGATTTTGTCTAGTTTTTCTTAATTAAAATCACAAAAAATCTTGGAAATAAACAAAATATAAAGAATGAAAAAACAAATTGTATTTATTATTTAAGAATGTGCTAAAGATTGTTCAAAATACAACAGATTTCTAAATTATTTTGTCCATATTAAGGATGTGATTTCTTGCTTACTGAACCAGCCTACACGTACTAAATTTGCACTGTTTTTCTGTAGCACACTACATTTTAATGTGCAGGAGGTGAATAAGTTATGTTGAAAACATCTTGAAACCTCACTACATCGTCTATTTCGTCAGGTTCAATTATGTTCTATGTCTTGGTTGTGGTTCTGGACAATATCTCTGCAGTGTAGTTTCCATCGTAAGATTTTAATATAAAAAAACATAACACTACACACTACTGGCTTTTCATAAGCCACCTAGTATACGAATAAAACGGTTTCCCAGTGCCCATTTCAACAGAGTGAACACAGAAATCAATAAGTGTTGCATCAGGCAACTTGACGTATATGGCTTGTTAGAGAATAGCCCCTCAACCTCCAGCTGCTTGAGGTATGCATGAAAGCAACTTAGGTAAACGTATGACCTTTCCAGGAAGAAGTCATTTATGATAATGTTGCATACATCTGCCTGAGACATGTGGACGTATTTAGCCACAGACTTTTGTTTTTGTTGATTCTTACAAGTTATAAGACATTGTACATTACTTATTAAGGCTGAAGTACAACTACTTGTACTATGTCTCTTTCTATATGGTCCTGGTTATTTTCCAACTGTATAAGGCAGAAAGGTATCTTCGTATTGGAAATTCTGAATTCCCATTTTAAGTCCATCTTTATCATCTGATGTACGAATATTTTGTGTCAAAAAGTGATTTTACCTTAACCCTTTGTTCTATAGTAGAATATGGTTTAGTATACCACACTTGTGTATATATATACAACTTCCTGGAACGTACTACCCTACTCTTCTATATTTGTGTCATAACGTATAACTATAGGACACGAACACATGAAATGGTAATTTCCTTTTTAAAGTGCATATTTTTTTCTTAGTGTATATTTATATACAGTGTGGGTTCCTAATCTTTAATAAGCTGTATTCATTTAACACTTTCATCTGCATTACGCCTGTTACTTACTTTTGTTTTTTTCTTTCAGTTTGTCCAGACTGTAATTTTGTTTTGAACTAGAAACGATCCGAAAGGTTTTAGAATCTTAAAGTTGAATAGTAATAATTTACGAAAGATCTCTACCTCTGATTTTACTAGTTATATGTTGTTATTAGTCAGAGATGAATGGATCGTTAACTAAGTCAGCAGTTTCATTTAGACTCTGGCCAGGTGGGTTAAGGCGTTCGAGTCGTAATCTGAGGGTCGCGGGTTCGAATCCCCGTCACACCAAACATGCCTGCCCTTTCAACTACGGGGGCTATATGACTTTAGTAAAAGAGTAGCCCAAGAGTTTGCGGTGGGTGGTGATGACTAGCTGCCTTCCCTATTGTCTTACACTGCTAAATTAGGGACGGCTAGCGCCGAAACCTCGTGTAGTTTTGCTCGAAATTACAAAACAAACAAACATTTAGACTGTATAGAGGCAATGAAGCTAATGTCCTGATGATCCTGGTCACCAAAGAAAATACAGATAAATCCAATCCCGATTATGACTACTACTACATATGAATACATATCTAATCACATTTATATTTCAAAACAAGAGGTTGATAGCCAATAGCATTATGAACACACCGCAAGACAACTTTTAATTTTAAAACAAAAGTAATAAATAAATATTGCACTTCTCACTGAAGCTGTAACTTGACTGATCATCAAGTGACCACAGTGCTGTAATGTTGTTCCCTAAGTGGCTAATGAGTAATCTACGAAAGCAGGTGAAAGTAGTGCCCTGTATGTCGGTCTACTTTTTCATTATTTGGAGGAAGGGTCCATGAAGGCCTTGGTGGCCATGACCACTAAACTACACTTGGCTGTGCATTTGATTACTATGAAATCAAAAATCAATACGAAATGTTAAGTATCATAATTCGGTTAACTTCTGTTAGAATGAAGATTAAATGAAGTAACAGTAAATGTGTTAAAGCTTGAAGTTTTCCTGAGATGAATGGCAGTTACATAAGTACTTACATGAATCTTTATTAATAAAATATTACTGTCTCCTGTATTTCTATATAAGTACTTTGCAGGGTGTCGATGGATCTTCATCAAAACTAGTATGGAAGGTCATAAGGTCTATGTGGTACATACAAAATATTGGTTTTGCAGTTTTTATGAGCATTTTTACGTTTTTTTACCACTATTTTGCCCCCTGCAGAAGTATCTTTATTCAACAAATTTAACATGAAGGTTAATTGGAGCCATGGGGAGATACATACACATTTTCAGTTATCCATTTTGCTGTTTTTGTGGTCTTTGTTATTTTTATCTAAAAGGTGTAAATGTTATTGGTGTTGAAGATAGTGTATTACTTTTCAGACTCGGTTAGTAAGAGTGCTTATTTTCTATCATTCACTTGTTGCATGGAGATTCTGATCCTGAGAGGCTCAAGTGATAATACTGCTGTTGTTAGTGTCATTTTCATCATATTCTATTTGTAAGATAGCTTTATTTTCTTGTTCACTTGTTAGATAGGAATTTTAACCTTGAGTGGCTCAAAAATTCATACTGCTACAGTATGTTACTTCTCAGACTCGGTAAGAGTCACTTTTTTTCATTCACTCTTATCCTTATAATTACATATACTTCCACATCTAAGAGAACAGCACTCATCTATCAACTCGCGACTGTAAATCTGTTAGGCTGGAGGCTAAGTGTTATTTCTTAGAGATGGGTTGTGTATGACAGTCTTAGTTTCTGTGGTTAAATAGTGTTTTATTTGGAGAATCTAAAGCTCCAACACTTTAGCTGTAATGATAATATCCATTGTTTCTTTGTCACATTACTGAGATAGTGTACTCGGATGGCTAGAGGATTTATATTAATTATGCAATTTCATAACAAAGGTTAAATAAACCAATTTATACAAGCATGATAAAACCAGTATTACGTACAGACCTCTATCAGAATTTTAGATTAATTAGATGTGTTGTTTTATTGCTTAATGCAAAGCCACAGGATTGGCTATTTGTGTTGTGTCTAGAAGTCAAACCCTCAAGTTTACTGTGAGTCTTTAGGAGGAACAATTGCTTTGAAAGATATCATCGCATATGCATATGCGATTCTACTGAAAAATCAGTTACAGTTGTGGATTTTAGAGTGAATGATGGATTCTTTATGTTTGAAAGTTAAAGAAGTATTAAGAACTTTTATAACAAATATCCTGATGTTTTGTTTTAAAGGGCTTTATTTTATAATTAATTTTAGGAGAACTGATGACTGATGCACGCTGGATACGAGAGTTTGTCACCACGCATGCAGGCTATAAACACGACTCCGTGGTTACAGATGAAATTAATTATGATTTATTAGTTATGATTGACAAACTTCAGAGAAATGAAATCTCCTGTCCTGAACTACTTGGTGAATAGCTAAGTCAGTAAACACTACAGTGTTAACCGAACAAGTCGGTCATGCATGGTTGTCGTGGTTCCATATAGTGTGTTGGGATTACTCCTATACTTAAACCATAATGACGTCTTATATTTAGAGACAGGACGAGTACTGAGGAAAGACAAGGAAAACCATCATAATTTTAATAAGTGTTACTAAAATAATAAAAACGTAATTTCTCATTATTCTCGGTCAATATTATCTATTTCCAAAGAATAGGAATTATAAAGATTTATTACGAAAATGACCCATATCTTTTCATGACTAAATATATGACATTTTTACTTAATAATTTGCTGTTTAAATGATACTTTATTATATATATTACTGATATTTTCATATGTGCAAGAAATAATTAATACTGTAAAAATCACTAGTTGAGCATCATTAATTATATTAGAAAAACTTGACACCAGTATATGGAACTTTCGTCATAAATATTGCTACTTGTTATATTTATATGAAACTTTCGTCATGAATATTGATAACCGTAATGTTATTTGCATTTTTGTGTTGTTTTTTGTTGCATTCATTCGCATTATTTTGAAGTTTTGTATAATCATTAGTTGTTAACAAATCTTATTATTTTACTGTTTTTAGACGATTAGAAGCTTCGTTGTTAAACTGAAACATTTGCGAAAAAGATGTTCGCCAATTAAAGGGTTTAAAAACGTTTAAATAGAAAACAGGTGTCTTTGTTAGTTGTATAGGTATTTTTCTTGAGAGAAGGCATATCATTAAATGTTGTCAGAATTTATATTATATAGTGTTATGCATATAATGTATTTCAGTACCTTAAAAGTTCGAAAAAAGCTTTAACCTTTTATTCGTTTGTACTTGATGTTAAAAATAATTATAATTAAAAAGGTTTATCGTTTCGAGGTTCGTCACTATTATCTACCTATTTGTGTAGCCTAAGGAAGTATGGTGTTTATACGAAGTATAAACTGTATAATAGCTTCTGTGAATTACTAAAGTTTAACACTTGCCATGCCAGTTGTGATGGGTAAATAATAAACTTGGTTGTTATGTTGTTGTTTAAAAACATATATATTTCTTTGTTAACATATATTGTATGTGCACCTGAAAAACAATATCATATGTATATTAATGTAACTTTCGAAAAAATGAGCTTTACGTAAAATTCCATTTCTCAAATGAATGTCATTGTAAGTGTTGTAAACTTGGATCTTCGAAGTCATATTGTAACTTCTTGCAGTTTGTTCGATAATAATAATATTTATTCTTGTAATTTTCCCCCAGTGGCACTGGAGCATGTCTGCAGATTTTTAGTGCTAGAAATCGGGTTTCGATACCTGTGATGGTTCTATTGTGCTTCATTACAAACAAACAACTTTTGTAAAAATAAAATGCTATCTTTTAAAGAAAACATACCAATACCTGTATCATATTTACTTCACTGCTGCATTTGTTTGTTTAAAATTAAGCATAAAGCTACACAATAGACGATCTGTGCTATGCTCACCACGGATATCGAAACCCGGTTTTTAGCGTTATAAGTTCGCAGGGATACTGCTGTACCACTGAGGGGGCCATTGTCGCTTGTTGTTTTTATTGTTGTTGTTTTAAATTAAGCACAAAGCTACACAATGGGCTATCTGTGCTCTGCCCACCACGGATATCGAAACCCGGATTTTAGCGTGTAAGTCCGCAGACATACCGCTGAGCCACTGGGGGGCACGCCATTGTCGCATTCATTAAACATGATCCATTTTACGTATATACTCTTGAAAATTTACCACAGTATTGTTAGTTTCACGATTCATTTAAATTCTAGTATTTTGAATTGGCGCGAATAAAAATAATATTTATCATTTGTTATTCTTTTTTGTTGTGCGTCTATCTTCTACCTTTTCGTATAAACAAATTTTATGTTTGTGGTTTTATTCTCAAAAGAAATAAAATACATTTAGTGAAAATCTGTGTTAGAAAAATTTATTTGCAATGAAACAAATCCAACAATTCGGTCGGTACAACAAAACTATGTTATTCGTTTGAAAATATATACTAGGTCTTTCACTGAAAATTATCTTAACTCATAAAATGGTTGTAGCTGCTGGATTAATATATCGAAATTGGACATGTCTTGCACTGAAGTAACACAAATTTGATCCGATTATATTCCCAATGTGCCACATGTTTATATCTGTAAAACACAACAGCCTTAAAAGGGCCCCAAACAAGATTTGTTACGGGCCCAAAAGATTATGTGAGCGACATTAATTAACTCCATCACTGAATGCTATATTCTTCTCGGTTTATGTGTCTGTGTGTTTGTCAGCAAAATTTATCAAAAACGGCTTAATGGGCTTTGAAAAAAAAGTTGGTATACATTTGGATTATAACCTATCTTATAAATTATTACTTTTGGAGTGTCAAGGTTCAAAGTCACAAGAAGTTAATGAAAACCTAAAATATCGAGTTTTTCACAATATTTTTTCTTCCATAACTCAGTCAAAAACAATTGGACTGTGATGAAACTTGATTGGCACATATAGAGTATTATTCTTTGTTTTCATCCAATAATGGTCAGTGTTTGTTGACAACGAAGGACATATGGACACATTTTCGTATGTTTTTTTTTTAACATCTGAATTTGATCATCACTGCGTGGCGTAGGTATGCGTTCTAGCGAGTGTCCCTCGAGTTATAAATAGAAATTGGTAGTATGCTACGCAGGCCGCCTGTTAAACGTACATCGTACAATTTGGCAAGGTTCGTTGAAGGACATTCAAATTATCTGATAAAATCTAACACAAGGAATGATGAACGCAAATTTCAGATTTTTCTCATACAATCGTGCTCATAGGTAACCCGCTAGTACAGCAGTAAGTCTAAGGATTCACAACGCTAAAATAAGCGGTTCTATTCCCCTCGGTGGACTCAGCAGATAGAGCCTAATGTGGCTCCTGTAAGAGAAACACACAAACACTCCATCCCCATATATATGTAAAAACGACTCGTTTGGGTTGAGAAAATATTTTATCTATGAACCTAACGATGACCGAAGAAGGTCGAAACATTGTTCGCTCCTCTACGTAAAATATTTTATCAACCCAAACGGGCCGTTTTTACATATATATTTCTCTACAAGTTGGTTTTCTCGACATCACTCCATTCCCATAGACACATGGGTAGTGACTATAGAAAAAATGAGACGTAAATGTGTTAGGTATAGTAATATTTCAACAAAAATCAAGAATTTCAAGGGATTCCCTGTAATACACAAACTTACAACATCCTACATATATACATCTGTTACTTTTCAAAATAGTTTACATAATACAGAAATGTACATACACTGTATGAAACAAAGAGTTTAAATGACCAGACAGTGCTTAAAGGCTTAGTAAAAGGTATCTTAGGCCAATGTAAATTGCCTCTAACTAATGACACAATCTTCTCAAAACACTGTACACTTATAAACAAAATTTTCTTCATTACTCATTCAAGTCGTCTCACAAACTTTTATTTTCTAAAAAAGTGGGTTTACTGTCAATAAATTTAAGTCATTACACCATTTTAGTAGCTTGTACTCCAGGTAAAAAGCATTTATGTGTGTTTATTTATAGCAAAGCCACATCGAACTGAGTCTACTAGGTAAAGAAAACAACAGCAAGATTAATCAGAAGGTTTTGTAATGATAAAATGATTTTTATTCAAGTTCTTTTTACAATGTACCAGCGATTCATTCCTAAAATAAAAAGTATGTTACAAGGGTTTTTTAGATATATCTAAGCACAAAAATGTGTGTGTATGTCTTTTTGTTTTCTATCGAAATACTCTTAGATCGTTAGACCAATTTTGAGACAAACTTCGTTGAATGATAGACTGGAACAAGGGCCATATAATGATAGTCCAAACCCCCCTTCTATGCCCTATTATTGCCGTTACTGAACGTTTATTATTTTCACAATAATTTAAGATTAGCTACATTCATAGATGGCACCACGTACTTACACCAAACAAACAAAAAATATTAAATTTTATTTTTCCCCTGGCGGCCCGGTGGGTTAAGGCGTTCGACTCGTGATCCGACTAAAGATACTCGCGCTTTCTACCTTGATGGCATTATAACGCTATGGACAATCCCACTATTCTTTGGTAAAAGAGTAGCCCGCGAGTTGGCGGTGATGACTAGCTGCTCTAACGCTAGTCTTACACTATTAAATTAGGGACGGCTAGCGCAGATGGCCCCTTGAGTAGCTTTGCGGTACTGACCGTCACATTATAACAACCCCCACGACTGATGCCTTTTCAAAACATGTTTGGTGGGACGGGGATTTGAACCCGCGACCCTCGGATTATGAGTCGAACGCCTTAATCCATATGGTTATGCTGAACCTTTGGATTTATAACGCTAGAATAAAATGCCATCCATCCTGTCTTGTTTGCGTTATTTCTGAAGTAATATCAGCATAGAGTGTTTTCTTCCTCTTATAGCAAGTTTTTCTTTACCTATTGTTGTTGTTATTGTTTTTCAAGGAAGTGTTTCAATAGAGATAGAAAGGTTTTATTTATAATCAAATTCTAAATACAATGAGGTTCCAATTGTAATGCTTATTGTTTATTTGTATTAAGTTTTTTCAAGAAATGCCAAATTGAAGCTAACTTCAAGGGTAATTAAAACATCGTTTACACTACAATTATGATGTTTTAAATTAGTACCAGTAATAAAAGCAGATACTTCGTTTGAAACTGTCACCTCAGTAAACTTGGTTTTGATTTTTGAGTTATATATTTAAACAAAAGAAGAAAGAATAAAAAAATTCAAACTTTTTACAATAATATTTACCAACATTTCCACAACTTGTGACTCAGTCATTACATAGATATTGTTGTAAAAGAAAGCACCTTGTCGTACTGTAGAAGTTTAATGATTTATTGAGGAGATACTTAAAATACCATTTCCATTAACAATACCAGCCATAATTACATAGTCAGTGCTACTGCCAGCCTCATGCAGAACATAAAATTGTTTCTTAGGTGCAAAAGCTTAAAATCGTTTTGTTCCTTTCGCTTTGCACCACCCAGGAGAGAAAATATTATTCCACAATTTTGGATTTCCTTTTGGATCATCTGGAGGATCATCTGCTGGAATCATGGTTGCTTTAAGCTGAAGAAGATGGCGCCTTAACTTGGCTACAATATGTGGACTTGAAGTTGCCAGATTGTGATGTTCCGTTGGATCATCTGGTCAAAATCGTAAAGAAAATCACTATTACTATATTTACTATTACTCTAAAGTTTGCTAAAAGGCTTTCATCTAATGTGTTATAAAACAATAGAGAAAACTGTATATATCAGAAGCAGTCATAACCATGTTATAAAGTTATACAAATGTTGTTTTCACAAAATATGATAATCTGTAGAATACAAGGTTATGAATTTCGAATAGCACTGATTTGAGATTGTTTAAGTTAGGCTATATGGGCTGATTGATGGTTATGGTGTTTGACTTACAAACTGAGAGCTGTTAGTTTGAATCTACATAATCAAACATGCTTGTTCTCTATGAATGCTAAGCACCTTCCTGGTGTAAAAATTCTTGACTTACAAAATTCTGATCAACCCCAAACCATCTAGGATTAACATGATATAACCTTTTGGGACAACATGGGACTTACTAGTCCATCTTAGCTACTTCATCCTCTTTCCACATGACAAACTTTCCATTTCAGGCATCACTCTGGTAACCCTTCTCTGAACCATATCTACCAATTCAATGATTTATCTAATATAAGGAGCTCACAAATTAATCAAATATTCCAAATGTAGCCTAACCAATGATCTGTACAGTAAAATTATAATCTCTTCAGATGTGTATTCAATATTTCCATAGACACAATCAAAAATTATTTTTGCCCTCTCACTAGCAACAGCTTGCTGCTTGGATCATTTTAGAAACTGTTCAACTATTATATACCAAAAAGCCTTTCTTTCTTGACATTGTTAATATTATTCCATCCAAATAATAATTGAGGTTATAACAACACACATAAATTATCTTGCATTTACTATAATTAAATCCCATCTGCCATTTATCTGCCCAACTCAATAAATCTTTTTGTAAATCAGTAGCATCCTCTTCACAATTAGCAACATCCAAGACCTTGATATTATTTGCTAATTTAAGTAATTTATTGACTTTTCTTTCATCTATGTTATTGATGTAAATTAAAATGAACAATGGTCCTTAGACTGATCCCTGAGGTGCCCTATTTGTGACGTTAATTCATTCTGACTCAGCTCCATTTGTAACAAAATTCTGCTTTCTCTCATCCAGTCACCTTTCTATCCAATTTTCTAACTTATGCCCAACATCAATAGAAATATTTTTAGAAACCTTTCATGTGGCACCTTCTTAAAAACTTTCTGATAATACAAATAGACTAAACCTAAACCACTACTCTCATCGATGTATTTTCAAAATATGTCAAAAGAATTATAAGGCAATATTTTTTCTTGTTGATTATCTAATAATATTCTAAAGTTTGTTAAATGGCCTTGAGAAACATCTCTTAATACACCTTCACCTGTGCCCTTTGGTAATATAATCTCATTCTTACTCCCTATTTACCCCACAGACTATTCTTTTCACATACCTTCTCAATGAATCATCTATAACTATAACCTTCTTATCAACCACATCCTTCCCTAAACCTTTTATTTTCATCATCTGTAGAAGCCAAGGGCTAAAAATTATTAGTCGACATAACAGTCTTATAATAACTAAATTCACTATGTTTTACTCTAATAGTACGGTCTCTAAAAGTCACTGTTAGCTGATTTATTTATTGCATATAAAAGCTTAAGCTCCTCCTGAAATCCTGTAACCATTTTCCATCAATCTACAATTCTTTTTATCTATTAAGGTCATGAGGAAATAAAAAAACGTATTTTTCATGATATAATTTAAACATGCTATAGAAGGAGATGCACAACACTGAAAATGTTTCTTATTTTTACAAACTTTTATCAACATAGCCAAGAATTTTAAATATTTTTACTCCCTGAATAAAAGTTATAATTGAGAAAAGATACCGTTGTTTTTAATTAGTTAAACCATAAAGTTAAGAAACACTTAAGTGTTTTTAATACATAATATTTATGTAAAATAAAAGTGTTTGATTTATGATTAAGGTATCAATAATAAAAAATTTACCTGTAAATTTAAGCTTTTTTAATATAAGTTTAGTAATTTTGTAATGCTACTTATATACTATATATTTAGTAAAATGCTTTAGCCTTTACCTTACCATGCTTTTATTTAATGAACTGCTGGTTTGATATTTTTATGTTGGCCTACAGTTATTTTCACTACATGGTTTAAACATGCTATGGAAAAAAATGTACAATTTTAATGCTTATGATCAAATGGATACTTTTAATCACTGATAAGAAGTAACTTAAAGGATATATGAATAATTAATAAATGATTCAGGGCACCTATTAAGCTTACCAAATGGCTTAGAGCATATATTTATGAGTTAGAGATAAATTACAGCACATATTTGTGACTCAAACAATATCAGTGATTCATAACGTTCAATCACACACATTCCTAACCCACAAAGTGACTTATAAGACGTATTAGGGACACACAAATGAAGTAGAGCACATATTAGTGAATCAACCAATGAAGAAAAATACATATTGTTTACAAAATATGTCAATGAATCACAAAGTGATTTAGAGGACATAAAAGCCACTTATAAATAACTCAAACCAAACATGTTTAACTCACAAGAGACTCAGCACACCTACACAATAGTGACTCATGTCTATTATAAGTTTCAAAATACTGAAAATATTTACTTTTTAAATCTAATGTGGTTATCTGAGATTGTGTTGAACAAGTAAATGTGGATAATTCAATCAAAATGTAAGTCCTGGAAAAGTTGTTTAAATACATTTTCAAGGGTTAATTAAACAAACAATAAAATAATTTTTATTAAAATCAACTAAGTATTAGCTTCACAAAAAATAATTGAAGAAATAATAATCCATATTCAATACATATATTACGTTCTTTGATGAAATGTATATAATCCAGGGAAATAAAGAGATAATTTGTGAAATAAAACATAAAACCTTCAAAACTCATAAAATTGAATACCTTGCAAATTGTGTGTTATGTAATATTTATAACATACTAAAAACATTTATAGGTAACAATATATTGTATTTCTTCAAGAATAGAACAACATATGAAAAAAATATCAAAATGAGCAGCTAATAACAAAAGTAAAATATTAACCTCTTATGTTAAAGAGATATATTTGGTCTTTCAAAGGATTCTGTTGATATATAGTGTAATTGGACAAGTTTGTACAATTGACAGTAGGGGGTGGGTACCACCCACTTGGGCTTCCTCCTGATCCAATAATTAATTTATAGTCACCAACCCTGTAAAAATAATAATAAAAGAATCAAATATGAAAAAGTTCGAAAAAAAACACCAAAA
This sequence comes from Carcinoscorpius rotundicauda, assembly GCA_011833715.1. Classification (NCBI taxonomy): domain Eukaryota; kingdom Metazoa; phylum Arthropoda; class Merostomata; order Xiphosura; family Limulidae; genus Carcinoscorpius; species Carcinoscorpius rotundicauda. The sequence goes on along the minus strand of CM022396.1, from coordinate 19,650,936 downwards.
AAAGTTTCAACGAATTTCAAAATTGAGGCTAATCAACATTAGAAATCAAACTCATGCAAAATGTTTCTTACTGGATGAAAATACATAATTAAGCAGTTTATAGCAATATAACTAATCAAAGGAAAATATTCTACCTGATTGCTCCTCTGGTTCTCAATGTATAAGTATCATAAATGTTATAGATGAATTCATTTCGAATTGCTGTTCCATCTCCATTAATCATATTCCATTGGTCAATTCCATCAATTCCTGAATCTGTTTAAAGGTTCAGAACAGAGATTGTTATAGATTTAAACCTTTTAATGACACTTTAACGACATGGATATATGATGTTTTCAGTGGTTATGACAAAATATATAATTAAAACATTTCGGTATTTATCAATTACATTATATTTCTTGTTTAATTACACAGCTAAAAAAAACTGCATAAAAACTCTGAAGAGAGTTGTTGATAATAAAGGTAGTTATGACAGAAAGCCTCAGTCCTTCAAAAGTAATGTTATACAACTCACAATATGCTTTTTACATTATACCTTACAATTCAGTAAACATTACCAATGACCTGGCTGTAGATACAAATGTAAATGTGACCTTCAGAACAGTAAGGTAAATATTAGTGCAAGGAGATCTTATGGATGTGTAGCTATTCTAAAAACCACTGCTTAAAAAAGATAAACAAATTAAAGGCTTGAATTAGAAACAGACTTACACAGAACCACGGATATGAAATAGAGATAATAAGTTATGCACACACTATAATATTTTTCTCCTGTATTACACATCCCTGGTTCTGTATAAGTTATTATATCCTGCTTACTGCTTATTGTCTTGTACTCATAAAATATTATATTCACACAAGACTTATTATTTCGAGATTAAAACATAATATTTATCTCTTGCACATTTTCTACTGCAACCCATACTTCTAACAATGGAAATAACAAAGTTGAAAGAAGGTGCATTTTACGTATGAGTCAACAAACAGTTGTTTGATACTAGAGAGAAGATTGGTATCATAGTATATCTATTGTACAGCATGTTGAGGAATTAATATAAGAGTGATGTTGGAAATATACAAAAAATGGTGGCACCTTGACTGTTGACAGGTTAAAAAGAAAGAGATTCATCATTTTATTCTCTCTGAAATGATACAATCATCTTCCAGTAACACAATGAGTCAAGTATACAACAAATGTAGTGAAACAACATGTGGATGGATAAAAAAGAAATATATAGAAAACTTACAACTATAGCTTGGCCTGCACAAAGTTCTTATTTGGATGTTATTAAAGTTGTACAAACTCCTTATAAGGTCAAATGGCAATAAAACAACTTGACTGACTTGTAGGGAGTAACACAGGACCTTGGAACAATATTTCCCAATCATACACTGATAAACAAACAGGAACACAAAGACGGGGTGTACTGCTCTACTTAAAGCAAATGCAAAATACTAGTACATTGTATAGCTTGTATTATTTTCTCTTCCATTTTGTTTAATGCAAACTTCATAATTTATTTGCAATTACTTATTGTCTGTGACTCCTTTACTTCTGCTTAACATTTCCATAAATATCTTCAAAACTGTAATTATATATTATGTATTCTGTTTGGAGAAAAAAATACCTAGTTGTGTTTTTACTAATCATAATACTTGTAAATTATTGATAACATTATTTATATTCTTTAAGGTATGTTCTTAAATTCCAAAGTCTTCTGATATTTATACTACTTAATATTGAACTTCAAAGCTCTACTCTCCATAGTTGGATCAAAAAGTAAATAATAAACTGGATCAGTTATAATTCCTATGTCATTCCAGTAAATGAGCAATTATATTGGTTTTCCTGACTAGTTGGATGCCACAGAATATTACTTCCTATAATATAAGAATAGGCCATAGATGGAAATAAACCTGTAGTGTAAGAAATATAGAACACAGAAGGGAATAAGTCGCTCCTTTGAACATTACTTTCTATAATATAAGGAGTATAGATCATACATAGAAACAGCTATTCCTTGAGTTCTATACAATATTTCCTATAGTATCAAAAGAATAGGACATAGATGGACATAACCCCTTCCTTCAGTTCCATAGAATATTATTACCTACAGTCTAAGAAGTAAAGGGCACAGATAGAGACAAATCTTTTCCTGGTTTCCATAGAATATTATTTTTTATAATATCAGAAGAATAAGCAATAAATGGAGTATAATCCTTCTGTCACTTCCACAGAATATTACTTCCTATAATATAAAAATAATAGATAATAGACGGAGACAAATATTTCTTTGAGTTCCATATAATATTACTTTCTATAGATTTGTTTAGGGTGTTTGGAGCATACAAACATGATATGGCATACCATTCAGAAAGAAACAAATGCAGCAAAGAGATCTAGGTATGGTGTGGCTTGATCTTACCAATTCACATGTGTCAGTACCAAATGCATTAATTGAGTATGCTATAGATTTTTTTCTGGATTCCTGAAAAGGTGAAGGATTTCATTATAACATGCTAAAAAAACTGTTAGATACAATTCTTAACATGAGAGTATACAACCAGCTGCATAAACTTTGAGGTTAGTATCCCAATTGGATGTACAATATATCCCATCGTGTTTTCCCTTTCAATGGAAATCATTATTAGAACCACTGAAAAAGTTGTTCCAAAGATAAAAATTCATGTAGGAGAAGAGCTTCCACTGATACATTAATTTATGGATGACTTAACCTTACTGAACCCATCCAAAGGGGAAACAATGGCAATATTCTAGAAGATAATAGATCTCATGGACAAAGGAAGGATGAAGTTTAAAATCAATAGGTCATACAGTTTGGTTTTGAAGAATGGGAAGCTGGTTAACATTTATTTCTCACTGTGTGGCAAAGAGATTCCATCACTCAAGTAGAAGTCTGTGAAAAAACTTAGATGATTGTATACTAAGAAATTAAAAGCCAACAGCAAAGCTCATGTTAGAGAGTCTGGAAGAAATATATAAATGTAATCAACCAAGAAAGTTGGAACTTTAGTATCTACATTACAACCTTATGCTAGGGAAAATGTGGCCACTCACTGTGTATGATATTGCAATTAGCAATGTAGAAGACACTGAAAGCCAAATTAACACTTATATGAACAGATAGTTGGGAGTTCCTGATCGTTTGAACAATGTTTCATCACACAGATGCTGCATGAAGTTGGTATTGTCAGTGAAGTCTTTTGTAAAAATGTTCAAAGTATCCAGAACAAGATTATACTGACACTAAGAAACTCAAAAGATCCTGTGATCAGAGATACCTAACCTGGCAGAAAGTGAACTGCAAAGGAAGCAGTAAATGAGAGAAATGTCAAATTCAGGCACAAAAAGATTGTTGGAGCTACCAAAGTATGGTACCAGGGTATGGAATGTTCAAGTCATAAATGGTGGTCATCTGCTGATGACCAAGAGTAACATGAGTTAGTTTCTCATGATGTTTGAAAAGTTGAAGAGAAAAATAGACCAGCAACAGTTGTTGACCAGGCCAAACAGGGTGCTTGGACAAGATGAGAATCTGTACAGCAGCAGACTTTGCTATGGAAGATAAAGCTACTTACAATTTCATTCCTCTGGCAACCTGCATATGATTTGCTTCCCATGCAATACAACTTTGTAATGATGACAAGTCAGATTTCGGTTATTCTTGCAATAGGAAAGGAGCACCACAACATATGAATTCCTGCCCATCAAATCTATCAGGTAGTATGTACTCTTTTTGTCATAACAACATACTCTGAGTGATTCTTGATGCAGTCAAAGAGAGGATACAGAAAGCTAATGAAGAAAAGGTATCAACTGGCTCCAGACAGTTTACCACCTTCATCAAGGAGGATTTTGGGTCAGATAGTTATGGTAGCAGTTTATGAAGAATCAACATACTGTCTTGTGAAAATGACTGGAAAATGATAACAAATCTTGAAGGGGATAGAACTTTTCAACCTGAAATTGCAGTCACAAACCTCAGGCTATATAATTTTATCTGGTTGGCTAGGGATCTTTTGCGAGCTAACAAACAGAATTTTGTTAATTACGTTGAATTGAGGTTTATTTGTGAGGGTAGAAGATGAAAGAAGTATGCTATCCATCTGAAGTAGGCTTCTGAGTTTTTGTTGTAACTTTGCTTTCTGAGTTGCAACAGGATTGGGAATTCAAGAGCGGTGTGGTGAGAGCTCTGCAGAAGTGCAGCTGAATCAGGATCATCATAGATATAGTAAAAGTATGTTCAAAAGAGTAAATAGGCAACGAATGATGTCAAGAAAGCATGTCTACCAGTGAGAGGTGACATGAATGTGCTACTGACCCACAACTTCAAGGAACTATGGAGTTTTAAAAGGGCCAAAAGTTGCATTAATGGGTGGTACTTTGATGATTCTACTGATGTCAGAACCTAAGATAATTACAATATTTAGTTGTTGTTTTTTGTATTGAATTCTAGTACAAAGTTAGGTTACAGGTAGAAACCCTTCCTCTTTCATTAAGTTTTTGTGTGAGCTAAAACTTCAAATGATCTGTAATGACTATTAATAGCAAACTATAAATCTACAAGAGGTGTTATAGAATATATGTGAATTACTAATTTTACTGTTAATGTGACAATAAATCTATATTGGTGATATTTATTGAACATTCAAGAGTAAAAAAAAGTTTAAAAAATTAAAAAACAAATGCAGACTAATATGATTTATATCATGAATATTATGACTACTAGCTCATTGCTTTACCAGCTCTCAGTTTTTAACCCTTAATTTCTTTTATCTGAGAGGCTAAATATATCAGAAAATTGCCTATAAGCAACATTACTTTGGAAACAGTAGTATCCACTGAAAATAAATGCTTTTCTAGTTGCTGTTTCGTTTTTCATTTTTAGGATTGAGAAATATGAGACACTACCTGTCATTAATAATTTATGATAAACTAACACATCCATTGACTTGTAATAAAATAATAAGTAGCATCAACTGTAGAAATATAAAATAATGTGTTTTTATTCTCTGTACAGCATTTAACTAGAAACAAAAACAAAAAAGCTAAAAGTATTCTAAATATTATTTTATAATATTTTTCCTAATTAAAATTCTAGAGCTTGATATATGAACAGGTTATAAAATTTCCTGAAGTTTTTCAACACTTGTAAAACATCAACTTCATTCTAATTCATCTGTATTTTCAATAACACTCAAAAGATACTACTAAAAAAAAAGCTATTATGTAATAGGTGCTTTACAATAACACAGCAACAGTAACAAGTACAACACACTTGTTTTAAGGCTGAGGACTATGATAGGCAGGGTTGAAATAAAAATTTGGTTCACATATATTGAAGCAAAAAACAAATTATGTCATACTTACCAGCCTGACCACCAGCTACATGAAGTAAGGTCGGTAGCCAATCAACAGCATGAAATAGACTGATGAAAGAGAGTAATATCCATTTATTAAAAAAACAAATAAAAACATTATCAAAGAGTAGGCAGTTATATTTCTTGCAGGACAATAAAATGTATCAAAGAGTCTTAATATTATCAGAATCAATGCATATAAGGTATGGCTTCTTGCATAATAGATTATTCCTCGTAGGTGAAGAAATATAATGTGTCATGTTATGCAGATAAATGTTTATAATGTGGCTAAAACATAAGGAAACACAGACACACTGACAACAAAGACATGAGTTTTAGCAAGTAGAAATTAAAGTCTGGTGTAACAAATCGACAAGAAACTGCAGTGACTTAGTATATAATATGACCACATGTGAATTAGGTGACTTGGTATTTAAAGAGACCACGTATGAATGGAATGCTTCGGTATTTAATTTGACCACATGTGAAAGGGGCAGTTTGGTGTTTAATGTGACTGCATATGAATGTGGCAATTTAATGTTTAATGGGATATGAGAACATGGCGGTGGTGAAATTCTGCTGATACTCACTGGTACTGAGAACCAAAACTTGATATTTAAGGTGGTGTTAATACAAAAGCTCATCTAAGCTGCATTTTCATTTTTTATGTTTACAAGTACATTTCTTTTCTTTTCAAAAAGAGGTCCATTTCACCCAGCTGAGAACTTCTTTTTTTCATAGCATAATCTCCAAGGTCTTTGCAGGCTTTTTGAAGACCTGCACAATCCATAGATTCTGCAGTCTATGGATCACCTTGGGAAATGCACATTGTATAAACTCTATAAAAACTACACTTTTTGTATCCTAGATTCACTTGTGGTTTGTTTGAGAATTTATCTGCAAACTCCTCCTCTAACTTTGAAGCTAACAAGACCAACTTTTCAGAAGTTTTGGTGTATTTATATGAGAATTAAAACATGCTTAGAAGGTTACCGAAGAATAGTGTTGATCCAAAAGCAAGTATTCTGAGTCAATAAACTCAAATCAGGCATCAATTTTGTGTTTTTGACCACTTCAGAACCATGGGGCACCATGTTTATACCCCCTCTCATAAAACTGGCAATTGTGCTCAGGTACCCTGTATGGGTGTCATAACTGTTTTTCTTTGAGTAGCTATAGAGTTGAGAAGACAAAGAAGTTACATCAATATTTTAACCCGTCTGTGAGCCACAAGGGCACCTTTAAAAACTTCAGTTCAGGTACTTGATGCCAATATCTTTACATTTGGTTTTGAGAAAAATGTGAAAAACAGATGAATGTAATTGTATTTTTATCATGAATTTTAATACTGCTAGTTCCATTTCTTTGTCAGCTTTTAGTAATTAATACCAATTATTAGGTTAGGAAATATATATTGTTAGTTCTGATATCTCAATATTAATAATAGTTATTGAGTTTGGTGATGTTTGTTTGTATAACATTGCAGGAAGTGATACACCAGAAGGAAGCTGGTTAACACTATTCACCACCATTGTAAAATAGCATCTTAAGGTAAATCAAATGTGAAGTCACTGATCAGTTGAAAGTCAAAGTTATGTTAATCCTATTACTATTCCAGATCCCCATTGTCAAAGCCTATCTACAAATATGCTTCAAAAAAAGAGGTAATTTTGCAGATTAATAGCTACATTTTATCACATTAGAGTACTGATCATTATAGATCCCTCTTTTATAACTAGTGGCAAGAGACATGGGTCATGTTGATGTAAAAAATACAAGCACTTATATATATATATGTATAATACACATCTCATAAATTGTAAATAAGAAAAATAACATGAACATTTGATTAACACAAATTCTGACTACTCTATAGACTTACAAAGCTATATTTGATGTTTTTATTTTTCTGGATATGTTATTTGTTTGTTGTTAATTGTGAAGCTACACAATGTGTTTGTTATTTATGCTGTGCCCACCATGGCTATGAAAACCCGTTTTTTAACATTGCATTGCCTTAGTGCTGAGCCTCTAGGGAGCTATAGGTTATGTTCGGAATGTGAAAAAAGAATGTAATAATACAAACTTATTTGTTATGAAACCAGTCCTCTTCAAGAGTGGACTATGAACAAAGGCAGGACCTCTTGTTCCTCCTTCCCATAAGGTATCTTTATTTCCTCTTAAGGGCCAGTTGTTTCCTCCAGCATAAACTTGTCCTCCATTCTAATGGATTTACAAAAAAACTAATACATTACTCATTGATAAAGTGTTCCAAATCAGCAACCTATCAAACTACTGCAGTTGATAACCAATTTTTAACTCTCACTTTCAATATTCATATATTTCAGTTCAGAACCCATTTTTAACCAAATAAATATACACTGCTGGCCAAAATCTTAGCCCCCCAGTGGCTCAGCGGTATGTCTCCGGACTTACACGCTAAAATCCGGGTTTCGATACCCGTGGTGGGCAGAGCACAGATAGCCCAATGTGTAGCTTTGTGCTTAATTCAAAAAACAAACAAAATCTTAAGATCAATGAACATAACGAAAAAAATATGCATTTTGCATTTAGACTCAACCACTTATTTGAGAAGAGCTTCGAAAAATAAAAATAAGAAAAGGAAAATAAAAAAACTTTTTTAGCATTTAGTAGGGAAAATGTGAACACTCTGAAATTAACCTAAATACTAGCTGGTCAAAAGTGAAAGACCATACAGAAACGAAGCGTTCATCAGTAAACACGTAACGAAATTTAGTCATTTGTGTTCAAGCATTAGCGTTGTCAACATCTCCCACTGACATTGGTGTAACACTGGGTAAAAACATGGCAAAGGCTAAAAGGTTGACAGAGTTTGAATGTGGCAGAATTGTAGGGCTGCAAAAGCAAGGTCTCTCTCAACGTGCCATCACTGGTGAGATTGGGTGTAGTAAAACTGCTGTTGCAAATTTCTTAATAGACCCTGACGGATACGGAACAAAAATTTCAAGTGGTTGGCTCAAGAAAATTTCGCCAACGTTGAGCAGGAGAATTCAACGGGTTGTCTGGTAAGACACCAGCCGATCATCGAAGACTAAGGCCCTTATGGACGCAGAATGTAGCTCAAGAACAATAAGATGGCGTCTAGGAGAGAAAGGCTTTAAAAACCATAAACGTCTTCAAAGACCACGAATCCTTCCACTCCACGAAACAGCTCGATTGAACTTTTTTGAGAAGCACCACACATGGAACGTAGAAAAGTGGAGAAGGTTTTGTTCTCTGATGAGAAAAAAATAACCTGGATGGTCCAGATGGTTTCTAACATTACTGGCACAATAAGGATACCCCACCGGAGATATTTTCTACACGACACAGTGGAAGAGGTTCCATCATAATCTGGGGTGTTTTCACCTTCCATGGAACGATGGAGCTTCAGGCTATACAGGGACATCAAACAGCAGTTGGCTACATTGGCATGTTGGAGAGAGTATCCTTATTGATTAAAGGCCCTCGCTTGTTTGGAAATGACTGAATCTTTCAGCAGGACAACGCTGCAATCCACAATGCCCGCAGGACAAATGACTTTTTCATGGCAAATAACGTGATTTTGAACTATCCAGCGTGTTCGCCCGAACTGAAACCCATTGAAAATGTTTATGGGTGGATAGCAAGGGAAATATATAAAATTGGACGTCAATTCCAAACAGTGCATGATCTTTGTGAAGTCATCTTCACCACATGAAATATCATTCCAAACGCTTATATCGACCATGCCAAAGCGAATGTTTAAAGTTATTTGCAATGACGTCCGTGCAACTTGCTACTCAGACCTCTTGTTAGGCATTTCATACCCTGTTTAGAACTTCTTTTAGGTGTAGTCTTAAACTTTTGACTGGCTAATATTTAGGCTAATTTCATAGTGTTCACATTTTCCCTATTAAATGCTAAAAAAGATTTCATTTTATTTTTCCCTTTTTTTATTTTCATCTTTCTAAGCTCTACTCAAATAAATGGTTGAGTTTAACAACGCAAAATGCATATTTTGTCTTTGTGTTCATTGGCCAGCAGTGTATATGCAGACTTTGGAATTAGATATACATTTATTAAGCAAAACGAAAACAATACATAACTACCTTTGAACTATGTTAACGAGCAGAGATACAATGAATAGTTTGTAAACCATATCAAGTTGAAGTTAACGTAAATTCTTGACGACACTTTCCAGTTTTCAGAATTCTAACCTATTTGTTGAAATTCTATGCTTTATCCTTTCAGTTTCTTCTGCTGTTTCACATATACAAAATAACTTACTTACAAACTGTTGTATTATATTATAATACACACAAGATAAACTCCTAATCCCCACACAGCTACAATAGTAATTTTTTCTATTAATTCTAATGCATTAATGTGCTTACGAATTGGTAACAATGACAAGCACAGAAAATTCTTAATAATTTTCTCAACTTTAAAAAACACAAACAGAATGCATTCTCATTTGAATTTTGTTACATTTGTAATGGTTCTTCATTACACAAAACATGAAAAACAGACTACGCACGTTTACATACTCACATCAGTAGTAAACGCTATAATCGAGTTTCCATAGAAACCAAACTTCTTTAGAGCAGCAGTTATATTTCCTATTGCTTCGTCTAAAGCGGTAACCATTCCTGGTGATTAGAAAATGAAAGTTTAAAAAAATATTACATTTTATTTGCTGTATCTTTCTTTCAATGCCAAAACTATATTTTACCCATAAAATAAGAACAATGTTATGCTTGTATCCCACGAAAACTCGAACGATTATTTACAACTCAATACAAACATTAAAAAATACAGATTTTTATTTCGAACATTTTAATTTTTTTGTTTGTTTTGCTTTCCGCATCACCACAATGTCGTTTAATCAGTTTCCCTTCCAGGACTCTTACCACTGTATTTCCTTCTATTCACGTCTTTAATGTTTTTATACATATCTTGATACCTCTGCGGCACCTAGAGAAAAATAAAATCGTTGCTCATACTTAATGAATTCTTCTAATGTATTATTGAATTTATAAGTATTATTAAGGTGAAAATATACATGTAACGAAACTGCGTTTTCAAAAACCTTCTAAGATTCGACACCTTCTCAACTAGTTAACCATATCAGATAATTATTTGTGAAACTAATTCAAAAATTAATATTCCATTCACGTCCTTCTAAAAACCCACTTGACTTTCTGAAACTAAAATCTCTCGATAAAGTAAGTAGACTTAAAAGGTTTAAAGTTTTTTGTAAAGGAACAAAATAACTGTCAAAGATTTAGTTAACCACATTCAACTGATTATGGTCGGGTTTATTAGTAGAATTAGGCTTTCAACCTGTTTTCTAAGAGATAAAAAGCAAAACTATTTGTACATGATTTAAAATTTAATATAGTGAATGTTTCATGTATAATATTAAGAGATCTGCGATTAATTTCAGGTTTTTAATTTAAGCTTAACAAGCTTACATCGACTCAGCTTCAGTCACAGTTATCGGGTTATTAACTACGAATCTAAAGTGTTTTGTTTGTTGTTATTAATAGAAGAATTTCTAACATTATTCATGTAACTGGGAAAGCTGTATTTATTTTACTACGATTCGTTAACAATTAAGATAAATATTAACAGCCTTTAAAATTTCAGAAAAGTACGTCAAACTGACCTCTAACGGGGAATGAACTGCTTGAAATGGTAAGTAGAGAAACGTTGGAATTCGAGGATTTAGTTTTGAAATCAACTCTGTCGCTGCTTTAGAGAAAACTTGCTGAAAAATTAATTGATAAGTTATATCTGTTCACAAATCATTCAATCAAGAATTATTTTCTAAAACAGGACACTTTTAACAGAGCTTCATTTAAGAAATGGAAAGATACTGCATTTTTTAAAAATGACTTAGATTTTATCGAAAAGCTAAATATCTAACGTTTATCCGACTCCAGCGTTTATTTTAATGTATATATATGTTTTTTATTTATTTTTTTGCATATTCTAATCTGAGCACCACATCATTCATATGCGAGATATGCAAACACGTCAAAGACTTCTTATGTTCATATGCATGTGCCTTCAATTTTCAACTAGGTCAGAACTGGCTAAATAGAAACATCCGCCGCCACAAAGGTGTCCAGCTCTTTGAACAGAACAGCGGGATTCATGTCACACTTACCCTACAGTGGCACAGCGAAATGTCTGCGGACTTACAATGCTATAAAACGAGTTTCAGTACCTGTGGTAAGCAGAGCACATACAGCCCATAGTACAGCTTTGTGCTTAAATTCAAACAAACACGTCACATTCATAGTGTGATCCAGCTGAAAGTGTAAAACAGCATTTCAACAACACCATGTCTCAAACGTTGGGTCTTTAGGTTTAGCATGCTAACTCTCAGATCAAATCTAATCTAAGTGATAATAATAACACCTAGGTCGATGAAATAATAATGCTTATAAATCAAGAAAATAACAGTCTCTGTCACCTCAACTTTTTAATGGTGTTTTTTTTATTTCTCGCAAAGCTACACGAGGGCTATCTGCGCTAACCGTCCCTAATTTAGCAGTGTAAGACTGCATTTTTTAAAAATGACTTAGATTTTATCGAAAAGCTAAATATCTAACGTTTATCCGACTCCAGCGTTTATTTTAATGTATATATATGTTTTTTATTTATTTTTTTGCATATTCTAATCTGAGCACCACATCATTCATATGCGAGATATGCAAACACGTCAAAGACTTCTTATGTTCATATGCATGTGCCTTCAATTTTCAACTAGGTCAGAACTGGCTAAATAGAAACATCCGCCAGGGAAGGCAACTAGTCATCACCACCCACCGCCAACTCTTGGGTTACTCTTTTACCAACGAATAATGGAATTGACCATCACATAATAACGCCCCCACGACTGAGAGGGAGAGCATGATTGGTACGACAGGGATTCGAACCCGCGACCCTCGATTTACGAATCGAACAGTTTAATTATGGTGTTAAACCAACATCGTTAAAAATGTGTGTTAAAACATTATTTCAGAACAACCTTTTGTTCCTAAAACTAGGAATAGTTTGTGTTGTTACCAATACATAGGATATTTAAGTTTTGTTTTCTGGATCGTACGTTGCTTATGCGCTATATACTACAATATTCGCTTCGTTTGATCAAAATAAATTCTAAATCACTGTTTATTGTAAACAAATGTTTCGTCAAAACTTACAGTGGAGTAGATACCGCCATATCCTTTGGCCGGCTTTGTGTTGTTACGGAAATCCAGGAAGAGCTGTTCATTCGAAACTGAAGAGAAAAAACGATTTCAGACAAGTAATTACACATATTTTGATTGTATTGTCAAAGTTTGTTTTTTTTAATTTTGTACTCCTACACAGCTTCTGAAACCAACGTACAAATCCTTTAATTTTATAAAATTATCAACAGGTAGGTGGTGTTAAAAAAATTCTAAACATAGATAATATACTATATTTATTTGTTGGTATTTAATATTCTATATTGCTTTACACAGCAGTCTTAACCTCGTAAAATTCATGTGCAGCCTCTGTAGCAGAGTCCGCACAAAATTGTGAGGACTCTGGAATTCTTTGAAGCTTTTATAGTACACGCATACAAAGATATACATATATGTATTACACAGAGAAAACTACTTTGGTGTGAGATACGTAAAAGACCTTTAGTTCCAGATGAAAATGTAAACGATTGTAAAAGTTACGGTTTAAACGCCGAAAACTGGTGAAGCAATAGAAACCAATATGCTTAAAATTAGCAAATGAATAAAAACTGGTTAAACGTACGCTTAAGTTACTTAACTTAGTTCATCTCATAGCAGATGTTATTTATGCAATTGATGATATAAATGCCGTTTTTACAACTACTGTGTCTGTAATATTGCAGCTGTCCTGGTCAGCTCTAGTATTGAACAAAAATCGTAGAAGACACTGAATAAAGAGTATGGTGTGGGCTGTATATTATTATTGTATGTTATTAGATATTAGCTCATAAGTTCTTGGAATTTGCAATACAATTTAAATAAATTGCAGGCTTTTTTTCCGCATCCCTTTTAATATGGCAGTTTCATATTCGAGTGTATAAATAACATTTCAGTTTTATATTTAGTCTTACACAGGACGGTGCCTGAGAGTTGTATCGTTCAATACTAGAATTTCGCAGTCCAAGGGAATAAAACGTCACTTGTACAGCGAACTTCTGTGAGAAAAAAAAAAGAGTCTGAAATACTATTTTTATTCTATTCTGATTTCGAACTTGAAGTAAACACAATAAGATGAATGTGGAAAAAACATTATATAGCAAAAGTAATTTTTATCCCTAATCATTTTCCTTTCAGTTTTCTGAAAGAACTGACATCGTTTATTTATACATTGCCCCCCAGTGGCTCAGCGGTATGTCTGCGGACTTACACGCTAAAATCCGGATTTCAATACCCGTGGTGGGCAGAGCACAGATAGCCCATTGTGCAGCTTTGTGCTTAATTCTAAACAACAACAATTATTTATACATCGTTACTGCAACGTGCACCACACAAAAGTGTAATGACAAAATAATAAGATAATGTTCCACAAAAACTATAAGGGACGTATTAGATACAAGAATAAAAACACACTAATGTCAGAAAAAATTATACCAACCCATTTGATGGCTTTTCTTTTTTAATTATTATTTTTTGTCTGTAAATAATATTTGATATTTTAATTAATTACTTCAATAAAGTATGATTTATTACTCACTAACCTCGGTTCTTGATGCTGTTTAACACTGATGAATGTGTCTCGTGAGTGTAATAGTCTTCTGAACCCAAATAGTAACCGAAAAAAGAATCAAATCCTCGAAAAGTTGGAGTGTATGACCAGTTACAGTAGCCTAAGTGCCACCTACCGGAAAAATCAAATATTAAATTAAACGTAAAAATATCTTCTATATTATAAAAAGCACTATTATTCTTACAAATTTATTAACTAGATGTATTTTAATGCACTGTATTATTACGTTATTAGTAATTTAACACACTTGTTATACACATGAATGCATTATTACAAATATATTCAATGATGAGCAATAAACACTGGACAAAAAAACAAAATTCTTTGCTACTAAAAAACTTCAACCGTTTCCGAGTAATTTGATGATGTTAATTTTAAGAATCATGTTGAAAATTACTGATCGCCTCGAGTTTTCGAGATATGGTAGATTTATTCAAAATATTCTTACATAACGTGAAAATACCTTTTTATTTAAAAACTTTATTTATTCACCGAAAATTCCATTTAAGAATGCATGATCAACATGCTTTGAAAAATTTCTTTCATGTTCACAGCATGAGCAACAGGAATTGATGGCTTGATGTGCTTATTTTGGAAATGTACAACTTTCAGAGTAACTTTAGATCAGTTTATGAAAAGCCTCCATTGTTGAGAATGATTTTCAGTATTCAATTCTTCCATTAGTTTTAGTCCTGTTTTAGTCAGCACGTTTGTGTGTCCAACTAAATCAGAACTTCACTAGTTTCCAGCATGTTTGTGTGTCCAATTAAAGCAGAGCTTCACTAGTTTCCAGCATGTTTGTGTGTCCAACTAAAGCTAAGCTTCACTATTTGTCAGCATGTTTGTGTGTCCAATTAAAGCAGAGCTTCACTAGTTGCAAGCATGGTTCTATTTTATTCAAAATAACCTTACAGAGCTTCATTAGTTGCTCACGCAAAATTT
This sequence comes from Carcinoscorpius rotundicauda, assembly GCA_011833715.1. Taxonomy (NCBI): domain Eukaryota; kingdom Metazoa; phylum Arthropoda; class Merostomata; order Xiphosura; family Limulidae; genus Carcinoscorpius; species Carcinoscorpius rotundicauda. Next base: position 19,635,822 of record CM022396.1, on the reverse strand, counting down.
ACTAATAACCAAAGAAAAGTTTTCAAGTTGTACACGCAAAAACACGATTACAACTACCAAACCGTGTGTTTCATAGTTGTACATATACATGCTAACAACTAACACAGTTGTTTGATAATCGGACACTTGCTAAAATCCAATTATTGTTTTGCAGTTACACCCCTGAAAAAAATATCAAAACTAATGAAGCAATCATTAAGTTGTATACACAAAAACATTCTGACAGATAATTAAACTGTTTCAAAAAATAAAAACACGCAACTATTGAAACTTCTGATAAAAATTACTTTATTAAGTTATTGAAGCATACTTTATTTGTTTACCAGCGAATATATGTAGAATTGAAACAGTATTTCATTACTTGTCAAGAAAAATGTTAAAAGCTCTTTGTAAGTGACATTTCAAACTATGCCATGCACATAAATTTAATACCGTAGTAATATATGTCGCGAATTAGATTTTACTAATACATAGTATTCTTCAAATACCTCTTTAAATATATACACACTTACTTCCCTATAATATGGGTTGAATATCCGAGTTGTTTTAATTTTTCAGGTAAAAATGTGTAGTTCAGAAAAACACCAGAGGGCTGCAAGTGGTGGATATAAGTATTCTGTCAAAAACAAAATAGTGATTATTACAAACAATAAAAACGTTTCAGTACTTTAAATTATACGTAAAATATTAGTTTTAAACAAACTGAAGGCTAAAAGGTGAAGTTTTTGCATTAATTTCTTACTCTGGGTACATAAGAGCTGCAGTTAGATAAGTATTCAAACATGCATATAACTCAGTTTTAAAAATAAAAACGGAATACCTAATACTTAGTATTATATACTTTAGTTTATGAGGTTTACTGTTGTGACTATTCACAACAGTATGTCTTATAGTACTAAAACAGTCACTTATTCAACTTAAATCGACTCGTGTTATCATGCGTAAGGATAACCTGGTACGCATCCTATATTACCATATCATTCTGTTAACTTTCTAGCACTTAGCCCATCTCACCATAGAATACTGTTAACTTGTACTTGACTGTCTTGCCATTACGTAATATAAATTTTCCTTATTTAACTTGTGTTAAAAATAAGTAATGTTAGCTTTTACATTATTCATATTTTCTTACTATGATGTAATGTTTTATTTTCGGTTATTCATCTTGTCTTAACATTACATATTGTGAAATTTCTGTTATTCGGCTCATCTTACAATAACGTAATATGAACTTACAGTTACCACACTTGGCTTACTAAACACGTAATATTAACAAACTATTATTCGACTTGTTTATACTATATACTTAACATTAGTTTTCCGTTATTTACCTTACCATTACATAATATTAAATTCCCATTTCCGTTATTCGATTTGTTTTACATAAATCGATATTAATTCACTGTTACTAGTATTTTTTCTGGTAATTTTGACGTAAATCTGTGAGTTTTTGTTCGAAAATCCGCTGTCAACTAGGTGTCAACTTAATGTCAAAATCAACACTGCTTAGGGTCTTTACTGCACTTAAGATTGAATGTCTCTTTAATTTATTGTTTTAATTCTTGAAAAAATATATATCTTCAAAGAAATGAAATGCATGTTAAAAGTTATCAATGTATACAAAGGTTCTTATACTAACTAAAGTTCAAATTTTAAGTTGAAAGTGTCGCTTCATGTAATGAGTATAAAATATTTTTAGGAAAACTCTATCCCAATAGTGACAAAATTTAATCGCATACTAGATACCATATAGAGTATTCAAACTCTATGATATAAGATACGAACCTGTCTACCAACGTGATAAGGAAAGTAGCCGGTCATAAATGCTGTTCTTGACCTACGATCAGGAAATTTGTTCTAATTATTGGTTGAACAACGTAGTTATGTTTAACATAACACTTCAGTACATCAATGTATATCTTAATGAGCTATATCTGTACAGGTTCAATTTTTATAAGTAGGTAGCTAGCTTGGATCACAAGTTTGTATGCAACAAATATTGACTCACGATAAAGACTTCAGGTAGAAACACGATTTTTTTACTGTTTCTTGTTCAAAACAGTATTTGTGGCTGGTATGTTCACATAGTTTTAGCACTAGTTTCTTTACCTTACTTTTATCAGCTTCTCGTAGCATGGACTCTGTACCTAGGTTTAGTACACCTTGCCGTTGTCAGTTGATCGTAGCATGGACTCTGTACTTAGGTTTAATATACATTGCCGTTGTCAGTTAATCGTAGTATAAACTCTGTACCTAGGTTTAGCATACACTGCTGTTATCAGCTGATCGTAGCATGGATTCTGTACTTAATTCAGTACACCTTGCCGTTATCAGCTGATCGTAACATGGACTCTGTACCAAAGTTGAGCAAACATTTCAAGTTATTTCTTATATCAATGAAAGAGAAATAAAACGAATGTTAAACCTAGCCTATAAAATGAATATTGTCCTTCGAGCTTTCTCAACGTAAGGATGCAAACGCAAACGAACGTGGCAGGGGTTTAGTTTAGAGAGAGAGAAAACTGAAGAATTCTCTCTCTAACTGGGGTGGTCAGGAGCTTTGTGTTCCTCTTTATCCCCTCACGTGAAAAAATGTTAAAATTTGCATGGGGTTTTGCCTTTATTTTATTTGGACTCTTTTAAGGTGAAAAAGTGAGGTTGGTCATAATACTAATGAGCGAGACAAAGGCAGCACCGGAGAGACCAGCCAGGCCAGAATCCAACCAGTAGATGTCAAAGTGAATATCAACGCGAAAAGACCCGTTTCAGGGCTGGACAATAATGTTGCCCTGGCTAGGATCTAAAGATCCAATGCCTGAGATTTGGCTGTGGGGGAAAACGGGAGTGCCCCGAGAAAACCCACTTTCACAGGACAGGCACCGAAAGATTTACCTGTCCTGTGCCTGAAACTTGAAAGAGAAGTACTTATTATATTCACAAGATTTAACTGTTATGTACTTTGTTGTGTGATTTGTGCTTGGTGAAATATGTTATATGGTAAAATATATTTTGTTGGTGCACTAATTTACATAGTGATGCAGTTGGTTTGTTTCTGTGTTCTGCTTTTAACTAATATTTGTTGTTGTTTTGAGTTAAGCACAAAGCTACACAATGGGCTATTTGTGCTCTGCCCACCACGGGTATCGAAACCCGGATTTTAGAGTGTAAGTCCGCAGACATACCGCTGAGCCACTGGGGGGCACTAATATTTGTATGACATTTCTGTGAGTCTGTTTCTAAGAATTAATAAGTTGCTAATTTGGTGTATATAATTTACGGAAATGTATGATGGAAGTCTGGAAGCTGCTCTTAGTATTTTGTTTTGTTGCACTCGGATTGTCTGAAGTGTGTTATTTGACATATTATATGTGACTTGACATCCATACTCTATTAACGGACGAATGTAAGCCTTATATATTTGGATAATGGTCTTTGGTGAGCAGTTTGAGTGTCTGCCAGTTAAAGTCATTAAATGTGAAATGCGTTTTTTGATTTATGAGTGTGTGTTGTTAAAATGTTTTTTCCATGTTAGTCTTGTGTCAAAAGTGATGCCAAGGAATGTGATATGTTTGCTCATATTGACGGGCATATTTCCGAGTGAGAATTTCACTTTTTCTAGAGTTTTTTTCCTGTAAAAGATGATTGCTTGTGCTATATTTTGTTTTAAAACCACTCTCCACTTGTTACTTCAGTTCGAGACATTGTTTAGTGTTTCTTGAACGCGAGACATGGCCATTACTGGGTTTATGGAGGTACTCCAGATAGCAATGTCGTCTGCGATTTGTGAGTGTATATTAAACAGGGAAAAGATAAATCGCTGACAAAAATAATGTACAGTAGTGGAGAAAGGAATGATCCTTGAGGCACTCCTGGAGTTATTTTGAAAGATTTAGATATAGTTTTATTGACCTTTACTTGCGCTGTTCTATCTGTTAGGTAGTTTGATATCGATTTAATGATAGTGGGTTTTATTTTCAGATGTGTTAATTTGTGCTTGATGGCGTTGTGCCATACGCTGTCAAATGTTTTTTTAACATCTAAAAATACTCCAATGGTTACCTGGTTCTTATTAAAAGCTTTGTAGACTGATTCGGTAAGTCGTGTGAGGTGATCTGTTGTTTGCCTGTTTTTCCTGGAGGCATTTTGGGATTCTGGAAGGATATTATTTATTTCACAAAAGTGAAGAAGACGATTTGAGATGATTTTCTCCATTAGTTTGCCAAAGCAACTTAACAAACTGATGGGACTGAAATGATCTGGATTTGTCTTGTTTGTTTCTTTGGAATCGTGGTGATGATGGCTTTTTTCCATGTGTCAGGGTAACAACCAGTTGTAAATGAGATTTTCATGATGTTTGTGAGGTGTTGTAATAGGAGAGTAGAGCCTTTTTTGAGAATAATGTTTGCTATTTGGTCGTGACCGGGGAAGTGTTTTTCAAGTTTTTAATGTTAATTTTGAGTTCAGTGATGGTAATTTTCCTATTGATTGAGCTTGAGTGGCTTTCTAATGTCTCGCCAAGGAATTATGATGTGAATAAAGATTGATTTGTGTTAATGAAGTTCTTGACATGTTGTTGGTGTTGTGTGTTAAAGTCGACTAAATTTAAGTCGCTGAAGGAGGATTCGTAGCAGTCGACTTTTTCCGAGTACGTCCTTACAATTATGTTATTGTGTGTGATGTGTTATAATAAGTAATTTGTGTTTTTGTCGGAAGAAATATTCTTAAATTTCTTCCAAAATTCTTTTGGATTTGTTTTTTGTTTTTTTCCAAGTTTTAACAAAAGTTTTGCCAATTTATTTCTTTTGCTATTTTATTTTGTTGTTTAATTTTTGCATTTGTTCTGTCGATCTGTGTTTTGATAGTTGGGTCACGTGTTATAAAGTGTGTTCGTCTTAACCGCCTACGTTTTATTATTAGTGCATGAATTTCCGGTGTTAGGGTCCATTGATTGTGTGAGTGTTTTTATTTTGTTTTAGGGATTGTGCTTTTAATGGCTTCTGTAACTTGATTAACATAGTTGTCTAATTCTGTTTTGTTGTTAGTATGTTCAGTTGAGTGTGGTAGATAGAAATCTAGTGAAGCCAGTCTGTTTTGTCATACGTGTACACTGAGGGAGTCTTGCTGCCTTCTTTGGATGTGGTAGCCGTTTCTCGAGCTTTCTCTCCGGAATCGAACTCTGATTCCCCGTTACCCGTTACCATGGTAGGCCCATAACCTACCATCTTTAATAGGCTAGAGTCTCGTTCGTTATCAGACTCGACCAACCGGTGGCAGTTTGAGGAACTCAGGTGGATCGTAAGGATAAATAGTGGTGTATCTTTTTAAACCAAAACTCGGGTTACATCCGCCTGTCTCCTTCCGACTGGATAACATTCTGTCATCAACCTGGCTGGTTGATACAAGTAGAAACTGCACTTCTCAAATTATACGTGAGACCTTTTTCTCTAATATGACCATATTTGTTCAATATATAATTGTAGGTTTTAATATTTCAACAGACTTATTATAAAAAGAACAATTATCACTGCTAACAAATGTGACGATAGATCTAACTTACGTTAACATTATTATTTAGACATTTTACTCAATACGAAATATTTCTAATGTTTACGATGAAGTTTTAAAACTGCATAATTTTAGAATAGATTACTTACGGTGTACAAAGTGGTTGTACATAAGACTGGTTCAGGATAACGCCACCTAGAGCTAAACGTTCTAAGTTAGGTGTTTTTATGTCAGGATTATTCCAGCTTACATCGTTCCATCCTTTATTGACAAAGAAAAATCAAATATATATATATATACGTTAGGAGAAAAGGATAACAGGTTGACTACTACTTTACATGTTACTGTGTGTCATGATTTAAATAATTACGTTATGTTCAACCATTACAAATATTGTGGAATGTTACTAAACCTTGTTCATAGTACATAACAAACGACGATAATATTAAAAGCATAGTATCCAGGATGTCAATGTTGTACGATTTCAACATGTTCCTTCACTGGTATACTAGATGAATGAAATTAGTTTAAACATTTCATTTTAAACGTTGAATTTTTATTTTTCTAAACTGATTTAAAACCACGTTTTCATGCGTAAGTTAAAAATTCTGTTTTTGAAGAGAAAGTTCATTATATGTAAAGAACGACGGAAAGGTCTTGGGGTGTTACAATAATCGGGACTCTTCGCCCATTTTTTGTAAAAATAAATAGATCGTCAGTGTACATTATTATTTTCGTCGTACTTTCTTCTATACCATTCTCGGCTATGGTGGTTTATGAGAGTTACAGGGAATTATTTTAGAACCATTGGTCGACTCCCGCCCTCTAACACCCACTTCTGTAACCACATATCTCCACATTATTTGTCCGTTTGTAGTTATGTAGCTATCAAAACGCAGTTTCTAGTGTTGTAAGTCTGCAGACATGTTGCTGTGCCACTAAAGGCAAATTTACAAAACAGGCTAATTGCGCTTTGCCCACTGCTGGTACGGAAATCCGACTTTTAGCGTTATGAACTCTCAACACTTACTATTGACCCATAAGGGAGCAGATTCGAATGACGTTGGATATATTATTTTACAAGGTAACGATGTGAACTGTTCACTGGAAGTAACATTTGTTTTCTTTAACGAATCTCTTGTAGTACTGGAGTGTTCACAAAGTTTTTTTCCCCTTTTCATTGTTACAAGATATTCCATGAATTAAAAAGACATATATGTATGAATTTAAGACAATAGGAGTGAGAAAAAGCTAGAATTATAAACACCAGCATAGCATCAAATCCACTTGAAAAGCTGTCACAGCTTCAGACCATAAAACACCAAATATGTTCCAGAAATCCTGTGATTACTACTGAAAGCAATATTAAGTAGAAAAAATACTCTGAAGATCGAACTTGTTTCGCTCCTTTCACATATTATATCTTCACGATATAAATGTTATCTACTAAATTTTATTATCAAAAGACCCACATACCATAAGGAGCTCAGTGAGAATAAAACAATATTTGATATATATTAATATAACCCTGTCTTTTATATACAAATATACAAATAAAGAGACAGAAAGAGTAAGAACATTTTTTCTCTGTATATATTAGTTTCCTATTCCAAGTTTTATAACGTAAAAGTAAAATTAAAGAAACTGGCTGAAGAAAGTTTTCATAGCCACAAAACGTCTAAACTCAACTTGCTGAAATAAATATGAAGTATAATAAAAAAAATTCGAGTTATATGTGAGCGAGTTATATAGAATTCGAGAAATTCCAAACCCTATCAGTAACCCTCGACAATGTAGTAGCATTAAAGCTGCGTGAATATTAAATCCTTTATAAATAAAGATTCATTGAGATGTTTAAGGAACGACTAAAATTGCGTACTTATAATGTAAAGTCCACCAATGTAACAGAATTATGAGGGAGCTCCAATGTATTCTTAGCCTTTGAATCAATTGTAGGCTAGGTTTTGCTAATGCTGTGGTGTTTGCTAGCTTCTCAAGTGATGCTGTTTGGTATGCCAAGGGTTGACTAGGCATTGATCAGTTGGTCCACAATCAACAAAAACTGTCAAACCCTGGAAGACATCAGAGCTAATCCAGCACAGTTGGGTCCCATTCTTCAGATACATTAACTAGTAATACATTTTTATCTATTGATTCTGCTGCATTAAACATTAGGCCAGAAACAGAAATCTTGGGGTCAACAGAATAAGTCAGATTTTTGCTAACAAACATCTTCAACAATACAGTACTTGTATAACTAAGAATATTCATTTCTGGCATCAAAATATAAATTAGAAAATGGAATCCATTAGTATATTTGGAACAAATCATTCAGATTGTTTGTTTGTTTGTTTTAAATTTCGCGCAAAGCTACACGAGGGCTATCTGCTCTAGCCGTCCCTAACTTAGCTGTGCAAGACTTCATAGAAGGCAGCTAGTCATCATCACCCACCGCCAACTCTTGGCCTACTCTTTTACCAACGAATAGTGAAATTGACCTTCACATTATAACGCCCCAACAGCTGAAAGGGCGAGCATGTTTGGTGTGACGGGGATTTGAACCTGCGACTTTCGAGTGCTTTAATCACCTGGCCATGCCGGGGCCAGATCATTTAGTAACATTACAAATGAAATCACTGGTATACTTTGACTACTTTCAATACGTACAATAGTAATTACAAACACTTCTTAAATTTCTGTTCGGAAAAAGTTGAAGTATTAAAATATCTTAGTAATAATGATATTATTGTTATTTCTAAGTCAGATAAAAAGAGTAATAGTGTTATTTCATAAAGATAATTATTTAAGAAAAGTGTAATATTTGTAAATGATGCTAGTAATGTTTGAAATTGCAATATGATTCTTCTGACAAAGTGAGACAACATTACACCTATACTTATCATATTAACAAAGAAGAAAACAACATTCTTAATGAAAGACAGTGTTGGAATATTAGACCATCAGAGAGTCATCCTGGAAATTTTATAAGTAACCATAATTTCACAAAAAGGATGCCCCTTCCAATCTATAATGTTGAATCCTGAATCTCCTAATATTGCGTTGAGCTTTTATAATAGAATTATTGAACATGTTCACGTAAAACGTGGTTTTCAGTTTTGTCAAGAACTACAACTGAGGTTTGACAACAGCGTTCATTATGCTAGCTTTGAAATTGATTTATTGTGCACTGATATAACAGTAGAAGATATTATACAGCTAGGTACTGATACGATTTATAATGACAATTCTAATAAAGGAAGCATACCAATATCTGTTGTTTTTGTTATTTTTAACTAATTAAGTTTGTCGCTTAAAATTATGATTTTCCTTTGAATGAAAAGGTATATGTTGCACTTACCACTTGTTGTTAGTTTTTCTTACATCTGCTGAGTCATTGGTAAAAACTGACAACTTTGCTCATTTTAATACTTGCAAGGTATGGACAATTATTTCAAATGTGGCTCAATACTCCACTGGCAAAATAAACACCCCTTTCTCTCCCTGGATTACATACTGCTGGATTCGTCGTCATCATCATTGAGACATAAGCTGCAATATAAAAATCGTGAGAGGTCTGGAACATTTATGTTAATACACCGGATACCAGTATGGTTGCATCACAGCATGGAGATAAGTGACTTGTTTGTTAACTGTTAGATGGGTTTCAGCTTACCACAGTGTATGTGGTTCGATATGATGGTCTATTGTTGTATGCTTCATCCTTTCCTGTGACTAGTTTGAAGTTAGCACTTTCTATTTTGTCACGACAGAAACTGCTTCAATAAGGGTGAGGGCATCCCTCCTGTTCAGGTGGCGCCTTATTGTCTTACTGTGTAGTTCTTCCACAAACTTATCAATGAGGTTAACCTCATGATTAAATAAAGCCATTGTAAGGTTAGCTTTACCATGCAAATCGTCTGCATAAGTGGCTAATCACTCTTCCAAGCCTTAAACTCTGCACGATGTATTACTCAATTTTTCACCAAGTTGCATATTCAACTCACCTCAGTAATAGTTATTTCACAGTCTCACAGTTTCTCTTTGACCAAGAACATGATGGAGTCTGTTCTGGAAAAAAGCACTCCAAACAGTGAGTTGTTAGTCTTTGGTACAAGGTAAAAGACTACAAGTTGCAGGCATCAGGCAATTCAGGATACCATGCAATTCAGAGAAGCTCACTGTTGTTCCATGGTCCACTGTTTTTACCATTTGGTACATACCAACTTACCTTTTATAGAAACAGCTCTTGTTGACATACTTCTACACTTAGTCTTCCTCTGAGCATTTTCAGATGGCCTTGATCAAAGTCAGATTTGGATTATTCTTGTAGGCAAAGACCTTTTAATCCTATACAGACCACCCCATTTGATTAAACACTCAATATGTAATACCACCACAAAAATAACCCTAGCTGTCATTACTTTCTTTACACTGAAGTCACCCCTCAGAGCAAACCAAACATTCTATATGCATTAAACATTGGTGGCTCTCCTTTTTGAGAAATTGGCTGCAATGCAAACAGTCATGGACCTTTGAAGCAATTGCAAAAGTCTTAGACCTGACAACTCTCTTAGACAACTGTTACCATTCAGTGAATAACATTTCTTTTCAGTTATAAGTCTTTTAAATTGTGAAATATGTTATTTCTTCGATAATAAAGTAGTTTAAGCTTAATAATACAATAGTAGGGTGTGTTGTACGATCTTACACAAACCAACTCTTCACTAGCCATCTCTAATTTTGAAGTAATAGACTACATGGAAACAGCCAGTCAACATCACGTTTAGTGACGAGTTCAGATTCCATGACCTGCAGATTGCAAGTTGATTGTTCCAACCATTATGACATGTTAGAACCATAAGAGTGGCAGCAAACGGCAATAAACACATCGGCAAAATTTTACTAAGATATCCTTTGGTTACATAATCAAACTTTTGTCTTTCTTTTAATAATATTTGTTCAAGATACAAACACATTAAAATTACGTTATATGACTACCTTATATTGGTGCGCTAGTTCTCTAAAACTATTTTTACTCTCAATATCTGTTCGAAAATGACTAAACAAACATTGCATTACTTAGTTAAAATAGTAAGTAATGTAGGATTATTCAGAACAACTACAGCTTTATGGGCGACTTGTAATTGCCATTAGAAAATAAAGGTTGTAACCTTGAGATATTGCTTGCTCTACCACTGGGATGGACAACAAACAAACTGCTGTCTACTTTCGTATAAAAGACAAACATTACAAAAGTTACTGATGAGAGACGGAATTCCTCAAAACTGCTATAAATTGATGACAAGTGATGGATCAAACGATAGGCTAGGCTCCACGTTTATTTTTAATATCTCAAACAGTTTATTTGCTGAATACTTTAAAAGAATAAATTAATAACATCAACACTGCAAATTCGTCAAATTATATATATATGTGTGTGTGTGTGTGTGTTCACTGAAGTGAGTAAAAAATAACTAGAAATGCCATTCATATAAAGTGAGGTTATTTTTCTTCTCATCTTTTCTTCTTATAGTGTGGGTAATTTTTACTCTGAGTAAAATCTTTGATCTTTTGTGGATATAATATTTATTCAATTTATACTTTTCAATAGTTCGTTCAATCAATCTTTATATAAATTGTAATATTGCACTATGTAAAATAAACTTGTCCGCTTAATATCTAAATTTAGAACTAATTTCAATCCACTAAACTGATCGAGCCATGTGTAACTCCAACATCATAATTTATACTTTGACATTGGCCTAAAAGGCTGGAACAGTTTAATACAGAGCAGACACACATTAATGGTTAGAATATTTAATATATACATATATATATACCTTTATTTTGTATCATTTTAAATTTCACTTTATGTTTATTCTTTTAGTGTAGATATTATTCTGCAGTGTTTGCTTAGCATATGGGTTTGAGGACCAATCTGAGCCTTTAAAGATCTTATTTGGTTTTACAGCCGAAAATACTGCTAAAAACTGTGTTGCCCAACTGATAAAATAATGCATTATAATTAGTATAATTTCAATATTATAGTTATTTATGTAGACTTATATACATTTTAGTTCTATCTGTCTAACTTACTTGTTTCGATCAGAAATTAATATTCACTCATTCATAGAGTACAGTTGACTCAAACCAAGTGCAAATATAACGCGAAGTCTGACTGACAGTAATTTTACCTCGTTTTAAAATACACCCACATTTGTAGTTTAGCTCAGTTACCCAAGCTAGGAGTTTCTTTAAATAGGGATTTTTTATCATTATTATTTAGTTTATATGTTTTTGAATCATAAATAACAATTAATATCATTTGTATAATTCATAAAGTTTCATTTATAGTTTATTTTACAAAATTATTTCACATATTATGTGTTTGCAAATGCGACATATATTTAGTAAACCTTACAAATATCATCTAAGTTCTATCTTCAAAGTTCGATATTAAGAGGTTGCCCTTACCCAAATCATCTGCTACAATCAGAACGATGTGAGGCGCATTCACAGTGTAGCCATGTTGCCCTTGGAAGTACTGAGCTAGAGTTAACAAGAAGATGTAAAAACTTGCCTTTTTTCTTCCAACGTTCACCATTGCTTTCTCTCTAATGTGACTCGTAAGGTGGTATTGTGATTGATCAATAGGCAACTCAAGATAAGTGAATCTCCCTTGGGACAGGAAAGTAATTCGAAGTTTTACTTTTTTCTGTCACTTTTGGCAAGAATAATCTCTTATCGTTTCTTGAACTGGTACCGGATGTTGTTTGGCTCCACTACACGAACAAACGTTAAATAGCCTTTCGGGCTTTGTTGAAATTACACTGCAGTTTTTTTTTTTATTATAGTTTGCTTCTAACACACAGATGTAAATTTCCCTTATATACCAGTAATGATAATCACTAAATAAGTCTACCAATGACCCATTATCCCATACTTGTTAGCGTCAGTATTTCAGTCAACTGCACACAGTTCTATCAATCACATTTTAAGCACGTGCCTAACTGCAAGAGATTGTTATCGGAAAATAACACCAACGAAGGTCGTTTTATTTTCCTCTTACTCTTGCCACGTGTAGTAATGCTTTATATTTTGCTGCTTATTAGTTTCTAATTGTGTATAAGTTAGTTTTAAAAGAAAATATCCGGAAATACAGGGGTGAAATTAAGCTTTTACTATCTAACTGTTTACGCTACTTAAGTTAAAAACATTGTATTTTAAAAATTGTCAGTAACGTAACGGGATATCAATATAAACATAGAACGAAGTTTAGTTTTCCTCGTTAAATTGAATGTATGGTAAATATTTTTATCACTTAGTAATACAATAAAGCTTTTTAAAATAAGTAATATTGTTTTGTTTTTTTGTTTGAATTTCGCTCAAAGCTGCTCGAGGGCTATCTGCGTTAGCCGTCCCGAATTTAGCAGTGTAAGACTAGAGGGAAGGCAGCTAGTCATCACCACCCACCGCCAACTCTTGGGATTTTTTTTTACCAACAAATAGTGGGATTGATCGAAACATTGTAACGCAACCAGGTTTCTAGCAGCGTAACTCCGCAAGCATGCCACTGGTGGGCGCAAAGTTAAGTTATTGAATAAAGTCCCCACACCAGTATTACAGAGAGTATATAACATCACTTATTTGCGGATAAAAGGAACTAAACTGTCTAACAGGCGAAACAAAATTATTGTATTTTTTATATTAGTTTTAAGGAGATCTGAACAACTACATTATGTAGTAAATGACAACTTTTTAAGCATACGTTGATTTTAGTTAATTTGACTGCAAAACAGTTACATAGACATTGACAACACCTTCGATATCACAGAAAACAGTGATGTTGTCATTTGTTGTGGAGAGATTTCCACACCACAGCCTGGTTAACTTCCACCGATCTCATTTTAGTTCTGCACTAATACAACCTATTTTGCACTTACAAAATTTTTGAACACCGACCGGTAAAAACAGCGTCACACTTTAGATTTAAGAGAACAGTTAAAACGTTCAACTATAGAGGTTTTTGTTTTATTATTTATATTAAATAATTGAATATTTTTTTTCTTTGTCGATTAGTAAATTCTGTTCGAGCATCGTCTAAAGCTTACAAAGTTTTTGACATTTATTTTTCTGTTCAAAGGTCTTTACAAGTGTCGCTCCTTTCTTATCCTTAAGTGGAACAACAACTCCTGCATATTTCGAAAACTTGTCAATATATGTCAACAAATACTTAAGAATCAAGCTTTCTTATGTTTCCAATTTGATGTCACCAGTGTACCGAAGCAAATTTCAAGTACGTACATTCACGTTTGTTTACGCACATACACGTGTATATATACATATAGATAGAAAGAGAGAGAGAAAATGTTTTGAATTTCGAGCAAAACTACACGAGGGCTATCTGCACCAGCCATCCCTAATTTAGCAGGGAACTCTAGAAGAATGACAGCTAGTCATCACTACCCACCGCCAACTCTTTGGCTACTCTTTTATCAACGAATAGTGGAATTAACCGTACATTACAACACCCCATATCTGAAAAAGAGAAAAAGTGCATAATGCCATATTTAGTTTCCATGATGTGCAGGTGATATTAGTAGTGTGGATATGAAATGCATTAGGTGATAATGGTAGTGTGGAAGTGAAATGCATTAGGTCATAATGGTAGTGTGGATGTGAAATACATTAGGTGATAATGATAGTGTGGATGTGAAATGTATCAGGTGATAATGGTTGTGTGGATGTCAAATGCATGAGGTCATAATGGTAGTGTGGATGTGAAATGCATTAGGTGATAATGGTAGTGTGAATGTGAAATGCATAAGTCACAAATCACCTCATTTACCTTCAAGTAAAGTCCTTGAAAGAGGGATTACATAACAGGTTTACATCTCTTTAACTGGATAATTAATAATGAAATGTCGTAAGTGGTGGTAGTTTTAGGTTTAAATGACTGATAAATTGCAAAGTTAAATCTATGTAAGATAATTGTTGGTCTATTTATAAAAAACAACAACAGATAATTGGGGACATGGTGAAAGGAATATAAAAGAGTTCACAGAATAGGTAAAAAAAAATTACTATTTTAATTCAGCTCCTGATATATGATTTGCACTTTTTAGTATAATGTCACATTACAATAAAAGCTTACGTATATGATTTGTGGAAGTAATCTAATAGAAAATAACTTCTTATTATCCTGTTATAGCCGGATTTACTGTAGAAATATAAAGAAAGTTACACTAATTTCTATACCTGTCTTTGCTAATATACAGAAGTAGTATGTATTTCGGTGTCGGTTTCATTTGTATTCTTAGAACGGACGATAAACAATGTTGGTAGCTGAAATATCACAGAAAAAGGCTGCAGAAGGAAAAATATTCTTACAATTTGTTTTTTTTTCATTCTAGGTACAGTATAAGCGGGTAAAGGAGGACACACGTGAAAACCAGTAGCTATCTTCAACAGGGTGAAAAAATATGACAGAATATAGCTTGAGTGATAGATTTTTGGCAGAAGGCTTTCCAATAGTTATCTTTTCAAAAACTGTATAAATCAGATTTATTAGAGTATATTTATTAACAAATTCTGGTTGTAAAATCAACATTTAGAAAGCCTAGCCCTTAAACTGATTGATTTATTGCATGAAGATAGCTAAATCTATTAAACCAACCTGCCAGTAATAATCAATACAAGAAACGATCACTCTGATTCTCGCAGATATGTATCTTACGGCTTGTATAATATGTATATATTGATGTTGAAGAATTTACGTAAATACATTTACTGTCTTATAGAAAGTCTCTACACCACCACAACTAGCAGGATGCGAGCTATTATAATAAACAGATTGTTGAGTATTATCCACATTGTTTGTTACATTTGATTAAATTTAACCATTTTTTTCTATGTGATATTCTGTCTGTAGCAGTAATTACAATATGACCTTTACAACAAAGTAAAACCTCAGCTGACTGATAATATTAACAGGATTCAGCAGATTATAACAGCCCATGATGTCAAACAAGAAACAATTTATTATATTATGAAACATTCGTTTATTTAAAATGAGTCCATTTAGATACAGTTATGTATTTTCAAGACGGCTGGTATGTATGGGTATTAAAACTTTAATCAAAATAAAGTACAGAACAACGTTAATCTGAAAATGACCTAAGAAGGTCATAACATTGTTCTGTACTTTATTTTAATTAAAGTTTTAAACCCATACCAGCCGTTTTGAGCATGCATTTTTACTTCAAGTGGGTTTCTCGTAATCATAATTTATGACAAAGAACCCACTTGAAGTAAATGTTTATGTGTATGTACATATAGGAGGGACACCTGATATGGCCATAGAAAGCTTTCATTTGAAAAACATAAAATAAATAAGTTTTGACCTCCTTGGGTGATTATCAGATTAAGAATGAGATTTGAAAATTGAAAGACTGACAGTTATTGATCACGTGCCGTAGTGACGGTAACGAGGATAAGTGTAATGTTGAATTTCACGACGGCTGGTATGGGTATTAACAATTTTACGAACAAAGCAGAGAATAACGATTCGATCTTCTTAGGTCATCTTCCACCTAACAAAGAGAGAGTTTGCAACTGACCATTGCCGGGCACGTGTTTTAGGGACGAGGGTGTAAACGAATACGAGATTTTAGGTGGCGTTGCAGTTGGATGCTAACTTATCAATTAGTATAGGTATAAATGAGTTCCTTTATATTAGTTTAATTTTGGTTTTAGTTGTTGTATAACTATGGCTTCTTTCCTTTTGCATTTGTTTTTATTTATTTCCCTATCTGGGTGTTTTTTATGGATATATTGTGTTTATTTTGCTTGCAATGTTCAAAAACGTGTGAAGGTGTTATTTTGTGTTTTTTGAATCTAGTCTCCATATTTCTGCTTGTTTTTCCAACATAGAAGTTGTCGTATTTTATTTTAAATTGTTGTTGTTGTTTTGTTTTGAATTAAGCACAAAGCTACACAATGAGCAATCTGTGATCTGCCCACCACGGGTATCGAAACCCGGATTTTAGCGTACAAGTCCGCAGACATACCGCTGAGCCACTGGGGGCTTATTTTAAATAAAGTTGGTGTTGTGATTGTCAGTATAGTTTTTACATTGACTTAAGTGTAAGATTACAGGTTACAGGGGTCGTTGTAAATATTTAGCCCATTATATAGTAGTCAATATTTGTCTCATTAAAACATTCACCTGAAGCTTGTCAGTCACATTCCTAAACAAAATTATGTCTCGAGAGTTTAAATTATTACGCATTTTTCTACCCTTCTCTACAATATAACACACAAATAAATTCAAATAGTAACTTCCACGTGTAATAAATTGTAAACTACCTTAATTTCTACACTTTCACGCATAAGATCATCAATTATAAAAATACTTGGCTTTTCGGTTCTATACAATGTTAAGAATGATTTGTGTTAAGTTACTCTACAACGGGCCTGGCATGGCCGAGCGCGTTAAGGCGTGCACTCGTAATCCGAGGGTCGCGGGTTCGCGCCCGCGTCGCGCTAAACATGCTCGCCCTCCCAGCCGTGGGGGTGTATAATGTGACGGTCAATCCCACTATTCGCTGATAAAAGAGTAGCCCAAGAGTTGGCGGTGGGTGGTGATGACTAGCTGCCTTCCCTCTAGTCTTACACTGCTAAATTAGGGACGGCTAGCACAGATAGCCCTCGAGTAGCTATTGTGCGAAATTCAAAAACAAACAAACAATACTCTACAACTGTTGGAATTCACACTACAGAAGAAAACAATGTTTTCTGGAGTAAGATAAAAATATCATGATAACACATTACCAACAGTTGGATCCGACAATTAAAGGATGTAATAAACACTAATGAATTTTAAACTACAATGATAATGTATACAATATGAATGTTTGTACACAAAGGACCAGCTCTTATGAAGTAAAATAAATAATGTAATAGTTGTATGACAAGGTATTCAAATATTTTAAAATCTCTTTTTTTGTTGTTCTGTAAACAGAGAATTGGTTTTATTAATTATAGATAATGTTTTTATATCTTGACATATTTTCTGTCCTTCATTAGGCTTGCTAAGAAAGATTAAAATATTTAATATTTTACTCTTCATTGGAAAGAGGACTGTTGAAAAAAAATCAAACAACGGAACATAGCATCTTTATGCAGGTATCCATAATTCTTAGATCCACCACTAATCCATAATAATATTATAGTGCATCACGCTCGTCTGTAAATTCCCCGAGGTTACCACCTATAGGAGAAACATTAGTGCTGTGTGAAATGTAAACAACAGTAATATGTGTGGTAATACAAGAGACTAACCTAATGTTTCTAATGCACACTAACATTTCAGATGTGTGTTAGCCATAGTGAAAAATAGAATAAAGGTATTTGTTTGATATTTCTGACGTGGATACTCGTATTTTTGTCTCCATTGAAGAGTAATAATTTTCTTGTTGAATTATGTAAACTCTGTTAATTTTTCTGTTGTTGTTCATTAACAAGTAATACTGTTTACTTGTTGTTACGTAGCTCAGTTGTATTTTGTTTTCAAAAATTCTTCAACGATCCCAGAAGAAGTTAAAACAACATTTTTGCAAGTGACCATACAACTGGCTTGGATTAAATTTATGTTTTCAGAAACCAGTTGCACATTTCATTTTTCAGTATACTGTCCAATAAATTTATATTTTGCCTCAGATGTAACTATATCGTTTTTAAACAGTTGTTTGGATCTTTCATGGAAATAGTAAATTTTGTAAATTTGTATTATCTTATAGCCACACTGGATTGCGTTTTTCACTTCATTTGTGACCCATGTGCTGATAAATACTCTGTCATCATTCGAGTGATCACACGGGGGTAGTATTTTTAAATTGACACGTGTTACTTTTCATCGGTAAAATAGTATGTTAGAATTTCCTTTGGACTTAGTGAAACCAAAATAGCTATGTGCATTTGAAAAATTGGTTGTGGTGATTATGAGATAGTCAAATGGATACTCACAGTATATACTCGTCTTCCGATATAGAGACATAAGGTCAATGTACTTGATCTTTCCTCCTTCCTTGACATCGTACAAATGTCTAGTAACACTGACTCTCTTACCATAGAAACTATCCAATATATCCAGGTAAGGAACTACTATGTGGCTCTTAAGGAAACTAATTTAATTTGTATTAGTTCATTCCATGTTTCCAGGCTGAAACAGCCTTCTAGTCTGTGCTATCTGTCCAATGTACATTTTCTAAGAGATCACATGGGTGGTCTATTTAAAACAATATTCATTGTGTTAGGACAGTAACATAAACAACACCCGTGACAAAAAACACCCATAAAATTCATATTAGTGTTACACTCCTTTCAGAAAGTAAACACTATAATTTGATATTTTAGTCTTGATCCAGTTAAGAGTATGTTGAACATTAACACTTTCAGACTGTTGCATATAATCTAATACTGTGTACTTACCTAATTATATAGTTATTGTATTGTTTCCATGGTTAGGTATAGGTGCTACAGACTTTGGTGGTATAAACTTGTTTCTGCCTATAGTAGTACATAAACAAGCAATTGTCATGTGCCTCAAGGGATGAATACCACAGATGAAAACTCATCTCTGAATTATGGGCAATACTGTTGAAGTATGCCGACATGTGATTCAAAGTATCTAAAATAAGTTTCAATAGACTTTATTAAAGCTTACATTTTAATTTTATCGTCATATACACATACTTATAAGATTAGGTGTGTTTTAATTTTAAAGAACATACAGTTTTAGGTATAATAATTTTTACAAACTTAACTATCAAGAGAAAAATAATCTTACTTGTACCACCATCATCTAGTTGAACACTATTTTAGGGTTGGAGGGTAGGGTATCGACTAGATTTTCTCATTGAGGGCAGTAATACGTCTGTGATGAAGGTGAAGTAAGTCGTGGGAGTTTGTTGGAGTTTACTTGCAGAAGGCTTTCTACAAGGCATTGCAGTCACAATAGGCACATTTTTTTGTTTCTGTGGATTCTATTAAGCTTAAACATAACATCCTTGATCCCAACACAAGGTATTCTACGCCAAGTAAAATGTTTCAGTTTTTACATATAAACATGCAAGTTTATTTTCATTATGAGACTGAATTACTTGAACAAGCAGTATAGTGCACAACGGTGCTACTTGTCTGACACCATCTTAGTTTAGATGTAGTTTGTTTTTTTTAGTTTATTGAGTTTTTCAAATTTTGTACTTTGGACACTAAGTACCATCAAATGACACATTAATTTCCCATGTTCTGAATGCATGCAAAATTAGAGAACCATTAATTGTAAGTTAACATTCCCTTTCATATAAACTAGTAAGACTTAAACTAAAATATTTTCTGTACCTTCAGTAGACAATTTTTTAACAAAATATTACTCTTCTTAAGCCTACTCACAAGCCGTACTACTATCTATGGACTTAATACTTGTTCCTCTTGCTATGAGAAGGTTCACCGTATTAGGGTCAGTCTTGTCCTAATGGTCGTGTGGATAGTTTCATTTTATCCTTCTCATATTGCACCACTTGAGGCGTTTAATTTATTTTACGTCTTCACTAACAATTATACAGATGAAGCCTTACTTGTATAAAGGATTTGATCATCACGAATCTAAAGCAACAACAGTTTTTCATTTCCATAATAATTAACTCTTTCTTTAATGATTCTGGTTGAGGCATCACTCACTTTGATAGTGGACAGTGGAAATTGTTGACTTGGACGGGTCATAATCCTTAAAAAGCATACGTTTTCTGACTTCTCAATTTTCTGCGCTATTTCAAAGGTTATGCAATTCCTACTCTTCTTATACTTTCTCAAATTACCTATAGGGGTCATTGTGATTATTATAAATTCACTTTTGAACTGATAAATTCAATAAAGTCACAGATTCACCAAGATACAGCAAATTATGTATTCAAAAACAGATTGGTTCCAAATACTCATAAATGGACGTCGCAACTGTCATAAATTGACACTGTTACGTGTAAAATATTCATTATGTGAGTCAATAAATCCTACAAGAGGCGAATCGTTAAGCGGTAATTCGTATTTCACGTGACGGATGTTACTACCATATATTTCACTTAAGAGCCGTTTGCCCACAACTCGTGGTCAAACAAAGTGCTCAGACAATATAGACAACCAACTGACAACTTCCAACGAAAAACTATGGAAATACCGCCGAGTCCAGAACCAGCTAGAAAGAACACGAAAGCAGATACAGACAACTCGACCTAGAAGACAACAACTCCCACTGATAACAACACTTCAAGATTTAGCAATCTAAGGAAGAAAAGTGACAGATCATGCCAGTCTTCAGTTCCATTCCACGAAATTCAACTACCAGCCGGACTCAGACCATTAACAAGATAACTATCAACGCGTCAGCTCAAACAAACTACCATCACTCAGAAAACACAAACCAAAATTATGAGAAAAAACAAAACATCCCAGACCAGCGAAGAACAACTCACAGAAGAAGAACAGCCAGTTGTTTCACCATCAAGACCACGTTTTTCTCTATCACTCATGGGCTTCAGGTGTGAACATAAGTTCAACACGAAGTTCCTATCTGATCTACAAGTCCGCAGCTAGCAGTTTTCCTAGTCACCTAACATCCAGCCACATGTATGCCACTGCCATAATCCGTCAGTTTTCTTTTTATTCCTGTGCTCCTACCCAGCTACTTCCGAGCACGATCTGGGTAGATTTTTCGGCGCCCCGGCCGTGAAAGTGGATTTTCTCTGGGTACTCCCGTTTCCTCCAATAGTTAAAGCTCTGGCATTGGATCTCTAGATCCCAACCAAAACAACAGTTATGTCTGGTCCTGAAAGGAGCCGTTTTAGTCAGGTATAGTTAATTCTAAATCAACTCGCCAGCCGCCAGGGTATTCTGACCATGGGCCAAGGCCTGGCTCACTTCACTTATGCCGTCCTCGTCCGGTTCTCCCTTCTTTCGTGATACTCTCACACACTTCACCTCACTTCTTCACCTTAATAAAGTCAAAATAAAGTAATGAAAAAAAAATTAAATTTTAAAAACATTTCTATTTGGAGAACTGAGAAATAAACATGTGTAGTACTAAGGTTTACTAATAATATACATACCAAGAATTATTTTCGGTTCTTCATTGTGTTCTTGCAATTTTACAGTATACAATATACCAGGGGCCAAATTTTACAAAGAGTAAAAATTACTTCTTTCTCCTTTCAAAAGGTCAGAGTGCTCATCTTAAACATTGAGAATTGTGTGCCTGACCCGATGAAATTTACTTGTCCTATGTATCAACTGCCTGTGGCATTTATACGTGTGCAGACGTCTTGAAGAATCATTTACAGCCACAGAAAGATTGCACACTGCAGTGTTTTACTGGATACCTCCGAAAGAATGGGCTTGTCAGAGGTCCGAATGGTAAATGTATTCCCAAATATGCATGTCTAACTTTCACTTGAAAACGCCTCTCGCCCTGACAAACAATAACAACATATGTATTACAAACTGAATTTTTGTAACACGTCCATCTTTAACGATTTATCGAAACTCAAATTATACTTTTACAACGTGCGTACCAATAAATATCGTTTAATAATATAATTTAAAATCTGTTTCAATTTCTATTCGCTACTTGCTGAAAAATTACATAATTGCGTTTCACGTGTTCTGTAAAAGGTTCTGTTACGATTACAATGGGATTAAACAGTCTTTATTCTAACACTTTTACTGTAGCTGTTAGTAATTACTATTTCTATTTTAACATAATAAATGATTGGTGGATGTAGATAGTGTGTAAAATAGATGTAACTTTTGTTAGTTTTTATGAAGAATACTCAGATACTATAACGTATAAAATATCATTTCGAGACAATTTGCTGGGACTAATATATTTCGTTACTCTTTACCGCTCCACTTCCCTATCTTATGTCATGAAGTATTGGAATTAGTAAGACTCTTGGACGACGATTATTAACCGAAAATTTTCGCACGGTATTTTCACTTGGAGTGGTTTGCCTGGTGACATTCTATTGGAAACACCTGTGCAATTCTGAAAAGTACAAACATGTAATAAATTAACAACAAGAAGAGCTAGTATTCTTACAATGATCATAACATTACAATGCCATTACGAATTAACAATGCTTTAAAATATTCAGTTGATAATATAACCGCGTTTTTATTTAACGGTATCAACTTAGTTTCGTTTCATGTTTACCAAATGCAGTACTGGTTAACAGCATTAGTATAATATTGGTTTCCAACAACGTTACAATACATTCAAAGTAAACGGAGACGTAGTCTTAGAGCTGTCGATTTAAAGCACCTTTAGTGCAATGATAAATAAAATCTGTTTAATATTTAGAATCATTTTTATCAGCTGACCAAACTCTTAATTATAAAAATGTTAAAAATAATTAAGCTACTAGGACACATTTATTCACATTTTAAAATTCATTCGGGGTTAAAGTCGTTAAGGTGAGGAGATTATGTGCAAATAAGTGTTATCAACTCCTTCAATGGGTGGTTCTGTTATGTCTTATAGTCTTTTGCAAATAAAGTTGTTTTAGTGCTTAATAAGTCCCTCAGAGTGGGATTCGGAATAGTTAGGTGGTTAGGCGCTCAACTAGTCATCCGAGGGTCCGGAGCTCGAATCCCTGTCACATTTAAAATGCTCGCCTTTTCATCAGTGAGGAGTTATAACATGACGATCAATTCACTATTCGTTAGTAAAAGAGTAATCTAAGAGTTCGTGGTGATGACTAGTTGCATTCTCTCTAGTCTTACACTGCAATATTAGGGACGGCTAGCGCAGATAATTCTCGTGGAGCTGTGCGCAAAATTAAAACAAAAAAAAATACTTCAATACGTTACCGTTGTAAGTCAGTCTGTTGAGTGCTTGATATGAACGTCTCTTTGATTCAAGTCCGACGTGAAATAATACATGTATATCGTGAAAAAATAAAATACAACCTTGCATACAGAAGGACAAACCTTTGCCTACTCGTTCTGCGATTGATAAACTACAAACATCAGATTAATTTTTGACGGTTTCAGGTATATTCGTTTCCATTATCTCAAAGAGTTCAATTGTCGTTCTTGTTTCCATGTATCTTTCATTATCAACGAATCGTTGGTTTTTTCACTTATACCTGAATCATACTGAGAAACCTCCATTTATTCTTGAGTACATTTTAGTTTATTTCCGTTTTAAAGTACGAGTTTTATTTAGTTTTGTTTTATATATAAAACTTATTCAGTTAACTATAATCTATTGCAAATGTATAGCAGTGCCAGAATAAAACATAATTATATAGTTTAACAAATTAAAATAGTCACAATAAATATGTTTACCCTTTCAGTCAAGGGGTGTTAGAAGTTACGGCCAATCCCACTATTCGTTGGTAAAAGAGTAGTCCACGAGTTGACAGTAGGTGGTGATGACTAGCTACCTTAACTCTCGTCTTACACTGCTAAATTAAGGACTGCTAGTTCAGGTCGCCCTTGCGTAGCTTTGCGCAAAGTTAAAAACAAACTAACAAAATAATGTAGCTTAATACAATTATGGATTTGCATGGAATTAATTGTGAAATAGATGCCCGTATTACTCCTTCCTCCATAAATTTAAATACCAAGAAGATGGATATCATTGTTTGCTCAGTTTAGAAAATAAACAAGATTTATAATATTGAAAATGTCAAAAACATAAACAAACACCACAACAACTCTCTTTGTCAACATACAGTGGTTATGTATATACCACACATTCAGAAGCATAACACAAAGATTCCCAGTTAGAATACACAAACCCTTTTACAAAGATTCAGTGGAGAAGATTTACGAGATACCTTGTGAATGTGGACTGCAATATATCAGAGAAGCAAAAGGACCAACAAAAGTTTTAACTCACAAGCGTGTTGGACCATCTTGTAGCTCGTAATGTCTAGGAAGAAGATTATATAACAAACTGGAACTGTGTTGAAATAATACGATATAAATCACGTGCTATAAGAAGAAAAGAAGATTTCCTGCATATACTTACTCACAACACAGTCGGGAGATACGAAGTAGAAGTCAGTAAAACCTATAAATCTCTATTTAAAACATTCACTAGATTTTGTATCAAGAATATCTAGAGTTGAATTAATACTACTGCAGAAACACTCTTTCTCAGGACTTCTCTGAAATCAACAGAAAATTACAAACTTTATTTAAGATGAAAATTAGTTAATAAGTAGTGTGCAATAATTTATACATATATATCTGGGAAATGGGCTTGTCAGAGGACCAGATGGTAACTGTATTATCAAGAATGAAAATCCAACTTCCGCTTGAAAACGCCTTTCGCCTTGACAAACAACATATGTATTATCAAACTGAATCTAATTCAATACTTCCATCTTTAAAATAGTATTTATAGTTATTTTAATTACTTACATTCAACTTATTCAGTTAATTTTACTCTACTGCAACTGAATAGCAGGGTCAGATTAAAAACATAAAGTGAGCAAGACTGGATAGCTCACTAATTATTTGCACTCAACTAGCACAACATGATCTTCCAAATCAGAATCCATCTCCGCTATTAGAAGTCACTTGTACTGCATCTGACTCTAACAAGATTAAATTTGAACCAAGCTTCACACCTACAAGAACCACTTTGTTCACTTCAAGATCAGAACATAATGATGATGTTGAGATGTCACAGGTTGGCTCAACTGGCACAAGTCTCACAAATGATCTCACTTTGCCTGTAAATTCTCCTGATATATCTTGTGTTAATGTTGATGCAAGTTGCTCTACAAGAGAGTCTGAAGTCGAAATAATTGCTGAAAATGAAATTGGCTATTCTCACTTAGATAAAACATCTAAATTTACGAACTGAAATACGTCTTGGAAGTGCCTTACCTAATACTATAATATAGAAATTGATGAGTATAGAAACTTTTTATCTAACATATGAAAAGCTATGAAGTTACTGAGATTTTTTATAATAATCTCACAATATGTACATACAAGAAAAAGTTTGGAGGCATCTTTACCAGTAATTAACAACTGACCATACAAAATAACAGTTATATATTGTCGATCGTGATATAAGTAACAAACTCAGTACTCACTAAGCCAGTGTTCACTCGAGTTGAAATGAGAAAGGAGGACATTTCGATCTATTACGACTACCTTCACATAATTTCAAAATAAAAAATCTCGTCAAGAAGAACTGTTTAAGGTGGACTTACAACCCAGATGTACTGCAAGGGCTGTAATGTGGACAATATTGTATACAGTATACTTATTATTGTGGTCGAGATGCATTTAGATCCCACAGACATAATAATGATACTTTGTTCGTGATTCTGTTGTGAAATATTATAATGTAAATACGTCATTAATAACTGGTTCTTAAACATTAGTCTTAGCAGGAACAGTGTTGAGAATAGGCTTCAAGCATTTGGTACTGGCTACTTATTTTCAAGCCACAAGTATACATGCAGTGGTTAAGACCAGTGTAGGAGTAAAGTGTTCACAGTTTGTTAGATGTAACGAGTGCAATGTCTAAGTTTTATTTAGGAATGTTAAACGGTCATATACTTCTAAGAAAACTAGAAACGAAGTTATGCAATTTATCTGTACATTTTGTAGGTCGGAGAAATTAGAGGCTATCCTAATGAAGTAGAGACAATAGATAAACAGAAGAGCACACTCTGAGGAATGGAAACACGATTTCGAGAGTAGTTTAAGCTTTTACATACAAGGGGCATATCAGCTAAGGATGAGTTTCAGGAAGGCAGAAAAAGCACTATTATAGTGAAAAGTAACGGATTTAGTTATAATGGGCCTATTTTGTTGAATAATAAACTTCAGCCTTTGGCTTATGCAGATGAAATTATTGGATAGAAGGAAAACCAAAGTGCCAGAGAAGTGTGTGGATGATAAAAAGGCTATAGCTTTAAGCCATTCCTTGAAAAGGCATGTGGGTAAAATAATCAGCGTGGTAAATAGGAAGAAAAGAATAAGGCTATACAACCCAAGGACACAGATAGATGATGTAATTGACAGAACAAAAATTAAACAAAAGGGGCTAGCAGAAATGCAGTTAGTTGATAAAGTAGTTTAACGAAAAACAACATCATTTTGTCAGGAATACTCAGGAAAACTAACTGTGGAGATTAAGTTATAAATTTGTAACAATAGTTACATGCTAGGCTGAAGTTCGTATGTAAGGATGAACACAGTGGCTGGTTGGACTTATGGGATCAATTCAGTGGAAGAAGAGAGATTTTTGGAATGGATAGTTTACATTAAAATAGGGAAGAAGCAGGCTTCTTTAACAAGGCTACTTAGTTGTAAGATAATATTTTAAATAGGACTAAACAGTAATGAGGACCAGAAACAACTAAACTGAAGGGAAATAAAAAGAAGTGTTTAGTGTAGGAATTTGAATTAGTAATAAGAAATAAAATAGATGAATTTATAGCACTGGTTAAAATAGAGGATTTTGTTACAATGGAAATAACTAAAGTATGGCTGAACATCGATGATTTTGATACAGAAGTTTTCAAACAGAGAATTTCAGACCATTTAATGTGAATAGAGTGTTAAAGGGAGATGAGAAGAGTGGGTTAATGTATGAAATGTATTTTACGTCATGTTCAAGTTAAAGATATTAGTTTGGAGACAATATCCATGTGGGTCTTTATTAGAAAAGACATTTTGGTAGGAATTTGTTAGAGACTAAAATGGTACTGGTGAAATTATGAAAATCTTTACAATCATATTTCCGAGAAATATTACAGTCAAACCAGGAGGTAGAAAGACCTTCGGAAACTGTGAGTTTCTTCAGCAATTAATCAAATAATCTATTAAAAACAATGTTATATTTATTTATTCTTAACTTCAAATATAGGAATGATCAAGAGGATAGAAATTGGAGAACATGTGGATGGAAATGATTTTGAGAGGATGCAAGAAGAAGAATCTGTTCTGAATTCGACTAGCTGAGTTATTTGGCAACACTGATTAGATGTGGAGAATTTTTAAAAGTAATTTTTTCTTTGCTCAAGGTAAACATATTCCTTATGGAAACAAAAGGATACCTTAAGTAAAACATAAATAGGTTGGCTCACACAGGGTTTAAGAGTTAAGATTTTATAAAAGTATCATACATTTAATAAACTAAATAGACTGGTATAGCTGGAAATTCAGAAGATTATAGAAAACCAAAAAACCTTGATGAAACAAGAAATGAGAACATAAAAATAATATATAGAAAAGATTAACTGTAAATTTAAAAATTAACAATAAGGATTTCTTTAAGTACATATAAGTAAACAAAATGTTGTTTTATCATACGAGGAAATGCTGAAATCTCTCAAGTTGTTTTCTCTTCATAAAAGAAGATTTGGATTGATCTGATGAAGGTTTTTAGGTTGAACGTAGAGTTTTCATTCTCATATTTGCGAATGAAAATAGTAGAACTAGGGGACATGGGTATAACTTATAGACTGGTGGAAGTAATCTTCAGCTAAAGCAGTTTCAATTATTTAAGAGGTTGGTTGGCCTTTAGAATAGAAGCAGTAAGTGAGAGCTTAGATGAAAAGCTTGATGAGCATGTCAATGATAACGACATGCTCACCCTTTCAGCCGTGGGGGCATTATAATGCGACAGTCAATCCCACTATTCTTTGGTAAAAGAGTAGCCCAAGAGTCGGCGGTGGATGGTGATGACTAGCTGCCTTCCCTCTACTGTTACACTACTAAATTAAGGACGGCTAGCGCAGATAACCCTCGAGTAGCTTTGCGTGAAATTCAAAACAAACAAACAATCACTGTTTTGGACATAGTTTTACGGAGTATCTTCGTCACCCGTTGTGGGCAGAGGAAAATTAGCCATTTGTGCAGCTTTGTGTTTAATTTCAAATAATGAGTCACTCAATTAATGCTTGACGCCTTTATAAATAGCTAGTAGAAAGAGACCAGAAGAAACTGGTTGTGTAAGGCCACTCTGAACTGTGAAAACACTTACTAGGACTTACATAAATAGAAAACTAAATACAAGTATGAAATCAGAGCATAAATAAGTTCAATTTTTATTATTATAATAACAAAAGTATAACTAGAATAGCATCTCGAAGGAAAAAAGATAATAATATTAGTAATTAGTTTTTTTTAACATTTGTAATGTATTTAGTTTATAAATGGTTTTTTGTTGGGTTTTTTTGGAAATTCGCACAAAGCTACTCGAGGGCTACCTGTGCTAGCCGTCCCTCATTTAGCAGTATAAGACTAGAGGGAAGGCCGCTAGTCATCACCACCCACCGCCAACTCTTGGGCTACTCTTTCACCAACGAATAGTGGGATTGACCGTCACATTATACACCCCCACGGCTGCGAGGACGAGCATGTTTAGCGCGACGCGGGCGCGAACCCGCGACCCTCGGATTACGAGTGCACGCCTTAACGCGCTCGGCCATGCCAGGCCTGTTTTATACTTGGACTGTATGTTTACAGTTGATAAGTATGTGTATTTATTTTAGATTATTTATGTTTAGTTAAAAACGGTATTTGCATGTTTTTATTGCAGATTCATAGAAGAACTATTTCCTGAAGGGTGACCTTTGAGGTAAAATACCAGTAGAATAAGTTAATAAAAGAAGAAACAAAAGTAAGATATTTCAGTGTGTTATTACATAAATTAGTAATATATTTACTCGAAATAAAATTGATTTCATAAAATTATCCATATGTAAATAAAGTGAAATTTAAAAACGTTAAGATAAAATTGTTTCAGTTTCGATACAAAACATTTAACCTGTCATGGCCAGGCGTGTTAAGGCGTGCGACTCGTAATCTGAGGGTCGCGGGTTCAAATCCTCGTCACACCAAACAAGCCCGCCCTTTCATCAGTTGGGGCGTTATAATGTTACCATCAATCTCACTATTCGTTGGTGATGACTAGCTGCCTTCCCTCTAGTCTTACACTGCTAAATTAGAGACGGCTAGCGCAGATAGCCCTTGTGTAGCTTTGTGCGAAATTCCAAAGAAAAAAAAACTAGTGCCCGAAAACAATACCTGGACCATTTTGTGGATCAGATAATGATTATTATATTAAGAACCCTTTTTAGTACTAATTTGGCCACAAGCAAATTATTGTCATTTCACCAAGTAAAATACAGTTAAATAATCATTATGACTTCCACTTGTGTGAGAAAAATATACAAAAGACACACAACGTTCTTTACAAAGTCATTTATAGCGAAAGTTTTAATGCTTATCCTTCGTCTGAACTCTACACTATGAAATATGATTACATAGAAAACTAAAGTAATAAATGTTTGTTTCTGAGAAAACAGTAAGATTATTATCTAATTCTAAATAACTCCCACTAATCCATACCTAATTTAGCAGTGTAAGACTGGAGGGAAGGCAGCTAGCCATTACCTCCCACCGCCAGCTCTTTGGCTACTCTTTTACTAACGAATAGTGGGATTGAGTGTCACATTATAACACGCCCAAGGTTGAAAGGACGAGCACGCTTGGTGCGAATTCAAACCGGCGACCCTCAGATTACGAGTCGAACGCCTTTACCCACCTGGTCATGCCGGGCCTGAAAATAAAATACAAATGTACGTATTTAATATCACTGTATCATCAACTATTCACTGGTCCCATATTCAAACAAAAAAAAATAATCTCAACAACGATTATCAAAAAATTTCATTATTATAAATTGAGTTTATAATTTGCTTTAAAAAAGCGATAACTGTAAACGTGTACAAAAAGTGCCAGCACATACTCGTACACAGAAGTGATTGTGCAGACTTTATGTTCAAATCTGATACCTTTACGTTTTTGTGCTATTATCCAGATTATTTTACATTATTTATGTGCAGAAATTTTGGTAAGCCAGTCTGTTCATAGAAATTTCCTCTTTCCATTGGAGTCACATGCCAAAGCTACTCATCAACATACTTTCCTATCCTTTCTCATCTGTTGCAGCTTTCAACCACTACTATTCTTGTTTTCTGCCCTTCTCCTTCCTCTCCCTTGCTTGTGATTTTATCACCGTCTGAGGTGGTAAGCTGATATATTGTTCACTTCTTACCCTCATACAGCCAGCAGTACGACTGACTATCCAATTGGTATGAATACCACTGGGGACACTTTGTCTGTATGCATTCCCTTTATTACACCTCCAGCTCCAATTCTTTTCCAATTGTCTTCCATTTTCTCATCCATCATTGTATAGCACCATCACCTGTTATTTTTTTTCACTTCTGGGTTCCATTTCCAGTCATGTGTTTTCAAGGTCGCTTAGGATCTTATTTTCCAGAATACTATTAAGCCTGTTTATCCCCTGACTTTGGGATGTTATTCCCAGTTGTTCATCATCTTAAAGAAGACCAAAACTGGTGTCTGGTCATAGACTTTCCTTCTTTCCCCACAAAGCTTTTACTATATGTCTTCAGATGACAGAGGTAGACATTGGATGCTTATTTTCAGATCACCGTTTTTCCAGTATACCATTGTTACCTTCAGTTTGTTCTTGAGGGTCTAGTTTTTCACACTATGTTGTTTCGTTCAGTGTGGCCTCAGATCTCTATAACTTTTTTTATTGGTTAGTCAAGGCTTTTCCCCATCTATTATGCTTTTATAGTCTTCATTTTTATCAATATATGGATGACTGGTTGCTTTTAGCACTTTTGTTACAAGTTTTGTTCAACCACACACAGTTTGTCTTGAAGAAGCTACTCAGTTGGGTTAGTTTGTCAAGGTTGAGAAGTCTTCTCTTGTCATAACGTAATAATTCATCTATCTTGTATTTTTGCAGTTCCCTTAACAGTCATGTCCAGCCTTCTCCCCTTCGCTTGTGTTCTATATAGTTATTAGCTTTAGAAATGTATACGTTTTCACTAATGCTTTGATAAAGGGTTGAGCAGTATATCTGGACTTTCAGGAACTGTAATGTCATTGGTATTTGGTTGAGTCAAGATTCTATATCAGTCTTCTGGAACTTCTTGTAGCTTGTTGGATATTTAGAAATTTCTTTCAAGATTTGTGGGGCAAGTTAGTTCTGATCTGTTTCATTAACTTGACTGTCTCATTCATCAATCAGTAAAGAGGCACTAATTTATGTTCTTTTTGTTAATAAACATTAGGTCTTCTTTTCTATGCTCATACACATGTTCCACTCTAGAGTGGTCTATTGATCTTCAGCTCTTTTGGTTGTTGTGTTCACATTAGGGTAATTCTCTGCTAGATCTATTTCAGTTCCAAATATCCTTTCTTCTGGCTTTGGCTTTGGTGGTCCATTCCTGCATTCATGAACCATTATTTTTATGCTTACCCTCCTACCGGTCCCCCTCCAGGATTTTGTTTATTATCCAAACCGCTTCATCTCTGGTATTTCTCATTTTCCCATTCTAGCCTGCCCAACTGTAGTTTGTGGTTCTTGAATTGCTTCACTCAACACCTTAACCAATTTTTCTATCCACATCCTTCCTCTGCCAACTTCAAACATCTGTGCTTCACCCTACCACTCTCACCCACTAGCTTCATGTATGGCTTTTGTACAGTCCCTCATATTATCGATGTAGTCTGGACCTTTCAAATATGTAGCATCCTTTAAATTCCAGTTTGGTCTGTTTTTATTTCTTGTTGATTTATCAGAAGAAATTGTGAATGATTTGCCGTCTTTAGAAAAGTCTTTCACTTCATAATATTCGTGGCAGAGAGAATCATATGCCAAAAACATCGAATGTTAATATTTTTGTGAAAGAGCACGTATAACCAATTGTGAAACTTTGCGTTGAACAACAAACAAAAATAATTTAATTCAAAGTGCCAGAAATGTGCATATTGAGGAGCAGTTTGATATATCATTAAGTTATCAATACATAATTATGTAAAAAGTTAAATAAAAATATGGCTGCCACAAAAGAAACGGAAAAGCAGTTCTAAAATCAGAGCCAAAGAATGTTTTTTTTTATAAAGTGGAATAAAATCACTTTTAACGTATGTGTTGTTCCAGAGTTTCAGCCATTTCTTATGTAATTGTTTGAGTTTAGTTCGCACTCATATAAAATTTTTACAAAGTCAATTACTGTCTCGAAACTATGGAAGTTGATTTTTCAGCGATAGTTTGTAACTACCCATCATAAGCATGGAGTTACATGTACATTGTTTTTATTTTCTCTCAATGTGAGATTACGTCATCATTTTTTTTAATATTATGCAATAGTTAAACTTTCAGGAGCTTGACTTCATGCTATAACTTGAGAAAATATTTTAGTTATGCATGATACTTCATGGTGTTATCTTACAATAGTTTTACAAAAGTGGATACTATACTTTCACATGATCAATGTCTAAATTTAATTATATTGAAATCGTTATTTTAACAGCTATCTCTAAGATTTTAATAAATGTACTGTGACAGTATGACTTCACTTCCATGCATGATGTCGTCATCAATCTTTTAATTTGAAACTATTATTTTCCGTATTTTAACATGTATTAATACAGTTTGTTCCAAGTAAAATATTAAATTAATGTTTCACTACATATTCATCCATTTTCTTTACAAAGATTCGTCAGATACACACTTGTTTTTGTTTGTTTTGTTTTTCGAAAGAGATCGTGAAACCAAATTATAATTTATTCGACAAATTCTGTCAATTCTTAGTTTACAAAGAAGGTACAAATTATACAGCTGTAGCACATAATATGAAAGAGTTAGACAGACATTTCACCTTAAATAATTTTTATTCGGCAAAAAATGAAGCTCAAAATTATCATAAATGATGGAAAAAAAATATGCTTATCGTTTTCAAAAGTCTCAGAATTAGAGTAATTGCCAGTTACGAGTTTATATCTATGTCTTTATTATTGTTTTTTTTTAAATATTGGATTAGAAGAACTACACAAAGGATATTTCTCTTAACTTTTCAATATAAACTAAAGTGAAGAACTTATTGTGAACGGCCGTTTTCACTCTCCTGACATCATGTTAGTATCCATAAGACAAAAGTTCCTGGATTGTTACTTTCAGCAATGAGAGGAAGAGTACGTCTTTGACTTTCAAAACTAGATGTACAGGTAAAAGAAAAAAAACTATAAATGTTAGTTCCTATTAATTTTTGTGATTCTATTGAAAATTGTGTCGAAATTCGCATTATATATATATATATGTGTGTATATTTATAATGATGAAATTAAAGATGAAAGTATGTTCAGATTGAATGATAATACTACAGTATTTATGGCTGAATTGTTTGCAATTTTTAAGGCTATTGATTTCAAGGTAAATAATAACATTTACGAAGCAGTTATATATTCTGATTCAAGGTCGTCATTAATGGCACATAAATCATCTAAAGATAATAATTATTTAGTGAATAGAATTAAAGAATATATTATCTACAATAATCTTAATATTACTTTTCTTTGGGTTAAAGCCCACGTTGGGATCATTCACAATGAAATAGTAGATCTTTAAGCTAAGAAATACTGGAAATTAACGCTGAATTTGAATACAGTAAAATAACAAATTAAAACAAAATTAAATAAAGAATTATTGAGTAATTGGCAACAAAGATGGGATGATGCTTCTGTTGGTAGATTCACCTATAAATATTTTAATGAAGTACGTTTTAATAGATATAAAGGAGATTTCTATATGAATCAAATTTTAACAAATCATGGGGTTTTCCCACAATATCAAGCAAGATTTTATGGGAAATCTAATTTATGTCACTGTGGAGAGTTTGTTTTTGTTTTTTTGGAATTTTGCACAAAGCTACTCGAGGGCTATCTGTGCTAGCCGTCCCTAATTTTGCAGTGTAAGACTAGAGGGAAGGCAGCTAGTCATCACCACCCACCGCCAACTCTTGGGCTACTCTTTTACAAACGAATAGTGGGATTGACCGTCATATTATACACCCCCACGGCTGGGAGGGCGAGCATGTTTAGCGCGACTCGGGCGCGAACCCGCGACCCTCGGATTACGAGTGCACGCCTTAACGCGCTCGGCCATGCCAGGCCCACTGTGGAGAGATAGGTACATAAGATCATATAATTCTATATTGCAAAAATTACGATTATACTTGAAAGAAATATTTTCCTAAAAGTTATTTTAATTGGTAATATAAGAATTTATTGTCAAATGTGGGAACAGTAAAGGGTATTAAATGTATTATTACTGATATATTGGAAAAGTTATGCTGAAATTTGTTTGATTTATATGTGTGTGTTTGTTAGCAAGTAGGTAACTGATGTAACAATCTTGTAAGTCTTAAAATTTGTTTGATTTTTACTTGTTTTTGTTTGCTACCAAGAGGGTAACTGATATTATATACTCTTGTATTTTGTAACAAAAAAAAAGAAGTGGGATTTGGCGACAAATCTTCTAGTTAGAGGAAGTCTCAATTTGTAATGTTAGGTTGTATTAGTTTGATTTGCTCTACTGGCCGGGTTTGTGTATATTGATATTGGAGTGATTAGTGAGCAGTGTTGCTTTACAGCGGCTTAATCATTTTTCGAATACCCCATAAGGAGTGGGTCGATAGCATTTTTGGTTACCCTGTTAGTTTTTATCGTTCTCTTGAAAATTGTGTTGAAATTCGCATTTTTCATTCTTTATTTTTATCTTTAATATTGTCTATCAAATGCAGATGTATTTCAATGATGCTGTTTTGAATCCAGAAAAGAATTACTCACAATTTATGATATAGTTTCGTACGCGTACGTGACTAGTTTCTGTATATTTGGTTACATTTAAATGGAAGTTTATAACATCAAAATCGGTAGTTTTTACACCTAATCACAGACACTTTACAACCAAGTTCTTGTTATATTATGTACAAAAATCCCAGGAAGTAAAAATCCAACTTACCCTGAATAATGGTCAGAAGCAAATCCTAAATTATTGAGAAGTCGGTAGAAGCATGCTTCTACCATGGGTATAGTAAATGTTATGAAAATGACACAAAGAGCATAGTTCTTAATAGACCCATCTGGTTTATTATAAATTGCACATTTAAGAAATAGAAACAACTTGAAGCTCTAACATACAAGCTCATGACAATATGGAAACCAGTATTTAAGAAAATGAAAACTAACTATACAGATTTAATTAATTTATTAAGGGACCATACAGTAGTTTCTTGCTTGATGTATAAGATGCCGTTTATGGAGTGAGAGTCAACGGAACAAGAATTTTACAAAACATATAGTGGAACAGGTAAACAATTTCAAGATTAAAGAATTGATATAAAATATGACGAATAATCTGGAGGATATACACTTGTTTTTATCTCACACTCTATCTGTCTCTTGGAGATTCTCACTTTAAGTTGGTGAAACACAGACATTTATGAATTGAAATACGTCGTGGTTGTGCCTAACTCAGTACTATAAATGTTCTAGTACATGAACAATTTCAGTCAGTTTTAGAAATCGATGAAGATAGAAAGTTCGTAACTGACACCGAGAAATCAACGAACTCATTTAGACTTATTTTACACTCTCATAATGTTTGTTTACAAGTAAAAAGTCTGGGGACACCTTTATCAGTGATCAACTACCTGACCATGCAGAAAAACAACTATACATTATCATCCTGGACATTAGTAACAAAAGCAGCAAGAAGTCAATTTTCTGTGTTTACTTTGGTTGAAATAAAAAGGAGCACATTTTGATTCATTAGCACCTCCCCCACATCGTCTCAAAATAAGAAAATTCACCAAGAACTGTTGAACGTGGACTTACAACCAAGATGTACTACATGGGCTGTATCGTGGTCACTATGTTTAAATAAAAACGCTATTCACATTCAGATCCCACAAACATAATAATGATATAATTATACATGAATTTATTGTGAAGCATTTTAATGTAATGCGTTCTTAATCATTGATTCTTTTTTGGTTTGTTTCAATTTTCCTGTAAAGTTACATGAAAACTATCTGCATTATCCGTACCTAAGTTAGCAGTGTAAGACTAGAGGGAAGAAAACTAGTCATCATCATCCACCGTCAACTTTTGGGCTATTCATTTATCAATGAATTGTGTGATTACCGTCACTTATAATGCCCCCACGGTAAAAACAACGAACATGTTTAGTACGACGAAGATTCAAGCCTGTGACCCTCAGATTACAAGTTGAGAGCCTTAACTACCTGGTCATGCCGGACAATTGTTTTTTTAAACATTTGTCTTAACAGTAACAGTGTTGAAAATACTGTTTTTAACTGAATAACGATACTGATTAAGGTAGTTAAAACACCCTTCAGTTAAAAGTATGAAACGTATTCAGCGATACATTGTGCTCGAACATGGGACCATCAATTAGTGAACACCAACACTAGACATTAAACAACACCTGGCATTTCTACCACGTATAGTGGTAGATGTAATTAGTACAGGTGTTTTCTTATTGTAATATTTTCTTCTTACTGAAATTCACAAGAATTCCATTGCATATACAACTTACTTCGCATATTATAATAAAACATATTATTTAGATCTATTCCAAGTTGCTTCATATTCGTAGTCGGGTTTTAATTTCCGTCTCGTGTAAAATATACTAAAAAAATAGCCAGCAAAAACACTTCGTTTCAGTCAGAGCTTTAAAGTTGGGAAGATACCAAATGTATTTTGAGTTTATCTTGAGTTTTCTCATTAAATTATTACAAAGACATATTTCTACCAAACAGATTATGTCCCTCAATTTTTTCTATGAAAAGATGAAATGAATACACACTAAGTATATCTATGTTCACAACTTACAGCCATGATTTCTCTTACATGTGTCCACAATAGCCCTTGATCTTGTTTTGTGGTGCCAAATAAACAAAATAAAAAATTAAATTAAATTGTAAAAAGTATCAACATAATCATATTTAAGAAGGTGTTTTATTTGTGTTTGCACAGGAAGTTTTTATGACGATAGGTAACATTCTCCCTTTTTTTCTGTTTAAGTATAAATTTACTTTTAAATCACAAGTAATGTTTACAAATCTAAATAATCAGTAAGTTACATGTATTAAGTTGAAATGTTTAAATCACACCTCCACGAAATAACATTTATCAGTCTCATGTCTGCTTCATATCTACGGACAACATCTTTGATTAATTTGAATATTTTCCTCCAAATTAATACAAAAGACCAGAAACTGTGTCTAAGAATTATGAAAAATATTCCAATAGAGTAACTTGGCCCGGCATGGCCAAGTGTTTTAAGGCGTTCGACTCGTAATTCGAGGGGCGCGGGTTCGAATCTCGGTCGCACCAAACTTGCTCAGCCATGAAGGCGTTATAAGTTGGTGGTAAATCCCACTATTCGTTGGAAAAAGAGTAGCCCAAGGGTTGGCGGTGGGTGGTGATCACTAGCTGCTTTACCTCTAGTATTACACTGCTAAATTAGGGACGGCTAGCTCAGACAGCCCTCGAGAAGCTTTGCGCGAAATTCAAAATCAAAAACAAACTTATATCTGCTTTATACTCACGGTCAACATTTTTAATTAATTTGAATATTTTCACCCAAATTAACACAAAAGACTGGAAACCATGTCTAAAAATTATGAAAAACATGTAAACAGAAGTAACTTCGAACTTCTGTTATAAAATAGCTGTGTTTGTTTGTCTTGAAGCGAAAATACACAACACTTTTATTCATGTTCACATAATTCAGTAACCCATTGGCCTGGCATGGCCCAACGCGTTAAGGCGTGCGCTTCGTAATCTGAAGGTCTCGGTTTCGCATCAAACTTGATCGCTCTCTTAGCCATGAGGGCGTTATAAGGTTGCAGTCAATCCCACTATTCGATGGCAAAAGAGTAGCCCAAGAGTTGGCAGTGGGTGGTGATGACTAGCTGCTTTCCCTCTTGTATAACACTGCTAAATTCGGGAGGGCTAGCACAGATAGCCCTCGAGTAGCTTTGTGCGATATTCCAAAAACAAACAAAACAAAACAGTAACCCATAACATACTTTGAGGGGAAGAAGAACTCAAACTGTACTTCACTTCAATTAAAACGTTAATACCAGTACCAGCCAACTTTAGAATACATTTTTCTCAAGTGGGTTTTTCCTCATCATGAATCAGTACAACGATTTCTTGCTGGTTTCATTTCCACAAATTTTTTATCTGGTATACAGTATTACATTGGAAATGACCCCGATTAAGAACTCGTACAACCCAAATTAAAGGGACATCTGTATTAGTTTTACATTATGATTTTATTTCCTGTAGATACAATCGTACCGCTTTAGCCTCTCCAATCGTAATTAACAGAAGCAGTGACTGAGGGTTTTTTGGTTGGAAACAAGTGGTGTAAAGGAACTGCTGTTTTATTTCGTTTCTGGATATAATAGTACATGTTTTTCACATTTCTTAGAGATGAAATAAAATTTTCATTCAATATAATAAAGCAAAACAAAATACTTCTTAACGTTAACTCCATTAAAATATCTTACTTCTCTGTGTATAAGACGAAATATCAATATTTGTTAAGCTTCGAAGTACTCGAATAATTTCTGAAATTATTTTCCTGACATTAAGGTTGCTAAGATACTCTTAGATGCTCATTTTCAGACAAAGTAAGTTCAGATCCAGCAGAGTGGATAAAAGATGATTACACAAAAGATTATATTGCCACACATGGCATCCTTCAAAACAATGACTCGGATTTCAAGAACTCTGTGCAAAAGGACGGGGAGAAAATCAGATCTGTAACCAAAGGCATGTTTGAAAGAAAATTAAAAAATGGCGAAAAAAGTAAGCGGACATATTTGGTTTATTCAGAGAGCAAAGGTAGACTGTTTTGTGCTCCTTGTCGTTTATTTGATTTTGGAAAAAAATCCAAACTGGCTGACGAAGGCTTTGATGACTGGAAAAATGCTACTGTCCGGCTGAATGAGCATGAAAACTCTCCTGAGCATCGGTCTTCAGTTTTATCTCTAGTAGCAAGGGGCAACATGTTTGGACGTGTAGATCTCCAGATGGCCATACAGCTGCACGAGGAAATCAAATACTGGAGAAATGTACTCACTCGTGTGGTAGCTGTAGCGAAAAGATTGGCTTCACGTGGGCTTCCGTTCAGAGGTCGGGATGATAAGTTTGGCTCAGTACACAACGGTAACTTTATGATGTCGTCAGAACTAGTTGCGGAGTTTGACCCCTTCCTCGCTGATCACATTCACCGATATGGCAATGCTGGCAAGGGATCCACGTCTTACCTGTCTTTCAGTACTTGCGACGAATTCATCCAGCTTATGGCGGACCTTGTTCTAAAGAACATTTTAAAGGACGTCAAAACTGCAAAATATTTCTCAATCAGCGTGGACTCGACGCCAGATATATCCCATGTTGACCAGTTGGCATTCATCATCAGGTACGTGAACAGTGATGGTTCACCTATGGAATGTTTCCTGATTTTATACCCAATCCGGGCCACAAAGCTGAACAGCTGGCAGAAGTTGTACTTAGCCTGCTTCAGTCATATGAGCTTGACATTTCTGAATGTCGTGGACAGTCTTACGACAACGCCAGCAACATGACTGGTCAGTACAGTGGTCTCCAGGCTCGTATCATGGAGAAAAATCCTTTAGCTGTGTATATCCCATGTTCAGCACATTCATTAAATCTTGTAGGAACGTGTGCTGCTGAATGTTGCAGAGAAGCATGTTCATTCTTCGAACTCTTACAAAGTCTCTATGTTTTCTTCAATGCTACAACCCATCGTTGGAAAATCCTACAAAAACACTTGTCCGCAAATAAAGAAAGTCTCTCTTTGAAGAAACTCGGTGGTCCGCTCGTGAAGATGCTTGTCAAAGCCTCAACAGAAACTGGCAAGTGTTTGATGCCCTCACCACTATGGAGGGAAATGCTATGGAAAAACCAGCCGCTAGGAATGAAGCCGCTGGACTTCTTTCCAAATTAGGAACGCTAGAAACAGCTATTTTGTCCACAGTTTGGGGAACAATACTGAAAAGATTGAATGCTGCCAGTAAAAAGTTGCAAAGTGCTGATATGGACATCGGACTTGTAGTCGAGCTTTATGCTTCCTTGCTGCAGTTTGTGAAAGATTCAAGAGAACTGTTCGATCATTTTGAAGACAAGGCGATGTTGAAGTCCAACATGAAGACGTACGAAATTAAGCGAAAAAGGAAGCAAAAATTTTCAGATGGTGACACCCAGGCAGTGGAAGAAGGCAGAGAGGCATTTAGAGTAAATGTTTTCAATGTGATCATTGACAGACTTTGCTCAGAACTACAGCGAAGACAAACCGCTTATGTAGAAATCCACGCAAGGTTTGGATATTTGTTCAAGATAACAAATCTTGAACCCACTGATGTGATCAGTCAAGCTGAAACACTGTTGAAACTCTACCCCAGTGATTTGGAAGTGAGTTTCGTAGATGAATGTCCACATTTCCGCGCACATCTTGTGAGTATGAAAGTGCAAAATGATGACTCTTCTGCGTTAGCAGTATACAGAAATCTGCGAGCTCAAGGACTTCAAACTGTATATCCAAACCTGGATATTGCTATGCGCATGTTTCTGTGCATTCCAGCAACTAATTGTACATCAGAGAGATCTTTCTCGGCTCTCAAACGTGTAAAAAATTACTTGAGATCAAGAATAGCAGAAGATAAATTGAATGCCCTGTCACTCCTCGCCATTGAAAGTGATATTGTTTGTAGAATAAACTATGACGATGCAATAAACATGTTTTCGGAACAGAAGGCCTCGGAAAGCCTGTATATTCAGCCGCAGAATAATATTTAGTGATAATTGATTTTGATGTTTCATTTTTTATTGTGTTGCAAAATAAACGTTGTGTTGATTTTGAATGATAACAACTGTGTTTGTCTGTTGTTGTGATGGTGATGCTTGGTGCAAGTTGTGGCACGGAGGGGGGGCGGCAAAAGTATCAACCTAACCTTGTGCCTAGGGGCGCCGAAATCCTAAATACGTCTCTGCCCCCACCGTCAGATGATAGTGACTTTCAGGAAAACAGAAAGAGTGCTATTGCTATTGAAGTAAAAAATAATTAATTTAGTTGTAATGACCTGTTATGTTGACAAACAGATATCTGAAAGGGCCTGGCATGGCCGAGCGCG
Organism: Carcinoscorpius rotundicauda; assembly: GCA_011833715.1. NCBI lineage: Eukaryota > Metazoa > Arthropoda > Merostomata > Xiphosura > Limulidae > Carcinoscorpius > Carcinoscorpius rotundicauda. The sequence continues at coordinate 19,594,144 of CM022396.1, read as the reverse complement.
TTAAGGCGTGCACTCGTAATCCGAGGGTCGCGGGTTCGTGCCCGCGTCGCGCTAAACATGCTCACCCTCCCAGGCGTGGGGGTGTATAATGTGACGGTCAATCCCACTATTCGTTGTTAAAAGAGTAGCCCAAGAGTTGGCGGTGGGTGGTGATGACTAGCTGCCTTCCCTCTAGCCTTACACTGCAAAATTAGGGACGGCTAGCACAGATAGCCCTCGAGTAGCTTTGTGCGAAATTCCAAAACAAACAAACAAACAAGATATCTGAATTTGGCTTCCGCATATGAACTGTTGAAGAGAATGAAAATAAAAGGGTCAGAGAAGGATGTGGAAGTTGTGTGTGATTAAATTATATGGTTAGAATTATCTCTTCGGTAAATGAGGATAAAATAATTAGATTATGCTATTTTGGAGAACGGGTGGTGAATATAACTGACAGTGACAAAAGAGGAAATGTGATAAAGGGGGCTCACAGAGATGAAGTGTTTTTTTTTTTTGTAATGGTGTATGTAGGGGCTAATAACATTGGCAAAGGTAGGTCAGAGGAGGTAATTGATAAGTGTATTGGATAATTAAAGGTATTTATACTAAAAAAAAAGATCATTACTTTTTGTTGAGATATGACAAAGTATTAACTGTGTTGATGAAGTTATAAGTTGGTCACTAGGGTTAAATGATAGGTTTATATTTTAGTAAGTAAATTGTGAGGATAAGCAGACTGACTGGACTTGTTTGCATCAGTTCAGAGGAAGAAAGGAGCTTTTGTATTTACATATAAATACTGTAGCAGCTGGTTTGTTTTCCAAGACTATTAGCTTAGATATAAGGGAGGTTTTAACCTGAAAGTAAACAGTAGTGAGGGCCAGAAAAAGCCAAACACAAAAACAATAAGAGGAAATGAAAGATTTACCATGGTAAGTTTGTCCAGAAGTAGAAGAAAAGGATAGAGCTGATTGTTACTGTTGTAATGCTAAGAGTATAAGAGAAAAAGTATGTGATTTTAAAAGGCTAGTATGAAAAGATAATTGTGATATAATAGGAATTACAGAAACATATGTGGATGATTTTGATAAAAGAAGCTTCTTTGAAATATTGGATCACAGAGTGTGAAGAAGCTTCATGTGTTAATTATTAGTTGCATTGTTTTGATGTTGAGGACACGAAAGATAATTGAAAGGAGACAAAATCCATTGGGGTTTCTGTTAGTGGATATGGAGGAAAAGGCTTATAATAGGAATTTCAAAAACAAGCAAGTTTAATAAAGGATACTTGGCTGGTCTGAGAGTTCAACACATCATATTCACAGAGGCTGGTGACCAGAGTAAATTAAAGACACTGGGATCACATCCATGCTTCCTGCAAAAGTGGTGTTGTTATTTTGGAAATGATCCTGTCTAAAATGAGGATCTATATATGAACATATTCAAACCCTTTTAACTACTTTAAAAGAATATTGAGACTGTAAGCATTCTGATATGGTATGCTTAAGCAGCATAAACAATTCTTGATCTTTCTTTGAATTCTCTTCTGAATACCCTAAAGTAACTGCTACAGAAGGGACGTGAAACAGACATGGTTAAGTGTTATCAACTGAGAATTAGTATACTGTCTTATTAGGGGTAATATATAGAAATATGATATTTTGTAATATTTTATTAAGTGATACAATACATAATATAACAATGAATATTCTAACATATATTTTTAATTTTAATCTGTTACAGCTGTTTAATTATAAGTTATAAAATAAAAAAGTCCCAAAATAAGATAGCTGCATGTAAATTGAACAGGGTGTATCCCAACAGACAATTTGTACATGTAGTGTAGGGTGTAACATTCATTTGCAGTTTGATTGATAGATTTTCATTTTGCCTCTTTGATTTTCAAGTGAAGATCATGAGGACCCATTTACTGTGGCCTGTTCACTGCTTCATTTTCTAGTAGAGTTTATCAACCCTGTACAGTGTGACATCTCTAGCCACACTATATATGTAGCACTTCTGTTAAGCTGGTTCAGATTCTGCACTGTGCTTATTTCCACTCTTTCTAGCAGCTCTTTATAAACAGAGATTGTATTTTGATACCAACAAAGTGTGGTCTTCCACAAGTATGTCACTATTCTATTCAATTGCATACAATGTCTCATACTATTGGTTCATTTTGAGTGCTTCCTAAAGGAGATTTATTTATATAAGTAAATTTTGCTTTTGTGATCCCTTCACTATTTCAGTGCTGGATTCACACTCCTTTAGTACATCATTTCTTGCTCTCATAATGATGGTTGAAGACAGAGAGAGTGAGCTGTGCTATTAAAGAGTCACACTTTACATATGGAGGATTTTTGTGTACTTATTAGAATGCAGCAGTGTCATATATACACGAGCTTAGCTGAAAGTCTTGAAGCTCGTGGGAAGTGAAAACATTTGTATAAAGAGGGCAGCACTGAATGTGAAAATTATGTGTGACTAGTCGCATGTTTGTCACCAATACAATTTCAGTGTATTTGAGCAGTACCTCAAATTTGAAGGCATTTGATAATCTTTAGTTTAGTATTGTGGAAATATTTTGGGTTTTCTGGTAGTGGAGAAAATAGTTGAGCAAACCTTCACAAAAATAAAGAAATTGTGTAAGCTACTTAAAAAATATATCACTGACATAGGAGTGGGATGGAATGGGCATGTCTTTGTACATATGCTGACATTATGAGAAGGTGAAAATGCAGAAAGTGCAGAGAAAATCTGTGAAAGGAATTGGTAGTTTAATTTTAGTGTTGTAAATTTAACATTTTTAAAGTCTTTTATCTTTGGATGAAATGGTTGAACAGTGTCAAATTCAAGTAAATGACTTATTATTCATCACAAATGTACTTTTGTTAAAATGGTTGTGTATGTTGTTTGAAAAATATATGTTTTATATCATGTAGTAGTGCAGATTTTGTGTGTTGCAATGTATTTATCTCACTGTGGCTTGTGTATCATGATATGATAAATATAAAACTATGATAGATCTACCATCTGACATCAAATGCAAGTTTATAATAATTTTAGTCAAAATATCAGAGATTGCTTGTTGTTACTCAATAAATCTGATGACCATTGACGCAAACAACCCCCAAGTAAAACATATTTAGCCAAAATTAGTACAAATTTAAATATGCAAGATGATATATACAAATACACTTATGATAGTTATCTAATTATGATGTTGCATTAATTTCGTTCTTGAAAGTCAAAAGGCCTCATTTACTTAATCTGATATTAATACATTATACTTGTCTGTAACAGAGTTCAGATCAGTTTATTTATAATACACATAAATACATATATGACAACCTGACACTTAGTTGTAATGTTATTTGTAAAAACTATTTTGCAGCATTTGTTGTGCTTGTTTCTGTAGCTTAATGTAAAGAAACAACATTAAAGCAAATATTAAACATTTCCATAATTACTTGTTTTTGCACTGACATTATTGCAGTTATATTTATTTTAGTATAAAAAACAAAATGTTTGAAACTCAAAAGAACCTTGTTTTCTACAGTCATAGAGAGTGTGCTAGCCTTTGTTTTATAGGCACTGACAACTGTGTTTTGATGCTAAAATACCAATATTTTTATGCAAACATAGACCTTATAATTGAATATAAACCATAAGGTAAATTTTAAAATTAAATCTAATCATTCTGATAAAACGTATTCTTAAGTTTTAAACAAATGCATGTTTGCTATTGTTAAATAAAAGACAACTAAAAATGTCATGTATGAAGTATGGTTAAGGATAAAAGTGTTTAGCTTTAATTCTTCAGTATTTGTACTTGAGAAGCATTGCAAGTGAAAGACAAAATTCCATGAAACAGTTATAATTTAATGATAAGTAGTAAACTGAATGATGCCTTGGTTAATATTTATTTTAAGTATTAGAAGTTTGCCACCCATAAAGGAAAATATTTTTTTTTTCTTTTGTTATATGTATATACAAGGTTGTTAAATTGTGTTATATTAGCTGCTATTACAGTAGTTTTATTAGTTGTTGATTTTGTTTATGTTTTGAATCAGGTATTAATATTTCAAAATTATAAAGGAAGACTCATCAAAATGTCCAATATCTATTCATAGCCCCATAAAATTAACAAAAATTGAATGCTTAAACTACTGTAAAGTCTGTCTTAAGACCTCTTTGACAGTTTAAAAAACAAAAATATATGTGTGTATATAAATAAGATACAAATATATCAATATTTTCACAAAATATTTTTATAATTTGAAATTAATTTTCAAATTTTGGTTTAATTTGACAGTTTCCTCATTATAGCTGTTGATCTTATATTGGTGTTGCAAATCATATACTGGAAACTTAGTTTCTTGTTTATGTTAGGATATGCCTTAATATTTCATATTAACTCTCAAAGAAAGTGTTAAATTTGTTTTTACCTTAGTAAATTTAATATTTTTAATGTTTGTTCTTAGAAGGTTGGGGGTAAATAAAGTTAATGCAGTTGATCTGGTGTTGGAGTTTTAAATAATATGAAGCAAAATGAGTTTCCTCTTTGTGTTATTTTATTATATACAATATTACTGTTATTGTGCATAACGTGGTTGGCTCTGTTCTACATTTTGTACCTTAGAGCCAGGACTTGTGGCCTCTTGCTTTTGTAACTTACTTTTTTCAACTTGTTGTGTGTTTGGAAGATTTTGTTCAGCATTTCCAACAGCTTGCTTTTACTTGTTATTCAGATGAAGATCAGATGGCCTTACCTTCAGACTTCATCACCTTTAACTTGCTACATTTGCTTCAAACATCCTGACATTTTACTGTTTCCATACATGATATCCAGAGTTATGCAGCTTCTTTTCTGTGGTATTTTAATGTTGAATCTTGTTCTCATCCACAAGCTCTATCAGTAAAATTACATTTACATGAAATGTTACAAAAATTTGTATTGACTAGATAAGATTTTTGAAGGTTATATCTGTTCTGTATTGTTAAGTCAAACCACAGTATTTCTTTGCTGTTACAATTTTGAATAGAGAGCAATTTATTTGAAGATTTCCATTTTATGCACTTCTAATTTGTTCTACCTTGTTAAAAAAAAAACATTTCTACCACGTCTGGACTGTGAATTACACTCTGTGAGAAAAACTACTGAATAAATAAGCAAGGTTGTCTTGTGTTGAATGTCCAATGAACTTCTTTTGTCACCTTCATTTCAAAGCACTTGCTGTAGTGATCCAGAACTTTGTAGATAAGATAACATATATTGTGTTTTACACAGTAACTTCCGTTTGACATTTAATTATCTCAGTGCAAGTAATTTTTTATAAATCCCCACATGGGTTATATGCAATTAGAATACATTTAACAGTCTAAATTTGTAGTTCTGTTTATCTCTTTTTACTGTTCTTAAAGTGTTAATTTGTATATTTTTCAATGAGTAGATTTTTGGGGAGTATAACAGTTTCACAGAATAGAGCAACTTTCTCAATAAAACTCCCCACTAATCATTATGTCAGGAATTTTTTGTTAATCTCAAAATATAAGTTCTTGTTTATTAAGAAAATGGAATCCATTAAGAATACAATTAGCCAACTCTTGTTTCTTTTATGGGTTTTTTTTTTTGTATTTGAAGACTCATTATTACACATTTCATTTATCATCATATGCTGAAAGACCGTAAAAGGGCAAGGGCTTCTAACAGAGAACAGCTTTAAAAACAACTAAAACCAAAGTTTAGATATTATTGGATATTGCAGGTTATTAGCTGTTTACGTGAGAAATAATTTATGGTTCTGTGATAATGAGATTAAATGTAACTTCTCTACGTACGAACAACATAATTTATGTAAAGTTTAAAAGAGGTAGACACGAGTCACAATCTTAGAAGTTTATTATAGTATTTTTAGATATTATCTTCATTCTTGTTAAAGTTTTCATGTTAGGCCTGTTTGTATGGGTAGATGTCAAAGCTCATATTTTTTTACCTTTTAGAGAGTACCATTCAACATAGTATTATGTATTTGATGTCAGTTGTTAAATATTTGTATATGTAATCCTTTATTACTGATTTAGAAGCATTTCATGGTAGAGGAAAGTAAGTGGCAGATGTAATATAAGTGGAAGTATTTACAAAAACTTCAGATATGCAATTCAAAGGTTGTGCAAATACAATGATAATAAAGAAACCTAATTTTTCACATGAGCATTGCCATGTGCTTTGATATGTCAATCTCAGTCAAACAGATTTCATCAATTTGCAGACATATCTTTGTAACTCATCTAGTTTTGTGCATAACACGCTTTTATGTTTCATTAAAAGCTTGCTTTCTTGTACATACATATGACAGATTTTGAAATATATTTAGTATTCCTTTTTCAGTATCAGGTCAGTCGAATGGATGAGTTACATGCATGCTGGATTCAGTTGTATTTGGTCACAAATTATGGCAATTTTTGTGTATGAGAAAACCTTATACAAGCCTTTTTATGTTTCGAGAGTGTACAGTGATAATAGTAAAATATCCAAATGGGTCAAATGTAACTCAAATACATAAGTATTGAAAAGTATTGTTAAATATATCATATTCAAGTACCACAAATAAATAAAAGAAGTTTTAATTTATATAGAAACAAAATAAACATAAATTAATTATAACAAAGAATATTGTTAGCAAAAATTTTGTTACAGTAAACTGTTGTTCTTACATACAAGTCTTATTTTTTTCTATTTATTTTGGAGTGAAAACAACAGATATCCTGTATTCATATTTATGATTGGCCTACCTGCTGCATTTTTTTTTAACTTGCAGTTAATGTTTTATTATTAAAGCCTGTGTAACAATACTGGAATTGTTTTTATGCAAAAAGAATGGAATAAAACTTTTTCAACTAATGAACTGTTAATGTGTCTTTTATATTTCCTGAATAAATCTGAAATGAGTTCCAGGTTTATCTCATTTTTATTGAAAATTAGATTTTCATTTTTTTACAATCAAGTTTTATCTTTCATCAAATTGTGAAGATTGTAGAAGATGAACCTCAGAGTGTATTGGAAAAAGTTGCACTTAGTGTTTAAAAACAGTTGTCCTGTTGAAAAATCACTTTTTAACAGATCATTTTGCTCAGCATGGCCAAGCGCATAAGGCATGCAACTCGTAATCTGAGTGTTGCGGGTTCGTGCCCGAGTCACGCCAAACATGCTCGCCCTCCCAGCCATAGGGGCGTTATATTGTTACGGTCAATCCCACTTTTTGTTGGTAAAAGAGTAGCCCAAGAGTTGGCGGTGGGTGGTGACGACTAGCTGCCTTCCCTTTAGTCTTATAGTACTAAATTAGGGACGGCTAGCACAGATAGCCCTCGAGTAGGTTTTTGCGAAATTCCAAAAACAAACAAAAAGATCATTCACAGGAATAATTCAAGAAAATTCAACAAATCCATAAAGTTAGTTAAGCTTCGTTTTAGAACAAGCATAGAATATCTGGTCTGTACTGTTGTGCTGTAAAGCACTCTCATGATTTGCAGAGACTCCAATGTACAAGAAATTTATATCTTACTTGAAGAAGGGATTAAACCCATGATGAAATATTGTTAGGACATCCACCCATGATCCTTCAGTAGGTGCCCCACATTTTGCACCTTTAACTTGTGAGAGTCATATAAATCAATGAGGGGACTAGGAACACAAAATCCAATGCCAGAATCAGGTAAAAGATCCCTGAAACACCTGCTCCTAGACCACTATTATACTCTATTTAACCTTCTGGTGCATTTTACGTTCTCTTAGTGAGAGGGGTGGGGGCGGCTATACCATATGGATAATGACCCCACTTGCGTCAACCTGAATCTCACTCAAAACATTTTGTTTTGCCATCTTCAAAAGTGTGGGAAAGGTATGTGGACAAGTGAACAAATTCACAAACATGTCCCTAAATGGAACAGCGGTATGTTTGCAGAATCACACTGCTAACTACCAGGTTTGAATACCCATGCTGGCAGTTCTATTGAACTGAACACAGATGTGTGGCTATCTGTTATATCCCACAGATAGTCCATTGTGTAGCTTTGTGCTTAATTCTAAACAAAAAACATAAATTAGTACAAGACACATTTTTGCATTTAATACTCCTTAGACCATCCACAATTTTTTCTGAAGACTTCTTTGCATGGCTTCAGAATGACCAAACTTTTTCAAATTCCATGCTAATTCTGTAGTTGAGAGACAAAAGGGTTTTGGACACATACAGCTTCTTTTCCTTTGGCATTTTATATTTTGCAAATACTGTCATTTTTGTGTGCTTGTATGAGTTTTGAAGAGAAAGAAATGTCTTGTTTTAGATTATCAAAGATTTTTGGAAGACTAAACCTCAAAACCATATAAAATTACTCATTATATTTCAGAGGTAGATAAAAAATTAGTCAGTTGCAGAGAAATATATTTTAAACACAGCATAAGATGTATGATTGTGATTGTGTTTCTATTCAGTAATTATTTTCTTTCTCTGTAATTTTCATCACTTGAGATCTCCGTTTCAAAACGTTAGGTATGTGTGGCTATCAGATGTGTTTATTGCATAGTCATATCCAAAGTCAGATGTCAAGACTTGCTTGTATTATAATTTATTATTAAGTTCCTGACTAATTGCCAGGAAAAAAGACATTTAACTTTTCTGTTGTGTATATTTCCACCCTTGTTTAATTTATTTCTGTGAATGTCATGGTATTTTAGTGAGTCACATTTTAAATTTAATTGAACTACTTCCTTGTTATGGTATATGGATATGCTCATCAGAAAACGTAGTTAATAATCCAAATTTTAATAACATGTGAGGTTTCAGTCCTAAATTATATAAAGCAACATTAAAAGAAATCATGAACTTCCCTCAGTACCAGAATTGTGACTTTTCTTCTTGACATCCCTCTTTTCTAATATATTTACCATACCTCCAAGAAATGTTAAATTTGAAATAAATTGCTTATGATATTATCAGTGTCAGGCAAATAATAATATTTATAACTTTCAATTTTATTTAGTTACAGTGCTACAAAATAGGAAATCATACCCCATATTCACACTGACTTATCAAATCCTGTTTTCCAGAATTGCCATAAATTATTTCTGTGTTTAATGCATATTTTTATATTAAATAGGAAGTAAGGTTTTAATTTATCAAATGACATAAAAGTTTTCTGTGAGAAAATTGTTTATTTTCACTTGAAATTCAAACTTTATTCCCGTGCAAACACATCAGTAAGCTGAGCTGAATTTATTAGCTACATTTATTTCTACTCTTATAAAGTAGTAAAATGGATAGTTATTTGTCATTGTTTGCTTTTTGTGTATTATTATCCTGTATTTTATTTAGCTGAATAAAGTATTTAGTGCAGTACTACCATTAGTGTTAGAAGGTGGGCTTATATTTCATTGACAATTGATGGCAGAAAAGAAAGTCTTTAGTTATTGTTTTTTATTTATTTTTTACTTGTTATTATAAAAATGTCTAAGGCCTGAAAATTGTAAGCTCTTTAGGGTACATTACATAAAATAAGGAATAACAAGATTTTATGAGGTATGCTTGCAAGCAACTCACAAGTAGCTTTACGTGATTCGGCAGGGTAATTTGATCCCCACATTTACCAAGTAAATTACAAATTTTGTGGTGGGGATATCAGTTAAATATGATTCAAAAGGACAACGAAACTTTAAGTATAAACAGATGTGTACTGTTGCACATTTCAAGCTATTTAGAATAAAGAAATGTTTCATGTTACAATCTGAAGTTATTCTGGAAAGAAAAATGTAATTTTAGTATATTTTGATTTTTTTATTTGGTGGTTACAAAGTGAGTCAAATGTGACAACCTCATGTAAAGTTAGAATAGAGAAAATGACAGATAAAATATAATATTTTATTGATAAAAACATTTGATATTTTGTTAGGAGATTTTAAGAGGTAGTGGAAATGAAATTTTAGAATTTTTCTGATAAATTGAAGTAATTTCTAATTTTAACATAAAAATAAAAATTATTTTGCACTCGGAGCAGTCAACACTTCGACTCCACGTGTTTATGGAGAAGTATTTATTGTTGTTGTTGTATAGAATTAAGCACAAAGCTGCACAATGGGCTATCTGTGCTCTGCCCACCACGGGTATCGAAACCCGGATTTTAGCGTGCAAGTCCGCAGACATACCGCTGAGCCACTGGGGGGCAGTATTTATTGAAAACAGTTTGTTAAAAATTCAATGTATTTTTCAAAAATGGCACCTGATGACTACTGAAAGTTTTTGATATTTAGTAGAGATGAGCAAAACGTCTAAGTTATTGAATGTAAACTAAAATGGTCAATTTGGGGTCACGAACTTATTTAACCTTTTCACTATGGGCGTGGTATAACATACATGAATTCGTCTACACATTTCCACACATTTAGTGTTTGTGCTGTAGCCTTTGATATAGCATATGTATTTTAACAAAATTTGGTATACTTTTAGTAAAGGTTACAGATTGTTTAATGAAATATTTTTTATTAGAGATGTGTTTGCGAAAATAAAGTCTGTTTCGTTCCTAGTCTGAATGTTAAGTGATTTTATGTTAAGATTGAGAGAACTATTATTTTTCCCCAAAATCTCAAATTATTTGCATAATCTCTGATACAGCCTAAATACATTTCAAACATTTCTTCGTGACGAGAAATCCACTTGAAATAAAAATATAGACACTAATGTTTGCTTGTTTTTGGAATTTCGCACAAAGCTACTCGAGGGCTATCTGTGCTACCCGTCCCTAATTTATCAGTGTAAGACTAGAAGGAAGGCAGCTAGTCATCACTACCCACTGCCAACTCTTGAGCTACTTTTTTACCAACAAATAGTGGGATTGGCCGTCACATAATAACGCCCACCTGGCTGAAAGAGCGAACATGTTTGGCGCGACCGGGATGCTAAACCGCAACCCTCAGATTACGAGTCGCACGCTTTAACACGCTTGGCGATGCCGGGCCACCATAGACACTGAACTAATACTTTTATTAATAAGGAGAGAACAATGTTTGGACCTTCCCAGATCATCTTCTGGTCAAATGAAAGCTTTGAGCTTCAACATCCTTAAAGAAAACGTAATAGAAAAAACAATGGAGAAGGGGCAATTAATAAAACATTTTCGGCACATCATGATTGGTTATTTTGTTTTAAAAAATGCTCTGTGGTTCATTATGTCCATAATGAATTTACAGAAATTATTGAAAAGGTCGGTAAAAAGAAAACCAAGTTTTTAATGTTGATGAAACGGGCTTATTTTTGGAAAAATTGCTTTCTAGAACTCTTCCATCAGAAAATGAAAAAAAAAAAAGCACTAGGTTACAAAACGTCAAAAGATTGTTTGACACTTTTGTTTATCGGAAATGCATCTTTCGATTTTAAATTAAATCGTGAATCATGTGGTAAACCCCCGAGCACTTATCGGCTGTGCAAACAAGAATCTCCCAATTGTTTGGCGATCAAATAAAAAGCATGGGTCACGAAAACTTTGACTGCTTTAAAAGTTACTTTTGTCATAAATTGAAAGTTACTGTAAAGAGAACAACCAACTTGGACTTTAAAGCTTTGATGTTATTAGATAATGCACCAGGCAATCTAACGGGACTTTGTGATTTTAACGAAAATGTCAAAATTCATTTACTTCCATCCAATAGAACATCTCCATTGCAACCAATGGATTAAGGTATCATTGCGGCGTTTGAAGCTTATTATTTGAAAGCAAACTTTGTCTCAAGCAATAAAGGCTACAACTAGAGAAGCTGCACTATCTTTCACTGAATTCTGGAAAAATTACAACATCAGAAATGCTATAGAAAACATCAACAAAGCGTGGTTCCAAGTTAGCAAGAGTAACACGAGAGCGACGTTTTGCCCGATGGCGCAAGTCATTCCTGCGGCTTTGAGTTCGAAATTAGCGATGTTTCCGAATTGTCAAAACTGGGCACGATCTTGGATTCGAATCTTTGTAAGTAGCTAATGTTCGAGAGTGCATTTATGCACATTCTCAAGCTCGCGACAATGATACCCTACTTAATTTAGACTAAGATCGGGGATATCAAGAAGAAGAAGAAAGTCCAGAGTGTAACTAAGGTGCTTGTGAAGAGCAGGAAGAATAATTTATCTTACGGAAACTTGAAACAATGTTTCGGGCAGTGGAAACTGCTGCATACTTAATTATGGATCATGATTCAGTCATAGAGCGCAGCATTAACGTCAGACGACCGTTAGAAAATATCATTCGATGTTTCCGAGAATTCCACGAAGAAATGGAGAAAATAAAATGGTGCAATTTAGATTAGATTGATTTTCTTTAATCAGTAAGTTTTTACACTTTTTAATTTTTCAAAATAAAGTTTATCAATTAATTTCGTTTTTATTTTACCTCATAACTTTTGTTTTCTAAGTAATGAGAGTTAATTATTTCTACTATGAAGAAAGTCCTTATAATACCCACGCATCATTATTTTTCCTACTGAAACTATTCCTAGTTCAGTGATGATTCTATCAAAGCGGTAGTTTTTCCAACGCATTAACCGCACTGCACGAGGTTTTCCTGTATATTCCATTCTGTTGTTTTATACCTATCAAAAATAAGACTAATCACGTGATCTGTAGTTTACCGTTAGAAGCATATAAATGCAGAGACGAATTGATATCAATGGACCTGTTAGTACAGTGGTTTTCAAACTTTTCTGACTTGCGGCACATAACAACAGTCTCAAAATTTTCGCGACCAGCCTGAAAAGCCTTAACGATTTTTTTAGGTACACGTTATATGGCAAGCGTTAAAAAGCCTTAGAACGAAAATCAGGGCCAAAGTAAGCGATATTAATGTCATCTGCACATTGACAATACTATCGCTTGCTTTGGCTGTGAGTATCTTTCTAAGGCTTTTTAACGATTTTGTGGTATGGCAGAAAAATCAGAACTTTTTATTTTTACATATGTTTTCAATGTGACGCTTATGCCTGCTTCCGAGAGCAAATCAAATTAAAGCGAAGCTCCAACGTAGCAAAACAAGCTCGCATTTCATCATCGACTGTACGAACTTTCTCTCTCTTTCTGGCTTTAATTTCAGTCAATGCTGAAAATCCAATTTTACAAAACTACGAAGATGCAAATAAAAGCAGAACTTCAACTGCTTTTGAACTGATTGCAGGATATGAATTTTTAATGGAGATCCATACTCATCCAAGGTCTTTTCAGGAAACAATGACTGATAAAATTTGTCGTTTCGTAAATCAGTGAGCTGTTCTTCCTCCTCAGTTGTAAGATTTGTTGCCTCGTTGATTCCGAATGGATAAGTCAACCAGTTATTTTCGTCGACAGCAAGGGACGGGAAGTAATGTTTTAGTGTGGACTGTAAGTCGCTTAATATGCTCAAAATTTAAGGGTCAGTTTTCTTTGACGGACATTCGTTAACAGAAGGAAAACAATCAAGGACTCCTTTCGAGATCTTATTCTTTCACAGCGTCACCTTTTCATCGAAGTCCTTCAGCTTGGACGTTGTAGTAATAATGTTTTCAGATGGTGCTTGGAGACTTAAGCTCAGAGAATTTAATTTGTCAAACAAGTCGAAGAGAAATTTAACCTTCAGCCACCAGATCTCATCATGAAAAGAAAATTCAAAACCAGTTTCTTCAACCTGCAAGAAAGAAATTACTTCAGTTTTTGTTGGACAAGACGCTTTAACACCTTTCCTTTCGAAGGCCATCAAACTTCAGTGTGATACAGTAGTGGCCGAGACATGATGAAATTCACCATTTGAATAACATGATTCGTAGCATACTCTAAATCTTTCGGCAAAGATTATTAGGCGAGCGCCTCTCTTTGAATCATGCAGTAAACAATTCTAATGTTTGGATTTTGTTGGCGCACCAGAGTGACAAATACATTCTTTTTTCCTTGCACTGAAGGACAGTCGGCGGTGCAAACGCTGGTACAGTTATTTCAATGTAATTTGAAGAGCAAAATGTTTACATTCACCAACTCGAAATATTTTGACTTTTCGCTGTACTTTTTAAATCTTTTTTTTGCAAAATAAGTAATCGTTTACGATTTTTCCATTTTTTATGAATCGAACAAAAACCAGAACCTGAGCTTTTTTACTAATGTCAGTAGATTCATTAACTTGAAGAGACCATAGCAGAGACAATTCATCTTCAGGCGCTTCGAAGTGTTCGCAAACTTGATCCTTTAAATCTGACGACAAGTTTACAATTCTGGGCGAAATTGTGTCATTGCACAATGGAAGTTGCTTAATCTTTTTGGCGGCATCCGTTCCAAGCATAGTTTCAACGATGATTTCTAATGCTAGCTCAATGACTGATTCGGCTTCCGTATGCACTTTCTTGCGTTTTGCCAACAATTGAGCGACCTTATAACTTGCAATTAATCTTTTTTCTAGCAGCTTCATGTAGTTCACAAGCTTCCTTAATTGTTCATGTTGTTGAGCCGCGAGATTCTCGAAGTATTCTTTTGATTTATCCTTCACAGCTGAATGTTTTGTTTCCAAATGTCTCTTCAGTTTGCTAAGAACAAGCGCCTCGTTCAATAAAGCTGCATTGCAGAGTAGGCAGAACAGTAATTGAGAATGTTCTGATTCCAAAGCAAAACAACTGTATTCGATGTATACGTTTTTGTACCTTCGTTTGGTTCCTTGCTTTTGATTCAACACATTCTCCTTTGCAGCACCACACTTAGTTAAATATTTTTCCATGGATAAATGATAAAGCTAATTCATACACGATAAGCAAGAAGTTCTGCAGTTGATATAAAATTCCTACCTACAGTGAAGTAGCTGTAGTTTACCGCAGAATAAAAACGTGTTTCAGAAAGCGGTTTGATTGTTTCGTGTATCATTTATGACGTACAGAGCGCTTGTTGCGCTACAATTAAACTAACAGTCGAACCGTTGCAGTCGAGAATGAAATTTAAGTATGAACTTCTCAGTGCTCGAGTTCAATGAAAACCATCGAATGTTTTGAAAGATTTCAGAGTGTCTCTATAGTAGCTTTTATTAACTGATGTGTTCGACTTGCTTGTAAAATCCCTAGAAAGTAGAATGTGTTTTAAAAACACCGCGGCACACCTGCCAATCCCTCGCGGCATACAGGTTGAGAGTCATTGTATTGGTAAATAGATATCCGTACAATAGTTACTCCGTACAGAAAGTTCGTGTAGGCCGCATACATAACAACCTACGAATTAAAAATGAATTATGCGTGTGTTCGTTGTTATTTATTCAGTGTTATAGCTGCATTACGTTTTTATAGTGTGTGGCGATTGAGATACGACATTCAGTTTTCTGAATTCGTAACAATAACACTACAACAGTTCTGCCCAATAAGTTGATTGATTGATTTAGTGTTTTATGGCACAAAGCTACAAGGCTATCTGCGCCTCTGCCCAATAAGAAAAACATGGGAACATAATAGGAGGAATAACAATCACTGATTGGTTAGTAGTTCAATGAACAAAATTGTGTTCTTCCTTTCTTTATTTTATGGGTGCACAGAAATCTAAATAATTAGACAAGAGAGCATTGATGAATGAGGACTTGAAGTATTGTGTGTATGAGTTGGGGAAGTTGTTAACTGTATTATCTCCGGATGTTGTCATTAACATAGTTTAATTAGAACACGCATACCTTTTCTCCTGCACAATTCTGGAATCACCATCATTATCTAGCAGTAGAACTCCTGTTATGTTTCCCAAATATTAAATCCACCATGGAAGTTCGAATCAATTGTTCTCTGTAAAATTTTAATATAAAGCATTGTGTGATATGAAATATAACCTACAGTAAACATTTACAATGAAAATATTAAAAAGTTCAAATTGTACGAATCTCAATTTAAGCGATGGTTTTATGTGTAATGATAATTTATTCACGAAGCGTGATTATAATTAATGTACTTACCGTCAGAAATAAATGTTAAACTTATTACATTTATAATACTATTTCTATATCTAGTCCCATGAACACTTTCAACAATTAAAATAATGTTCATTATACAATAATATTCAAACCACTTTAATTTCGACGTGTCTGTTGTATACGACGCGTTTCACTCATCAATAAAGTGCATTATTAAAATATACAATATGCCTAACACTAATATATGAAAAGAAGCATGTTACTAATGTCATGCTTTGCCATCTTAAGAAAAGTCTTTCACTCCATAACATTCGCGGCGGAGTGGTTAGTTCGAGAGAATCATATACCAAAAACATCAAATTTTAATATTCTTGGTGAAAGAGGACGTAATATCAATTGTGAAACTTTGCGTTAAAAAAGAAATAAAAATAATTTAATTCAAACTACATACAGATGTAATGTAGTTCATACATATTTCTTTCTGTACTTTCATTCAAAAGTTACCATACCAACACTAATGTAACTTATTATGGAAACTGGCTGGAATAGTGTATAGAGAAAAACAACAGTTGACGTTCGTCAAATGGTTTATTAAACGTGAAGTAAATATCGAATTATAATTGAAAACGACTTTACAAGGTGTTGACGGCAAAGGTGATATGACAGATAGCGTTTAGCTTGTTTTAGCCCAAGAGCAAAGGTGCAAAGTACTTGATTAGTACATCAATAATGATTAGTACATTAATCAATATATTGTGTTCAGTGTTACATTACCATTTCTTGGAGGTCATATATGTGTTGTATGGAGATATTATTTTGTGTGGGGCGCTTGCCATGGTATGTAATTTGGCTGTTAAGGAGTTACATTTCTCTGCGTTTTCATAGTATTTGTAGGCTAGTGTTGTAAGGCGATCCATGAGAAGGGTATTTTGTAAAATTCGTGCATGTATTTGATATGAGTGCATTTTGGTAATCTAAGTGCCATTCTTGTGACTTTGATCTATTGAAGTAACCTGGCTATGATTTTTTTGCATATTGTATGTGATTTGAGCGCCATACTCAATTGGAGGACGAATGTAGGCTTTGTAAATTTTAATAATAGTGTTAGGTCTGCTTAAAACATGGTTGTCGATATTAAGTTTCGGTGAATGGTTAAATGTTGGTGAATTAATGTTTGCAAATGAAGTGGTGAAGAGTAGTCGGCAAGTAGATTCGCTTTGTCGACGTCATTTTTAGCGGTTATGTTATTGTACTTAATGTGTTGGATGGGTTACAGTATTTAGACCAATTTTCTTTTTTATTTAAATATTTATGTGGTGTTTAAGTAAAGCACGTGTTTTACTTATTTTTGGTTTAAGTGTTTGATCTCTGTTCTTCATGTATAGTCGTCTAAGTTTTCTGCGTTCTTTAATAAGTTTATGTATTTCTGGCGTTAATGTTCAGTATTGCACGGAAGTATTCTTGTATGATGAGGGGACGACCATATCTGTGGCTTTTGAAATAGCATTAGTGAAGTCATTAACAGTAGACCTGGGGAAACTTGGTACAAACCCAGGAAACCTGGGCTCCATGCCCGGCGCGGGACACATTTTTTTTTTGCCCCCCAGTGGCTCAGCGGTATGTCTGCGGACTTACACGCTAAAAACCGGGTTTCGATACCCGTGGTGGGCAGAGCACAGATAGCCCATTGTGTAGCTTTGTGCTTAATTCAAAACAACAACAACAAAGTCATTAACGTGTTTGTAATACTTTTAACTTTGTCTGGTACTGGTTAAAAAGTGGCTAGAGTGTGGTTGAAGGTTATACAGTCAGTTTTTTGTAAGAGGTCTGTTCGTACATCCCGTTTGTTATGCAGGATTTTGAATGAAACCGGAAAGTGGGCGCCTATTACGTCAAGGTGAACCTTAAAGTTCCGTAAATAAGGTAGAAGTTAGTCAGGGACGATTACATTGTCAAGTGCGTTATACGTACCTGCCACTCAGTGATGGCGCCAGGATATTTTCATTGGGGGGAGGGGCTTCCCAAAATGCCATCAATATGAAGTACAGATGGTAAATTATAATAATGTAAATACTAAGGCATATTTCAGAAAGGTGCTATTTTGAACTGCGTTTTCAATGCAATTTTCATTGGAAACTCATACTCTGATTAATAATTCATTATTACAAATTAGAAATAATCTGTTTATGAAAATGTGCATATATGTAAAAGAGGAAGCTCACCTAAATGCCACCCAAGGTAATACATAATAATAAAGAAAATCAAAATTAGCTTAAATTAAACATTTAATATACCATTAAGAGAAATCAAAAGAAATATGGCATAAATACTTTTCTTTTGCATAGCAGAAACGAATTATCCCATGTGAAGTTAATACATTCTGAGGAAAAGTAAGTTGTTGTGTTTATAGTCAGTATTACTTCAAAACAATGCGCCTGTTCTGTTGTGACTTAAAATCAACGTGGTTGTCTAATCTTTGTCAAGGCTTAAGATATAAAGGCATTACACACGGAGCGGCAATGAGTTTCAGTGCATTCAGTAGGTTGCTATGGGATACATGACACATACTTCCATCTTAATGAAGACGTTGAGTTCTACAGATCTGTGTCTCTTTGATGTTAATTGTAAAGCAACAACGACGATTGTTTTCCATATTTTGTGAATATATGTAGGTAACAATATTGGGTACTAAGGGGGCTTGGCTCATTGGGCGCCACCATTGCTGTCACTGCATGTAGTGGGTTTGCACGTCGTTTATGACGTGCATGTTCTCAAATAGCATGTGAATGTTATGTGTGTATTGGGGGTAGGGGGTCAGTGTAGGTCAAATCGTTACCAAGGAGAACAATACATGGCTAATATAGAAATTGTTCTATTATTGTTATTCTTGAAATTGCATAAAATGCTTTAATTAATAGTTGAGAAAATGTATGTTTCAATTTCTATGTGCAGGCTGATGTTGTGCTTAAAATAAATGACAATCCCTCTGGTTTCACTAGTTTTTGGTCTCGAGAATGAGTTAAACATAGGTAGATTGACGTTGCTATTATCTTTTATCAATGTTTCAGATGTAATTCTTTGTTGTTTAAGGTAATTATTTCATGTTTTTTTGGAGTACGGGCCTTTTTGACAATTTATGTGTAGGATGTGAATTTCTTTGTTTATTATTTAGTATTTCGTTTCCTGGTTTCCATTCGCAGTGTAATATGGTGTGAAAATAATGTTTTGCATATGTTTAAGATTAACATATGAGAATCTGCTGGTATAGTTTGAGAGGTTAGTAATCAGATTTCAGTGATAAATACCAGTAACTTAAGAGTGGAATTATTCGAATCCATTAACGTATTAGGACTACGTTGAGGTTTGTTTGTGTCTTCAGATACTTTAGATGCAAACGTGGTTGTGGCATTGTTTGTATTTATGGTGAAAGTTGGTTTTGCACTGAAATTGAAGGGATTTTGGTGTATATATTTGGTAGATATGGGTTGTTCTGTGGTTCGGTTAGAAAAAATGTTTATGAGTGGAAGGAAGGTTGGTGCTGTAATAAGTGTTTGTGGTGATGTGTAGTATTTGGTTTTTTTATGTGTTGATATGAGAGAAGTAGTGGTTTGTGTGTTAGCAGGTATATTTTACAAACGGTTTGTGATCCGTTGGTACTTAGAGCATGCCTTGTAACCGGCGGCATGCAGTCCCTGGCAGTTAGCGCATCTGACTTCCTTACAGGGTTTGAGGAACCCCACTTCGTGGAGTCCGGCACATTTTACACAGTGAGCATTAGTGGTGCAGGTTGGTTTCGAGTATCCAAATTTCTGGAACTTAAAACACTGGAGAACTTTCTTGGGGGGTTTGCATGTTCGGTCCTATTATTCTGAAAAAAAAAGGACACAACTATTCACAAGTTGAGAGTCATACTCCTGCTTTTTTTCAAGGGTAATTTTTACTAAAGGTGTAATTTCTTTGGTTTCAAACGATATTGTTTTCTCAACTTTACACTAAAGGTGTGATTTCTTTGGTTTCAAACGATATTGTTTTCTCAACTTTACACTAAAGGTGTGATTTCTTTGGTTTCAAACGATATTATTTTCTCAACTTTACACTAAAGGTGTGATTTCTTTGGTTTCAAACGATGTTATTTTCTCAACTTTACACTAAAGGTGTGATTTCTTTGGTTTCAAACGATATTATTCTTTCTACTTTGTTCGAGGGGTAGCCTGTAGCTTCCAGCTTTTCGTGAATTTCTTTGTTTTCTGTCTTGTTGTACGTTTTTAATTAGTATTGTATGGAGCTGGAGCGTGTTGTTTGGGGTATGAATAGAGGTATTACCTCCAAAAGCGCTTTTGGGCCAAGGGGCTAAGAGGTGGCCATAATCGTTATATTGTTTACATTTTACAACCAGACTCCCTTTAGGAAGAGTTCTGATTTCATTAAAACGTCTGCCAGGGAAACGTTTGTTTTTCTTTTATTCTGCAACGATTAGTGGTTGTCTCAGGGTAGTGGGTACGTCTTCGATGGTCAGAACAGGAATGCGAGGTTTGCTTGGACCAACCTTGAAATTGAGCTGATCGGTCTCCCCAGTAATCGCCAGTCTTAAAGTAAGGGTTTAATTACAATAGTTAGTGTGTTATGCAAGCTGAGGGGATGAAGGCAGGATACAAGAGATGGAGTTAGGAAGCTTACCCCTAGGGTACAGGCCGTACCCTGGGGCCTGTCAGGTGGTGGACGGTGCTTGGCGGCGGACAGCGGAGGAACCCCTGTGTGATTAGCTGTCGAATGGATAGTTCGTTACATTGGTGGTTGTTGGGTACATGGAGGTGAGCCCGGAATACTCTGGTCAGTGTTGGAAGACGAGTCTTTGAAAAGGGAAGACCTACTGACTTGAAGTCTAGCGACCACACAAGCTTGATAACCCCGAGTTATGATCCGAAATCGCTCAATATAGTTAAGAGTTTAAATTTCGAGCAGAAATGAATGTAGAATACTAGCCAAGTTTCAACAACAAAGTCAACGCATAACGTTAAAAACTGGTGTCATTGGCAAATGTTGTAGATAAAATAAAGTGTACTAGTTTCCCTAGCACAGGATTCTGGGTGATGAAGAGCCTATCATGCTCAGAGCAGACATCTGTGGGAAGATGACGTTTAAAAAGTGGGAAAATTATAGGTAAATTTTAGGTAGGGTTACGCAAGCGTGTTGCCCACAGAAACATCGCCAGCAATCATCGATGAACTCCCGTTCACCTTACACCGCTACCGATCGCCACCTTTATCGCTCAAGCCAAGCTTACTGCCACCATTAACCCTTCCAAGACCCGGATCCTTCGTTTACGAAGAAATTTTCCCCAGCCCTCCACACCACAGACCTAACTTACTTCTGCAAACCCTAGTGTCAGCTGCATGCGAGGATCTCAGCATGACTCCAACTTTCCCATTCTTTCCTCCTCACAGCTTCGACCAACTCGCCCCATAGAGACCATAAAAAATATCCGACGTAATAATTATTACCACTTACCAGCCTAGTTAATAATTTCCAATTAAGTGCCTAAGTAACTAAAACCGCGAGAAGGGGTGAAGAGAAAAAAACGTTCTAACCGGCTCGGGTTATTTTTCGTCCCCTTTCGAGAGAACGAAAGAATAATTTAACCTAAATGCTTTTCATGGAATTGGTATCGATGAGCATGTTAGTACACCATATAGAAAATTTGTGTACGTTGCACACATAGCAACCTACGAATTCAAAATTTATTATTCGTGTGTTCGTTGTTATTTATTTAGTGTTATAACTGTACTACGTTTTCGTGGTGTATGGCGATTAAGATACATTAAGTTTCCTTAATTCTATTTTTAACACAAACTTTCACTGTGTGCTAGCGTATCCCAGGTCACTAAAATTAAAATATTTGAGCCTATTCAAATTGATTACAGTTTCTCCTGTAACAACACTGTACATTTTAAGCACACAACAGTTCTGCCCAATAAGAGAAACATGGGCACACAATAACAGGTACAACAAGTACTGATTGGTTAGTAATTCAGTAAACAAAATTCATTTTTTTCCCTTTCTTCGTTTGATGGGTGTACAGAAACCCAAATAATTAGGCTGCAGAACACAGACGAATAACGACTTCAGGAATTGTGTGTGTTTCTGTATGAGTATGGGAAGGTGTTATTACCTGGATTTTCTTCAGATACTGTTTTCAATATAGTCAATATAATTGCAACACATACGTCTTTTAACCTGCTAACAGCCACAACGCTGGAATCACCGTCACTATGTAGGATATGAACTCCTATAATGTTCCCAAAATATTAAGTCCACAGGTTAAGGAGATGACTTTGGAAGGTCGAAACGTTGTTCTCTCCTTATCGGTAAAAGTTTCAATATCCATACAAGACGTTCTGAGATGTAGAAATATATTTAGTAAGCATGTTTACAGGATAACATAAAAAGTTTAAAAATTAAATATTGCATGAATAAATACAGTTTTGTAAATAAAGTAAATTCACACATGCAAATTCTGTGTAAGTGTTGTTAACTTTCCTCTTTTATCTCACTAGAGGAACATTTGACCTCTCAGGACATCTAATGTTTTCATTGCTGAGTGTCTGTTAAAGTAAATGAGATCATTTTGTTTATAAGTGTAGAAAATCTTATTAAGCTATATAATCAGTATGAAAAAACTTGTGATATTCAGAGACTGTTAGGGTTTCGGTCTCCAACAGTTACAGGCCACAGAAGGAAATAAATTTCACATAATTTAGATTATCACAGCTGATGGATAGTGGGATTATATCAGTAGTTAAGAGGGCACTTCATAGTCGAAAGCAGCCTAGGATGGCCAGGCGGTTAAGGCATTCGACTCGTAATCTGAAGGTCGCGGGTTCAGATCACCGTTGCACTGAACATGATCGCCCTTTCAGCCGTCGGGGCATTATAATGTGACGGTCAATCCCACTATTCGTTGGTAAAAGAGTAGCCCAAGAGTTGGCGGTGGGTGGTGATGACTAGAGGCCTTCCTTCTTTTCTTACATTGCTAAACTAAGGGCGGCTAGCGCAGATAGCCCACGAGTAGCTTCTCGCGAAATTCAAAAACAAGCTCATCTCTAACTTACTTGTAAGATTTCCATCCAGTCTATCAATAACAAGCACACACATCATATAAGACGCTGATTATGTTACTGATTAACTAAACAACTGTACCACAAATGAATATACTCTCACGATCTAACTCAGTAATTGACACTGAACTTATTAATTCAATTAAGTCAGTAATAACTCGCTAATTAGTTATTTTATTCTCGTATTTTTATATCATTACTTCTTTTCTATTTACTACACGGATCTTCTAGATATTGTGTCATCATCACGTGATATCAAACTACCTATATCAAACAAACTTCTAAATTAAAATACTTTAAAAATAGCTTACAACAATATGCAGAAAGCAACCGTAATTTATAAAAAAAACATTTATGACGTAAAAACGTACCGTTAATAAATGCTGTCATATTTGATTAAATGAAATTATAGTTTTTAAAAACAATAACGAAATATGTTTTATCGATTTTATAAACTTCTTTACTCTCAGAATATTATTGTCATTATCTCCCCTTTCAGTGACCCATGTCTGCTGACATACAACGAGTGAAACCAAGTTTCGATACTCCTGATAGGCAGAGCAGAGATTGTCCTGTGTGCAGTTTTGTGATTAACTTCAAATAAACAAAAACAAGTTACAGTGTACCTCGGTTCTCGAACAATTCGGTTTTCTAATATATTGTTTGAGAAAAAATTTCTCGGTTGTCGAACATAAACTCGGTTCCCGAACCCCCGAAATAACCCGACTGACGATCCGAACGACCCTTCGACCATTTTCAGCCCACGCCAAGCTTGCCCAAAACATTTTACCCGCACCTGCCACTCAGTTCACACCCCCACTAAAATCTGCTGTGAACGTTTTCGTTTTTCTTTGTGTTTTTTTTGTTTTGTTTTTCTAAATATTCTGATTAAATATTAAATAAGCCACTATGGGGTCAAATAAAGATAATGAAAGCAGCGCAAACCAAAAAGAAAAGTAGTTAGAGGCACAATAGAGGTAAAAAAAGATCTCACAGCGAAGTATGAGAGTGGTGTTCGCGTGTCTGACCTTGCTACACAGTTTGGTATGGCGAAGTCTGCAGTTTGCACCATACTGAAAAATAAAGAGGCCATCAAAGGAGCTAATGTTGCCAAAGGAGTGACAGTGCTTACGAAACAAAGATCACAAACAATGGAAGAGGTAGAAACACTGTTAATGATTTGGGTAAAAGAAAACCAGTTAGCTGGTGATAGCATTTCTGAAACCATCATTTGTGAGAAAGTAAAACAGTTGCATGCTCACTTCCTGAAAAACACCCCTGGAACGAGTGCTGATACAAGTGATGCCTTTAAGGCTAGTAGAGGGTGGTTTGGAAAATTTAGGAAAAGAAGTGGCATACATATTGTGGTGAGACATGAGGAGGGTGCCAGTTCTAACAAAGACGCTGCTGATTAATTTGTTAGGGAATTTAAGGACTACGTAGAAGCTGAGGATTTTATTCCCCAACAAGTGTTCAACTGTGATGAGACAGGCCTGTTTTGGAAAAAAATGCCAAAGAGGACCTATATCACCAAGGAGAAAAAGTCACCTATGACACAAGCCAATGAAGGACAGACTAACTCTACTGCATTGTTATGTAGTAATGCAAGTGAGAACCTTAAAATTTAAGCCTTTGCTTGTGTACCATTCTGAGAACCCGAGAATTTTTCGAAAAATAATGTCCTGAAAAGTAAACTAAATGTCATGTGGAGGGCCAATAATAAAGCATGGGTAACCAGGCAATATTTTATGGACTGGGTCCATGAAATGTTTACCCCAAGTGTAAAGAATTACCTCACGGAAAAACAGTTGCCACTCAAGGCCCTTCTTGTGATGAACAATGCATCTTCTCACCCACCAGGCTTGGAGAACGGGTTGGTAGAGGAGTACATTTTTATTACGGTGAAGCTCTTGCCCCCTAACACAACTCCTCTCATTCAGCCCATGGACCAACAAGTTATATCGAACTTTAAGAAACTCTACACCAAAGCACTGTTTCAAAGGTATTTTGAAGTAACCTCTGACACGGAGTTAACCCTCAGAGAGTTCTGGAAAAATCACTTTAATATATTCCATTGGTTGAGGATCATAGACAAAGCCTGGAGGGAAGTGTCTTTGAGGACAGCGAACTGAGCCTGGAAGAAATTGTAGCCAGACTCAGTAGCAGTTAGAGGCTTTGAGACTAAGCCTGTTGTCGAGGAAATTATCTCACCAGGAAAGTGCATGGGTTTGAATATGAGTGGTGATTATGTGGAGGAGTTGATGGAAGACCGCAAGACTGAGCTCATCACAGAAGAACTCCAAGACCTTCAGAAGGAGCAGAAACAGAAGGCAACTGAGGAAGTGTCTTCAGATGAGGAGGAGAGAAAGAAGGATGTTCCTAGTTCACTAAACAAGGAAATGTGTGAAAAATGGGGAGAGTTACAAAGTTTTATGGAAAAATTGCACCTTGACAAAGCTGTAGCAAACCGCAGCATAAACCTTTTCAATGACAATGCCATCTCTTACTTCAGAAATATTTCAAAATGCAGTCAGAAACAAACCTCATTCGACAAGTTTTTAGTGAGAAATAGGTCCAGTGAGTCTCAAGCAGGTTGTAGTGGTGCAAAGAGACAGAAAAGAGAACGAACCCCAGAAGGAGAGTTACCTGACGTTTGTATGGAAGGTGACTCCCTTCTATACGTTCTTCACCACCTTTCACTTACGCTATCAACTCTCCTCTGTGCAGGTAAAGTACAGTTAAATTTTCATGTTTTTTTTATTGTGTCTATAGTTTTTGTTGTTGACTTTATGCATGCAAGTATTATTATACAGGTATAAATAAGCTGTTGTTGTTTCGAATTAAGCACAAAGCTACACACGTGGTGCTCTGCCCACCACGGGTATTGAAACCCGGATTTTAGCGTGCAAGTCCGCAGACATACCGCTGAGCCACTGGGGGGGGGGCTATTTATAAGCAAAATTTTTACTTAAAATGCTTCATAATACGTAATTTTTGGAGGTCTGTAATGGATTAATTTAATTTACATTATTTCTTAGGGGAAAAATTGATTCGGTTTTCTAACAACTCGGTTTTCGAACAGTCTTCTGGAACGAATTAAGTTCGAGAACCGAGGTACCACTGTCTTTTCATTGCTTGTGGTATGCTTGCTAGCTCAAGTGACATTGAACGTTAAACAACCTGTCAGTGTCGCGAATGCTGATTGGGCATGGCAACTATACATGTTCTAGTGACTTGCGTAACCAAATAATGTATACGATTTTGCACCACACATCTGTCATTTCGAAAGGCCCTGTAGCAAAATGGTGTAAAACTCAGTATCATGCTTAACAAAGAAAAGAGAATAATTTAGAACTGAGCAAAAAGCGGAGCTGAAGTAACGACAAAAAAGTTTCGTGTTTTTTTTTTAAATTCTTGCACACGATTTTGAAATTGTAAACTGGTTTCCAGTTAGTTTAACAAATTGCGTAACCCTATTGGTAAATTCAAGTAGCAGGGGTAGGACTATGTAATTAGTATAAAAAGACAGACGTTTCCTGTTCTGGTAAAGATAACTGTCATAAGTAAATGGGTCTGTGAGGAAGAAACCTGGTAAAGAACAAATACGAAATTAAATCTTTTAGTCCCTTGCTGTCTATTGTTATCGTGATGTTTGTAGCTCATGGTAAGTATTTTATGTATTAACTGTTGGAACAGGAAAGTTTAATGTACTTATACCGTAATGTATTTAAAAATTATCTTTCACATTATTTTAATATGTTACGATTTGCTGATAAAATTAACTAAAATACAAATAAATATGCATCTTTATTGTTAGTTTCAGAATTTCCCTAAAAAGCTACACAAGGGCTATCTGCGCTGGCCGTCCCTAATTTTGAACTAACGTACTAAAAAGAAATAAATAGTCAACAGCATCCACTCAAAATGAACAATGTAACCTTCACTCTTATAGAGTAACAACGGCCCAAGAGACCGGGGAGTGGTTTAACAACAACGTGCCGCCAATCATGAACCTTTGAATTCACGGTCTAACAGACAAAACGTTAGGCCACATCCGGGTTTGAACTTTTGTCGTTTTTGTCTGCTGTTATGTTGGACTAAACGTTACCCAATAGTTAGCTGTTGGGACGGTTAAATCTCAGAATAAAATGTTTGCTAAATCTATTAATCTGTCAATCAAGAACACCCCAATAATTTGAAGTTATAGATTGGGGATTATTATGCGCTTATCGTCCTTGTGTAACTTTGAAATCATTTTTACTAGCTTTCGTGTACATTAAATTGCCTTTTAATCTTTACCTATTAAGTGAAACCAAAAAACCTATGGCAAGTGCAAATCATAGTACCTACTACATTAGTCTTTGATATAGCAATTCATAAATTTTGAAGGAGCTATAAGACCTAAACTCCAATAAAAAAAACAGGCATAGTAGTGATGATGGACCAGATGAAACATGTCACGCAAAGTCGTACTAAATTGTTCAACTCATGTGGTCATCAAAACTTGTGATGATTTATATCTTATTTAAAAGCAAAGCAAAAACATTTCTATTTGGAAAACTAAGAAATAAACATGTGTAGTACTGAGGTTTACTAATAATTTACATACTAAGAATTATTTTTGGTTATTTATTGTGTTCTTGCAATTTTACAACACACAACATACCATTATTTAGGGGTCAGATTTTACATGAAGTAAAAATAACTTTTTTGTTTCTTTTCAAAAGGTCACAGAGCTAATCTTAAACATGGGAACTTGTGTGACCGACCCAATGAAATTTACTTGTCCTGTGGATCTGCTTGTGCAGACGTCTTGAGGAATCGTTTACAGCCGCAGACATTTTGCACACAACAGTGTATTACTGGATGCTTCTGTAAAAATGAGCTTGTTAGAGGTCCGAATGGTAACTGTATTCCCAAGCAAGCATGTCCAACTTCCGCTTGAAAACGCCTCTTGCCTTTAAAAATAACATATGAATTTTCAAATTTTCAAAAATATCAAACTGAATTTTTGCAACACTTTCATTTTTAACGATTTATCGAAACTCTGTGTACACGTGTGTACCAATAAATATCGTCTAATATTTGTTTGTTTTGGAATTTCGCACAAAACTACTCGAGGGCTATCTGTGCTAGCCGTCCCTAATTTAAAAGTGTAAGACTAGAGGGAAGGCAGCTATTGTTACAAATATCATAACATTACAATGCCATTACGAATTAACAATGCTTTAAAATATTCAGTTGATAATATAACCGCGTTTTTATTTAACGGTATCAACTTATTTTGGTTCATGTTTACCAAATGCAGTACTGGTTAACAGCATTAGTATAATATTGGTTTGCAACAAATTATAATAGTCACAACAAACATGTTCGTCCTTTCAGTCGAGGGGTTGTTAGAAGTGACGGTCAATCCCACTCTTCGTTGGTAACAGAGTAGTTCAAGAGTTGGCAGTAGATGGTGATGACTAGCTACCTTCACTCTAGTCTTACACTGCTAAATTAAGGACTGCTAGCTTAGATAGCCTTTGTGTAGCTTTGCGTGAAAATCAAAAACAAACAAACAATATATTGTTTGTTGTATTTCAGAAATACAACTTCGAGAAATACTGATGTAATTTTTTTTATGGATATATTTGGAGATTATTCAACATAACTGTATGTATGGTATCTAGGATTTAGACTCGTCAGATTCCAACAATAGGTGTTAAAAATGAAACAATGATTCCACCCTTGTTGAAAATGGCATATTTATGTATATATATATATATATGTGTGTGTATCTGTATTCATAAAAATGTCAAGTATGCACTCCGAGGGTAATATTACTGTGCACAAGACTAGTCAGACCAATGACGGTTGTATCCACAGGTACAAAATATTGGTGAAAAACTAATAATGCTGCATCACTGTATTACTACAATTACTCAGCACATGTTGCAAAATTTTGAGGAAAATCAGTGCAGCTGGGTAGAACCAAATGATGTGACTGTTGTGATCGAGGAAATATGAACGTTTTGGACTTCCTTCGTAAACTAACAACAAATAATAAAATCTGAGGTGTGAGAAACATCTTAAGAAAAATTTAGTCTTTCAGTATTTGTCACTAAAATAATATTGGTTATAGGACCACAAAATTGTTAAGACCGTAGCAAATACCGGACATGATATTTACCAATTGCAGGTCCCTTTTATAGGAAAAATATGTGAAAACTGTCAGCACTCTATTCAAATGCTATGAGCCCGGTCTTACAATAAATATAGAATATGACTGTTACTGCAAGTTGCATGCTCATAATAGTGAAATAACCCAACATGATTTAGTATACAAAGAATTCAATGTAAGAAAGGGCATAAATGTGTATTGCAGCACTAAACCTTCCAGTTGCTTGAAGAATGTTTTTGCTTGACAACACCAACGCTACGTAGAATTATACACGCACTTTTCTCTATGTTAAAAAACAACAAAAATCCTTTATTTTGGAGTCTCAGCCCTTTTAATAGAGCCTCCAACGATCGTTGATGAAGGCTTTCGTAAAGGGCTGAAAGCTCACCATTTCTACATACTAATTTACGTACGTTACGAGTTTTAAACAACACTGAGGGTAAATCAGCTGAAGCCCATGATATCATACCTTAAGGAACGTCTGTTTGAGGTAATGTTTAAGCAAAGATTCATCCCAGTTATGTTTTAGTACAATGTAATTTTTACAGATTCAGCAAGACAGTCAAGGTGACGCCTTTGCTAGCCTAATATTGCCTCATTTTTTTCTCGGTTTTCAAACCTGTGAGACAAAATTAACACTATGTATAAATAAATAAATTGGAAGAGCGAGCAAAAATTCAGCTTTGCAGATCCTTGTTTTTCGTTAAACATCTAAAGATTTAGAAACTATCAGACAAAACTGAAGGTGAATAAGTCTTTCCATGTCTTGTTACCATTAAAATATTTTGTTTACTTGCAACAGTAATTTATCAAAAATATAAAATTACTAAAAATTTATTGAACTTTTCGCACTTGTAGTTAACCAAACATCCTTGTAAACACTGATATTTTCCATTTAAAATTAGAATTTTATAATCAGCAGAAATTAATTTGATTTTCTGTATTTATGTTCTACGACTAATTAGAATCAAGGTTTAAACAGTTAATTCATTACACACTGAATTAGATGAACCTGATCTTATTGTAGACATTACAATAAACTATTAGTACATTCCAAGTGTATACAAAACGAGACAAAAAATAGCTATACCAATAATCACTGATTTATTGAATATTTTTACTTGTTTAATTAATATACTCTGCTAAATACTTCTCCAACGTATTTTGTTTTTGAAATTCGCGCATAGCTATACGAGGGCTATCTGCGCTAGCCGTCCCTAATTTAGCAGTGTAAGACTAGAAAGAAGGTAGCTTGGGCTACTCTTTTACTAATAAATAGTGGGATTGACCGAAAGATAACACCCCCACGGCTGAAAGTTTTTTTGGTGTGACGGGGATTCGAACCTACGACCCTCAGATTACGAGTCAAATGCCTTAACCATCTGACCATGCATGACCTCTCTAATGGAAATAATCAAATTATTGCAAACCGAACGTGGTTAATTGACATCCGTATAACAATATTTCGTTTCATTAAAACTTATTATGAGTACTTTTTTGACATTCTTGTGCAATTATATTTCATTACATTGAATTTTACATATTTTTTTTTATGCAGCTATTAATACATTACTCCTCCAAGTCTTCATAAAGGGCAAGTTAAATATTACTTTAACCTGACGAAAGGTTTGTGTGTACCATGATATATATTAACGCTATTATTTCATTGGTGTTTTTTTTATAAACTGTATTATTTAGAATGTTTAATATACATGTCTTTATTATGTTTAATTTCCACTGTTACATTACTAGTATACAAGTGAAAACAAATATTCTCCTTAGGTGGGTGGACCTCGCATATTATGGTCGAAATTATTATTTCTGGTGAGTGCGCCTAACCGTTTAAACAATTTAATTTGTAACGCACAGTACAGAGTTGATTGTTAATTACATATATGGTTATCTTGCTTTTGATTAGAAAGTAATTTTAATTATAAAGCAAAAGCATGTTATAATCACACAGGAAATTTTAAGAAGTGATGACACTTTTGACACAAGAAGTGCATAAACTTTTATATTATTTATCCACACATGGATACATTTCTACAACTGTTACTGACTGCGCACATATCTTCATAATTTAGCGAAAAGGTTTTGTGAAAAGATAATAACAGAACTCAAATTCTAATCAATAACTTTTAATAAATGAAATAATTCTAAAAAACAAAAAATATTTTTAGTAGTAAACCTAGATTTAATATACAACTTAGAAAACTGTTTGTCCCGTTTTAGTAAAAAAATGTATCCTTTGGAGACGACTTGAAAATAGTAACATGTTACAAATAAAACTAGAGGCAATATAAACTTAAAAGTGAAACAAAAAAGAACTAAATATAAAAATCAAGAAAAAATAAAAGGAATGTTTAATTACAATAATTAACAACAAAATATCAAGCAGCTTATTTTAATATTTTTGTTTTTGCTTCTTTCAGTAATAGACAACTTTGATGGTTGGTAAATTAAACGTTTTAAAAATATATATAACGTTTCTAATAATTGTGATAATTATCATTTTCTTTCATATTAGCACTTAGTTTGACTCATAGTAAAGAAAACAATTTAGAATACAATTTTTTGGAAAGGATCATCCACATAAATTCTTAAACTGACACAGATGCAACTAGTGAAACAGAATACAAGAAATATTATGATAGATACCAAAGTACTATTCCATGTTTTGTATTTATTTACAGTGAATAAATATACAACATGGAATATTTATGATAATTATCACTTCTGGAAGAACTCTAACTGGACTGAAACATTTTTAACTATCCAAAAGAGGTTGAAGCTAATTACATTAAAAGTCAAAACATTTTGCATAAAATTTCAAGCCTGTAAAATATCATACATACAGTTTAATTGTATTCAGATAAAACATTCAACAGTATTATTTTTCAGACCTTATTACTTATCACAAAAGTAACTAAACAACAGCAAAATGATACAAAACTATTGTACCCTAAGTTATTTTGGATGCAACCACAGGTTTTAGCATTACTATGAACCAGTAGTAATACAATCTCATGAGTGGGGCAGTATGAAAAATTCTGTTTTTAATAATAATAATTCAGACAGAAATTAAAATATATATGTACTTTTTATGTTAGTAAACCAAAAGTGTAGTTGTTTCATTTACTGTCTCACTGATATTTACATCCTTTATGAATCTTAAATATTTTGATAATTAGTGAAAATAGTCTAATATGACTGAGTTATTCAACTTTAGAAATTACCAATATTTTAAAATTTATTTATTACAAAATATTCAAGTTGTAGATGTCAGTAAAACATCTTTACTAGAAATAAGTAGTGTTAGCTATAACAAGGTTACTTTAAACATCTTGATCATATTAACTCCACCTAGAATAAACGCGTGTTTTGAAGCTTTCTGTTACACCACAGAAGTGTTAAAAAAAACTACTTATGAAATCTGAAAATGCATGGATCTTTGGTGAAATCAGTTGTGCTACTTTGTCATAAAGAGAAAATTTCAGCTCAAACTTAGGGAGTTTAAATGTCCACCATTTAAGCATTTAAATCCATCTATACTAGACTTTGCAACTGAGTGCACAGAAGCAAAAGATGATAGTACTTTCTTGAAATGTGCACCAAGTAAACTGGTTTTAAAACTAACTGTAAGCCTAATATGCAGAAAACATATGTAAAGAAATATATCGGTACTAAATGTTTGAAAAACTCAAAATTACTAAACCAACATTTTATTTGAAATTTTTTTTTTAGTCTTTAAATATTTAGACAAATAATTTGCACTTTTAACTTAATTTAGACTTTTAACTTAAATTTAAGAGAAACTATACAGAAATTGTTGCTGAACAAATCATCATTTGGAATACCACATCTGTGTAAAGACAAATGAACATGGAGAACACAAATACACAGTAAGTATTTTCTTCAAAAACTTTACTGAACACAAAAAAGAAACCTGATGAAAAAAATCAATGGCATGTGACTAAAGGCTAAACAGAAACAAAAATTCTCAGACCACCCAATGTAAACTTTTTAATTAAAATGAAGAAACGAAATAGCATTTTACTACAGTAATCAGACACAACATGGAATGTTAAGTCACTGTAACTATGGTACAGCTAAATATGCCATAAGCATAATAACACTTTATTGATTTGTTTTGCCCAGTAAATATGTCCACTAAGGAAACACAAGCATTATGAGTTACCAACATGGAAATAGAAAATACTCTATATGCTGAAACATCTCTAGTGTTAAAATATGGTTTATTTTTTCTCAAAAAGTTTCAGTTGTTTTACAAAGAACAGAGAAGGTATTCTGAAATTCTTTGGCAATGTTTTAATTAAATACAATGATATTTCACTTCATTAAGTCTCAAATTTAATTTATCAAAGAGTCTAAAGACCAGAAGTGAAATAAAACTGAAAATCTAACTTTTTTCTTAACATACTAGAAAAATATACCATCTATTAATAACAGAAAAGTTATCTTTCTTTACCAAGTTCTTATCAAGAACTTGGAGCATAAACATTTATACAAAGCTATCTATTAAAAGAAAACAGCAGTTTGTATATATTTGTTTCTACAGCAAAAGTCAATCTGAAAACTACTTTACCAGCTTTAAGCTCATGAGAAAGGCAAGTGAATTTAAACACATATGTAAAATGCTCAGAAGTAGGCATTTGAGAAGAAACTATGAAACATATAATTGGCATGAAAATAACATTCAAAAAACTAACTACGAAAAAAGAGCATTTTAATGTTTCTCTATATTCTTGCTATAACCACAAAAACAAGTAGATATCTCATATTTTAAGTTAATTCTCCTTGTAAAAATATCTGTTGAATAGCATAATATTTTCAGTCTAACTTAATTAAAAGGAACAATGTTGGCACTAACAAAAGACTGTTTAATCCTCTTAAAATCCAATTTACCAGACTCAACATTTATAAACATTTGGTGTGACAAGTGCAATTATTCAACAGTATTGCAATCAGGACCCTCGCATGTCCTCAAGTTTTCCACTTTAGTACCATACATTGAATAAAAGCACAACTAGTGTAGTTAAGTATTGAGAAAAAAAAATTCCAGAAAAAGATCAAATTTTAAATTTCATTTTTTTGGGAGATAAAAGTGCACTTTTTGGGAATCAGCCCCAAATAAAGGGGTTAACAGTTACCCATAAACATATCAAAATACAGTATGATAGAGGTAAAAGAATATAGTCACAAAACTATATTTCATATTCTTCAACTTTGATAGCAATAAAAAATACTGAAGCAACTACCTCACATGTCTAGAAAGAGAAAGCATGGGATTATTTAAAACATCTGAAAATTTATTTCACTCTGTAAGATTAGGCACACCACAAGTTATTCACAAAAGCATATCCTTTCCATATACTAAGTTTTTTGGAATTCCATACAAGCTAAATACAATTTAAACAAAACGTAATAAAACAATTTTATTAACTTTAAGATAATTCAAGCTGATGATTCTACTTATACCTTATGATTTTTAAGTATGGTTGGTGCTATCTCCATATATATCATTATCACACTAAGTCTTTCACCAATCTTTTATATCTTTACAAACAAAATGTTTAATAAGCATATACTAACAGTAAAAGCAGTAAGTTCTAATAAATCCAATTAGAACATGCTTTAGAATTGCATCAACAAGTTTGATCAAAACATACAATTAGTCATTACATGAATTACAACACATGTATCAACTTTGTAATGACTAAAAACAAAACAAAGAAGCAACATCTGAGCACTAACATATTAACACTCATATCTGTAAAAACAACAAACTGCAGCTACTAAAAAGATGCAAGTAGATGATTTATGAAGATAGATTCTAATATTATTTCAATAACTGGAACAACAAATGGTTTATCAAGTTCATATCACAAAGCTTTCAAACAATTTTACAAAAATAGTCTTTACATCTGTAGCCTACTTAGTTTTTATCATCATCAGCACACACAAAATTTCCAATACAAAATACTTAGGTATGTTAATTCTTACAAAATAACAGTATTGTATATTTTGTTCTTTTTGATACTGAAGTTATATATGATATTTTAATCTAAAATTGTTAGAAACACCAGCTTCAACTCATTTTAGACAGTTCTTGTCTGTAGATGTCCTATTACACAATTCCAACATTAAAAGACTAGTGTATACAAAAACTAACTTTGTTACAGATTCATAGATCTTTGGTAAAATCAAAGCACTTTCAGGAAGACATTTTTATTTATATTCTTTATCCATTTTCTTGTCAAAGATGTCAAAACAAAAAAATTCTCAAAGCTGCAAAATATGCATAAAAAAAGATTCTCTTTTTTGCTTGCTAACATTATTATTATTATTACTATCCTGAAGATGTTTGAATCAAACATGACAAAACAAAGACACTCATTCTTAAGTAAGATTAGTCTGATTTCATTTTCACAGAATATCTACAAGGTTTTAATTTCTAAAAAGTAATTCTTCCCATAATCTTTAAATTGAGAAAAATAGAAAATGAGCCAACAGAACAGTTTTAAATCAGTTTCATCTTGCAACACTAGCTTAATATTTATTTATATAAAAATGTATACATTATTTTTAAAAAGAAAAAGATCAAATACCTTACTGGAAAGAAGTGATTGTTTTGCATAAATTGCTAAGATAAACTGTGAACAGCTGTGGAGATGTGTGAGAAATTTAGAAATACACTTCAAATTTAACTTGCTTTACTTTGATCAAGTGTACGGTCATCATTTTAGCTGCCAATATTAAAATATAAAAACAAAACAAATGCACGTTATTTTATGACATAAAATGTTATAATAATTGAATAAAATGTTATTAATGTCTCTTAGTTGCTCACTACATTTTTTTAAACAAAATTTTCTATCAAAGCACAAACTTCCTGAAATTACACAAGTTGACACAGCTTTTAAGCAAACATCACAAAGTGAAAGAAATATGTCACATTCATACATTTTATACTTAAATCACCAGTTTAATCATACTGTTAACTTTGAAAACAGAGAAAATTAAAAAAACTATAGATCTAAATTAAGTGTTCATTACTGTTAATTATCATCATCATCCTATTCAAAGTAATCCTATGAACTTTAATTTCAAAACTAAGTTAACGTTTCTATTTTGTTTAACCATTAAGCTGTGTTTTAGATTTTGTGGGTTTTTTTAACCAAGATTTTGACTACTGTCATCATATATTTTAATTACATACTTTTAAGTAAAGATAAAAGAGTAAGTACATGCACCTAGATAATGTTCTACAAAAAATATCATACAAGGGAATAAAAAATGTTTTTTCACATATGAAGATAATGTATAATGTTAAGTTCAAATAGAAATAGAACCTAACAAAGAATCAACCATTAAACATGCGGTAAACTAAATAACATACTTTATATATTGTTGTTAGTATATAAAGGAATGATAGCTACTCACAAAACCCATCTTTAAGCTCTCTTTCACTTCAAAAAGTGTGATTTGAGATTGTTTACCTGATAGCTGACTATTCCTATCAAGTTTCATATTTAACATAAGAAATGTACATGTACTTGAATATATCTAACTCTACTCAAAAACTAGTGTTTTCAGTTGGTCAGCTATTGTTAACTCGCATGTTTCATAATGGAGTACAGAAAGATACGTTTAATTTAACATGAAGTATTTTAGTTAGATACAGAGAATTATAATGTGTCAACCACTGCAAGTAAACCCAGTAGTCATGTATAACGAGTTAATACAATTACTTATACCAGCATGAAATTACTAATGTCAGTTATTGTGAAGCTATTAGTTATCACAAATATAGATAGATCTAATATACAATTGATACATAAAAAAGCCAGTCACACAAACTAGCAAAATATCAGTATTTTGAGCATTTCTTAAATGTCTTAAGTAACAGGCTCACAGAACTCATTAAAACTTTGACCAGCAAGGCCACACAAATTTGCCATCACAGCGTCTATATATAAACAAACTCTCCTGACCACTAACCACTCCCTCAGCTTTCATAGTCTGTGGACATTCACTTCCTTCTAGCTTGGTTTCTAAAAATAAACAAAGATACTGTTTAGCACCTTGGAATTAATCCTTATTTCAAACATATGAGCTCTTTTAACCACAACCAATTCTATATCCAGCCATCTTCAAAAGCACTATACAGACTTGTGTTTTTCATAATGTGTATCTTGAAATGATAATTCAACATCTTGAATTTAATCCATTTCCTTGATACTTATTAAATCAAACTTTTTCAAGTATATATTCACAATTCAACTTTAAAATCAAGACAATTTACTGAATCTTGAGAAAAAATATCTAACTGTACAGTTTTCAATAATTACATTTGTCACTTTCCCTAAGATTCCTCAAGGCTTGTTATTCTTAACGTATCAAATGAACAATCACAAAACTTCCACTAAAACTTTAATTTCCAATACACATTGTTATTAAAAACTAAATAAAATATGCAAAGAAATTGAGATGAGAATATTGAAATCAATTCACATTAGTGTTTCCCTACATTCATGATGCATTTGGAATCTATTTAGTAAAATAATCAATACTTGTATCTGATTCTTGGTTGGTGCTTTTTCTTTTTTCTAGTAGTATATATATCCATGTTTCGACCACTGTTAGAAACTGAATGAAAAAGTATTACCTTGACTTGGGAAGGGGAGGGGGTGATGATTAAACAATTGTTATACAAAAAATAAAGGCAGCACACAATATACCCTTGTGCAAATTAATTGAAACAAGACCAAAAATTAAGATTTTTTTTATTTTTTGCATTTTATTTCTGAGAATCCAAAATTACTCACAAATTAATACATGATATGACCACCTTTATTTTTCAGAAGATCATTAATCCACTTTGGCATTGAGCCCATAAACTGACTGCAATTTTTACTAATTTTTGGATCGCTGTACCACACCTCAATTATGGACTCAATTAACTTATCTTTTGTAATACAGTCTTTTCACTGAAGCCTTTCTATAAAAATTACCCAAATATTTTCAATAGAATTTAAGTCCTGAGAGTTTCCAGGCCAGTCCAGCACCTTTATTCCTGTTGTAGTCATAAAATTCTTCGCAAGTTTCGATGTGTGGGACAGAGCCAGATTTGCTGAAAAATGCCAGATCCATCTGGAAATCTCTTTTTCAATTCTGGAACAACTCTCCTCTGCAAAACTTCGACGTACTGTGGTCCTTGCATCACACCTTCTATGATATGTAAACCTTCAACACCATAGTTGCTAAAAAGCCCCAAAACATCTTCTTCAAGGGATGTTTTAAGAACTGATTGATGTGAGATTCTCAAAGTTTCTCACCTGGAGATCTGCAAACATGCAGATTTCTTTGACCCTGTATGAAGAAATGAGTCTCGTCACTGAATAACACCTTCCTCCATTGTTCTTGCATCCAGTTCTTGTATTTCAGACCCCATTAATACAATTTTTTTCTTCATTGGGTTAGTAAGAAGTTGTTTTTTGACTGGTCTCATTGCCCTTCTAATGCAATTTCGAATGACGTAATATTCTTCAAAATTTTGTCATATACCCCAAAAATAGATCAACCATAGTATAAAACACAGATAATGATGCCGTCTGTGTGAAAAAATAACTATTAAAGGAAATCAGCAGGTGCAGCGAGCCTACACCGGCCACCGTGCTGAAAATATTGTAAAATGACCATTTGTTTCAATTAATTTGCGCAAACATGCCTCCTTTAGCTTACTGCTGTCCTTAAGTCATAAAAGATAATGCCTGCAGTCATAGTGCTAAATACAATGAAGCTATTCAATCTATCAGACAAAATTCAGATGGTGTTGAAAAACTTGTCAGCAACTAAGGAGAATCACTTAAGGGTTAGGAGTTGAGTGCTTGAACCCACAACATATCAACTCTGTCTTTCACTGCCTGCAGTCAGTTATGGGAAGGCAGTAACTCTTATTAATACTTAAAAAATAACTTTAAAAAGTAGAAGTACACCACCCAGATAATTTTGTAAAAAATTCTACAAAGTAAAAAACCTAATCTCCACCCTTTCAAGAATATTATTTGTTACATCAAGTTAAATTATATTGTTGTATTTTTAATTAATATTAAATTCATTTTTTATAGTACTGAATTTAATTGCCTATGAATAAGTAATATATTACACACACATTATGATATTTATTGATATATAATAGCACCCACTGGATATACTTGGAATATTCTTGTATCAAATTTTAGAGCACACTAACAGCCCCACAATGCAAAATATAAACCATGAAGGTTCACAGTCAAGGAACACCACATGTTGGACCAAGAGCTGGCATCATTCCATGCTTTCAAGTGTTAGAACTATTATTTCTAGTGTTTTAACATTTTTAATTCTTATTTTCTAAAAGTAGATTTTTATTAATATGAGATAATCTACTAAACAAAGTGTTATGTGTATTAAGATTAAAGGTAAAATCAAATGTCTTGCCAGACAATTTTACTTGCTCATCAGTACAAGATTACAACTTTCTGCACTGACCATAATCAGCCCTACTTACAAGCAAAATTGGTACAAATACGAACACATTTTTCAAAATATAACTAGCCCTTCATATAAAAGTAGCTCATACAAATTAATGTACATAGACCTTCAGTATTACTCAAATCAAAAACAATAAGCTCAAAAGTTATTCACAGATCAAAGTAAAACTCTGCATGTGGGCAACTTCAGAATTTCATAAATATAGTTGTAATAATTCATAATATCAACAAAGTAATTTCCAGTTCAGTGTATAGATTACACAATAATTGTATCATGAAGAAAAAAAACTGGTACTTACCTACTTCTCCAACTAACTTAAATAAGCCATAATCTTGTGGATTAGTGACACAGAATTTTGAAGCTGCCATTCTGCCTATAAAAATAAATCAAAAGCATAACTTTATTTTATCTCGTACATATTGTTTCAGAGTAATTATTTTAACAGTTTTATCAAAATTCATCAATCTATTTGGAGTTTTTATGGAGATCACATTTCTATTTCATGAAAGATATGAGTTAGCAGGTCAAATAGTATCCAAACAAGTATACAATGTTTTTAAACAGATTTGCCCTTACCAGACAGGTTATGGGTCAAAGGCCATGTCATCATCTTTGTTCACTAACATTCAAAAGGTTTATTTAACTACTATTTTATAAATTTATCTCCTTATGTTTGGTATCAAATTGTAAATTATAATTTACATTTTAACATACATTATTTAATTTCTTAATATAAAAGTAAATATTAAACAAACACTTATATATCAAATTTTCATGTGTCATATGGTATGTTAAATGTGGAGCTGGTTCAAAGTAGGTGTTTGTGATGTCAAAATACAAAATCTATAGTTTTGTATGAATCAGGAACTCAAATTACCAATATTGACAAGCTAAGATATAAAATAAAAACATTTTTTTCTATTTGCTAAGTTATCACTATATTTAGTGAATCAGATGCAATGGCCCCTTCTCACCTCTTTCCATTTTTGGAAATAGCCCCTCATATACACTTAAATGTATGACATGTGAACAACCAATCAGAAGCTTAAAATGTCCCACAAGTGATTTTCTCAGCCATTATCAAGTAAAACCTTCCAGCTGATATTGAATCATTAGCCTGTTAGCAATTTCAATTTTATTATTATTATAGATACGAATACAGCTTAGTTATTCAACTTCACAAATTATAATGGAATTCCATGGTATCAGAGTAATTTATGTTTTGGTTATTCATTTGTACATATAAAACCAAAAAAAAAAAGGTTTAGCAAGTTAAGAGAAGCAGTAATGAGCACAAAGTAACAATTCATATACACAAAATTTATAACAATAGAAATGCAAGTTTATTTTACCAAATATTAGTTCAGTAAAACACAACCAAGATGGGTCACTTTTTAAAAACTAAAAGTCAGTTTTATATTATTGGATAACAGTAATACGAGCCCTTACTAAAAGTGAAATAACCCTTTCAACACCAGCTTGGTCCCATGAAAATACCTCAACCATTTTGTTCTTGTTATAGTTTTTATGCTGTAACTTCTGAATTAACAAGCATACAGTAAAGAATTTTGCAGATTATCAGTAAACATTATAAGGCATTTGTATGAAAAATATCAGATTTATTTATTAAAGACATTTTCAGTAATGTTTTTGTGACTTTTTTCTTTTCAAATGTTGAGTATCCAATGAGCAAGGTTATTTTATTTTAAGATTAAAATACTTTCATGCATTAAAACGTTTAAAATTTCATATACAAAATTTTTTATATCTAAGATAATTACAAAACATTTTTTGAGAAAATAACTTTACACTTGATATGTTATTTTAAGTATCAGATCTTTTTGTATGGGTTCTATTGATTTGACTGAATTCATAACAATCACAAAAAATTTAACTTTTTTTTTCTTTCTAGAATAGTTAATCTAAAAACATGAATGTTTAGCCTAAACAGCTTAAATCTGATAAAATTATACATTTTATATATTATTCTTATGTTGACATTTCAGCTGTCCCTGGCTAACGTTACTAAAGTTGAAATGATGCAATGT
Source organism: Carcinoscorpius rotundicauda (assembly GCA_011833715.1). Classification (NCBI taxonomy): domain Eukaryota; kingdom Metazoa; phylum Arthropoda; class Merostomata; order Xiphosura; family Limulidae; genus Carcinoscorpius; species Carcinoscorpius rotundicauda. The sequence goes on along the minus strand of CM022396.1, from coordinate 19,552,350 downwards.
ACATACATTCATGTTACTATACCTAAGAGCATAAAACTGTCCTTTATAAAGTAATCTGTCTTGGCTATGTTCTAGTGGACTAGTATTTTGTAAAATGCAATTACCTTGCAATAATAATACCTTATATGTGCATGTACAAAAAGGTTTTCAAATTTCAATTATTTTACATTAAACATAGAACACTACATAAAGAATTATAGCAAACAATTATCTCTTCTAGTTATGTACTTTGTATTTGTTGCTGTATAAATTTTTACGTATATAGGATGTGAAATAAAATCATTTTGGTGTTATATATAGGTTTTAAAAAAACCAAAAATCATAAATTTCTATATTGATATAAAAAATTTTCTCTTTAATTTATCAAGCTTAGTAACTAAGTTGTACGAGACTAAAAAATCTGAAACTGTGAGCATAATGTCTTACCTCACAGCTTAGAATCTGAAATGAAAAGAATGTATTTGCCACCCACATACTACAATGAAACTGAAACAGTAACAAGGAGACGTTTAGAGCTTAAAGTTTGTTATACATACATACATACATAATGGTGTGAAACAGGTGTACCTAAGCAAGTATTTTCAAAAACTGAAGAGGTCAGTGGGGCTGCCTTCGTCAATTGAATAAATTGATTAATATTTCAAAATATAGAAAAAAATGGAAGTTCTTATTTCATGTTGGTTTTCAACATCAGTAATTTAAGTATCTAATTTGTAAGAAATCAGACTGATTTAGACATCACAAACATCTAGTTTGAACTTATGCTGCAATCAACATACCACAGGACACAAAAATCAATATTTAGGTTCTTTTTGTTTGATTTTTTTTACTTTTAAATTAACTAATGTTTTATACTAAAACTAGAACTATCATCTACAGTTTGATATCAAATTTACTGATACACATTCACAAAAGTTCAATAAAGTTTTACACACAAGTTAACAAATGTAATGACATGGCCTCTGACTCATGTCAGACCTGCATTGATAGGCTAATCATTTTAAACTTATTTTGAATTATGATATTACAGTATGATACAGAGAGAGAACAAGTATATATGCAAAAACGTTTGGGTTGAGAAAATATTTTATGTAGAAGAGCGAACAACGTTTCGACCTTCTTCGGTTTTTGTCAGGTTAACAAAAAATGAAGGTCGAAAAATTGTTCGCTCTTCTACGCAAAATATTTTCTCCACCCAAACGAGCCGTTTTTGCATATATATTTCTCTAAAAGTGGGTTTTCTCAACATCACTGAGAGAGAACAAGATTAAGTAGGCTTAGTTAGATTATATTGAAACTGATCATACCAAGCTTTGTTCTGCCAATAAGGCAACTGTTCTTAAGCCATGTTTGCACTGGGCCTTTTAAATTTAGCTTACAAAATAGGATTAAACTAAATACCTATATGAAATGATACCTTCTGATCAACAGGTTTAAGATAAAAGTAGGCTTGCCTATAATTTTGACATAATAAAGGTTACTTTCACTATCATGCACCAGTCATTGTGAACATAGTTAAAGTGCATGCAGTGTTTTTAATTTTAAAAAGGTAAGTTTACAGCTTTTAAAGAAATTTTTTTACAAATGTTTTAAAGCAACATAAAATTAATTATAATTAAGTCTGTGACAGATGTAAGTATTTCTGATTGCTTCTTAAAAACATAAGGATATCTTTTTGGATTTTTCAAGTTGCCAATTCATACAAATACCATGTATAATAATAAGATTCTTTAGAAGGTGCTTCATCTGAAGTTCCAATCTATTTCATCTAGAAGTTTTACAATACAATAGGTTCATCACATATTGAGGACATTTAGAATTAAATAAAACATTATTTTAATTTAGATTTACAGAACACATGTTAATTATACCATTTGAATCCTTTTATATGAAGTATGAATTCACGAGTCATTTTCATATAAACATCCAAATAACGGTAAAGATAAAAACAATACTATATTGCATTTGAATATACTGACAACATAAAACTGTTACATCAAGCAAAGACACCTGTAATAATGTCAATTAGAAAAAAATGCATAGATCAAAGTAAATAAAACAGTGTAAGTGGTTTATATCCATTATTTTTCCTTCCCGTTATGTGATCAGCTGAAGCCTTAGCAAGCAGGATCACTCATTTTTGGCAAACATTAGTTACATATACATTTGTCTATATGAATCTTTATGCATATACAGTATCACAACCATGTATATTAAATTTTTTTTAGCATACCCCAAAACAATTTTAAGTATTAAATCTATAAAACTGTCCTGCTTTTCCGATGAACAACTGTCTTTACAGTTATTCACCGACCACTAGGCTGTGTTAAAAGTAAGGTTTACATTTGTAACACAAGATGTCACTGCTAAAAAGTGCCATGATGTATTCTGCAGAGCAGACTATTCTACACCAGTTCTATTTTTTTTTATCTGTAAGTATGCTACATGCACCTGTCATATAAATAGGTTGTCTTCACCGATGTTACCATTGTTCCAAGAATAAAATGAACATAAAAGTGAAAATTTAACATCTGAGTTTGGTTTATTTTATCTTCATTTTTAAGTCATATACAAAAGTATATAAAAGATACAGTCACAGTGTAATAGGGTATGTCTTTACCATTATTATGGTCCATTAATGGTAAAAACATGCATAGAGTGATAAAGACTAACCTATTAATTTACATAGGTTGTTGTTATACCTATGATGCTATGTCACTGTTATGTATGCTTCATATCTGCAGCCAAGTTTTTAAAGCATATTGTCTGCATGTATTATGCTCAAGAAACATTTATATTTGTCAACTTATATTAGAATTTCATACATTAAACTGACAAATTTATTGCTGTGGTCACTAAAAGGGCATATTATATTTATTATATTATACATTTCAGATTTTGTACATTGTTGCAATGCTGCCTGAAAAACAGAAGTGAAATGCGGAGGCAAGGAGGAGGTGTAGAGAGAAAATAAAGGATGATCCAGAACGATACCAACAGTATTTGCAAAAAGAACAAGAAAGATATCTCCAAAGAAAAGCACAATGAAAAATTTTTGGACATAAGAAAACTGTCAAAATTCAGAACAAGAGAGACAAAGGAGAAAATGAAAACATGAAAAAATGAAACAAAGAAGAAAAGAAAATGAGAAAGTTGCAGCAATAGAAAAACTGGAAACCCCCACCAACATCACCTCATTCACCTGAGTCTTCTCAAATTATCAGAAACAAGCTGGAAGAAAGAAAGTTAGAAAAGCTGACAGAAAAGCTTACAGAACTATTGGAAAGCAAGAAAAGTAAATAAGAAAGCTGGAAAGTAAAGTTCAAGCTCTGAAACAAAAAATAAATTAACTCAAAACTGCAGCTCAGCCAGAACAGGGGATCCATCAGTCAGACTCACCTGCAACAAACTCTACTAAACTCATGAAAAAAGAAAATGTAAATGAAATTTGAAGGGAATTAACATTGATTGTATGAAATGTGTGAGTTATAGTGAACCCTGAAGTAATACAAGGTCAGGTTCTGAACTTTTGACCATATTCCAATATTTACAGTCAGGCTGACAACCTTAACTAGACGTCACGGTAATGTTGTAATACCGACATTGAAGTAGGTCAGAATGACAACATCATATTGATGTTGCTTTATGGTTATGGTCATGACTGACCTAAACCAACAAAAATACAATGTCATCTCAACATCATAATGTCCACTGGGTTGGCTGTACAGTTAGTGTTTATTATAAACCTATCCCTAACATATACTACAATGATGTAATTGTTTGTGTAAATCAAGGGGTTCATATGTGATAATTATTATAGGAAATAAAATGTCTTTACCGTTATAAGATTATTTTTACCATTATAATGGTAACAGTAAAGACTGGGAAATGCTTGGCAATGAACACTCACTGCATACATTTATATATATTCAAAGTCATGATAAGACATAACGTTTTGCATAAGTTCTTTATGGTTTGATATTAATTGCTAGCCTCAACATAAAAATACTATCAATTTTATGTCTTTACCGTTATGATGAGAACTGTAAAGACAGACCTACAAATATTAAAGTTTCTCTAAATTTATTAAAAACTGAAATCATGTTTGCACTCCACTAAAACATGAACATGGGGAGTAATATATATTATATATATTGATATAAAACATATGTGAGAAACTTACTTTTATGTCTTTACTGTTATATGGACATTTATATGAAAATGGCCTATATAAATGTTAAGTGTCCTGTGAGACACAAACTAAGCTACAATGATAGCCTGTATATTAGATAATTATTTACAAAAATATTTATACAAATCACATCAACGTACAACTTTTTTATTTCAGTGTACATTGCTTTATGTATTCTAATATTATTTGATTTTCAATTTCATTTAAATAGTATGAAATTGTGAAGATGAAAATATACTCATGATCAAAGGTGGAGAGATTTTATGGTCTGCGTCAGGGGTGAGTAACTTCATGGCTAGTGGATATCACAATTTTGGCCAGGTCTAATTTAAGAATCAACTCACTTTTTTTCAAATCACAAATTTGGTAATCAGCAACTACACTGCCTCATGTCATCACTAACATCACATGATTCATCACTGCCAGGGAAGAAATGCTTGGCCTTTGTGAATTACGAGATGAAACGTGGAAAAAACACCTTTGAAGAAATTCTTGTAATGTCAAATAAATTCAATCTGGATTTTAAAAATCTGGTTTCTGTCACAACAGACGGTGCTGCCACCACGACTGGGACAAAATTAGGATTTACTTCTCTTTTGAAGCAGCATTTAATTGAAAATAATGCGAGGTTCACGCTGCCATCTTTCCATTGCATTTTGCATCAGGAAAATTTGTGCGCTCAGATGCCTAAAAGTGATGAATTGAAAAATTTGATGGACATTGTCAAAAGAATTGTGAATTATATTTAAAGTGGAAGTTCTCATCCATCAACAGTTTGTTGAGCCTTTGAAAAAAGCAGTGACTGTACTTTTGATGATCTTACTCATTTTGATGGTTAAGTAGAGGAAAAGTTTTGGAATGATTTACTTCCTTATTTCCTCAAATAAAAAGAGTATCTTGTAGAAAATTATCCTGGAATTGAAATTTTGTCATAGCAGGTGTGATTTGCACTTTCTGAGCAACATGATGTCTCACTTGAATAATTTGAATATAAAGCTTCAAGGAAGAGGTAAAATAAGCAAGCAAGCAATCACCATCTATCCAAAAATTTCAATTAAAGCAAAACCCCCTTGTGGAACAGTTGAATAGTTTGCTAAAAAATAATAATGACTATGAATTCTCTGATGCTAAAGAGGATCTCTACATAAACTGGATCAAAAATTTATCTCAAAAAGTTGAATTTCTCTGAATTTAAAAATTTTAAATTGATATTTGAATTTTTGCATGACCCATTTCAATTGGACTTGGAAAATTTCGGTCTTTGGATAAGTATGGATTTGAAGACGAGATGCTAACCTTGCAAAGTGTAGAACAGATAAAAGATAAACAAAAATGTTCTATCAGAGAGATGTGACTCACTGTTTTGATTAATAAGTCTTCAAAATTATTTTCCATGTTTGGATCCACATACATGTGTGAGTCAACATTTTCTACAATAAAGTTTTCCAGTCTAGATACAGATCTTGGCTTAATGACAAGTCTAGAGATAGAATCTTAGTTGAGAACATTTCTCAACCCATACCAGCCATTTTTACATATATATTTTTCTCTACAAGTGGGTTTTCTTATCATCACAGAGAACTAAGATTCTCATTGAGCATAGATATTAAGCAAAATTTCACAAAACTCTATGAAAACCACAGTTGTGGCCACTATGAAAAATAAGTTGCTCACCCCCTGGTCTACATTTTACTTACACATCACAATTTACTCTGAACTATTAAATAATAAAAATGTTTCATTTGTTATGAGATTAAAAAAAACATGATTAAAAAGATAATCCAGGAAATAAATCTGCTCAAATCATTTCTCCCCCAAAGCTTTAATTTTAAAAAATATATGTTCTAAGTTTTAGTTGCAGTTTTGTGTCATGCTATAGTAATACAAATCATCATCAAAACATTTTAAAACTATATTCATTCAGAATATAGTGACAAACTTAACCCTTCTGAAATTTTAGATGTGATGCATACCTTTACCATATCTGTGGTGCTGCTTGCAAACATTATTCTAAATTACTGCAACTAAGTTGCACTCGTAACATTATTGTAACTACCTCACTACCAGTTTAAAATAACAAAAGTCAAGGCACATGCAGTTTGAGCTGCAGGAAACCTCACAGATCTTAGGACACTTGTCAGAGTTTATTTCACAAATCTTATTCCTTTGATAATTCTCAAAATCTATATACCTAAATATAACAAAATATGCTAGTGCAGACTATTTCCATGCCCTAAATTTCATAGCAAAAATATATTAACACTTAATTCAATAAAACAAAATGGTTTTTCAATCTTTATAAACAAATTTGAATCCACTTTGGACAAATTTTTGGTATCTACTCCAGGATTTTATTTTTTAAAAACAGAAGTTTATTGTTGATACACTCTCATGCTTTCTAACCAAATTTCTAATATATTTCAAAATATTCTGAACACAATTTATCCATTCTTCAGTTATTAACCCAGCACTGAAAATTGGGTTTTACAAATTTTAAAATGTAAATGAAATCATTCATATTGACTTAGTTGATACAAAAACATTCATTCATATATTTAATACATAATGCTGCACGAGCATCAACTTAAATAAAAAAAATTAAGAGATTTCAAAAACAAAGCCACAAAATTGTATTAGTAGTTTTAAAAAATGTAACAAATATTTAGAAACTGCAGGACGAAAATAATTCTAATAAAAATTCTATATAAAATTAGTTTAAGCCTTACCAATTGAACAAGACCCTTCAAGTAAAAAAAAACAAACAAAAACACATGTACATTACAAATAAAATTTGAGTAACTCAGTTATTAAAGTAATTCATCCATTACAATAAACATGAACACATAATTTAAAAATTCTAGCAAAAAGAATAAAATTATATTGAAAAACTAAAGCAGTTTTTTTTATTATATTCATAAGCAATAACACTTAGTAAGGACTTACAAACTTCTCTGGTAGTCATATTAGGTTTTATGGGCAGTGTCTTGTAGCGAATGTCTCCACTACTCTCTTCAGGAAACAGGATCTTCATGCAACTTTGCAGATCACCAACACTTGGTAAACGTGTTTTTTCCTCAGGCTAAAACATCAAACATTGTTACTGAGCTATAGAAAACAAGTTTAGAAAAGTGCTTTATTTTTTGCAGAATGCACCAGAAAAAAGTACCGATACGTTTTAATAAATGGGAACCAAAAATAAGTATGACATCACACAAATATTTCTTCTCTTGGTAAGTTTGAAATCTTTTATTTATATAATTTACTGTGTATATAGTACTCGTAATCAAATGTGTTACTGTCAACTAGGAGGGAAAACAGGGTATTCAACTAAAATTATTATTCAAAAACATAAAAAGTAAAATAAAAACTTGCACTCGAGGAAATGTGAAATGAACAGCTTCCATTAGCAGTGGTTTGGCAAAAGTATAAATTTTTTTGTTCATGGCTCAATTTGCTCTCTGAAATAGTTGAGAGCTGAAGAACAGAGTGCATTTCAAAAGATTTGGGGTTTTTGCTGTAATTGTGCTGTTTCATATTTGGTTTAATTTATATTCAGGTAGTTGCCATTTTCAACTTTGAAGTCTATGCTTACATTTTAATAATTTGGTTTATTTGTTTAGAAATGAGCCAAAAGATAAGTTTACTTTAGTATAGGAAAAGAAAAATTAACTAGATGAATTTAGTTCAGCTAAAGTTAGTTAAGAAGAACATAAAGATAACTCACTGAAAGTAACATGATAAAGAATGAAAAGATTGCAGAATGTGATGCAAAGATCACTAGCACACCATCATACGTAGATGTTAAACATACTTGGTCATATTGAATTGCCCAATAGTAAAGAGAATGAAACTTGGCTGTGCAGTATATGAAAACGCTAGAGTGTTTGAAGTTGCAAAAACAAATAAAGTTGCAAACTGTAAAATAAGTGAGCAAATATTGAAATTACTCATTAAAAGAAATACACATATCTTTGCTTAACAAAATATTTTAACATATAGAAAGTTCAGCCAATAAAGCTGTTTTGAAACCAGTTGTAATCAATGTTTTTGATTACATAGTAGCATAGAAGCATTGCTAAAACATGCATTGCTAAAACATGCATTGCTGTCAATTCTTACATGGCACTGTACCCATCATAGGTAAGAGCTCTGCACTGAAGATGCTGTATAAAGTGTTTCAAGAATAAATAGATTCAAATCTTTCATGGATAAATTAAATGTATTGTACCAAGCATAAAAAATTCAAGGGAACTACAGTCTCATATGAGTTCAAATATCCAAAATTGGTTGCTTCAACTTTCAGATCAGTTTTGGCACTTAAGAAAGACTTCAAAACATGTTGGTTTTAATGCCTATTTCCATAAGAATGTGAGACAGAGGACTCCCCCTTCAAATCAATTTATAAAATCATAACAGACTAGTCTTCTTTTTTTATTAGTTACTGCATCCAGCCCAGATTTTATGAGAATGGTTAGTACTCCACTCATCCAATTCAAGAAAGTCACACCAAATTATGGCTGCTTCAAGTTTGGCATTTAGCAACAGACTAAAAGGGAGGCACAAAAAATGTGACATGTGAAGATTATTGTTATGTAATGTGAACAACTCTTACTAAATATTACAATCATAGAAATTCACCTTCATTGCTATTTGTTTGTTTCAATACATGAAAAGTTTTGAAATATCAAAAAAGGGACACTTTCGGATTGTGATAATCATGGTGTGGGAATTGAGTAACAATTGAAAGAGATTGAAGCAAATACAGGTGTTCCAGAACTTTTTCTTTCCCCCATGAAAAAGTTCTGCTTTAAAGTCAAATCTCTTTCTCAACCTGTAAAACATCTATTTGTTAAAACAATTTCCATTAATATAATTTTGCCATTACTCATTTTAACTAAAAGAAAATTAATTTGATTTGTTTTTATTTTTTTTTTAAACATTTAATTAAAAAATTAAATTTATACTTTTCATTTCGAAAAAAGTTGCAAAGCTTAATATTTTTATAGAAAGAACAAAAACAAATAACATTCATAAAAACTAATCAATATTCCACCTACACCTTTACTGTTAAAGTATTTTACTTTCTTATGAAGCTAGTTTAAGTATTTAACACACACCAAGTTCTTAATTATTTCTTCACAGTTTGAATTTTGTTTAAAAAATTAAACATCCACTTTAAAAAATAAAATATTCCTTTAAAATTCATACAAAATATTCTTAAAGTAATTATTTACTAGCCAAAACATAAAATTGCATAACATTTGTAATAAAAAATTAGAAAAATTGTTTACCTGAAAGAATCTTCACAGATTTGTGAGTGACTATCATTACTTTGAAGACTGAACATTTTAAACTTGTCCAAAACAATTTAAGTTCCTTTAAAAGTAGTCAAAAATGTATGCCAATAAAAATATTACACTGCTTCATTTGCTGCAACATTTCCACTTCTTTGAGCTTCATTGCTTGTCCTTGTCACTTACCAATCCTTGACTTCTTCACAGAGTAGCTTCAAAGTATTTTAAAAAAAACATAATATGGTCAACTTAACACAGATAACTTTAATATTAAGATATCTGTAAAAGAAATTTCTTACTTGTTTTATTGGACTGAAAAATGAAATAGCAGGTTTTTTCATAATCTTTTTTGATTCAAGCTGCAACTGCTTAATGGCATGAACAGCACTGCTGAGAGTGGTAAGGTAATATCCACCCTCTCCCGAGTGCCAGGAACTGTGTAACAATCCCCACATGTAATTAGCTTCAGTCTCTGCAGAGACAAGCTCACACTGTGCAAGTACATAGATGAATATTGGAAGAAAGTCTAAGAAAAAATTAAAAAGAAAGTTATTACAGTTGATTTTTTTTCTTTCCTTATGACACTTCCACTCACTAGTTATATATTGTAACCCTTGACTATTTCCTTAAGTTAAATCAGTGAATGAAAGAAAAGTAACAAATGGTTTTGCAGTACAAATCTGTTAATATCTAATTAACAGCAACTTGATATATAAAAATAAAACACTGAGGTTACACTCTGTTGGCTTAATTACAGGTAAAATTAAACAAAACTACAGTGTTCCCTCGTGTATCGCGGTAGATGCATTCCAAAACCCACCCCCCGCGAAAGGAGATTTTCCGTGAAGTGGGATCGCCGATTTTTACGTATATATTTATGTGCATTTAGACTTTTAAAACCCTCCCTGTACAACTATTTAACCCTCCCATTACAATACTGTTCATTATTGCTGAAATAATAAGAACAATTATTAAGATATTAAGCCTTAAAATTAAAAATTACATATCTTCAGCAGGTGGTGTCTTTTTGGGGGACACCACTTCCTCTTCTGTGGAAGGTGAATCGGCAATTTCTTCGTCGGTCGTTACAACTTCAGGAACAGTACTTGCCACCAGTACTTTCTTTCTTGCTCGGCTGGAAAAACATTGTTATTGGCAGTTGTTTTCTCTGCCTCTTTAGCCTATCGAAAATCATTTGATAAGGAGTCATCAGTTCTTCTATTTTATTGCAAAATTGTACTGATCGAACCATATCGTTGTCCCATTCCTGTGAGCACTCCTTCACTTCGTTAATTAGTTTCATTAGTTTACCTAACCGCTCTAACGACCATCCACTTTGCTTGATTGTTTCCTCGGCTTCTTTCGGTGTTTCCTTTTCATCTTCCTTGGCAGCAGACTTCGTCAGTGCTTCTAAGTCTTGGTTGGCGAGTGGTTCGGATTCTAAGTCAATCAGTTCATCTACATCTTCCTTCGTCATATCGGCAAATCCTACACCTTTGATTAACAAAGCTAATTGTACAGCTTTTTAAACAGCCGAGTGTTAGATTTCTTCAGGCGCGAATCCCTTGTCGTCGTGCACAACCTCAGGCCACAACTTCTTCAAGCTTGCATTAACGGTGCAGGGCTTCATCTCTTGGAATGCCTTATGAACATTTTGAAGACATGTAGCAATGGTGAAAGACAATCAAAATGGGTAGCTGTCATTGGCCGTCTTTCATTTCTGCACCAATCATAGCCTGTCTTGCACATCGCTACGCCATGAAGCTGATCTCGCGTAGCCTTTGCAGACGCACAATGCATACATCTATAGCCTTTCCAGTTAGTTCTGTTTCCATTTTTACGCTGTTATAAACTCAAATATATGTTTATATCTCAAAATATACCTGTTTTTTTTCTTTACACTATTAGTTATATTTATTTTTAATATTTTAATGGTATTTAATGCTATATTTTAGATTTAATGTTTATTATTTTATATATATGTGGGAGTCGGCCGAGCCCGCGAAGTGGCGAGGGAACACTGTATTACAGATTTTCTGCGTAATATAAACATTGTTTAAAAAACAGTCAATTTGACAAGCGTTAAGTGTTAGCTTTAAATCTACAATCTCTACAGTTTATAATATGTAAACAACTAGTCAAGTGTTAAGAATGACTTATAAATCTACAATTCCCACAGTTTGGACAACTTGAGAGTGTTGATTTTTTAAAACCTAAATCTTGTTATACAGTACAAAGAAAAATATTCAGTGTTACTTTACATCTGCTATCTTCAATACTTAGACTATAGCTATACATCAGGTATATGTTTAGTTACATTAATAACATTATTACATATTTTGAAATTAATTGGTGTTACAGTTTGAAGTAAATTCAACATTTGGATACTTGTTCAGCACTAATTTTAAGTAAGTTAATATTTTCTACGATTAAGAAATCTTTATATGTAAAATGCTTTAGCTGTTGGAGTTTTAATTTAGTAATAACATGTGTAAAAACTATTACAACATAAAGCTGGAATTGAAGTCACGTTTTCACTAGCCCACTATAAATTCCAAGTAAAAATAGTAGACAACAGCACTTTAAATATATATTGTTCACTACATGTTACTATACCTAGAGTCTTAGTTTCAAACAACCATCAGCTGTGCAAGTGGTTATATTTATAACTAGTAGTTTATTGTCTATGGTTACTGTCAAAGTCTGAAATACAGTCAACAGCTTGGCAAGTGTTCAGTAACATTTATACTTACTTTATATTCTGTAATTATAATTATTGATAAAGTCAGCAGGTGGGCAAGTATCTGGTAATGTTAGCAATGATGTGTTCCAAGAATGCTAAACAATTTAAAGGATACTTTCTTCTTCTAGCATCAATGAAAACTGGAGTTCAAGAATAACAACAGCTGATCAAAAACTATTTCTACACACCTATTTAAGGAATAATACTGACAAGAACATGTTAAACAGAATGATAACAAAAGATTTCTTTAATCTGTTAAAAAAAACATGGCTCACCATCAGCACCAAGGGAAGCATGGTCTTTTCCTTGAGATTTTCTATTACCATGCACCTATTAAAGAAACATACCTTCAATCACTGCTGATGACCAAAACTCCATACAATCTAAAAGTTATGAAAAGTTCACAGATTATTTATTTTAGTTTACAATCTTTGTGTAATATTATCACATCTTTTAAAATTACACATAGAAAAATATTTTACCACTAGTTGCTTTATACATTGTTTAAGGTTAAGAAAATGATTGTTATACTATTTTTGTGCCAAGCTTTACGAGGAAATCAGCTGAACAACTGCACCCACCAAAAACTCTTGGGTTGCTCTTGTCTAACTGAAAAGTGGAATTTGACAGTCATTCTTGTAGTGTACCCATTACCCATTTATAAAACTACAAAACATGAACTATGAACCTCCAAATTCACAGTACAAACATGTTAATCACTAACTTACCTCTGATTTTATGTTAAAGGGAAGGCTTCCTTTTACATACATTGTAAAAGTGTACTACTTTACTGAACAATGAACATTAAGCTCTAAGACAGTTACTGTAATTTTATTATAATTGCAAACGCAAGTCAGTTTTAAAATAAATTAATAACAAACTCATTCTTGATATCATAAAAAGTATAAACAAAAATGAATAAACACCCTACACTATTGCAAATACTAGACATTGCTCCAAGCAAGTTCTCAAGTTTTCTTAAGGGAGAATGTTCATTTTCCATATGCTTAAAATATGTTTTTACAATGTCAAGTCCAGCTGCATCTGGTGGTTGCAGTCCATCCTGAAAATACAACATTGAATATGGATGTTAAAGTCTGCATGAAATAAATTTTAAAAAAATATGAATTACATCTACAAGTGTTTTGAGACTTCTGAAAGGATGCAAAATAATTAATAATAAAGTCAGTATTTGATAAGTAAATTTATCTATAAAGTTTGACTTAAGCTTACAGAAAAATTTAACTGCACTTATTTGCCCACTCTAAACAACTGATTGTCTCACTTAAAGCTTGGTCCGATGGATCAATCTCTCAAGACTAGTGGGAAGATAGCTAGTCATCACCACCCACTGCCAACTTTTGAGGTACTCTTTCAGCAATGAATAGTAGGATTGACTGTCACATTATAATGCCTCCAAGGCTGAAAGATCAAGCATGTCTGGTGTGACAAAGATTTGAACCCGCAACCCTCAGATTACAAGTAGAGTGCCTTAACCACCTGCCTATACTAGGCCACTCTTAAAGAATAAACTAATTAATGCATAATAAAAAAATCTGAATTATAATCTACAATTTCGTTCAAAATCTTTTGATGGATATTTATTAAATAGTAATTCAATAAATATCTGGAAAGTCTACAAGTGTGATAACATGTTCTTTGATCCCTGACCACAGAAAGACTCATTTCAAATCAGTCTATTCAAGCTATTATATTTTCTACTTCCACCCTACTCCAAACTACAGATAGGAGTTTGACTTCCAATGACAATCTTTTAAGATACTCATACAATTTTCTCCTAACATCCTTCAACATTACATTCTACCACATCTAAAGACAAACTTATACACTAACCTACCTATGTTTCCAAAAACAAAAACTACCTTAACTGAAGTTGGGTTTCAGTTTTTCAATACCATAACCCTTTCAAGATTGAAAGATGCCACTGACATACCTTAATATTTTCCTTCTTACAATAGAGATATATTTAACCAACTGCCACAAGCCTTAGTACAAAGTTAATAATACTTAGGTTTAGTTGAAAAAAAAATAATAAAAATTTGATTTAGTTTTTCTATAATATTTTTATATTGTAAAATTCACATAATTTGTAGGAAGTCACTTCTATGACATTAAAAATACTTTATTTTCCCTTAGAATTAATTTTGTTGTTGTGATCTAGGACTTGCATTTTACAAGTCTAGGGAGTTAAAACTCAACTGTCATTTACAAAATTTGTTTTTGTACTCATTTAAAATTTTTACAGATTTAATTCTTCTAACTTTCACTACAGTATGTATCTTCACAATGACTGGCAGTCTTTCAGTCAACATTACAAGTCTTTCACATACGAGAGAAAAATTATTTTTAGTGAAGTATTTTTAATAAATTAAAATAAATTTTTTGTTCTCAAATATACTGAGTATTTATTTTGAGTAGTCCATGTGCAAAGTAATTTTCAAATTAAGATTAAAAATACTTTTCTTCACATCAAAAACCTCAAACTCATTTTATGCAATCCATAAAACCTTCTAAATAGATTTTAAACATTTTCATAAAAAATTGTTTTATCTGTTATTTTCTTGACCATAAATGAAAACAGCATTAGTCAATCTGATCAAACATATAGCCATAAAATCTAAATTACCCTTTTTTTCTCTCTAAAATGACTTCAAACTGTAACGCAAATCTACATTCATGTATCCCAAATTGTTACAAGCTCATAACAGTAAAAACCTATTTATTATTTTTATTGTCCTTGGAACTGTGTAACTACTATCCATGCCATTTTTCAAGTTGTAATCACTCAAGGAATGTCAAAACTTTTTTTTAATTATGGTTACAAGAAGTGTTAAAATAAACTGCCTTCTTTTGTGAATATTTCACTTCAATTTATTTATGTTCAATAACTGTATCTGTTCTTTCTTACAAAGTATTAGTAATGCATCAAGTCCAATACGACCAATAATTGTATACCTAACTGTTGATTATTAGGTGTCTGTGCTGGAATAGTTGAAAACATTCATGATATAGTGAATTTTTAAAATTGATATTAAGAGTTGTAAAAATCAACTGCTATGTTGCATTTTTTGTAAATTTTTTGTGTCCAAATCTCACACAAACATCATCTGAAACGTGTAATTATTTACTTTCATGCAATGCGTTAACTGTAGAATGTCAAAAATGAACAATTATAACACTGACAATTAAAGCTAATCACTATAGATTATATAGCACAGAAGCTCTTACTTCTTTTACAAAGTGAAAACTTCAGGTCTAATTGTTGATTGTCAAACACTCTTTCGAATCTGTATTGAAATTTAATGGTATTGCATTATTTACGAGTCCTGTTAAAGTAAAGATTTAATTTCATGTGTTTACATTACTGTGGTAATTGTCTTTAAACTTAATTTTATAAACTTTTACACTCATACAGAACCCTCTCAATACGAGTAGGATAAAGTGCATGTCAAAATGACAAATTTTCAGAAAGATACATTCAAATTTTAACTAACTATTTTATCATCATGGTGTCTGAATAAACTTGGCATCAAAATGTTGTTACAAGATTGAATTTTAATATTGGGCAAGTTTTAAGTTAGATGTACAACAGCCATCTTGTTTTGGCAACATGTGTGTGTGGGGAGTATGCTGAAATACCTTCATAACTTCCCACAGCAATCAGTTGATGCATGGGCATAAAAAATAAAGGATGAAGAATTTGAAAGATAAATCGAAAATAAACTACAAATGAAAAGATAACGATGTGAAACTGTACATATAATAACAACACAACTATTATAGTGGACTTCTACATGGAGTTGAAAGGTATTATATATTTATATAAGTTCATTTCAAACATTTTATTTCACTACATGTTGATGATAATAAATGGAATTAGTAATATTGTAGAGAAAATGGAAAATATAAATACACTCTTCAGAAATAGCAATGCAAAAGGCAAAATTTGAGACAAATTGTTAACAAGTTTGTTCCGGGTAGTTCTGTATGACATGTGTGAAACTTTGGATATTCACTGCTGAACATCCAAATTCTGCAAAGGCGAAGTCCACACTCACAAGTTGAAGTTTAACGTCACTCAACGTCAATAACGAGTCTGCCCCCCGTGAGCATCAATAACTGCTTGGCATCTCCTGCCCATAAAAGCAATGAGATGACAAACCACATCCTGTGGAATGGCTGTCCACTCAGCCCGCAAAGCTACTGCAAGCTGAGGTAGAGTCTGCGGTTGAGGTTGTTGCCGTCACAGACGTCAGTCCAACTCGTCCGAAAGATGTTCGATGGGGTTTAAATCTGGTGATCTGGAGGGCCAGAGAAGAACGTTAATATTGCGGTGTCTCAAGAAGACAGTGGTGAGTCAGACTGTGTGAGAATGGGTGTTGTCATATTACAAAACGTCATTGACATTCACCATGATAGGTTCCACATGGGGCCTAAAAATCTCGTTGACGGTTGCATACGGTCTGATCGGAAATCCTACGCAGCCCTGGTATGGTTGAGGCAGTAGACGTCGCAGTGGTGGTCCTATCCCAAAGGTGACGTAGCCGGATGTAGCCATCTTGTGCAGGCGTGGTCACACGAGGTCTGCCAGATCATAGACAGTCACGAGTTGATCCATGTTGTTGGTCATGATTCCATAGCCTTCTGATAGTGCTTGGGTGGACATTCACAGCTCTGGCAACATCTGATCGAGATTTGCTTGCTTCCAAGTGACCAATGGCATTGTTGCATTGTGCTTCAGTCAGTCTTGGTGTAACTGTATTGTGTGTCGGTGGCTTAAATCTGAGCTATGGAAACCGAGAACCCGTCACTTTTATAGGGATTTTGCACATGTTGCACTTGCAGAACATGCAAATCTCTCTAACAAATTTATTGCATTTTGGCAAAAAATCCAATGTTTTCCTCCGTTTCCAAAGTGCACAACTTTTATTGTCATTTTGGTCTGACAATCAGTGCCTTAACACATGTAACATCACATACTCTGAGCTTGTAACATATTACATATATTTTTCTTTAAAATAAAAAAAATATCCCTTTTGTGTTTCATTTTTGATGAGTATATTTACCTTAAAACAATTTTAATATTCATTTATAAGGTTCTACAGATTATAAAAATAAAATGTGAAAAGTAGAAGATAAAATTAGTATTTTATTACTTCATATTAAAATCACCTTGCAGAGTTCAAGAGAAAATGACTACAGTGAATAATGAATATTAAATGTTTTATTATTCTGAAACTACATACTTTTCAGAATGCTTTTAACAAATTTTAAAATTTCATTTTTTAATTTCTGGAAAGAAATATGACAGAGTGATACTAACTACTAAAACATTAATAGCTGGTAGCCACAGGGTTAAACTATTTAGAATAAAAAATAAACTTTCCTGTTACAGTTTGAAGTCATTCAAGAAAAAATGCTATTTACATTTTCTTTTTTTTTTTAAAGTTACAAATTGGTCAAAATGAGTGACCCTTTACAGTTAGGGTAGAGAAAATAAAATATAGTTTTACTGAAAAAAAACAACTCAAAATTTACTTAGGAGGTTTCAAAGATTATGCAAATGAAATTTATCTTTAATCGTAACATGAAAATCATTTTTCATTTGGACCTTGACTCCATATGTTTAATATAAATAACTCATTAAAAATTCTAGTTTTTTTCTCTGCACAAGAGTAATAATGTTTACTAAAAGTTTGCAAAATTTCATGAAGATAAATCAAGCATATTAAAAGCAGCTTTATGGAAACTAAAGATCAAAACCTGAGGTCACAAACTCTGACAGCTTGACTGAGCCAATAACAAGAACTTTAACCATTTGGTTCCGAACACCATTTTGAAATTCCTTTCTCTGTATGTTTATCATTACATAAAAATTTTAATTCAACCATTTTACTATCAATATACATCAATGAGATTAACATAAAATGTTATAATCTGAAATAAAACTAACCCTTATAAGAAAAAAAAATAAATGGAAAAATTAAATTTTATTTTTTTCTAAAACTTGATACTTTAAGGACATTTTTGTCAAATTTCACACAATTTTGCCCACTAATTTTTTTTTGTAGCAAAATGTGATGATAAAGGTGTTACCTTCTTTCTGAGAGCTAATCCAGGAGCCAAAGGGTTAAGTGTCACTCACTTAACCCTTCATATAAATGTAAAAGTACCATTGTACAATTAGCCAATACTAGGTTTTCATGTAAACTCATAAACATACACAGATACCAACAATTTCAAATGACTGAGTGCAATGATTGTAAACAGAGCCCTTTATCATTTGCTGCTACCATGCCTGACCAATAACTCTTACCTGTTTATTATTATTGTATTATTATTATTATAACTATTATTATTTATTACTGCTATAAACTGCTCATATATGACTGTATTTTGTGCATTTAATAAATAAATTTTAAAAAATTCTTTTGAAATTATGTCTTATTTAATTCAGAGTAACAAACATACTGGTAAAACACTGAACATGCACAAACAGTAAGCAAAAAAATCCTTTGTGTAAGAACAAGTTTATACCATGTTTATGACACTTATTGTAAGAGTTTTGCAGCTGTTGCAGCCTTTGCTTTCACAAGAATGTCTCTGGATGGTTGGGAGTTATAACAACATTGTCCATTTGACTGCATACACATCTTGTGTGTTATAATACTACTCAAAACTGAGGTGCTCAAGTTTGGTCTGAACTTACTTTTGTTTTTAGTGACTAAACTAAATATCCTTTCACTGTCAGCATCAGAATGGAAGATTGTAAGAATTCCAAGCATAACCCTACACAGAATGTCATACTTCTGGTTGCTATTTCCATCCTTAACTGTAAACAGTTGAACCCAAAGCTTGTCAACATTTAACTGAAGGACAGTTTGTAAGAAAGTATCAATTTGA
This sequence comes from Carcinoscorpius rotundicauda, assembly GCA_011833715.1. Lineage (NCBI taxonomy): Eukaryota > Metazoa > Arthropoda > Merostomata > Xiphosura > Limulidae > Carcinoscorpius > Carcinoscorpius rotundicauda. The sequence continues at coordinate 19,533,197 of CM022396.1, read as the reverse complement.
TAATTCAAATATTGCCCTTCCAACTTGTCAATAGTGTCATGCTCATGTGTATTGACAAGGACAGGATACCTGTCTGTGAAAAAGCAGAGAGAAGAGAAATCTTTGCTGACTTTCAGTTTGAGATCAGCAACCTCTGTGTGAATCAAAAGTTCATCATTCAGAGGAAAATGTTTCATTATGTAATTCGTAGCTGCAATACAGTATTTTTTGACACTGGTGTAGAAACTGATCAGGTCCAGGTCCTTTTTATATTTAACATATTATATATGTATTCCTTGGCAGCATTTCTAATAGAAACTGGCTTATCAGATTTGTGTAAGGATTCATTATTGTAGTCAAGTTCAGCAATGTTGCTCTCAAGATAAACTGGCTTTATGTATCTGACAAGTATATTTTTAGTAACATTTTTCTGAATAGATGTCCTGCATGATCAGCTACAGCTAGGGTAAAATTATGAGCAATGATGAGTTGCATGAACCTCGCTTCTGCATTTATGGTTTCATATTCTGAATTCTTACTCATAAATGACATTTTCTGCATCGTTTTTGTCTTGGCCTTAGCCTTTTATTTAGTGAAATGCTGATTTTGTATGTCTGGTACAATCGTTTATCCTGCCATGCATCACAGAAAAAAATCGATATGACAAACTGTACAAAATGCATGACTGTCACTGACTTTTGATGCAATAACCGGATATTTTGCACTATACTCTTTCCTAAATTTTTGATTCACAGTTTTAGTCCTTTTATTAGATTTGCCAGAAACAAGACAATCTGGTGAACGAGGCCTGTTTTTTCCCATCAAGTGAACAATCGCATTGGTGTTTCTATGCTGCTTAGAAAACGAGAAATACCCATCTATGAGAGCGCTGATTGGCTGACAAGCACTGATGATGTAACTATGGATTTCCCCCACATACCCAGCACTGCACCCAAACTATTGGTAAGCATCAGAGATACAAATGTTTTTTTATTATTTCAAGCACAAACATGATTATCACAAGTAGCCATTTGGACTATGTCTTATTTATTATCAAAATTTATTTGTATCTCACTAGAAATTTTCTTTTCACCCCTTTCAAGCCCTGGGAGAACAATTTTATCACTTTATTATATAGGCCCATAAAATATATAATAATTTGGGAGTTGCAACAAGTCGTAATATTTGTCTCTTATGAACATATAGTCGTAATGTATACACCAAAATCGTAATGGTTGGCATCTCTGCATACACACAAACATATGCATATATACACACACAAAGACTGACTAATACACATTAGTCTTTTAATTACATAGATAATTAACCTTCAACTTTCAAACTACATTTAAAAGCACTGTTCATTAATCAAAGAATTAAAACATATCTAAAAGCTAAACCCTTTTTCAAAAATATTATAAAACAGACAAAAACATTTATTCAAATAAAGGTAATTATTTAAAGTAATTCTAGCTTCCATGAAAACTGTTTAAGCCTAACAATAACAACATTATAAATTGTTTAATTTTCTATGTTTATATTTTCTTTAGATACTTATAAAAGTTAATTATAATCTTCTTGATTTTGTTGTTAGAGTTGTATAAAATTGATGTAATAGTTTAATATTAAAATTTATTTCACATATTATTCTATTAATCATGTACAAGTTTGAGGTTTTATCAACATTTTATCTAACAAAATTATTTTACTTTCAGACAGGAAAACTGCAAAACATTTTTCTTTTGAATTAACCATTACTAAAACAAAATAGTTTTTCCCAAAATGTGTTCCAACCTCTCCTTCAAGAACTCAAATGACTTTAGTAACTTGCCATTAAAAAATTACAAAAACAATATTTAATGTTGATCATCACACAGTACAATTGAGTAAGTTTATGATTCACAAACCTGACATATTATTTCATGGTTGAATTTCATCAAAAATGTTTTGTCTAAAACAAGTTCTAGTTCTGCATTTTAAAATGTAAATTCAGTGGAACATCACATACTGCTTAATATAATTAATATATCATGTTTTGTAGAAAAAAATATCAATACTCACAATGACATTTAGAATAGCTGAATATTAAGTAACTTATCATTAGTTGGTGGATTTAATCAAACACTTGTCTCTTACAAGGTGTATTAATTTTTAGCTGTTTCAACTATACTCAGAGTAAGTTTTACAGCCCCCAAGGCAACATGAACAGGAAGGACTTTCCTCTATGACTTCAAACTTGGACAAGTGCATGTTTTCCTATAGCAAAGCCACACTAGACTCTCAAACTTCAAAAGCTATCAAAAGTACATGAAACATCAACCAGGTATTCGGCAATGGATCTGTTACTGAATGTACAGTACAGGGTTGGTTCTAAAGGTTTGACATAGAGATGAAAGTCTTGAAGACCATGAAGCTCCTGGAAGGAAGCCATCCTTCGATGAAAACACATTAACAGAAGCAGTTGAGACAGACCCTCGCACAACAGCAAGCAAGCTTGCAGAAAAGCTAGGCACAAACAAATCAGGCATTGCCAACCACCTAAGTGCAACTGGAAAGATGAAAAAGTTGTATAAGTTGGTTCTGCACAAGCTGACTGAAGATCAACAAAACTGGCATTAGAAGACATGTCAAGGATGATGCTCCAAAAATTGAATAAATTGGGAATCAAGGTTCTGCCTAATCCACCTTATTCCCCAGACCTTTCCCTTACAAAATTTAATTTTTTCAAGCACTTTGACAACTTTTTGAACAGTGTGTTGAAGTAAATGGTGGTTACTTTGATTAAAGTATGTTTTACAATACTGGTTTATACTTTTCCAAACATCACAGTTCAAAAATGACATTTATTTCTGGACAACCTTTTTTCTTTTCTTTTTTAAATCATACTGCAAGTTACAAAATGTTTTCATTAATTCCACTAAAATTAGATGAATCAACAAATTTCAAAAATCAATAACTATTTTTATAAATTTTTATCTCCAAAATGTATGTAAACCAATTTTACCTACCCGAATTCCAATTTCTTGGGGAGTTTTAGTTTTAGCATACTTTATACCTTCTGTAAGTAACTGTAAAGAGCCATCTCTGAAATTATAAAAATTTACAGTAAATAATTTGGGACAATAAAAAATCTAGAAATGTTCTGTCCATAACATAAACTACATAATATTAATTTGTTTTTCATCTTTTAATACATGGACTAATGTTCTTTTATTATTAAGACTGTATTGGACAGTTTAACTTGATATGAAGTTTCAGAGACTGGAATGTGTATATTTGACTTGTCATCATTATTTTTAAACACATTTTTATCCCTAAAACTGTTTCATACTTGTTCTTCATTACCATCCTAAAAATGTTACTTTTAAAAACAGACAAACCTCAGAAACCTACTTGCAAAAACTTTTAATATTTAAGGAAATAATCCATTCCAGCACATTTATTTTGATACATTATAACCATCTATTTAAAACAACTAAATGAAAATCTGAATTTGTAATACTTTATCTGACAAGTCAAAATACCACTGTTATAAAGTAACAAACACTCACTCCTTCACTTAATTTTCACACATAATCAAGTTTTGATCTTAGATGCAAGTGATTGCCATTCATGCTGATTTGTTATGCAGATTTTACAGTTCATGATATTTTATTTCAATGTGTTGGATGGTCACCTAAATAACACAGAAATCCTGGAAATAATGTTGCATGCTCAAAAATCACTGTTAATATGGCCTAAAATTATTTTTGACTAGTCAAAGAAAGACATTTTTAGCATATCTTTGGCATCTGGTCAGTTGAAGGAATGTTTCCAAAAGAGCATCAACATATGTACTCAACAACACTGAAGCTCTAGTGAGCAAGAAAGCCACTCTATTTGGTCATTCTATTCTTCAAAAAACATGTTGACTAGTCCAACAAAGTGAAAGTAGATGCTATCACTCATTCAACAATTCTTATTTCTTCTCTTATGGCACTAAAACCATTACTAAATGCATAACATTCTTGCATTAATGATGAATGTAGATTTGACTCCAGATTCTCTCCCAATTTTCTAAATGTAAGATGAAGTGGAACTCCTCTCTGTGCTGAATACTGCTACACACATTGTTAATTCATTTGATGCTTTCTTGGCATTACTGCAAGTGAGCTTTATATGTGCCTTACTATGAGTGGAATGAAGTTCACTGAACATGAGTAGTCTGTTTCTAACCACCTGTACATGAAAAGTTGTAAACATCTGATTCAGTCTCAAAGCAAGTACCCTACAACTTTGGCAAGCCAAAATTGAAAAATAATGGTCATATTCTATGTTGTGAATGAGTCTGTCACGTCCAGGTTTTGAATAACAGTACTATTAACTTTGAGTTTTTGCTAATGACACTCGAAAACACTTCTTGCTCAGAGTTACAGTCTTACATAAAATACTGAATGGACTGTATAGCATTATCCAAATTGTAGACAAAATATTATTCAAAACTTCAAGAAACTACCAATTCAAGACAAATAACAGTGTAGGCAAGAAAAATGATTTCCTTCACTTAGAAATTCACTTTAAAAATATAACCAAAATAAGAATGCACAACAATGTTATACACAATAGAGATCAATGAATGAACAATGATTTGCATTTTATATCATGTGGCTGTACCATTAGATATCCAACTTTCATAAGAATGAACACAAAAGGGTGATGTACTTTATTTTTTAAGTGGTGTTGCCTCGCCTTAATCATAATATGACAAGTGTATAAAAAGACAGCAATGGTGTAGATTTCAGTTTCAACATAACATGTTTTCTTACCTGGTGTATTCATCTTTGAAGAGTTGATATACATATTCTTTCAATGGTTTAATCACCAGCTCATGAAGAGTTTCTTCTATTATTAAATCAATATTCAAAAACTTGTTTGCTTGTAACTGAGAAGAAATGAATAATGAATAAAAATTTGCACCTCAGTAATTCATTATCAATCAATTTTTTGTGTGAAATTTAATTAAAGGCTTAGCAATAAAATAACCTGTGATGAAAAGATGTGAAAAAAAACAGAAGTAGTACTCTGGATATAAAAATGACTAGGTAAGAAACAATACGACCAGAAAGTAAAGTTTTCACTTGTCAAAAATCATTTAAAAACATTTTAATTACAATGTTAAAAGAAAAAGAAAAATAATGTAAACTTTTATTTGGTACACACACACACACACACACACACATATATATATATATATATATATCATTGTTTAATCTGTCTGTAGTGATTCAACTATAAAATTCAATATTAATAAAAACATCTCTGTTGCAGGGATTATTCTTAGACACATGATCAGATATTACTTTTCCACATAATTCACTTATTCCTTGCATTCAATAAAAGATTTAAATTTTAAAGTGTCATACTCTCTCTCTATAGCCAGTAATATTCAGTAATTATCTTACACTCACTACAATTATACAACCTTATCTAAAAAAGAAAATACAATTCAGGTTAAATGTCACAATTTAGTGACAAATTATTGAGCTTTTATTGTAACACTTAAAAGACTATTACTTAAAACTTACTTTTATATTTTATCACATTTATAATCTAACTGCTAAGCTCACCAACCAAGTGCTGAAATTTTATTTACTAACAACTCATAAAATTTACAAATATATCTAAATACTCCTAAAAATAGTGAAATTAATATGTAGAAAAACATAACAAAATGTTCAAAAGTAACAACTCTGAAATGTCTTTTAATCCTTAAAAACAAATGAGCAGTAATCTCCCTAACTATTTTCTATTACAATCTATCCTTAGCAAATAAGTTGGCTGAATGACTTCAAAATAGTGAATTACTTTAGTACTATGATTATAAACATCAAACAAATTAAAATGAATTATGATAAATAAACTACAAGTAAATAAGACTGTTTTTAATCTTACATTTTCTAACACAACATACATTATAGAATATAGTAATGTATTTTACACTCTTAAGTAATTAAAGTGGATTCTTCTTGTTACAGAATGAAAATTACTAAAATGCTGGTTATTTTACTGCTGGAAGTTCCTACAAAGTTGAGAAATTTAAGTTCTTAGTGTGTGTATATTCTGATACCAATTGTAGTTTAAGAATATTATTTAAACATGTCACTGGAATTGTGTGCTTAATGACTGAAATATTAAGGTAAGTAAAGATCTGTACCACATTGCTGCAACTGATAAAAAATTTAAATTGGAAAGTTGTATCAGATAAACACCGAGATATTAATACATAGCAAAACAAGTTTTACAGAAGTTGGTAAATTAAGAAGCCTAATTTGTTTATTGTTAAGCACAAAGCTACATAATATGCTACATGTGCTGTATCTGACATGAGCATCAAAACTGGGTGATACACTGGTGAAAACTTAAGAAGCTAGTGACAGGGGTTTTAGTGAATAGCTATCAGTTATTAAACCACGAGGTAACAGTTTTGTATTGCCATTTGATTACTGACTCAATACAAAAAACACTTCTTATGCAAAACTAAAAATGTGTTTGGAAGTGTGTGGTTAAATTCACCATAGCATAAATTCAGTCATAGCTTAAAGTTCAAATACTCTTAAAAAGTATATGAATTATATCAACTGTATGTTAAAACAAGCATTTAATCCTGTCATATGATATACAAGAACCAAATATTTCCTTACTTCCCATCCCAAATGAATTGCTAAAACAAGTTTATATCAAACTGATATTGCTAGATTCATAAAATAAATAGAATGTTGTCTAACTAAAAACAAAAAACAAGAGACCAATCAGCTGCCTGTTCATATTCATTGTATGAATGACACCCCTTAAAACATTACTAAGATTCCCAAGTACATAAATCCCTTCATAATCTATGCCCAATCTACACTTCCCAGTCAGAAGCAGATAAGAGGAAACCTTAATATTTAAAATACATACATCCAACAGAAGGTCATGAAAACTGCTCACATCTGTAGTTTCTGACATATTGATTACTGACTGTGAAAGAGCAATACATTTTTTGTAACAACTGTTTCACAGTCAATCTTTTATACATTTAGCAACATTTGAAGCCAGTTCAAAATAATGTTTCAAAATTGGTTTATGTTGTAACTTGCAGTGGTCAAGATTCATTTAACAGCATTAATGAATCTTAATTACTGCAAGTTACAACACAAACCAATTTTGAAACATTATTCTGAACTGGCTCCAAATGCACTTTCTGTAGTAACAACCAATGCTCAATTTAATATATTATCTCCATAAACTTTTGCAAAGTTTTAATAAATGTTAAAACTTCATTGTATATAGAAGACCAGAATTTTTAATCGGGTATTTTTTAAACTTACTGCATCAGTAAACTTAATAAGTTGATTTTTGTGTTAAGAATAAAAAAAATAATTTTCATAGTACAGTTATTAATATTTTATTTCTGTAACCTCCATAACCCTCTAAATGAATGTCAAAAATGTTTTTAGTAAAACTTTACAATTTTCCTACTATTTTGTCTAACTTGGCACTAACTGTTACAAAATCAATCATACTCAATAAACAGCAAAATGAAAGCTAAAAAAATATGAAATAAAACAAACTTTATTTCTCAGAAAGTTAACAGTTAAACTTTCCACATCTGATTTCTGTAAATTTATGGTTTTATTTTATTTGGTATCTACTTCAGAACTAATCCTTCCACCAAAACACTAATTTGATTTAAAAGGTTATTTTTTCAACTAGGAGCAGAAAAACAGGATCACACAAATGAAACTGAGGCTAAATCACTTTAGAAAGATAATTATTTCAATTTTTTGTAGTGGTTACAAGGTTAGTCAAATTAACCAACCTTCTGTAAAGTTAAAAATACAGAGTACTGCAAGAAGAAAAATATTTCTGAAATTTATTCAAAAGGTTTTACAAATTAAACAAATTAATTTTGAGATTTTTTTAATGAAGAAATGTACTTTTAATATTAACATGAAAATCACTTTGCACTCAACACTTCATTTCCATATATTCAGAGAAATTTTTAAAACACTCCATTAAAAATATGGTGTTTTATTTACCTATGGTTTTTAATGATTACTGGAAGTTTGCAAAATTGTAAAAATACACAAAACATATTAAAAGTTATGGTGTGGAAACTCAGGTCAAATGAACCAAGGTGGAGTGAAAGAGTTACTAATCGTTTGATTTAAGTTTAAATGCAACTCTAGGCAAGTAAGATGCGCATAGCTTTGTTCCCCTCATAACCTAAGAAAAATAAGTCTAAAAATGTTATGCAAGTGATTTTTGAGGACTTTTAAAAGATAAATAACTATGACATTATATTAAAAACTAATCTGCCATAAAATCATAACTTGTTTTAACAACCGTGCAAATGTGTCAAAATATGCAACATTACACAAGAATGCCTAACAAAGAAAAAATTATACTAGCAAAGAATCTAAAAGCCTAAAATATGTAGGTACATTAAGTTTTTCTTTCATTTAAATGCAAATTGTTTACTATATTTTATACTTTATTACCTTAAAATTAATTAAAACACATTTTACTCTATTAAATGTTTTCCTCATTCTCCTTTTCAATAACATTTTATCATATTTTAAAGGTAATTATTTGTAAATAATTTTATTCTCATACTTCCTGTAAAATCAAGACTAAACACTTTATTATGTTCCAGATGATTATTATATTTACATACATTAAAGACAAAAACAAATTGTTTTTCAGAATAATATGTAGGTGTATATTACTACAAAATTGTTTTCTTGATGGTCTTCATAAACTGCACAGAGATTAAAACTTGTAATAATTTTAATAAATGCTTTACTTACAACTGGTCCCTGCTACAGAAGCATTACAAATGACTCTAATTTACAGACAATACCCAGTTCAGCCTAGCGAGATATTTCAATTATGGTACAAAATACCATTAACAATGAGATTACCTAACAGATGAAACAATAAATTCCGATCCTTATCAGCAAATATACATTAAGATTATTTGAATTTCATATAAGTAAATGTCCCCACAACTGTAAAAATGTTAAGAAATAACTCTGCCATGGCCTGGCCAATCACCACACGAGCCCAATTGGTCACAGACTATCCTTGGCTAATCCCTTGAAACATCCCACATTGCCAGAATCTGCTGAAACCAAATAGATCAGGATTGCTGATCTCATTTACAGAACACAAACATACTGCTGCCACATTTCAGTCAAAGGTCTGCATTATGAAGTATGAGCCACAAACATTTGGCCAGTATTGTGTATGGTTTCAAATTAAACTGATATTATTTCATATTTAAATATATTTACTTATGCCAATTATTTATATTTAATTAACTATGTTTATTACTTGGTTGATGTTTTGTTCTGTTTCATGTAGGTAACTTGCAATGATAAGAAGTTAACATCAATTATGCATTCAGCCAGAGTTCTTAAAATATTCACTGAAAGTTTAACCATAAAGATAGCCTTAAATCACAATTTCAAAGTTATGAAATGTTTACCTTGCCTTGTTCTTGCTTTATTAACTCAGAAAACTTTCCTTCCCCATTTTTCACTAAAAAGTTACTCAAACCACTCATGAACTGTCTAATCTGTATATTTAAAAAAAATAATTAAAATTTTATATCCAATGAAAACTGAAAATGAATAAACATTTTAATATTAATAACCAGTATAAAAGTCTATCAAAAATGAGAGGGAACCCTTGTTGAATGATTAACAAAAATTACAGAATTCAACTGAAATGAATTTGTCTGCACCTATAAAATGCACTCTGTCTTTACTTATTTGATCAATGTAGAATGTTTTTTTAATTGCCACATTTGTAGTAAAAACTATGCAGAAAGATGAAATGTTATCATGAACAAAAGTATGTGTGCATTTTCTAAGAGAATTACCACTCAAGCCTTTTCATTGTATTACAGGTCAAGAGAAACACAGTGCAGACATGATTTTAAAAAAATTATTTTGCTTTTATGGTTTGAAAAAAATTATTTTGCTTTTGGCTATTACTCAATTTCATAATTTTTTTCAATTATTTTGCTGTTACATTGAAATTACCAAAAATAAAAAAACAAACCTCTCCAACAAATCACCATGAATATTGGACATTAAACGTATAATTTCCACAGTTAGCTGGAGAACAATTAAGTGACAGTTTTTTTGTTAAGCTAGAATGTGTGTTGTTGAGCATTACCAATCAATAAAAGAAAGTGAAAACATTCTTAAAGTGACCAAGGGAATAATCTTTTGTAGTCAGTAATGGCTTTTGAACACCATATTGTACCTAAGTTTGTTAACATAGTCCAAATAATATCAGCAATTCATTTACACACAACGGTTGCTGCTGAAATAATCACAAGATATTATAAATTTTTAGTTATTCACAAGTCAGATAAATAAACCATGTTACTGTGAAAATTGTACCATCAATCAACATCCTGTAATATTTACATATTAAAGTTAGAGAACTGTTACTAGGACCAGAATATATAGATAAATACTTCATATAGGATGATTATTTTAGTAATTAATGTTTCAGTCCAATAAGACATCATATTCTGTAGAATTATTAAAACATCCACATTCATTGCTTTTGTAGAGTGAAATTTAGCTCATCATATTAAAATAATCATATTGGTTAACTGGATGGATATACACAATACATACAATCTTACATTATCTAATATAAAGGTTCTTACAAGTCTTAGGTTATCTACAGGATTTACTTGTCGGCTTTCCCTTGTACATTCTATGAAGCTAACAATCTGCTTGGCAAAGAGTGTGCTCTTGTCATTAGCTAGCCTGCACATAAATAACAAAATAAATATACCCTCTACAACAATATACTTGTAGTAACTACATACACTGTAGTTACTATGCACAAATAAATCATTCTAAATCTTTGGAAACAGTCAAATGTAAAAGATTTAATTTTGTAAAAGTGTAAGACAATTATTTATACATATTAAAATAGAAAATAGTAAGAACTACAGTTAGACTGGAAATTATTTCCAGCTCACAGCATACAAAATATTAAGAATATGACAGCATTTTGTTGGAATAATTTAATACAATATATATTGAGGGAATTAAATATTAAAAGCAAGATTTCAGTGTCAGTAAATTTACTTTTATAATTTCTACAAAATCTCAAATACTAGTTTTTAATACAAAGACAAAAGTGTACTCTTAGCCAAGATAAGCCTTGCTATTAATCTAATATCACTACCAATAATGTACAGTTATTGCAATGCAGTATTGATACATAATAGCAAAAGTACAAAAGAAATTTTGTATAATTTTATAGTAGCACCCAGTGTCAATTTTTTTTTGTAGTGAACAGAACTAAATTTACCCATCTAACTATCTATCCACCTCAATTTGTTTTCAACACTGTGCTTGTTGTTAAAAAACTGTTTTAGTCTAGCAAACAGAAAGCAGTGATAATACTAGTAAGACAAAGTATAATCTACCTGCCATTATAGGCATTTTTTCAACAAAAGTACATCTGAACAGTTGAAATGTTATGTTTGTTTCATCAGATTTGTATTTATAGAAATAATTTTGATGATAAAAAACTAAAACCAAACAGTTGGACAAGAAAAAATCTTCTTACACCTTAACTAACCAACTTCTTTATATACCATTGGGTAGAGATGAAGCTAACATGCTCATTCACATTCAGTAATTAGGCTTAGCTCTGAATCGAAAACTTTTCTTCACTAATGCCAATTCATTCCTTGCAACATATAAAAAGGTAAAAAAATATTTTACATGGTTAGTAAACTATCTGGTATTCAAAATGACAAGAGATTCACTTAATAAACCATAAAAGGTATTATTAACATTGTTATACCACTTGACATTGTATGTTTTAGAGAAGTATACAGTTGTTTCCAAAGCATGTTAATTTCTGAGGACTGTACACAAGTAGATATCTGTTTGCAAGTACTTTAGTGTAAAAGAAAGACCAAGTATTCTTCACATTACCTGAAAATGTAATTTCTGATAACTTCACCTTGTGGTGTATGGATGTTTTGGAGAGCAGTTGTTATGTGGCCTGCTATGAAGGAAGCAAAGAAAGATTCTGTATAAGCAACAAAAATCAATTTCTATAATGGAAAGTATTCTATAAAGACAGCAATCAACAACATGAGATACACCAATTAAAATATACAAGATCAGTACACAAGCTTTCATCTTTTTTACATGTCCATTTTCTTCCTAGCTCTAGTAAAACCTAGATTGTCAGTGGAAGGATATTATTAAAACTTTACAAAGAAAAAACAAGAAGCTAAACACAAAATATCATAAAGCAAACCATGCACACATTTACCTTGGCAAAAACTACTGAAGAAAAAATTTTGTGCCATTAATATTATGTTTGTAGAGCAAACATATAGTCATTCCATGTCAAATCATCCAGTGAACTGCAGATGACCCCCACAGAATGCCTCAAAAAAATTCACATGTGCTCATCTACCCATATAATGAAACTCTAGCCAAAGATTAGATCAATATCTCCAATAGTCTCTGATTTACAGCCCTGTAAAATTTAGTTAATTTCATTTTCAAGCAGCTTTAACTGCTTAAAGCTGCAAGAGTAATGGTGGTGGAGGGCTGAAATTTGCTACACTGACTGAATTAATCTCACAGAATTCAAAAATGGTCTCAAACCAAGTTTATCTCTTAGGATTTTCATAGTGAGGCAGTAAAATCACATGAAAACCAAAAATCATAAATATTGATATATGTAATAAGCCATAGCTCTAAGACTTAATATGATACAAAGCTGATTTTTTTTTACAAATTTCCTATAACATGTGACTTGATAAATCAACAAATGTTGTAATTAAAATTCTGTTGGATCTCTTGTAAAAAAATTTAGCTGAAAGCAACTTTTTATGATTTAGCTACAAATAGCCCTACTTCAGGCCACAGTTTGACCATGTCACCAGTTATTCAACCTTTTCAGATTTTTACCATGCATTTTTACATCTCTGAATATGATTTACAAAAAAAATCAGGATGGTGTTCAACCTACTTTTTGAGTTATAATTTTTTAAAGTATCCAAATATTCAGTAATCAAAATATTTTTTATAAATAATATACAGATAGTACTCATATGTACAGTAATGTTGGCTGAAAGCTTTAATAATACCTTGTGGTACAACAGGGAAAAAGTGTGTTTGAACATTTAACACTTCATTGATATTTCAAAATAAAAGTTCCATATGATAAGGTTAACATTTTACCAATTTCAAAATGCATTTATAATAAACATCTCTATGCATCTGACTAAGAGATAGGCATTTCACAAGTCTCAAGGCAACTTCCATGCAGTTTTATTTTTTAACAAGAATTGCACTGGTGCAAAATCCCTTTAGTAAGAAAAAAACAACACAACCTCTATACACAGTAAATTATCCAATGCACTTCCATTTGTGGTAATTTCATTCTTTGACGTAGTAAGAAAAAAATGTACTCCAGAAGAAAGTAGGAATACATATTACCTAGATGAGCTCCTTTCAGAAAACATCTGCAGAGAAGCCCAAGTGTAACACCAGATGGCAGGAGTTCCAAAAGGAGACACTTGTGGAATACTATGGTATGCTCTTTGCTCACAAAGTATTGGGGGGAAGGGCACACAAACCCAATATTTTGCAGGGACAGGTAGAATGAGAATATGACAATGAGTAATTTCACGTAAGTGGTCAGATAGCCAATGTACACTTTGTAATTGGCCATTCCTTATGTGCTTACCTCAACTCTACTGAACATGCAAACTTCAAAAAGAGGAAACTTTAGTTATGTAGTATATTATAGTAGAGTGTATACTCACCCCAACTGTACTGAACAGACTATGGCTCTAGGTGGAAATCATAATAGTTATGAATCATAGTGTCTATATTGTGTGCTCATCTCGACCAAATTGAACAAATGTTGGCACAGAAAAGTTGATTAGTTGGTTGGGTGTTTTATGAGACAAAGCAACTAGACTATCTGTGCCAAACCTCTGGCAAAAAGTTTAAATTAAAGTAAGTTTAGTAAAATTCATAAAAGGAAATTAAGGTAAAACAAAATAAAGTTAGAAAAAAAACAAATATTATTAAAATCAATGTTTACATCTTGTCGACAGTGGTAAGAGAAAAACTACAGTAATACAAGTCGTAAAAGACTTTCTGTAACATAACTAATTATCATAACTCGCCAGAAAGACAAACGGGTAAATTCAAACCCCACCGTTAGTCACCTGAAGTTGGCCTTTTCAGTTCTGGTTCCGAGTTATTTGACATCATGGCCATTTTCATAAAGTAAGATAATAAAAAAATTCCAAAAAACTTGTAGCAAAATTTTAATTATAACTTACCAGGATGACTAAGGGGTAGTTCAAACAACAGCATTAGTCACCTGAAGTTGGCCTTTCCATCCCAGGTTTTGAGTTATTTGATGTTACGGCCATTTACTAATTTCAAATAGAACTAGATGGACTGTGATTCTTAAAAGGGAATCACATTAAAAAAGGTTTAATGTATAAATTAAAAATCATAAATAGTATTAAAAAGATTAATGGGTTTCAACAAACTAAAAACATTTCCAAAGTGAACAGTGTCACAATCACCAATAACACTGTCTTACACTTTGGATAAATCTTGGGACAGAACATGTTTAAAATGGTGGCATCATTGAGAATTGTAATGATGGCAGGAAAGTAAAATGTGACTTATAGTGATTTTAGTGTTGCATAGGCTACACAGTGTTGCATCAGTCCCAGATAAAAGAAAAGTTAAAAACTGTAATCAATGCGTAATCTAGTCAGAACAACTTCCTCTTTCCAATCTTAAAGGTAACAAGACACCCAAAGTTCAATAGACAGTTTTATGTAAAAAGTTTGTTTTCATGTTGCTCACTCCAAGTCAACTGGCATGGAGGCAAGCTTTGATTACAAGACCATGGTCCATGTACAGAACAAGCACAGAAGTGATAGTTCCAGAGCAGATAGATTTAGGAACCAAATAAGATGAGTATTAACCATCCCTTTTAGTCTTACAGAGACAGTTCATCAAAGAAACTGGTCGGTAATTTGAAGGAATCTTAGGATCCTTCCCAGGCTTAGAGAAAGGTCGAACAAAAATATGATGCCAGGCATCAGAAAAAACATTCTCCTGCCAGATCCAGAGTGTGAGATACCTATGAAAAGTATCTTAGGCCTTCCATGATATGTGTCAAGCAGGATTCCACTACAGATGTGGATATCATTGTAAATATCTCAAGGTTTTAGAAATACATTAAGTAGCTGCCAGTGTAATACAATCAGTTATAGCTGTCACACAGTCATCTACTAATGGCTTACAGACAATGGTACGATCACAGTTCTCTGTGAGGGCATTGAAAGAAGGCCAGTTTGCTTGATGCAGCTTCCACCAAGGCATATAGGTTGGGTGGCATCAACCATGGCTGGTCACTCTCAAAATAAGAAAATTATCATTGCTTCGTGAATTATTGTCAACCCTTCATGAAAAGTGGGAGAATAGTGAAGATGAGTAAACTGAAAGATCAATAGCAGTAAAGGACTAACTAGGTGCATGCAAATAAGTACAAGGACTTCAACTGAAAAGAGAAAGGTTGTGATCAGAAAGCATACGCTCTATGGAGTGATCTCTCCCACCAATATCAGCACTTCCCCAGAGGGAATGATGTCTATTAAAAATCACTCAAGATCAAAAAGGGAGACAGCAACTATTTAATGAGAGCATCAAGGTCTGATTGATCATAGATCTCTCCAGGCAACATGTAAAGAGAACAATCAGTTATGGTACAGCCCAAGGAAACATGGATGGCTTCTGCCTCCAAGGATTTGTCAAGTGGCAAAGACAGGGTGGGCACGTGCTGATCAACCAACAGTGCCACCCCTACATGTACCTGTCCATCACACAGCCTGTCATTTTTGTAGAAAGAAAACAGTTGAAAGATGACTGTATCAGCAGGTTTTAAAAATGTTTCATGCAAGGAATAACATACAGGATGGTAGGAAACAATCAGTGTTTTGATGTTATCCAGATTAGAATGCAAACCTTGACAGTTCCATTGTATCAAGGTGGCCATTTTTATTTATGTTTAGGCAAACTGGGTGGAGAACTCTGTTTACAACCATGTCTTTTTTCTTTACTGTTTTTATTCAAGGGAGGTCTACTGACCTCCATGGATCCTGCTCTGGGTTGATTTGGCAGGTCTTAGCTGTTGGAAAAGTATTCAAGTGACTGAAAATGTGAACAAATGATCATTTTGCATCTTGGCGTGGGTGAAGAAGATGTGCCTGAGAAAATGCCTGTACCCAGAACCAAAGGAAGTGGACCTTGGGATCTGCTGGAATGTATGCTAGGGACAAAAGTGGGTGTTGAAGTTTATTCATCAACATTTTTAACCAAGGAGGTCAAAAGACTTTTCACTTGATATGAGAATCATTTCTTTGGAGGCACAGAGAGATCCATCTGCACACCCACTGTAGTAGTGGAACGAAGTGCAGCAACATACATACGAGATGAATTGGTGGACAACAACTTTCAAGCCTCAGGGTAAGTTATGTTTTAAAACATTTTCAAACGATGCACCTCTTGAGAATCAATTCCACAGTTATAAGTATCATGGTCCTTGCTACCACAACAAGAACACGTCAAGGAACCTCGACATGACATTTTGAAGTGACCGAATCAATGACACTGGAAACATCTGAGAGGGTTTGGTATGTATGGCTGTACTCTGCAATTAAGATAACCTGCCTTGGTGGTGGCAGGTGGACGTAGTGGTGTAAATGTCAGAATCACAATTCCATCTTTGTGAGTGGAGATATGCCTCATTGCAGAAACTCCCTGGGTGGAGAAAACAGCGAGAATATCAGACTTTGGGATGTTCTTCAAATCTCTCCCAACAATAACTCCTCGTAATGAATTCAAAGTAGCACGAGATGTAACCTCAATAGGTATATCCCCAATTGCCTTTGAATACAAAAAGCATTCACTGTGTTGAAATGTGGATGTTTACATCAATATATCACAAGATCTAAGCTTCTTTATTGACTTAGGAGAACCAGCAAGTCCATCTAGTCCCTTCTGAATGGAAAAGGGAGACATTTGGAGGTTTGTCTGAAAGAGAATGTCATGTAATAAAAATGAGGTACAACAGATGTTACACATGTTGAAGATTGGTGCTCAAAATCTTCAAGACGTAGTCGTTTACCTATTGACTTTTTTTCCACTATTTAAGTTTTTATTTGGAGAATCCTTATTAAAAAAAGGAATATTTCAGTACTCACTGACTCTACCAACCATGGAGCTCTTTGAGGGAACACACTGCAATGGTAAACAAGGACACTGCAGTAACACCAGGGTTTTGTGAGCATCATACCCAAACACCAGTATCAAATACAATGTCTACAACACCTGTTGAGAACATCCAACACTAGTACTTGGTTGACCCTAATCCAAGTGGACCAGCCAACTGACCTCAAAGCCTCTTGTCTACAGGAATTCAAGGCCAAAGTTGTGTGTTAGGGTTGGACCCTTCAACCACTAGGATCTTCTCCTCCCCTTCACAGGTCACCATGCACAGCAAACATGTGGGTGGATGTTTAGATTGTAGAGGATGTAAACTGAAAAAAAAAACCTTCCCTGGGATGTCCCCCTCAACACATAGAGGAATCCACACCGAGAAAGCACAGGAAAAGTTCAGAAGAGATATCTATTAAGATTTTGAAAGGTAACATACACACTCTGACACTCACACTTCTTTTGGTATTGTGTTAAGACCAACCAGTGTGTATTCTCTTTAGTGGATAAGAACTGGTAAGCAGCAAGGATCATCTGAAGATGGGGGTGGGTATTTATGTTGAGGAAACCTAGAAAAATGTTTGAACCCTCCACTAAACCTACAGCCAGAAAGATCTTTTACTGGCTAAAGCACAGTGAGTGGCCAAGAAACACCACTTTTAAAAGCTAACAAATGTTAGGCAAAGAAATAGGCAGAAAACTTTTCTTGTGCTGGCCTTTTCCATAAAATTCAAAGGAAAAAGTATGGTTTTCATTGAAAAACTGTTAATGTATACACCACAAGGATTCCTCAAGTGGTCTTGTAGAACATCTCAACTCATAGAAGACACAGGTAGAAATAGGACAGACGGTACAAAATCTTTCCATTATCCTGGACTGATGCAGATTGTGCGTACGCATACTCTTGGATGCAACATCAGCCACCTACTACAACCCTAATAAACATAAAGGGGAGCCAAAAAAGAAAGCATACACACTCTTTTCATGGTCAGTGGGTAATTGAAGACTAAGGACTTATGGAAGCCAAAATCCTGTAAAAGATCAAACAGACAATGAATGTGAGAAGAGTCATCCATATACCTATCTGGAGGATTTGTCTAATGGTTGGTGAAAAAAGGAAGAGAATGAGTTACGTGATGAATCAAATGTGAAGAAATGTGAAATAGCTATGACATCCACATTTAGAAACGAAAATACCTATCAGAGGGTTTGGCAATTCTAGGGTAGGTACAGACAACTGCAAGGATCCCAACAGGAACAAAATCATAATAAGGAAAACTAAACAGCCCTAACATAACACAACAGTTAATAGAGGTCCAATTGATCATATACCTGAGGAATAGCAGGAAGAGAGATAGGAAAGCAAGTTCAATTTCCAGCAGGTGAAGGAATGGGAATATTTAACAAATAGAAAGAAGTTTGAGCACGTGAATACTTGTCCTGCATGTAAATGCTAAAAGTCATGTCCTTATTCAGAGGTGTACTTCAGTCAGAGAGGGAAGAACAGGTGAAGTGAGATATCTGGTTTTGAAATAATTAACCCTTAAAGGGTAGCCATCATCAATTGATGATGCTACCTACAACATTCCTACTGTTTCAGGAATAAGGGAATGCTGTAAGTAGTATTAGCACTGTTCAAATACCATAACAATTCCTTGAAGAAAGGTTCATGAACAAGAACAACAGAACTAAATAAAAAAACCTCTTGGATCCATAAGATCCATTGAATGAGGTGCATGTATACACATCCTAAAGCAATAAAGAGATTCAAGGAAACCACAGTCCCCCAGAACAAAATAACTTCTCATAAAAAATAAAAAGCACAAAACCTGCCAATTGGATAAACCATATTTCACAGATGAAGAAAGGAAGGTTGAATCAACCAAAGACACAAGATGAATATCACTTGAATATTAATGGTAAATTTAACAGTGTAAGACTAGAACAAAGGCAGCTAGTCATCACCATCCACTGCCAATTCTTGGGCTACTCTTTTACCAATGAATAGTAAGATTGACTGTCACATTATAATGTCCCCCATAGCTGAAAGGACAATCATGTTTGATGTGATAGGGATTCAAACCCTCAACCTCTGATTACAAGTCGAGTGCATTAATCACTTTGCCATTTTTACAGTCTTTTTAAATGTAGTTAGACAAAAACTTCCGAAAATTCACAACCTAAAAATTAAAGTATGCACACACACACTCTTTACTTGGTCAAGGTGAAATATTGTAATACACAAGTTACAAAATGAGTAAATACTGAAATTATTTTTTGGAATATACATTTAAAAACATCAGTAAAATCCAAATCAAAGTCAACATATACTTCCATTACATTTGTAACTTAAAAACAAAAAAGGAACACAGTACCTATAGTGTGAACATTGTCATTTCCTGTCACATGGCCATCTGCTGGAATAGTTGGATAGTTCCACACCTGATCATCAGTACTTGAATCAGTTTCACTATTTACAGATGAGTGATGTGATTCATCACTACTTGTAAGTGTTTCAATCTATAGCAGAAAACCAAAATTATTTAATTATAAATTGCTCTTTTAAAAAAATGATTACACATTTAATTTGCCTTTCAACTCAAAATAAGTTTTAATTTGTAGTGTAAAATTAATTTCATCCTTATTCATGTACACAAATACCTATTAAAGTTACTGTACCTAAACTTATCAACCCACGATAGTTTTAAAGAAATTCTAATTATGAAAACAGAAATTTTATGAATTCAAATTTAGAAAAGTTCAAGTTTTTGTTGGATAAATTTCCACATGAAAATGCTTGTTATTACTAGAATCACACATTAAAAAACAACAAAATTAAATCATTGTTAAATAATTTAACAATAAAATGTGGATATCTAGATTAAAATGGCCTTATTACTGCAGCACTGAATGGAGAACAGTATTTTGTAATTAGTCATTGTTCAACATGTATTATGACAGTTAAACTATAAATAATTGCAATTACATTTAAATCAGTTACAGTAAGAAATCAATTAAATTCAATAAAATATATATTAACTCTGATAATCAACAAAACTTTGCCACTTTCAAAAATAATTATTTGTCTGTTTATCTGAATACTGTTTGAAGGTTTAAACAATAGGGAGCATTCAAGTTTTACAATAAAAATTATTTTAATATAGTATATCACTTAACTGATTTCATAGCACTAAATTTCAAAAGAGCTCAAATCCATCAGTGATCATCTTGGGACCAAATTTTTTCGTTTTTTTAACAAGTTTCTACTGGACATGTATGTAACTGTCCTCAAAGTATGTATACTTTTGTGTATTTTATTTTTGTAACAAAGTTAACTCTTTCAATGCAGGATCAGTGGATTACATGGAATATGTAACCACCAAGTAATTGAGAATATCCATATTTATAACTCTTAATATAGAGTGTGTACTTTAGAACAGTTTGGCTAGCTTTCAGTGAACATTAAAAGTCTATAAATTTAAAAAACTAATTTTTTGGGTATTTTTAATTATGATTCTTTTCCATGAATATATGGAGGCAGATGCTGACGGCTTCCAATATGAAATGACTTGCATGTTAAGATCAAAAATACTTTTCTTACCTGAAAACTCTCAAATTTTATGTGTAACCTCTAAAAACTTCCTAAATAAATGTCAATTGTTTTGATTTTTTATGATAAACTTTATATTTCATTATTATTTTTCTCTATCCTAACTTTTTTGGAGTTCGTTGATTTGACCAACTTTGTAATGACCATAAAAATATGATTTTTTTTTTCTACTTTCTAGAATGGCTACAAATTGTAACAGGAAACTGCTACTGTTTATCCTAAATAGCCTAAAGCTCCTAACAGTTTACATTTGTCTACTTACTTTTATAAACGTATTTTATGAATCATGTCTAACTAATAATCCTGTCATACAAGTGGTAAACAGTTCAGCTAATGTATAGCTCAAGTTACTGTATTTTTAATGAAATAATTCACAAGCAACTCACGAGCAAACCTTTATACATTGTTTTTTAATCATCTTGCCTAACCTAATGAATTTATGATTTTTAAACTTCAGTTACTTTAACATTAATAAATAAAAGATATACAAGAAGAAACCATGAAATATAACACTTATATTAGGTTTTTTTTGCTGCTGGTTCCCAATGAAATTTGAGCCTAGTTTTCTTGTAATAAGTTCATTATGTCAGAAGTACACAGGTTCAACAAGTATCAATACAAAACAATATTATCCAAAGCACTTTATAAAGGTGAACCTTTTAAAAGCACTTAGATTATAATGTTTTTCTCACATTCTTGTAATGATGATTCTAGTACATTAAATAATTCTTGATTTAGAATGTCTCTAAGAACACAGAATAATAATACACACCATAAAACAATATTCTATAGCTAAGTAAATCATAACAGGCTTACAATAATTCCCTTAAATATTTTATTTGAACACAGTTAAAATTTCAAGCCAAAGTTGAAAGAGACAGTTCTTTCTACTGGAAAGAATATGACATCACACAACATTTAATATAATAATAACATCTTTCTATAGATTGTAAATGATATAACAGAAAATGTCAACTAGAATTATATATATAATTATTAGCAATTTGCAAAAAAGAGAATTCAAGACTTAGTCATGGTATGTGGATCTGACTTTCTGGTTTATGTTTCCATAACAAAGAAGATTGAAGGCTATTGAAATTAGATTTCACCTTAGGAACATCTATGTTATTACAAGTACCTTATATTAAATTCTATGCTTCAGAGAGCATACTGAGAGTTCACTAATTGTGTTTACTGCCAATTTATCTACCTTCTCACATCTAAAGTAAATTATTTTAATATTTTTCACCCTATGTCTCACAAATAAATGAAACATTGTGAAACATTTGATAGAAAACCAATAATAAAATTAAAGGTAAATTTCTAGTTTAAAATGTTTAGTTGAATACAATCATTACCCTACTTTATCATAGAACCAATGAATCTAACATCAACGTTTAATGATGGTAAATCAACTCACATGAGAAGTACACAATCAATCTATTTTTATTATGATATTATATACGACAATGGTGTGGCAGGAAATTAATTGGAATATGCATTATAAAGAATGAAGTTAGAGGACTTCAGTTACATTATTTGAAAAAAAATTTTAAAGTAATCACCAACATAAATTTTGATAATAAATAAAAGTAACTGTTGAAGTTATTAGAAGAGCCTTGCTGTACTACATATCAAATTCATCAGAAGTTAGAGACAAAAGAGATTTATTGTTTTAAGAAATCAATCACAAATAGAAGTTAGTGGCAGCATAAGACAAATCCACCAGATAAGCTCTGACATTAAAAAAAAAAAAAGGCAGCAAATAAAGAAAATTACAGTCATAAAAAAAATTGGATTGTTTTCCATTAATTTTAATTTTGGATAACAGTAACAGTCACTTTACATTGTCTAGCTTACAAGTTCAGTTGTGAAAATAAAATTCAGCAGATTGCTGTAATAAACAAAGTAATGTCAAAGTTTGAAAAGTTCATATTATTGGTTTGAATGGATAGGCTTATCTCTCCAAACATACGAGTAATTCTGTAAAGTGCTACCCTTCTTTGATAAATAAATTATTTATTAAAAAGATCAATAATTCTTTATGATCAAAAACCAAAACTAATACCATCAAACAAAGCATAGTTTTGTTTTGGATTAATGCATGTTTAACTATCACAAGGGACACTGACACTTATTATTTTAAATTTTAACAACTTGATATAATTCTTTCCAAAGAACAAAGAGAAAAGATAAATTCAATTTTATGTTATTTGAAAAATGAGGAATATGAATGCTGGCAATCATTGAACAGTACAAGTTGAATTTTGATTTTAACTTATCATGGAAGTTAAATAATTTACATAGAACATCATAAAGTTGATATCTCTGGCTTAACTTATTAAGCTGTCTTTAATTTTATGATCTCACTAAAAAAGTATTTTGAAAGGCATAAAAAAAATTAACTTAAGTCCCTTGCTTTTTACCTTTCTGCAGACAATTAGTTTGTATTTCACATGTATTGTGCATGCATTTATATGGAAAAATACCTTCAGGACATACCATGACATTTGCCATGGTGTTACTTGTGATTAATATACTCATGGCAGCATATTTTTGCCTTGGACTACATATCTTATGTTTGAGGGTAGATATTAACAAAAATAAAATAAAAAATAAATGTTGAAGTTGCTTGGCAAAGATTTTCCAACATACAGTTTACTGTTTTTAAAAAAATATCTCTAGCTATTGACTGTACCTACCTTCACATTTTTTAGTTGATTATTTTTCATAATTTGCTCAGAACTCTCTTTTTCAATGATATCTTCTTTTCCAATAAAGGTTTCAGGTGCAGAATGAAGGAAACGATAGCACATTCTTTGGTCCCAAGGCTCAGAAAATACGGTGGATGTGTCGTCAATGTTATCAGCAGGCTGGTTATCTTCCAAGCCTTTGTTTCTCTTCAAGTTTTCATACTCTGCATGTTTTCCATGTTTGTAATTTCTAAACATAGGTTCAGATATTTCACATTCTGACTCAGTATCCTGCAATTCTTTTTCTTCCTCATCATCATGATCACACCACTCCCATGATGTATCTGAAGCCCATTCTTGATGGTTTGCACGTTTTTTAAAAGAGCAGCGAGGTTTTACTGGAATATTTAACTTCTCATTGGTGCACTGCAATGAAACATGTATATTTTTCTTTTCCACTGCACAATCTTTAGGTTTTTTCTGTTCATTTGAAAACTGTATAGGATTTTCAATTTTTGAATTGTAACTTTGAGATGAAACTAAAGGACTGCTATGTACTTTTTCTCTACTCACAGACAAGCTGTTTTCATCTGTTGTGAAGTCGTCTTGCAAGCAGTTCTGTGTCTTAAGCTCATCTGGCAATTGTGTAAAAACAGTAGAATTTAGGGAAGGAATCAGAGAGCTTGAAAAATGTCCACTATTTACAACATCAACTGCATCAACTGGAAGAGCATAAAATGGACTAGAAATACCTTGATAATCCATACTTGTAGTCTCATTATTTTTCCAAGTACATGTATTTTGTATTTTGAAAGAATTACTGCGAACAACTTTCTCAATAGGTTGCATATGCTGAAAACTAGGTTGAGGGATTTCTTCTTTGGCCTCATACGTCTGAGTGCTGCTGCTTACTACATCTTTTCTAAGACTCTCCAAAGCAATGTTTTGTTTATTAAAAGTAAGTAAACAAGCAGTATCTTTCTGCCCTTTCTTCTCAGGGTCCAAACTTTTGGCAAAGCTGCATTTGTTATCATTAGAAACAACATTAGATCTATTACCCATATCAAATTTCTCTAAGTCTTCATAATCGCTTACCTTGTCATCTAAGCTACTTCGATAATAAACTATGGGATTGTCTACAATATCCGACTGCTGATAGTGTGAAACTAAAGTTTCCTCACGTTTGACTTCCATATTTTCTACTGAAGATTCAACATTGTTAAACTTCTTTGCAGTCTGTAAAAGAGAGTTTGATTTAAAGTAAGTTAATGGCAGAGAATTTGTGGTACTGCTGCTTTCACTAACATTTGGCACTTTCTGGTGAACAGCTTGTTGAGAAGAACAAACAGATGAAATCTTGGCTGTAATGACAGGTTTCGGAGGAACTGGTGGTTTTATTGGAAATACACTTGCACCCTGTTTCAGACCTTCATGCATCTCAGCAGGTGAAGTTAAAGGCTTGAATGTAGTTAATGACAAGTTTTCTTGAGATTCCACTTTCTTCACACTGGTTGCATGAATTCCAACAGATCCTTGAACTAAAAGAGAGACCCAGAATTCTGCAGGAGAAACCAAAGACAAATCACTTAGAAAAAACACACTAAATTCCTGAGAAAAAAGTTTAAACAATCTAATTACAAATTTGTACATTTCCATCTCTTTTAATTTGTGGAACTGAAAAACAACTCTAATTTATACTGCTTCATGATCCCATAAATATAAATACATTTCATTCACAAAAAATAAAAATGTATGTAAACTCCATTTAAATATATCAACAGGAGGGGAAAATGACCACAACTTTGAGCTGCATTTATTGTTATTTCACACACACATTAAAAAAAATAAAGAAAAAAACCCTAAACATAATGTCAAAATAGATTTTGGAAACAAGTATGCTGATAAAATTAACTTTTTGTAAAGTGAAATGTTCTTAACCTTATAAAGGTTAATGTCATACTCTACAGCAACCCTCTATAGTCAAAACTTACAAGTTTAGAAGTTAAAGTAGGAATGAATTTAAGAGTTGAATTCAACAAATGATTACAAGCCAATATCATAATACAGTTAAAATGTACAATCTGATTCATTGCTTTGAGTTTAAGATAGAGTTTAAATGACAACACATCATTTGTTAAAACCCATAAACATGAATATCATCAAATTAAGCTTCAAAATGTTACTTTTATATTAAAAAAAAAAAAAAAAAAAGACATACTATGTCATGAGTACACCTAACATCAGCACTGATAGTCTGTATCTACTTCTGGTCTGAAATACTGTCTCATTCCTCAGTTGGTTTAATGCAAAACTCTCCAAGTAACATACAAGATTAATTAGTAGGGGTACAGAGGTGTTCCTTCACATTGATTTAAATTTGATTTTAGCTGTTGTATAAGTAAGGTTCTTTAATTTTGCATTTGTTTATTTTTGTTTTCCTACTTCATATCTGGGTGTTTTCTATGGTTATGTTGAGTTTAATTGATTTTCAGTGTTCAAAAACATGTAAATGTGTTCTTTAAATCTTGTTTCCATTTTTCTGCTAGTTTCTCCAAACTAGAAGTCATTTCAGTTGTTGCATTGTATAAATAATGTTGGTGTTGTGTTTGCTAGTGGAGTTTTTACATCATTTTGTTCCTGGTTTTTGAATAAAGTTGATGTTTATAGGAATGTTGTAAGTTTTACCAAATTTCGGTTATGTTTTTGCTGATGTAGGAAATATATGGTATGCAGCAGTGTAAGGTTTTTTAGTCTGTTGTATTTTGAAATTTATTATGGTTTGTTGTTAATTGTATTGATCTAGTTGTGTGCGTATAATTTTTTAAACACTTTTTGAAGAAAGATATTAATGAAGTTATTTTTTTGTCAATTTTATCAGGTGAGCATAGTTTTGTGGCTGTGTTTGTTTCTTTATATGTTACATTTTTATTTTATTTCAGGTGCTGAGTCCCATGGAATGTATAGTCCAGTATAGGCGATTTTCCTGTGGATTTCTGTTTTGAATAATGTATCAGTTCTTGTGATCCTGAAGTTGAGAAATAATGTTTGGTTAGTTTGTTCCTATTCACAGCTTTTAATGTTGGAGCATATACAGTTAATGTAGTTGAAAAAACTAAGCGTGTGTTCTGTAGATGTGAATTTAGCAGTTATATAGTTAACATATCTGTACCATTATAGTGGTAAGTGTAAAGCTAAATTGACTGCTTGAGATTCAATCTGTGTCATAAAAATGTTGGCTAAAACTGGTGACAGGATAGCTCATACTTAGGCCATTTATTTGTAAGTAGTTTTGGTGGTAATGAATTCTATAAGAATTGCTAATTGGTTACTGGGAATGAGCATCAATAGGTTTGAGTATTGGATATAAAGTTCTAAAGCTATCTTGCAGATTTCAGTGGTTAGGACTTCTGCAAAGAGAGAGATTGCATCAAAACTGACCCTTAAAACTTTAATTTAGTTTATTAAGAATAGATTTAAAGTTAAGAGTCTTTGAAAAAGAAGCTAACTGATGTTACATATTTAGAAAATGCCTATGCCATGTATTTACCAAGGTTGTAGTTAAATGATTCATAAGTCTACATTATGGGTCATACTGGACAATCAGCTTTATGAGGTTTAGGGGTGGTGTATAGTTGTGGTGTGCATGAGTCAATCCTGCATAGGTAAGTATAAAGGTTTCTTGAGATTGTGTTGGTGATTTTTGCTATTCCAGAATTGGGAAATTAACTTTTGTAGGCTTCAAATATACATTCCAGAAAATAAAAGTTATCAACTTATGACATTCATGCACACAAAAAACCCTGTGATATATATGAGCTTTTAAAACAAGCTATACATGACTTTTAAAAAAAATCTCAGCAACATTATGACATTCTTCAAGGTATTTACAAATGACTATCAGATTTACACACACACAAAAGAAACTGCTCTCTCTTGCTAATAAACAATCAAAAGAAGTAATTAAGAACATATAAGAGGATTCAATAGAATGGATTAGTGGGAGGAGGCACTGCAAAATTAGCTAAGTATATCAGCAAATTAAAGAGGTTGGAGGTTCTTATTTTATATTCTAGCTTATCTATATATCAAATTCAAGTTTCTAATTCATTAACTACTGTGCATGTTGTTTGGTAAGCACAATCAAATATAAATTTAGCAATAAAATAATGGGAAGTGTTATATGACAAACAAAAATTTATAATTTTCCTTTATATTTCCTTTCAAATTAATAAATTAAAACAATGATATTAAAACTTGAAATATGAACTGTGTTTTGATGTCAATTCTGTTGACATAAGTAATAGTAAAGAAATTTGAAAAAATTTTGAAAATAGCTCTAAAATGGTTATGACATGAACATTAACCCTCTAAAAATTTAAACCACTTTAGTGCAAATGTATTTTAATGAAATTACCATTATTATATATAACTTAATGTTTTATATTTTTGAAGTTTTGTTATTTCATTTAAAAAAATCTAAAACAGCGATTAAAACTACAGGTTTTTGCTATCTACTGATCCACTTGTAATTACAACTCTAAACTATATGATACTGAGCAGTTTTCAAGTATAATGCATCACTTCAAGACAAATCTTCATTTTTATCACACTATTTAATTTACATCATCTAACCTTAACTAACATAAAAGAGATCCCTATTTTTACATCTATTTACTTTAAAAATGTCAAATTAAAGTTCCACCATTCTTTAATTAACATCTGAAAATTTTCCAAGAATTCTTTTATGAGAATTTTACATTATAATATTTCTACGCTGAAGGTCAGCCATGCCCACTTGCAGAGACAAAGTTGTGTTGCCAGGTGGCATTTTGAAGTTGAATGACATGCTTAAAGCCAATAAAAAGAGATTTCACACTGTTCAGTTATAGCCAAAAGAAATATCTAACAGTATATGGATTTGTAGCAAGAGATAGAAAAGAAGTTTAGTCAATTGTTCTCTTGAGGTGTGCCTAGTACTAGGCAAGCATTTCTTACTTTATATGCATTAGTTTGCTAAACAGATGTAGGCCTGGCATGGCCGAGCTCGTTAAAGCGTGCACTCGTAATCCGACGGTCGCGGGTTTGTGCCCTCGTCACGCTAAACATGCTCGCCCTCCCAGCTGTGGGGGTGTATAATGTGACAGTCAATCCCACTGTTTGTTGGTAAAAGAGTAGCCCAAGAGTTGGCGGTGGGTGGTGATGACTAGCTGCCTTCCCTCTAGTCTTACACTGCTAAATTACGGACGGCTAGCACAGATAGCCCTCGAGTAGCTTTGTGCAAAATTCCAAAACAAACAAACAAGCTAAACAAATTGCATTTAAGTTTTATGTTTATAAATGCATGCCTGAATATTTTATTATTGTATATATTTAACTTGATGTAGTTTGACTGAAGGAAACATCTAAGCAAGATGGAATCATTCACATGTGCAAATGTTTGTGAAAGAATCTGTGGACAAATGTTGCCATATTATAACTACAGAACACTCTGAGGTCATGTTGGCATAGCTGCATTAAGAATAAGAAAGAATTGGAAAGGAAAATTAAAAATAAACTACCAGTTCAAATATAAAGGTGAGAAATCATGCACATGAGAAAAAATATTAAAAATATTCTGGAAACATTTAAAATCTATGTATATACTTTTTTTAAATTTAATCACTTCATTGCACTGTGTATCGATGAAAATAGAGTTAGTGATATAATAGAGAAAGTGAAAAATAATTGAATAATGGATGTTTTTGAAATAAATGTTTGCATATTAAGAGGTTCTGGAAATTATGCAACTGAAATGTGAAATCTGTAAGTTTATAAATGGTATTTTTACACTCAAAAATCAAATTGCACAAGAATTATTTAGTCTATGTGCAAATAACATCAACTAACAAATGTGTCATTATAAATTGCACAAAAATCAAAATTAAATGTCTCATTTTTCTAAAACCACAATCTTAGAATCATTAAATCTTGAAACTCTCATCAACTACTACAAGAGTTTTTTTACTTACTTCCAGTATAAGTAGGTCATAGTGATAAAGCTAATATAAATAATTATAAAACATATTTAAGCATGTATTTTTCTTTGACCCTTTTTATTGGAGATTTTTTTACCCTTTCCATATGAGTCATCTGAAAGGCCATGTCATTGTGTTTGTTGGCTCACATTCAATTTTTATTGAACTACTATTTCATGAATTTATGTCATTAAATTTTACATCAAACTGTAGATTATAATTCAAATTCTCATATTATACAATTTCTTATTTTAAAAGCAAATATTAAAAAAACACAAAAGCTGATGTTTTATATTATATTTTCCAATACAAACAAGATAGAAATAAAAACTCCCATATTTTTATTTTTTCAGATGTCAATCGTACACTGAATCAAACAGTGGCTCTGCTCAGTTCTTTCCATTTTTGAAAATGGTCCCTTATATACATTTCTACATATGACTTGCAAATAACCAATCAAAAACTCAAGATATTCCCTTAGTGATCTTCTCAGCAGTTTTCAAATATAATGGCATCACTTCTTTAAGACAAGCCTTCATTTTTATCACATTTTTTAATTTACCTCATCTAACCTTAACTAACCTGGAGAGATCCCTATTTTTACATCTTATTTACTTTTAGAATAATAAATAAATAATGAGCATGAAAAAGAAGAAATAAAGTACTCACCAAATCTTTTCTTATGATGACATGTAACCCTACTTTTTAATAATAATGGTAGTAAATCACAAAATAGTTTTTATATACTTAAATAATGAATCATGCAAAAAATACATAACTTCCCCTAACTTAAAATTTGTCTGGCTTTCTGACTATACAACAAGACCCATTATAAAATCATTCAAGCTAGTTACTATTTTACCTGTCTAAACAAAGCTTGTACTAACAGTGAATTTGACAATTCTCTGTTCAGAAAAAAAGAATTATAAGATATGTCATTTAACAGATGAACACCTTGACTTTTTAATGGTTATAGGTATTATATAATAAAATGTAAGAAAAGCTATTAATATGTCCTAAAAGAGAGGATGTAAAAGTGGGTGTGGCAAATTGAGGGCTATAAAAATTGGTTTGTCTGAACAATGACAAATGTTAGTGTGTAATTTACATAGAATTTCATATTTTATTTTGAAGAGGTATGGATAAAATGAAAGAAAAAAATGCCTGGAAAAAATACCTCATGTGTCACATGAGGGAAAATTCATGATTTTAAAACAGTTTTATAAAATTAGGAACTTAAAATTTGTATACTCTTAAAATATGGATTATTAGTTAATTTATGTTATATTAGTTGATACAACACACAAAGTAGATTAATAAAACTTTGAATGTAAGTCACTAAACACCTTATGTGTAAGATGACTGTGATAACAGAATTAAGATTGCCTGAAATTCAAGGTTTTCAAGCCTACGTGATCCCAGTTCAACTTCCTAAACATATATTGTTTTGACTGCCAATACTTTCAGAATTAACCTCTTCTCATCATTAACAGGTAAAGTTATACAGTCACTAAAATCAAAGTAATTACCATACAATAAAACAACAGTCAAACCTGAAAATGAAAAGGGAATGGTGTTTTTTTTAGTACAAGTACTATAGGTTAAAATCACCAAAACAGTGTTGTATTCTTATGAGAGAACAATTTGTAGAATATGCCCATTACAAGTCACATATCAGGTTCTGGAAAACTATTAAGCTGTAATTTTTCAAACTGTATAAAATAAAGCTTGCTCCTTCAATTTTTGATATGATGTAAATAAACCAAAATGTAATTTAAATGTTCAATTATCAGGCTGAATAGTTTCACTGATAATAAAATATATACACCTTCACGAAATAACATTCTTTAAAGTGGAGTATTGTTCTTCATAAAACTGAAGATAAAAATTCATATTAAAATGCAGAGAAAATTAAGATTCTTTAAACTAAAGGAAATGACATTATTTTCAGCAGTAAAGTCATATCAACAGTGTGAGAAAATCCTACACAAACAAGTAATATGGAAAATTTCTATAAATGAGCATCGTGCCTTGAATATTATGAACATTTTTATGTTCCTTCTCAAGTGTTTTGAAACATCATAAAATAATATTTAAGGCAAGATGTCCAATATCCAAACTTTCCAGACTATGAAACAGCAACTAAATAGCAATCTGTAAACAAAGTTATTTCTTCAATACAACTTGTGGAAAGAATCTTGTTTGTTTTATATACAAAGAAACAGAAAAACTTTAAGACACTGTCATATTTATTACATTGCAATTAAGTCCTCATAAAACGTTTCAAGAGCTGAGATCCAGCAAGTTGATGCAAGTATTTACCACATCTTGCTTCAATTGTAGCTGTCTTACAGTTAGTAAAACAAAAATTTTACAACAAACCTTGACCTAAATGAGCATGTGAAGACAGTTCTGCACAGGTTGTAGCTTGAGCTAAAGCTTGAGGTAAGCACAGTTTTACTGGAAGTTCATCACTAGTGGAAGAATTAAGAAAATTAAGTCACTTAACTAAAGTGTTGTTGCAAATATAGTGGTATACTGTTTATTTATTAACTATTCATACAGTAACAGACTAGAAATAAAATTTCAGAAATATTTTAAAATTAATATTAGTAATTATCTACCACATACAATCTAGATCAATAAATGAACTATGTTCTTTGTCTTATAAAAATGAAATTAACTAAGCAAATGTTAGTCTCAATACTTTTAAAACTAACATTTGGTCAGCAAAATACCTGTTTTAACAAAGAATAACACAAATCAGACAACACTGCTTGAATTTCTGTATTGAATAATAATTACACACATTGAATACATTATATTAACCACAATTCTGAGGCTACTAAAATATTACAAACCATATCACCACATACAGTTATGCTTTATCTGACAACTGTGCATCTTTATAATACATCTGCAGTACCATTTCAATTTTAAAAGACTGTGCCACTACACTGTTCAAATCATATCATTCTACCCTGCATACTTTTCATAATCCATATCATTTACAAGGGCAATGGTTTCCCTGCACCTGTTTCATCAATGCAATTGTACAGAACCCACAGGTACTGTATCCAACAACTTGACCAATGTGTGTTCATACTGAATAAACTGAATACCTATGAACAGGAAAGTATGATTGGAAGCCTTATCTTAGTAAACCCATAACCCTGCTGGCCTCATTTACAAATGTAGATGCTTCACAATTATGTTAAATAATGTTGATTGGGGTACATGGAAAACTTGTGCCACTGAACTTTGTATTTGTGTATTCTCACTTGTTAGAAGAGGTAATACTTTGGTTATGCCATAGCTGGGGTACAACTTGTTGCAGGCTTTTTTTTTTTTAATGGTTCTGATGCTTTAAGTTGATTTATATTTGTTTGTTTTCCAATGCCTTTCAATTCAAAAGATAACCTCATCTTAGAACTTCCAAATCCCAATCTTATCATATCTTTAATATAGGAATGTATATTTTGCATCAGAATTACATGCTTCATGGCCTTGACAAAAGAATTCAGTTTATCATAACATAACATTACCTACGAATGGCCAAGCAATGGCAAATTACAGTTTTGATATGTGCTATGCCACCATAATTTTATACTGATTGCAAGTGTAACACGAATTTCTGATCTGTGGATAAAAAAATCCTACAAATGTTCACACTGTATGTGTTCAATTCATTGTACACATACTACTCTCACATTTTTTGAGCTTCCAGGACTAATCTTGAGACAGTATGGGGGTAGAAATCTTAGCTACATGGCATTATCCCCTACCCCTATGGTGCTAAAATGTGTGTGGAAAGTCAACTTGACATGATATGATTCTAGGAGTGTGTGTTTTAAGTGTTACTAAGCCCAAATCTGACAATGGCCCCAGATGACTCCACATTTGAAAATATGTCCCTACTACCACTCAAGTTATCAGGACCAAACAAGTATGTTATTTTCAGGTACAGAACTTTCTGGAGAAGCTACAAAAGATGTGGATCAGGAAACCTCTATGAATCATAAGGGGGCCCTTAGAAGCCCACAGCAGAGAGGGTTTATATTGTTTATTTTAACAATGCATCTAATTATATATATATATAGTTTGTTGTATGACTGAACTATAAATAAAACATATTCACATACAATTTTTAGTTATTTACTGAAATATTTTGTACTTTTATTAATGATTACAGTAGATTTTTCATGATGACTAAACTAAGGTGAATTTGGAAGCAACTACCCTTAATTCAATGACACTTGTAGAACTACTCTACCAAAAGCAGCTCATACAAAAAACATTTCAAAACTCTTCTGTTTTACGCTTTCAGGTCAGCCTGCACCAGTTTTGCAGGTGACCTGAGAAGATAAGTGAATATGGTAAATTATAAAGCACAATAAATGTTGTCCTGATACCTTCCTCAATCAATCCTCTGAGCATAGTTAGGTGAATTAAATATGTATTTTACAACCATTTTATAGTTATATTAAAAATGTAATTAAACTACTTTAATATCAATGTACATCAAAAAACTTTGGATAAAAATAATTGATTACTCATATATTAATCCTATACAAGTTTA
This sequence comes from Carcinoscorpius rotundicauda, assembly GCA_011833715.1. Classification (NCBI taxonomy): domain Eukaryota; kingdom Metazoa; phylum Arthropoda; class Merostomata; order Xiphosura; family Limulidae; genus Carcinoscorpius; species Carcinoscorpius rotundicauda. The sequence continues at coordinate 19,498,983 of CM022396.1, read as the reverse complement.
ATATCTTAATGCTTTGTATCATGTGACATTTGTTTCCTCAGAAATGTACAGTTTAGATCATATTTCCATTGTTATTTAACATTTTGAGATTTAATGCAAATTAAACTTATATTTTGGATATTACTAAAGACAATGTTATAGTTTAAAATAATACTGATTTACTTAGATGTGAAATAAACAGTAAAAAACCATATGCCATGCCTTCCCTATCATATACTATCTTCCAAAGGATCTTAATAATTCTCTCTCTGCCATCTGCTGTTACAATATTTATAACAGAAAGAAAGATGTTTTATTTACTGACTTATAGCTCATTCTTACAATAGCAACTGAATTATTCGACTTACAATTTCAAAGTTGAAATTGCCAAATTAAGCTTGACCACTTCAATGAATTACTTCAACTCATTCTTATTAGAAAGCCAGTTAAATTATAATAGTTACAGGATATTGTATGCTTTGTGTGTAATATTGTTTTGTGTTTGAAATCAAATATTTGAAATAAAACATTTTGTAAAATACTAACAACTATGGTAAAAACCTGAGAAAGTTTTATCAATATATTGAGTCTTCCTCTATAAAAAAAAGTACAAGAAAATATAAAGCTGTTCAGGAATTACATATTTAATTCATATAATTTGGGTCATATAGTTGCTCTGCAATTATCTTTCTTACATAGGATTAGTACTTAAACACAGTTCAAAAACCAATAAAACAAAAGTAAAGGAAAGAGTTGTGAAAAGGATAGAAGTAATGGACATTTTTATGATAAATAATTACCTGTTATATTTTGCAGTCCTTCTAGAATGTTAATTATTGAGATTATTATAAGATTAGTCAAATGGACTTGGCTTGTGGTATTAAAAGTAAATAAAATAGCAGATAAAAATTTCACACACAAGAAAACATTTAATATTAATTGAGAAGGTTCTATACATTATACAAATAAAGTTGTCCTCATCAGCTTTAAAGTCAGAGACCTATATTAATGAAGCAGAAATCATATCTCCTACCCCCCCCAAAAAAAACACTTACTACCCTTCTTAAAACATCTAAACACCACAGAACAAAATCAACTTCATCAGGAAATAGACAACAGCCTTCCATTTCTTGATATTTTCATCAACACATAGTAACAAATTCATACTGCCACATACACGAAACCAACTCATATTGACAAATACATTTTCATTTCTTATTATTTACCTTCTCTTATGCTGAACAGCAGAACTGAAAACACCTGTAACAAAAACTCTAAACATGAATGCTAACATAACATACAGTACTTTAAACACAATGAATACCGTCCTAGTTTCACCAAAATTCCTTGAAGAACATTAAAATACCAATTGTATAAAATAGACAAGAAAAAAAAACAAGAAAAATAAAAAACACTATTTACCTACATTGAATGGCTAAAACATGAATAAGAAAATTAAACAACCAAAACTTCCAACACTGATGTCTTCTGAAAACCTCACACAGCATCCAGATTCTTGTCAAAACTGAACAAAATTAAGCAATTCCTGCCCATTATATCTTTGTTCATCATTCTACTGATTTAAAACATTCATAGCAATAACTGTAAACAAAATATTTTCTTAGATCCAGTTAAAAAAATAAATATGAATAGTCAGTCATAAACTGAATAATTTCTTACCAACACTGGCAATAATGAAAAACAAGTAGTAGTAAATGGGAAAATACATTTTGAGATCCTTCCAACTTAAACATGTTACCAGGCAGTATTTCCACAAGGTAATGCTCAATATGTTTGCAGCCCTCAGGGAGTCGAACAGTCAAAGCATATGTATTTTGTGTGCTTGATTTCCTCACAATGAAATTCTAGAAATATTGCAATCAACATGGTTAATACACTAAAATACTGATTCAAGGTTTCATATCTAATAAATAACATCAGAATGCTGATCATACATTTTAATGTTCATCATGACTCACATTATAATTCAATGAAATCCGTCACTTCAGTTATTGTATTTTACATTTTTTTTGTTCTGTAAAAATTCTGTTAAAAGCACCAAATTTTATGAATCATTCGAAAAGTTATTGGTTGTTTTTTTATTGTTAAAAAGTGCACTTCAACCACGAAATTCTAAAGTACTGGCAAAATTAAATGACTTATTCCAGATCACATACATACATACATATAAACTATTTCCATCTCACATTATAAAATTCAAAAAAAGTATTTATTAAAATTTAAGAACAAAGAAAACCAATTTAAAATGATTATCTAAAGATACAAAAAATAGTAAAATGTTTAAATATTTCAATTTAAATTTTAAAACCTATTTTTTTTTTAACAATTTATTTAGAACAAGAAACTTAACCAACTAAACTGTTAAAACTGACAAGTTTTCCATCACTTAAATAATGAAGGTGAGAAATACATTAACCACACAGAAGTTAACTTTTTAAACATTTAAAGAATGTAAATGATAGTTCAACTTGAAAAGGTACCCCTTCATCTTTTCCTTGAAGAAGATGGGTAGCACCTTCTCTACTTATATCCGGAAGAAACCATATTGGATATGTTCGATTCAACCTCTCTTTCAAATCAATAACAAGCACTGGGAGATCATCATCTGAAAAACTGGAGTTTTCTATTTCCTTCCATGATACAGCAGAGGAGCTTAAAGAATGAGTTGAAGGCTAAAAACAAAGACAATATTGTATACAGTAAAAACTATTGTCTTCTTGGACAAAAAATAAACACACCATTTTTCAAGAAAAAATATTAGTGGTCAATAAAACTATTCACAATAACTGTGTGTGAGTGGCAATTGCAGATTTAAAAATAAGCATATATCTTTGAATATATCTAGGGTTTGACCTGCAGAATATTAAGGTCCACAGAATAGTATAATAATACAACTGCATACCTACAAAGTGACTATCTCGTTTACAAAAATTGTGAATGAAAATTTAAGAAAACAAGTTAATCTCTAGTCACATGAATGCTAAATGATTTTTTTCCCCCACTGAAAATATATGGATTGTATGACAATGAAACAACTAAACAGATTAGAATAATAATCATTTTAATCTGATTGAAGGTTTTGTTATCGTGCTTTCAGTGTCTAATTCCTAAGAAGTAACAAATCAAAACCATGAAGTAATTGTTACAAATACATGTATATAAGTAATAAAAAGTGAACAAACAAATAACTACACATGATAGTATCTCATGTGAAGGTTTATGTGTGCAGTGCTAACTAGTACTTAATTACAGTTTCTTGACAATTACATAAGTTTTCACACAGTAACTTTCTTAAAACCATTTTATTAGCTACAATACTGTGATCATACGATAATAAGTTTAAAATGTGTAAAATTAGGCAATACCAAGCATAAATATGTAAAAACATAACCCATTTGCAACTGGTCAATGCTTAAAGACCATATTATTGCAACTGTTGATTTGTATTCAGTATTTCAATGAAATTTTTGTCCTATGAACTTGTCAATAATTTTAGCATCAGACTTTTTTTTAATTTCATGTAAAGCTACACAAGAGCTATCTGTACTAGTCATCCTAATTTAGCAGTGTAAGACTAGAAAGAAGGCACCTAGTCATCACCACCCACTACCAACTCTTGGACTACTATTTTACCAGTGAACAGTGGAATTGACTGTAACATTATAACACCCCCATGGCTGAAAGGGCGAGCATGTTTGGTGTGATGTGGATTCAAACCAGTAATCCTCGGATTACGAGATGAGGGCCTTAACCACATGGCCATGCCATGCTGTATCAAACTGTAGATTATAATTTAAACTTTAATATTTTGTATGGGTTACTTTTTGAATTAAAAAGTAACTATTAAAAAACACCTAAACATTGATTTTTGTAAGTCACATGATATGTTAAATGCAGCATTGGTTAAAATTAGATGTTTGTGATGTTAAAACACCAAGTCTATAGTTTCATGCAAATTAGGAACTTAAATTAGCAATATTAACAGGCTAGAATATAAAAATCTCCCTTTATTATTTTGCTGAGATATGGCCTGTTCACCTCTTTCCACTTCTGGAAAGAATTCGTTATATATATATATATATTTACTTCAGTATATAATGTAAATAACAAATCAACAGCTTATAATCTCCCCCTCATGGTTTTCTCAGCCATTTTAATCTGTTCAAAGAAAAACTACCATGTTCTTTCAAACCAAAATTTTAAGAATTTAAATTGCATCTTTAGTCTCCTCCAAGTTCATTTATTTTTAGACGTAAATAAAATTCTCTTGTTAAGCTTGGTAAATTACACTGGAATTCTATGTTATTGAAATAATAAAATTTTGTTTTATACCCTTGATGTGCAAAATTTAAAAAAAAAAAAAAAGGTGTAGCAATCTATGTCCAGCAGGAACAGAGTTCAAAGGTTGTAGCTAGAAGGGCTAATTGCTTGCCTTCATTCTATTTATTTTTCCATGCTTTAAGAAAATATTTAGTATTTTATTTCTAAATAATAATAATAATAATCTATATGCATATTGTATATATATACACACACACACATTTTTTTATACATGTAATAACTGAAATGCGATTATATATTACAAAATACTTGTCCATTAAAACAAGAACAAGACTTTGTAAAGAGCAAGTTATGTAACTGTAGCCAAGCATGACTGGAAGGTCAGTATAATAAAAAATAAATACATATTAATGTATAACATTATGAGACTTAAGCTACTTAAACTAAACATTTGTATTTTTGTGTTATAATATGTAGTGATTCTAGTATACCAAAAAGCATAATTTATATTTATTTCTTAATTTTGTTATTATGGTTGTGAGGTAATTCAACATGACAGATCTCACATAGTTAAGGTAGAGAAAATAGTCTTGCTGAAAACAAATGTTTGAAATGTCTTTTGGAGGTTACAGAGATTACACAAATAATACTTGGGATTTGGAAGATGAAGAATATTTTTTTTAATCGTGACATGAAATCACTTTGTACTCAGAGGCTTGATATTTTCACAAACAAGTCTTCAGTAAAAATACTTTATTAAAAAATTTGATTTTTTTTTGTGTACAAAAAATACAACAAACTTGTAATCTTTACTAAAAGTCTACCAAATTTGTGATGATACACATACTGCATTGAAAGTTATACTGTAAATAACTAACACATGCAGATGTGTATATGAACTTGTGTATATTATACTGAAATCCATTGCAAAAAGGTTAACTTGAAGGTTTACATAAACTGTGGCACACATATGTCCATGTGCAGAGTGAATTTTTTTATGTGCACCAGTATCAAAAGCAACATGTACTACTAGCTTCTGAGGTGGATTTGGGATACTTTTAGGCCATCAGCCCTGTTAGATCATTAAGCTACTTTGCAATGCTACCAACTGGTTATTTGAATTTTATGTTTATCAACTAATAATACTTCTATCAATGTGTGGAGAAGCCTCACCATTACTGAGGATGTGCAATACTGGAATAACAAAAGGTTGGTGCAAGACCAGGCAGCTTAGAGGGAATACCAAAATACTCCAAACCACATACCTTAATACACTGAATTTTACAAGTTCCCATACACACACACAAAAGTACTTATTTTAATACATTACATTTTGTAAATTATGAAATGAGCTATTTAGAGATTTCATTTCCAAAGAATACAGACATCAACTATAAAGGTCAAAATTCACAAGTGACTTTCAACTTATTTGATACAGCCCTCAGAATACAGTTTATTTCAAGTGAAAGTGCTACTCAAAGCAGAAAATAGGGCACGAACTACATCATATGTTCTGCAGATGGATACACACTTAACACAGCATCAAAGTAATGATATCCTGAAAAAATTGTACTGGAGCATATGAAATTGTGACCTTTCTATAGACATAAAAATCAATTTTTGCACAAATAAATTTATTCACAATCAAAAACTTTACAGGTAATTTTTGGGCAATTAAAACCTAATCTTTAACATGGTATATGATAATTATATACACTGTGTGAATCAAAACCCCTATCGATAACCATGCCTTGTAAAGATTAATTATGCAGGAAATGTTTAGTTTCAGAATTTACAACAAAGTGATTTCTATGTTATGATTTTAAAAAAAATCTTGGTCCCAAAAAACTTTTTGTGTAAGTTACTATGACCTACTAAATGCATTTCAAATGTTTGTTTTCAGTAAAAAGATTTTACACTTTCTCTACTCTAACTGTTTGGGATCTATTATCAACCTCATAAGAACCCCATAAAATAAGAAAATAAATATAAAATTATGCATTTTTGTTGTTGTTATTCTAAAATGACTACAAATTATAACAAGAAAATAAAAATATTTAGCCTAAATAGCTTAAGTCTTATAATGTTTTACATTTTTATTATATTAAACTTTGAGTTGTGCCTGGCAAACATTACACAACTCACACTGACGTGGTGCATACATACTTGTTACTCTATCCAATGATATAAAACTGATGTTTAGTCTTTACAAGACCTCGTCCTGTCCAAGTTTTAGCAGATTAGTATTTCATAATATACAGTCACATTTCAACTATTATACATATATGTATAATACTACTATTTTGAAATAAGTTAAACTTGTTTCTCTTAAAATATAGAAAAAAAACAAGCAATTATTTCTTGTAGCTATGATCTTTCTACTTGGTTGCTGTTTGGCATAGGTTGCTAAGCCTTTTAAAACATTATATATAGACACACAGTCGAAAACCAAAAAAAATTCATAAATTACTATACAGATACAGCAGAATTCCATTATAGTGTATCAAGCTTAATTAACTAAGCTGTATTTAGGTCTAAAAAAATAATGAAACTTCAAGTAAACCAAGGACACAACCTACCTCTTTGAAATCTTCGTAACCTTCTAAAGTGCTAAAATGGCTGAGAAGACCACTGCGGGACATTCTAAGCTATGAACTGATTACTCACATATCATATATCATAGTAATTGAACATAAGGGCCCATTTACAAAAAGAAATGAAAAGAGAATAAGAAGGTCCTTCTCTTTCATTCAGTACATATGCCATACCTCAGCAAAATGAAAAGATACAGGGTTCTTATTTTATATTCCAGCTTTTCAATATTGGTAATACGAGTTCCTAATTTGCACAAAACTATAGACTTAGAAATTTAACATTGCAATCATCTAATTTTAAACAGTGCTACATTTATAATGTCACATAACTCACAAAAATCTGTAATTGTGTTCTTTTAATATTTATTTTTAAAGTTATGAAATAAACTAATACATAATACTAAAATATGAATTCTATTCTAGAATTCAATTCCAAACTTATTGATATAAATTCATAAAATAATAGTTCAACAAAATTTTGAATGGAAGTCAACAAATATGTTACAATATGGTTTATGTTTGAAAATGAATGCCCCCCCTCAGTATCTGATAACATTTCTGTACATTAAAAAAAGTTTTAAAAGAATATTTTGAAATACCAGAATAAACATGACATCCACTGTCCAACCACCAAACATGCTACAAAACAACCATCACCAAAATTTCCAAGTACCTGTGTGGTTAAGATCCCTTCTGTCAGAGAATGAGCATGTGAAGAAAGATCAGAGCACAGGGATGTGGAAGAGACCTGATACATAGGAGAACAGGGAAGGAATCTATTCCCATCAGTAGATTGACAGACAGTTTTAGACGTAGACTTGTCTGCAAAACTCCTACCAGTACTATATCTGGTTGCTGTTCCTGTTGGTATCTGTTTTCTTGATTCTTTAACATCTTTAATGTCCCAACAATTTCTATAAATAAATAAAAAGTTCTGGAGATTCACAAAAACAGTTATGCTAAATTAAGCTTACAAACGTAACTTCTACTTTATTCATTGTTTATAACTGGTAATTGTAATATATATTAGGCGAGCAAAAACAAAAAAATTCTTGAAACTTATTCTTGAATAAACACACACACTATCACGTACAAAATACTACAAAGTATTATGTTTCCCTATGTTAGTGAAAAGTATTTTAGCTCACAAATACAATATAAAAACACCCTTCCTTTCAGGCTGTCATACAGCCCTTCATCATTAGATATAATCTTAATCATTGAAAAGACTCTTTCCAACAAGTCATGGAGATGCCTCATATTTCACAATCTGACATTCACAAATTACGATTACAGTATACACAAGAATCATTTCAACTTTAATTTCAAAGTACACAACATAAAGCAATTTTTAAATTACTAAATAAGGCTATCTTGATATTCATGTCTTTATTGCAAATGTAATGTCATGAGTTGGAAACATACGTATAAAAATAAATATAGCTCTCGCAGTACATATACATTGTTTTAGTTTACTGTAGTAAATGGGTATGCCGTTGTTGTATACAAAGACATTGTTAAGGACATAATAAAAATATCATTATGATCACACTTAACCTTCTCATTTAAAATTAGTTGACTGTAGTCCCGTTTTCAATATTCAACATGAACTTGACTGTAAGAAGTTAACTATCAGAGACTGAACAAGATTCTGCTCAGTAAACAGTTAGCTCTATGTTTGAAAATACTTTTACTATGGATTAGCTATGTGCATGTTTAGTAACTAGTTCTCCAAATGTTAAAATACTAAAATATGCCCACTAACTGGAAACTAACATACTTTTGTATAAAACAACTGTCAAACCATTATTTTACTTCTAACATACTTCTATATTAACTTCAGTTAATTACAAGCAAAATCACTTCAGCCAATCAAAACAGAGCAGCTGAGCTCTGTATGTCTGTGCACATGCGTGCATGTACAAATACATTCCATTATCTCTACGTTGTTATTGTTAAAGCAAAACAAGTTCTTCAACAGAATAAAGTGTTGAATGATAATAACACCACGTATTAAAGTAATTCAGCAACAACATAAACTAAATAATATGCTACTAAAATATATCACAACTGATGTGAAACAAGATGAACACTAACTGACTAACCTGAAATTGACTGTTTCAAAGTTTCCATTCTGGTTACCATTTAAAACAGCTTTATCTTCAATTAGCTCATCTTTGACATCAGGTTCACTTACATGCAGATAGTTATTATGATTTAGTGCACGGGAATCAATGTCCAAGTCTTGCAGCATCTGCTCAATTTCATTTAACTTCTGGAAGACAAATAGAAGGATATGAGAAGGAAATTAATCATATAATAAGAGAAGAAAAAAGGAATTTGAAAACTACAAGTCAAGAATAACTAATACATAAAGAAAAATCCTAAGTATATGTAGTACATACTCAATAGTATGTACATGTGTGTGTTTATGTTAGCCATGACACTAGATGATGACCTTGAAAGTTGTGGACAGATAGACATGTAAAACAGGGAAGAACAAATTACAAGAAGAATTACTGTTTGGCAACTTGCTAACTGTATACATTTTATAACATCTGTTATTTTGAAGAGGATTTAACAGACTAATAATGAGTTCTAACCTTAGGTTTATTTCTTACACTATTTTTATATTTTCTTCAAAACCTAAAAATTACATGCATATGTTCAAATTTTTATACAACGAAAGACTGTCAAAAATACCATGTAAAACAAAACAAAACCAAAGCTTGCTGTATTTTACTTTATACTTTATAATTTACTTTGCATATACTCAAATAAGCTTTAAATATTTACATATGTAAGTACACTGGTAACATTACCAAACATGTACAGCCTAAACAATCATTAAATTCAAGTTACATGAATCCTGTACATCAACTCCTCCATATTCTATTCACTGTGTATATAATATATACATAATTGCATGCAGTTTGGAGCCTGCTGGGGTCCTTGTAATTGGACTGGTTCAAACTGCATTCAATTCCTCATTAGCATCAGAATGAATTCAAAGACATAAATAGAAATATTTAGGAAATAATAAAATTTAACAGCATTTTAGCATTGTTTTTTTAATATCCTAACTATATTGCAGTTTAATTCATCATGGTATACAATGGTTTAAATAATTAATTTAAGGTTAATTAAAATGAAACATTTTCTGAAACAAAAAAAATCTAAATTTATAACTTAACAAAAATTTTTGATAATTTATACTGAAAAATATATTCCAACAAACTTCTTAAAAATAAATGTACTTATACTAAATGATATATATGCAAATTCACAAAAAATGTATTTAACCTATAAAATTATCATACAAATGAACAAAACATATCTCAGCAAAGTCTATATTATCTCACTTACTGGCTACAAGTTGTTGCCACTCTGTATGTATAAGTAAGGAGACTCACTTTGGGCAAACTTTTATAGTCATCTTAAAAGCTCATATTACAAAATGCTGCCTCTAAGTTTAATTTGAGAAGATGTGCCAGTCTCAGATAAGATATTGATATCAGAACTTTACATGAATATTATTCTACTTAAAACAGAATCTTCCAAGTCAGGAAAACAAAACAGATGTATACTTTAAAACAAAGTAATACCATTAACAATAATTAAAATTTATTTGTTTCTTCCACATTTTCAATTTGGCAGCGCTTAATTGGGCCAATCTTTATGAATGTTCATGTGTACAGTTTCATATGGTGCAAATAATCAGCAATGATTGCCTTGAATTTCTTCACAGTTTATATGTAAAATAAACTTTCTATAAGTAATCCAAATACTTTAATTCTATGCTACGTTCACATACCATTATAACACTAACTAGTAATTTTGACCAGTGTCATCCTTATACAAATTTAAATTGATACTTATTAATATAACACAAGGCATTAAATATTTTGGTACATTTAGCAAACTACAGTATAATTTTGTATAAACAGAGAAATCCTTGGAAATGCAACAACTAGAGCTTAAAAATTAAGTTTTTTTGTGGGGGTTCTTTTTTTTATAATGTTTACAATTGCTTTTATAATAATGGTATAATAATAATAATGGATAATGCCATCCGTACATTGTAATTTTACACAAAATCAATATATAATATAATAATAATACAATTCACCTCCTATTTTAAAATTTACCCTGCAAGTCAACTGTAAGACATCATCTTTCTGAAGAATCTTCACAATGGTTAATATAAAAAGGTGATTAAGACTCAAACGCCATTTGATGTGAACAAAACTTTGTCAAATGTTTAGTTATTTTGTAGGAAAAAAACATACAATATTCCTCTAAGTCCAACTCTGAGCATAATGGTGCATAAAAAAAACTTAAGCAGCCCAGCTAACTAATGAATGAATACCTCCTATAAATTCTTTAACAATGCTGTAAATGTAGCTACCAGTATAGCCACCAATTTTGATTTCATTCCTTTAAGACGTACATCCAGTACTTTTTCAGCTGCACCTTTTTTTACACACTTAAGGTGTTTTTAATTTGATATTATGGCTTTTCATCATTACACACCAAACCACAACAATTTAGAAAGTGACACTCAATAGTAACAAACATTAGTTTTAAGATTGCAACACTATTATTTGGAATAGACCTTTACTTTACAGAACCAACTAGATTCTTTAAAATATATAGTGGTAGCAGTTTTACCACTCTTAAACAGTAATAATAACTAACTTTATCGTAACATCATGAACTTTTGAAAAACAGTTACATAAGCATGATGTTAAGTAACCAGTACAGCTGTATCAGGCCATATTTATACTAATAGCTTAAGCTAATATATGAAATAAATGCTCTTTAATTAGGATAACTGCACAAAATTTACTGAGTTTATGTTAAAAAGTTAGCAATGAATAAATAATAAATGTACACTCATACAACTTTTGAAAACTTATGCTAGAAACTGCTAACCATGTTCACAAGCATAAGAATGGGTTAAGCCAAGTTATCACACATCCTTCACCAAATAGTTTTAATGCTCTAAACTCTTTTTACTCTTAGCTGGTAGGTTATTTAGCATTTATTAGTGCAAAGCAACTCGGCTATCTGCACCAAACAACTGCTGAAGAAGTAAAAGTGTAAAATCATTAAAATATGTAAAAAAGAATCACGCTAAAATGAAAAAGTCTAATTTTCAAATGAAAATCTTAAACAGAGTAAAAAAAACCACTGGCCCTTAAAAATTTAAAAAACACAACCGAAATAGACAGTCACCATCATCAATAACACTGTCCAATATCAAAGGTGAACACATGGTGTAACTGTTTAAAATCATGTCGTTCTTCTCAATCATAATGACAGCATGACAGTAAAATATGGGCTATTGTGACCTGAGTGTCACACAGACCAAACACTAGTGCATCAGTACCAGATAAAATAAAGCAATGAGTTAAAAAAACTGTGACCAATACATATCCTATCCAGAACAACTTCCTCCTTTCAATCCTTACAAAAGCAAGATGGCCAAAGAGCAACAGAAGATTTGGTCTGGAAAAGCTTACCACATTGCTCACTCCAAGATAATTGTCAATAGAGTGAAGTCAAGTCTTGAATACAGGCATGACAGGTATAGTACCAGAGCAGACAGACTTAGTTGTGATGTCAGCAAGCTTGTTGCCGTGAATACTGATATGGCCTGGTATCCAGAGAAACTGGATAGAAGTAGATGATAAACAGAAATCAGACATTCAGTTTTGAATATCAATGAGAACAGGGCAAGAACTAATGTGAAGTGATTCTACGGCCAGAGAGCTAAGCAAATTTGTATAAGTGGTAGAGGCCCCCCAGTGGCTCAGCGGTATGTCTGCGGACTTACATGCTAAAATCCGGGTTTCGATACCCGTGGTGGGCAGAGCACAGATAGCCCATTGTGTAGCTTTGTGCTTAACTCAAAATAACAAAATAAACAAGTGGTAGAGTTAGTTTACTGCACAGTTTTTATGTGATCCAGAGCAAGATAAGTGGCATATAATTAAACAATGAGCACAGAAACTGTAGAGAGGATTTTACATGCAACAACTGAATCACCACAAACCATGGCAGAGCCCACAGAGTCACCTGGTTTCAAACCACCCATATAAACGAAAAAAGAAGAATGGTTTGAAAGATGTTCGGCAAATAGAAGGCAATACTTCCAATCAGAAGTATCCACCTTTTTCAAATGACTTATAGAAAGACCATAATTGGAGATGATAATTAGCTATGGTGGAATGGGCTGATCAGTACAAACAGCTATGTTATCCAACGACAGACCCAATTCATCCAACTGCACCTGGATAAGGAGGCCAAATTGAACAATGACAGACTGTCTACTCTGAAAAAGCATGGCCCACAGAGGAAAGAAAACACAATCCCAGGTGTGATGCTGTGGTAAGGAATGAAGTTCTGAAACATAAAGTAAAGACAGCTGCAAATAGCAAAAGAATAGGGGAGGTTCATGAGACTCAGTGCACAAACTCTGGACTGGAGACATGAGAAAGGCCCCTGGGGATAGTTGAAGCCCCTGATGGTGAACATGGTTCAACATCAAGGCTGAGGTCCTGGCAGAGCAACAGACCAGAGATCCATAGTCCAGTTTTGATTGAACAAGGCCATGATAAATTTTTAGCATGGAACATCAATTCACTCCCCAAGAGGTGGAAGAGAGGACACAGAGGATATTTATTGGCCTTGTACACTTGACACATAGTTGCTTAATGTGTGGAATAAAGGTAAACATACAGTTACAAATAAGCCCCAAAAACTTTGCTTCAGGGACTACAGGAAACACAATTTCTTCAAGATGGAGCTCAGGATCTGGATGAATATCCAGCTGGTAGCAGAAGTGCATGCAAACAGCTATGAAGTGAGAAAATATAAAACCATTTACTGTGGTCTGCTTCAGTAAGCAAGTGAAGACAATCTGTAGCTGCTGTTCCATAAACTTCATTCCCTAAGACTGACTCAAAATGTGGAAGTCGTTGGCATAGAGTCTGTTTGCAATTGTGGGGGAGGAGGGGAGTTGTCCACAGATGACATTAATCATTATAATGAAGTGTTACACGCAAGACACAGCTTTGAGGGACTCCAAGTTCCTGTGGGAAAGTGTTAAACCCACACAGACTTGAAATCACAATTCATTAAAAAATGTTTAATAAAAATGGGTAAATGGCAACTCAAATACAAATGGAGGTCTTGCAAGATGCCTTTCTCAAATTCACAAATACAAAAACAAAATGTCACTTGAGAAAGGCTTTCCCAATTGGCATTTCAAGTCATGTCAGGTGATCCATGGTGAAACATTGTCATCAGAACTGTCAGTGAGTGGGTGAGAGAAGGTTGTTTGATTCAAGAAACTAAACAATATGAGTATTGACCAAGATCCCTTCAAATTCCAATTGCTTTGACAAGCTGTCTCTGTAAAATCTTAGCATCAAGAAAAACATTTTCCTCCCAGATCTGGTTAAATATAACCAGAAGGATAGTAAGAGAGGCAGGAGAGAGATGGCTCATCATCTCGTAATTAATATCACTGGGTACAACTAACGTAGCGACAAACCGATGAAGATCAAGCTTGAGTTCCACCAGTGTAAAAGAGCAATTACAATCATAGAGACAATCATCCCAAAAAAAGAGAGGTAATTATTCTGCCAGTATTTTGATGGCTAAGGTGGGGATAAAGCAAAAGTGCTAGATACACGAGAAAAGTTTTCAGAGAAAGTGTTAGCAATGTTCTGACCATCAGCAACTTTTGGCTATTAGAGAGCAAAATCAAAAGGGGGGCAGAAATGTAATGTCCACTAACCTTACAAATCTTGTCCCATATGACTTTCGAACTGGTAGTAGAAGAGATGCTAGAGGCTTATTTAATACAAGATTCCTTCTGGCTTTGACATCTGACATGCTAAGCATGTGCACAGGCTTGCTGAAATGAAATGCGGCTTAAAAGTGTGAGATGCCTATGAAAGGTATCCCAAGTTCATTTTTAAACTTTCCTTGCAATGTGGCAAGCAAAATTCCACCAAAGACGAGGATACTGTGGGAAACATGAATTTTAAGAATACACAAGACAGTCAGTCAGTGCTGCCATGCAGTCCTTTATCAATGGCTTACAGACAAAGGCAGGATCAAGTTCTGAGAGAGCAGTGAAAGAAGACCAGTTGGCCTGGTCCAACTTCCTTTGAGGCACAAGAGTTTGATGGCATTGACCATGGCCAGTCTCTCTCAGAATGATAGAAAAATGACCACAACTCTGGAGGCTACTGTCAACCTTCCAAGAAAAGAGACCGAAAAGTGAAGGGGAGCAGGTAAAAAGATCAGTAGCAGTAAAGGACTGATTAGGTGCATGAAAATAAGTATAAGAACCAGAACTGGAGAGAGATAGTTGTGATCCAAGAGTATATGCTCTATAGAACAACCCTCCCCATTAATATTAGCACAATTCCAGTGGGGAATATATCCATTAAAATCCCCCTAGACTAAAAAGGAAGACAGCAACTGCTCAATGAGGGCATCAAGGTCTCTACAGGAGATAGACAGAGAAAACAAACAATGTTGATACAACCCAAGGAACACAGATAGCTACATCCTCCAAGGATGTACAAGTGGCAAAGACAGGGTGGGCACATGCTGATCAACTAGCAGTTCTATCCCATCATACACTTGTCCATCACACAACTTGTCATTTCTGTACAAAGAAAACTTCCTAAGGGTGACTGTATCAACAGGTTCCAGAAACTTCCGGTAAGGAGAGACACATGGAATGGTAAGAATCAATCAGATCCTTATTGTCATCTATATTTGAATAAAAACCCCAACAGTTCCACTGGATCAGAGTGGCAATTTTTATTTACATGGAGGAGATCATGTTTTTTTTTCTTTACTGGACAAAAGACTATCATCCTCCATGGATCCTACCCAGGGTCAAGTAGGTAAATCTCTATCTGTAGACAAATATTCCAGCAACTGAGGGCATGAACGAATGGTCATTTTATTTCTCGGGACTGCAGAAGAGTATAGACCCAAGGAAACACCTGAAACCATAAGAAGTGGAACTAAGCAGTCACTAGAAGGAGCAGCAGGGACAGAGATGGAAGCAGACATAGCTTCGTCAACTCTTTTAGTCACAGAGGGTAAAAAGATTCTTCAGGTGTATTGCAAACAACTCTCCTGGAGGCACAGAGAGATCTGTCTGCACACCCTCTGCAGCAGTGGAAGAGAGTGCAACATTATACATCCGAGATGGAGTTGAGGACAATTTTTGAGCCTATGGGTAAGAGATGCTATTTAAAATCATCAAGCATTGCATCTCTTTCTCCTCCCCCATTTAAGGCAAGAAATACAGAAAGAGAGGTGTGAACCAGTACAGTTAACATCGAGTGATTCTAGTTTGCACTCATTTGCATTTTGGTCTTTGCAACCACAACAAACATATGTTAAAGAACCACATGATGTTTCTGAGTGACTGAACCGTTGACACTGGAAACACCTGAATTTGGTTGGGAGAATGTATGGCCATCCCTTACAGTTCAGATAACCTTCTTTGACTGTAACAGGAAAATGTGGTGATGTAAACGTCAATATTAGAATATTAGTAGACACCATAATTCCACCTTTGCAAATGAAGATTCAGGGTACTCCAGAAATCCCTTGCCTGGAGAAACTAGCAAAGATACAAGATTCAGAAATATTCTTTAAATCCCTCTAAACTATAACTCCACTGTAAGAATTCAAAGTTGCATGGGAAGTAATCTTGATGGGTATATCCCCAATGGCCTTTGATTTCAAGAGGAGTCCAATATGTTGTGATGAAAACATATCCACCAAAATGTCTCCAAAGCACAACTTGTTTACTGATTTAGGGGACTCAGTAAGCCCCTCTAATCCCTCTTGAATAAAAAAAATTGGGGAACATCTGCCCTAACAATTTCTTGGATAAGTAATGAATAATTAGAAATCAAGATACAAAAACCAAATGTGATGTTTGCTGTACAACAGTCATCATCAATGCGTGGTCATTTTTCAGTAATTTTTTTTCACTTTTATTTTGTTTTTTTCATAAATAGGGGGTACCCACAATAAAGATGCTACATTTCAGTTCTCACTGACTGCACCCACCATGGTGCCTTATGATGCACTACAAAGCCAAACAAGGACACTGCAGCAATGCCAGAACAGCAGTATCGCACACAATGTCCATAACACCAATTGAGAACAACCAACAGTGGTATTTGACTTACCCTAGCCTAAGTGGATCAACCAAATAATGTTGAAGGGATGGGGGTAACCCCAAGGTCAGCTATCTACAGGAATTCAAGGCCAAAGTGGTATTTTGAAGTTGGACCCCTCAACCACCAGGATCCTCTCCACCCCTTCACAGCTCGCCACACACATAAAACACATAAGTGGATGTTTAGATCCCACAGGAGGTAAACTGAAAGAACAGAACCTTCTCTGGGAGACCCCTCACCATGTACAGGAATCCATCTCAAGGGCTACTCTTAACTGAAGCTGATATAAAAATGTTAGACCAATAGCTCTTTCCACCACTTGAGCAACTGGAACTTGAGACAGTAAGGGCTCCCTTTCTCCATTAGTAATGGGCAAACTTGTACTAACGTGTCCTGAAGAATGATGCTTCAAAGACACTGCAATAGGATAAACTCAAAGCATCCCTCAGTGATGTCGAGAAACCCACTTGCTGAGAATTTTATATGCAAAAACGGCTCATTTGGGTTCGCTCTTCTATTTAAAATATTTTCTGAATCCAAACGAGCCGTTTTTGCATATAAAATTCAAAGCATCCCTGACCTGTTCAATACAGGGGTTAGAAATGATGAGAAAAGTAACTTTATTCTTTACTCATGACAATCAATGAGTGGTAGTCCAGTATTATATATTTGATATCAAAACAATTAGTCAGAACCCAGAAAGTGTCAAAATTATCTCATGTAACACCCCATTTCAGAGCTTGTTGGTAGAAGGAATTTATTTATTAATCTACTGATTGCTAGTGTAGATTTGTAAAAGCATACCTTACCAGGTAACACTCACTACTGAGAAAGATCCAAATGACAATAATGAAAAGGTACCCAAAAAGGAAAGAAATGAAGTTACCTCTATCACAGTTGAGGCAAGGCATGTAGAGTACCCATGGGGAGGGATAACCAAAACCCATCCAAGGAGGAGACTGTCTAAATCATGAACAAGTGAGATACAAAACCTATATAATTTCCTCTAACATACTATATATGTGAGCTGCCAAATACATTAATGTATGCCTTCTTTGATGAGATTAGACCCAAAGAAGTCTGTTTTTCTAATGAGAAACCAGAATAATCTAACTGAATCAATTAATTAATCCAACTTACCAAAGTGACAGGGCATAAGCTGCATGAAAATAAAGGATCATAATGAATAAATAACCTACAACAGTATAATTTTAGGTAAAAACAAACCACAATGAAAACATAGTTGAAAAGGTATAATATCCTCTGAACATGGTGTGCAAATATAACTGAGCTTTGACTCCAGTAACAAAAACATGTTTTTGGTAAAAAACAAACAAACATATAATGAAGATGACCCCAAAGGTTGAAAAGGTGGACACGATAATACATGAGAACCACTGTGATATCCCAGCTCAGAAACTGGGAAGAGCACCAAGGAAGTACAACATGAAACAAATTGCAAATTGAAAAGGAAAGTCAACGGGGGACTGAAAACTTTTCTTTGCATAGAAAAATGAAGAGGAGCTGAAAAAAAGAAACAGCTGAAGATGCCAAACTCTGCTAGACAAACAACTGTGTCAAAAATTGACATATTGCCCAGCATGACACAGAGTTACACCTCAGAGACCACTGACAAAAAGTAGACAACTTTCTTCACTAAACTTCAAAGAAGAATGTAGAATATAATATGTTAATAAGAATGCCACCAAAGACACCAATACCTGTTGTTGTGTGATGAATAATATACAAAACCAGGTATAAAGTCCAGTAATGCTGACTGCTGGATAACAAAATCTCCAACCAAGGCTGATGTTCGGGGATGAACAGGGAGGATGAAGAAGAGGTGGATATTCTAAAGATGCTGGAGGAGTGTAAACCAGGACAGACCTGAGAATATGATGTAACCAGATACGGAGAGAATTTGTACCAAAACCTATGAAAGCAGAAAAATGTGAGGGAACACAAAAAGATGATTCATCAATCTAGGTTAAGAACCAAGCATTCCAACATATAGCAAAATACTCAAAGTGTGGTGTCCAAACACAAGAGCAGATCCAAGAACAACAAAAAAATTGATGAAAAAGTGTCCATTCTGTAGTAAAAGCTCTGTTAGAACAACTGGCATGCCACTAGCTTCTTTACTTCTGAAACATAATAAGCATGAAAAACAATGTTGTTTTTGTGTGCAAAGAAGAACATCCATTCTTCAAAAACAAAGATCTAGAGTGAGTTCTACCTTGCTTTGAAAAGGATGAGACAGCTGTTGAATCATATGAATGAAGTATTACTACTTCCCTTGTAACAATATGGGACAGCAATTCATAGCTCAATGAATCACTAAATGTTCCGAGATTGATATCAAGAGAACCTCCTTCTACAGTCCAAAGTACCTTGAATTCCATGGTGTGTATACAAGCACCTCGTTCCTAACGAGAAAGATCTGTAAACAGACATACTGTGAATAGCCCTACTTCAGGCCACAGTTTAACCATGTCACCAGTTATTCAGCCTTTTTAGATTTTTACCATATATTCTTACATCTCTTAATACGATATACAAAAAAATCAAGATGGTGTTCAACCTGTTACACTCCTTAATCATTACAGAAAAGCGTAACAGATTTATTCCATAATTTCTGTGGTTGTTATAATATTGGACAAATGGACCATGTCTGTAAAATGTTAAGATAACCAAAATAAATAAAATACAAAGCTTTACCAAAAAAAATTTTGACATTCATTTAGATTCTTCAAGTTGTGCAAATTTAATGTGAAGACTGCAAAATGAAAAAACAAAAGTACCTTTATTATTAATACAAAAATTACCTTATACCCAGTTTAGTTGATCACTCCTTAAGTTCACAAAAAATTCTTTGGCAAAAATAATTTTAAAAAAACTTATAATTCACAAAAAAACTAAAAGATTGCTAAATTTTGTTAAGATGCACTTATAACAATGTTCCCCCCATAGTTAATAAATACTTACCTAATGCTTTGAAAGATTGGTCAAAGTGATAAAGCCCATATTTCTTTTGAAATTTCATTCTACCCAAAGATTTAACAAGTTGTCATCTTTCAAATACTTCACAAAATAAAGTTCATTGAGGATATCTGGTTTGTAGTTTGTTTTTTTAACCATTATTATTTCATTCTTTTGTTTTCATATTTTATCAATATTAGCAAAGTTTCTAAATTTTAAGGGTGTGTCCATTACAAAATGAGAACTGGCTTAGAAGAAAACAAGATTCAGAAATAGAGAACAATTAAAGTAAAACCAAATGTGGTGTAATACAAATGAAGAACCTCATACCTTCCTTTTTCTATTTTGTAGGGTGGAGTAAATATTCCAGTTTTTTAATAAGAAGCCATTATGCTTATTTTTTTAACCTTTTCAATCACTGGACCACAGAGAACTTTATGTAACATATGACACATGAACCTAACAATGATGAAGTAAACTGGTAAATTATACAGACTGGTTTAGTTTACATTAAAGAAAAACAACTTATAAGAACCAAAGCATAAAAGCTTTCCGAATTTATTTTTAATAGCTACTACTTCAAGACAAGTCTTAACTTTAGACATTTTGGAAAGTTTCTATAGAACTAACTTCCACATGCTATTCAGTGTGTTCTTTACCTAACAAAACTCAAAAGTCTGTAAAAGAGTTAAAAATATTTGTGTGCATATTCTACTCGCATATATTTGTGACGTGTATGCATGTTACTTACTCATTAGGTCGTAACACATTAAACTACACCACTACTTTAACTTTATGATATACGTAGTTTATCATGTTAGCACATCAGCTATGCAGTTATTGATAACTATTTCAGAACTGTTATTCTTCTAAAACAAACACTTCATTTACTTTGTTTCTTTGATTACAAATCAAGATACATAAAGATGCAAGTATTGTGTTTAACAGATGTTTAGAAAATTAACAGCTAAGTGTTCTTTAAATTGATATTTCATGATAAAAATATACAAATATATTTTAAGCATATTTGGCATAATACGTTTGATACGAAATGCCATAACAGTAAAGTTTCACATATATATGTATGGGATGTATCGATATATTATTATCAAGGGTAAAAATACACACAATTTATTGTTTACAGAAATAAATGTGGTTCCTATTACTTCATTTTCTCTCTCATAAAAAAACATGTGCATAAAGTTATGATTCAGTGCATAAAGATGTTAATTCCAGTCAACCCAAAGGCTAATAAACTTTAGCTAATGTTCTAATGTGCAGCAAAGTGGAAAATACACAGAAAGACCTATAGAAGTAAGCCACTCAAAAATACCATTGTTAACCCATACCAACTAAACTAATACCTGGAAGTGAAAAATACTGCACCACTGTGATCATTATTTCTGTGTAAATAGCTTAAAAGTATATTATCACTTCCAAATTATATTAGCTATAATAAACAAATATGCATTGTATCTGAATGCCAAAATAATCTTCCTTGCACATCCAGCACATTTAACAAAGGTCCTACAAAAAGCCTTTATTCCACTCAAACCATATTTTTTTTTTAAATACAAATCAATTTACTTTTATTTTTTTTAATACTTGGACTTCACTTTAAATCTTTTGGCAAAAAATAATGGATGTTAATAGCAGTACATGCAGATAGGACTTCATGCAAGATAAATATAAAATATACTGATGATCCTGCTGCCATTTTTATGCTGATGTAAAAACAATGTTTTTGTAATTTTCATGTCCTTTATGGCAGACCTTAATTTTCACATAAAAATTATCTTTGAATTCATACTGATCTCAAAATAATCTTGATGACAATAAAAATAGTTTGTCTTGTTTTGAATTTTACACAAAGCTACACAAGGGCTATCTGCAACAGCCATCTCTAATTTAGCAGTGAAAGACTAGAGGGAAGGCAGATAGTGATTACCACCCACTACCAAACCTTAGCCTATTCTTTTATCAATTACTAGTGGGATTGACCATCATATTATAATGCTCCCACAATTGAAAGAATAAGCATGTATGGTGAGATTGGGATTTTAACCCATGACACAGATTGAAAGTTAAGAATCCTAACCATCTGGCTGTAGAGGGCCAGTTTAGATAAAAAAATTAAAATGACTAGCAGCTTGCTAAATGGTCTTATTCTTAGTGTAGGAGTGGCCTATATTACACTTCCAAATAAACACCCGTTTTACTTCCAGTCAAGGAATGCATCTGCTCGGTCTCAAAGTAGTAGAATTACACTGATTAGAATTTTCCATACTGACCTCTTATTCAATTTGATAATGGAGAATCAAGTGTTCTTCCACTCCAGTATTATCTGGATATAATGCCACCATGAAAGGCTGTGCAGCAGGTTACCATGAACAAGGGCAGCAAGAGCTGGCCAGGAATGAAGACAAAGACCTACACTAAGTGCCACCTTTTCTGGACGTAACAACATAACTCAAAATGTACAATATATAAACTGCTAAAACAATTTTGTTAAAACCTCAACTTCTCAGTAGGAACTAAGTAGGGTAAATGGACTTAAAACTTTGTTAACTCTACTGGATGGGGATTTTGCAAGTGTTGTGTGTATTCATGTACATTTTTGTATATTGTAGTTTGAGATGGTTTGTTTCTTTGTAAAGTCTGCAAGAAAAAGAAGTAACTCCACTCTGGGAAGTTATAGAATGGTGGCAAGAGGGAGATGAAAGTAGTAAATGGAAGAAGCTGCAAACATCTCAGGTCATTCACATGTAGCCTACAATGGCACTTAAGAGGATGTCATTGGCTAAATTCAAAAGGACATGAGATAAACTTTATGGTAAATGATAAAATAAATAGAAAAAGAGATAAGCCAGATTGGTTGTTCAAATAGTCAAGGTAGGTAGAGTTTAGTTATGAGAACAGAAGGAATCTCAAGATAAGAAAACAAAAGATTGTTGATTGGCCTAAAAGGGTGCAGCTCAAGCAAACTAACAGCAAATTGCTCAAATATTACAAAGGAGAAAATCAGAGCTTAAATGTTCTTATGAAGAAAAGGAAGGGGCAGAGTTCAGAGAAATCGCCCAACCTTCTGCACAACTCTTGAGGAGGATGAAGCAGTCTAGGAAGAGAATTTCTTCCCATCACACAGAATACAAAAGATATCCCAGGCACAAATACTATAACAGTTTCCTACAAGCAAGAAAGAGAAGAAAATGTATTTCAATAGAAAGATGGTACAAGAAACAGGTGGCCAATGGTTTGCATAGAGAACATACAAGTCATGAGTACCAGACAGAGGTTTTTGTCCAGAAGAGGATACAAATACCAGAAGAAGAACTAGAAAGGCTTGTTAGAGGTTCATAAGAACTGGAGGAAGAAAATAAGAATGACAAGGAAAAACCCAGAAGGTCAATGACAGAGCCTTACTGTAACTGGCAACTTCAAAAATAGAGAGTCCTCAAAAATTAAGACAGGCTCAGCAGAAGTTATAAACAGGCCAACAGTCCAAGATGAATAATATACGATGTATAATAGTGGTAACACTTCTCACCTTTGGAGTAACCCATTACTATGTTGTGATTTAAAAAAAAGTTCTATAGAGAAGAGTCTGTACCTCAGGAAGTTTCACAAATGTGAATTTGTAAAACTGTATTCACTAAGGTCTAAGATTTAATTCATAGAAATAACAGTAATAAGTTTAATACTTTTTTTACAGAAGGTCTGGTCATTTTTATATAAAGAAAATTGAAGCTATCAAAACCGAAACAAAAAGTTTGGTGATGGAAAATATTCCTGTCAAGGAAACTGTATATTACAGGTTCTAAAATGTATGTCACAAAATCTCAGTGCAACTATGAAAAGAAATCACATTAGGATTAATAAGAATAATCCTAACACATATAAGCTCTAGTTGAATTTTTTTTTTCAGTTGAGTCTTCTTCAAATTAAAGAAAAATCAAGCATACAAAAGAAATGTAAACACTTTAAATGGTAACTAAAAGTTAAAAATAATACACAAATTCTTTAGTTCCTAACGGGGGGAAAAGACAACTTCACACTTCTATGAATGGAGGAGGTGTCACTCTCCTAATGACAGAGGAGCATGGTCTAATAATTATTTCATTATAAGCTTAAGTAACACAGTATTATGTGATGGGCTGATAGTTTCATGAAAAGGCTTCACACATTTACAGAAACATTTTGTCAGTAGCCTGAAGTATTAGCTATATATTCTATAGACAGATGAATGTAGTTCCTGAAATGTTTTACCTTAAACCTAGAGCTTGAATTTTTTTCCACCAATCCAATTACATTGGGTCCCCATTACACATTGCATTGGTCTGCATCATTTCATTATTAGAGCATTTATCAACTACCCCTATATCAAACAACATTGTCTTGTTTCCTTACTAAGAATTCTAACATCATTGACTACTTCTCCAGGTATAGCATTTCCCAATTACTACCAATAGTTTTGAAACAATGTTGTCTTATTTCATCACCAGTGTGTTCACCCTCTCTGCCCAAGCCTTCTTCACAGCACATCACACGGGTTTTAGTAATTTAAACTCAAAACATAAGTAAACAATTTTGTTTATTTTATACCAATTAGTATACCATAAAATCATGGCTAATAATACATATTTTAAAAGTATACAAGTTTAGTCCTTAATTTTGTAATGCAATATTTTTTTTAAAAAATCCTGAATTTCTCTTAATATGAGAAGTGTGATATTTTTTCTAGGCATATCTTCTTATCTAGTTTATTTAGCACCCCTCAAATAACTATAAAATTTAAAAATTACTCATTATTATATTCTCACTGCTGTCATAAAGCCAACACACCCTCACCTCATACAAGCCTTACAATCACTACAGTACTTGTAAGTATTAAACACAATCAATACTTCGTACTTTACTGTTGTTACATGGATGTTTTGTATAGTCCAGCACAATTAAGAAATGTTACTAACTTCAAAAAAATTATTCAAGAGTGGACCAAAATTTTTCAAGAATACATTCAACCCACAATACATGTAAAAATCATTTCTTAATAACATTCTAGACATGCATTTCACTTTCCTGGACCAAATCACAACATATATTATTGACCCCTCTACCATCCAATTTATTAATCTGCTACTTATGAAGCACATTATCAAAGGTTTTCTGAAATTCAGAATAAATAACATTAACTAGAATGTTCTTATCTACACAAGTGGAAGTTATAACAGTCATAATAGAGTTATACGCTTGGAGTTTCAGTGCTGATGTATCAACTGGTAAAAAAAACAAAACATTAACCTCAAGAAACCACCATAAGAATTATTAGTTCAAGCTCTGATAAAAGCAGGTTTAACATCCTGATACATAACATGACTGAAAAAAAAACAAGAAACAAGTAGAAAAAACATCTTCTAAAACCATGCTGAGAATTACAAATTAAAAGTCAAACTTCCACAGAGTATTCTGACAATACATTCTAAAATCTTACAAATAACCTCACATAATGAGTTCACAGTTTATCAGAACTCCAAACACTTTCTTTTTATTAAAAAAAAAGCATGTATATCCTTAACATACTTTCAAACAACAGAAATTTTTTCTCATATCAAGTCTTCCATAATCCTTTTGCCAATCATAAAGCTTTTAGAATAGATGTTTATCAGGAAAATTTATTTTCAAGAAACTGAGATTTTCCAGAACAGCTTCTTCATGAACATAAACAGAATATTTGGGATATCATAATTTAGAGCATTAACTTAATATAGATTAGAACTCAATAATATAACTGAATACAAGGATATCCACTAGAGTTGAGCAGTTAACAGGATTTGAAAAATTGATTCTCAATCACTTTAATTGGTTATGTTCTAATAACTGATTATTTAAACATAAAAACACTGAAAACTGGAATAATCAAAAATAGTAATAGTAATAACCAGAAGCAATTTAAATGTTAACAATTCCCAAGAATTTTGAAATTAACCTGTTAAGTTAAATGACTACAAATTAGTTAAAGTATTATATCAAATCATAATTGGAATATTCTGATTACTCAGTTAAAATAGTCAGAAATGTAATAACCAGAAATACTATTTTTTGACTAGCTGATTATTTTCCATGATTAATTTATTTATTGCGGTACCAATCAACTTATTATTTCCTGTAACTAATATATTTACTTAATGCTCACAGACAATTGATTAACCAAGTTAATCATCCAACTATATGTAATACAGTACCCATCAGTCCTGCAGGACACTGTGTATTTTAATTGTGTGCAAAGCTACATGAGAGCTATCTGTACTAGCCACCTCCAACTTAGCAGTGTAAGACTAGAGGGAAGGCAGCTAATCATCACCAACTACTGCCAAATCTTGGGCCACACTTTAATCAATGAATAGTGGGATTGACTGTCACATTATAATGCCCCCATGGCTGAAAGGGTGAGCATGTTTAGTGTGACAGGGATTTAAACCCATCACCCTCAGATTACAATTACAGCACCTTAACCACCTCACCGTGCCAGGCCTATCAAGCAACTTAAACTTATTGTTAGTGTAGCACAGTGTTTAAGTTAAGCACAATTATAGCTGGATTTGTTTTCCATTTTCAGTGCTTCTTAACCAGCTACAGAAATTTATAACTAAACAAGAGTTCTGTTAATGTAAACAGGTTAACATCCTAATGATTTACATACTGATACAGTTGAAGAAGGATGTTATTTAGAAATCCATTTTTTTAGCAAATAATAAATATTAATTTGCAACAACTTTTAATAAAAGAAAATCTTACTCTAATTAATACTATAACACACTACAAGAACTTATGAATAAAAGTATATGAGAATAGCTAATATACTAATCATGCTATAATTGTCACATCCATAACCAATAGTCTTTTGTCCAACATAAGAACTCACCACTGTAGACAACATATAACACAGAAATGGTCAAGGCATTCATTATTTATTTCATTAACTGCATGAAAATCTATTACAACGTTAATCAGATTAAGCAAATGGATGTTCTTATTATCAATTTTATTTAAGTAATTTACAAATAATACACAAGACAGGGATTAACAGCACTGTTATTTATTCAAATTTTAACTCTATTTTATAATCACAAACTTTTACTGAATTAACTTCACCACAATTCAGAGCTGGCAAACAAACAAGTTAGATAGTATTCTTGTTTCTGAAAAAGATAATATTTAATAATTTGTGACATCTGCATCAGCAAATGAACAAAGTTTTCAGCATTCAACATAGATAATAAATTGTATTCATTAACCGAGTTCATTACCCAGCCCTAATCTTGATCAAACAAATAAATATTCCAAACTCCATTAACATTATTCCCATTAAGAATAATCACTAATCTTCCACTAATTTAACACAGTTCAGCTTCAATTATTTTTAAAACCCACAAAAATGATCAAATAATTGAAATTTGTGTTTCCAACTATCAAAGACTCATGAGAATAATCATCAAGTTGAACGGAATAAATTAATCAGCTCAATGAACAATCAATTACCAAATTTTATGTATCACCTAGCTCTATTTACAGATACAAATATTTGCATGGCAATATATTACAGCTTTTTCTATACCACAAATCTGAATAAACTAATAATGTAAAAACTATCAACCAATCAAAATTAGTGCTTTCAGTTATTATAGTTTTTGATTATTTTTCTGAACAAAAAAAAATTTAGCCTAATTAATTACTCTATTTTCAATGTCTGTCTGAATCCCTTTCAGTTTCACACATTCTGGTAAACCTATTACCCAATTCTGGGTTAACAACCCACGAGTTCAGAAATACTGCCATTGAAAATTTTACTTCACTAAAAGCCCAACTACTACACTCACTCAACCAAAAGAAACAACAAAACTAAAAGCTAAAAATATGAACATCTTAAGAATGACTGTGGTTAA
Source organism: Carcinoscorpius rotundicauda (assembly GCA_011833715.1). Taxonomy (NCBI): domain Eukaryota; kingdom Metazoa; phylum Arthropoda; class Merostomata; order Xiphosura; family Limulidae; genus Carcinoscorpius; species Carcinoscorpius rotundicauda. The sequence continues at coordinate 19,470,954 of CM022396.1, read as the reverse complement.
AAACATTATTACAAAAATTAACAATAACAGTACTAACACTTCTTAGTAATTACTCAAGTTTAAAATGTAATAAAATTAAAACTATTATATATAATAAAATCGCTTACCTTACTCAATTCCAGGTCCAAAGAATTCATAGGCTTATAATTTATTTGTATTTCTCATACAGTCACTTAATGTTATGATGTAATAACCTTTTACTACAGGGAAACATCACTTAAGTATCTAAACAGTCATTTATAACACCACATTTTTGATTGTGCCTTCAAACAACGTTTTTGTTTTAGGTTAATGATCTACAATTATAGACTTAACGCAACGACCTCCGTTTCACCAGCGTTTTCTTACGAATTATAAGGGGCCTATTCAAGTAACTACTTTCAGTCATAAACTTCAAATGTTACTAATTTTTAACTTCCACCAAAGGCATAGCCAGTCGCGACAATAATATTAGGAATACGTAATGTTTAGATAAGTAGTCTAACTACGAAGAACATTTTGTGCTGTGAGTATCAGTCTGTCAAAGTAACAAAAAGTGTTTGAAAAAACATAACTTACAAACCAATAAGCCTAATTTAAAATTAATTTAGTCCTAACCACAACGATACTAGTTACTCTCCGACTCAAAAATCAAGTCTAAATCGAACTCATACTGTTGTATTATACTCTTGTTCAGGTTTCGGAGCACGACTACGAAGGCTTTGCATAATTATGTATTTACGAAGTTACTAATTTACGAAAATAAACACAGATGTTGTACAAACTTTTCTAAAATTTGTGATAATAAGGAAAACCATAAAAAGAACAAAAATCTAGTAAACTTTTATGACTGCTCTGATTCTACGAATCATCACCTCGTGTTTAACCTACTATTGGCTGGCATAGTTTAATACTTTTACTTACAGAACATAGAAGTAAAGGCAATTCTCATAAAAAAAATTGACATAAACTGGAAAATAAAAAGCGTTGTTTTCTTTATAATAGTGTTTTTAAATATTCTAAACGAAAAATAATCTACATTTGTTCATGTTTAGTTAATCATATTACATGCTCGCCCTTTCAGTCGTGAAGAGCATTATAATGTAAGGTCAATCCCACTGTTGTTGGTAAAAAAAATAGCCCAAGAGCTGGCGGTGGGTGGTGATGACTAGCTGTCTTCCCTGTAGTCTTATACTGCTATATTACAAACAGATAGTCCTCGCATAGCTTTGCGCGAAATTAAAAAAACAAAACAAATACATGTAAACAAAATCACCATTGGTATCTGGAAAGGGAAAATTGTGTTTTTATAAGCGTCTACATTTATGCTTCTAATTGTTACTAACAGCGATATCGCAAAAAATAATAATAATTCATTTTTAAATGTATGCAAATATATTCAAACTGTTTATTATATCACAACCCAAAAGAAACAAAATATTCCTTTTGTTATTCTAGTGGTAAGCAGTATTTAAACAAAATAATGATATTTTACCATTTATATTTTTAGAAATGAATATTATGTGATTACAAAACCTGCTGAACAAAATAACCGAGGGCGAATAGCTGAAGTGGTTTCCAATACAATCAGTATTTGGTCAATTTAAAACATAATATAAATAAACTTAATGCCCTCAGCGATTGAGCGGCTGGTTTGAGAGCATATAACTCGAAAGTTTTGGATCTATACCAGCGATGGATATAACACAAATAGCCAATTGTGTTGCTTTATAGTTAAAAAGAAACAGACATTTTTGATAATAACGATTAATAATGTTTACATTCTACATTATATTTCTCCCTTGTTAAAATAAGTGAATACCAACTGTTCAGCTATTACATTAACTGAGCAACTTTTAGGGGGGGCGAGGAAGGAATAAGATATTTCTTTAAAACTTCTGAAGTGTATCTAAAAACATGTGAAACTACTGGCCCCTGAATATGTAGTACCAGGTTTAACTCTTTCGATTTCACGAAACACACTTGATCACATCTCTTAAAATCAAAACTTAAATGTGTACGTTTAAATAATAATGTTGCAACCTACATCAATATAAGTATTATACTATTGTTTGTTGTATGGTCATGTAACTACTTCGAAGAAGTAAACGGATCTTCATCAAAATTGGTGTGGAAGATCTCTAGGTCCATTTGGGTGTAATACAAAGTTTCAATTTTGTATTTCGCGGTTTTATGGGTTTGTTTGTTTTTTCCACGCCCTCAACTTCTGTGCATGTACCTTCGCCAAATTTGATATGGAAGTTTGTTGAATCTCTATGGAAATACCTGCAAACTTGCGGTTTCCCATTCTATGTTTCACAGTTTTTATGGGCATTCTTATGGTTGTTGTTGTTTTTTACAATTTAATATAAGGGAAGCAACTTTTCATTTCCTAAAATAACCTTTCATTAGTCATTAATTTACATAAATTTCGTCCACGAGAATGGTGTCAAATCTAGGAGAAGTACTGTCTGGAAAATAAGACTTTATTGATGCTGCAATAAAAGATCATGAAACAACATGGGACAGCAGTGAGTATCTCTGAAGCAGGAGGTATACTTTTACAACAACTATAGCTTGCTACAAATCCTTTGTTTGATAAGTGCCTGTATAAAATGCTGCTTGCAGCAAGAAACTTGTCATCCTAGACCAGTGACTGATTATTGGCATTGGTGCTATGCTAGAACTCCTAACAACACCTGTCGTCCTGCACCTACAACTTTGACTAAGTACCGCATGGGAGGAAGTTTGGTTTACTCTACAGGTCCGTATAAGCAAAGCAATTTTGTTTCAAACTTTAAAGGAGGGGCAAAAAAAACCTGCATCATTTCTTGGAGCATTTCAAGTAGCTAAATGGACTCGGATGCAGACACTGCAGTATCTTATCCTAAAATTGAATAATCCACTCCTTGATACTATCAAGCATCTAGGCGAAGAGTTACAGGAGGACTGAGACATACTATTGTACAAGTTTAATGGCTTTTTTGACCTTATATAGAATGAAGCAATTCAACGAGTAAATTTGAGGCTCAAGAGGAGACTAGAACCAAGGGTCTGACCATTTACAAAGACAGTCTGTATTTATTGGACAGTAAGACCTACCCTGCAACGAAAACAGCAAATCAGAATAAAATCCTAGTGGATAAGTTTGTTGAATATTTTTGTAATATAGCCATGAGCCACCTGGGTGTTTGTGATATCATCATCTTGACATAGGGCTTCCATCATGACTCAATATGAAACAGTAACTTTGAGCTACTGATTAGATAAGAAAAAGTCTACTGCAACAGCTTTAGTAACTTCAAATGGACTAATATGCTAAGGCATATGTCCATTGCTTCAAGCCAAAACTATATCAAGGGTTAGCCATTTCTTAAATGTGATGGAACCACACCGATTTCCAATGCATGGGCAAAGACATGTAGATCTGCCTTTGGGAGACATAGACAGACATATTACAACCCATACTAATGGTATCTGTGTTTGGATGTCATCTAGGATTGGTGGAGAAAAGCACCTGCTTTTTGCTTGTGGTTTGGTGAAGCATAAGTAGATCATATAACTATCAATTCCAGCAAGCGATTCAACAGATTTCAACCAATCCATAATACCCGTATTTTGCCAAAACAGCAAAGTAGGCAAGATTTTTTCTCTATTTTACAATAAAGAGATGAATATCTGGATGCATTGGAAGGCTCTCATTGGTTTAATACTTCACTTTACTTTTGGCAGCTGGATACTTACGGATCGAGCTGAACAGCAAAAGCAAACCTAAAACTTCTTTTTTTGCATGAAATATATCTTGTGGCTTGTGTGGGCTATGTATTATATGATTTAGTCTGTGTTATGTAGCAGCCACTTTCAAGAGACTAATTGAAATTAGGCTGATGGGCTATAATTAGGAAGCTATCTGGTCTAGATTGATAGAGTTCTGGAATTTGGTTACATATTTACGTCTGCAACTGAGAACCTGAAAATAATACTCCAGTGCCTAAATAAACCATAAAGTGTTTACTCATGCATACAGAAAGAACTTTTTAATCATATTGCAAGGAAAAGTGGTGTCCCTATAGACTTAGTCAATATAACCATGGGGAGAAACTGCTTCAATCAAGACAGAAATCTGCAGTTTTTTGAGTTTCACGTCATGTTTTCAATGGTTTGTGGCTAGCTTCTCCAAGATAGCCACATAATAATCTGCTCTTCCTAAAGTTAATATACACTTTTAATAGAATAACAGATGTGTCCAAATATTCTGATCTTTAAATCTTGTTTTAATGGCTGGTCTGATGTTAGCTTATCCATAATAGAATAAAAAGTTCGTGCCAGACATTAATACCAGCGCCAAATTAATCAGGGCAATACTATTAGAACTGTAGGATGGAATATAACTTGTAATAATGAATGCTAGTCATACACTCACAGCTTCCAAATACATATATTGTATAATGAAGTAAGAACTGCTTGTATTTGTTGTATTTATAAAGCACTTTCACTGGTGTTTGTATGGTAGGAGGTTCATTAATCGAACTATGCTTCACTGAAATGACTAATGATCTTTGAAAATCCATATTGGATGCTAGCATGTTAAAACAATACTGTAAGCTTATGACTTTGTCACAGTTTATCACCTGGATATACAAGAAAGAAACAAATAAACTATCTCACCTCACTGAGACCTTGGTTTTTTACGGAATATCGTGATCCTCGATATAATGTGGACATTGAAGCCACAGCCATTTACATCATAGCTAATTTGTACCCTAAAGTGGAAAATTGCACTAGTGGATATATATCATGATTAACAGCTTTTGAAAATCTAAGCAGGTCAACTGAACGACATTAATCTTGCATAGGTGCTCCTTGCCAAGTAATACAAAAGCATAACGTGTTTGTATAACCTGTCACACTATTATGGTTAGTTAAACTGCAGGAATGTGGGCTGTACAGTCTTATAAATCAATGAGCTGTGGCATTCTGATTGTGCTCTAGCTGGAGGTCCTAAAAGCTCTATGACAAGATATTCTACATTACACAAAGATAAGGGTATTATTCATACTTGTGCTAACTTTCGACACTGATACTTCTAGTCACGTATGAAACAAGATGTTTGACACTGTGTGGTGAAGCCATTTACTGAAGAAACTGACTATTTCAGGTTAATTTCTAACAGAGAAAAACATGGTCTCCTTTGCAAAAGATAGTTATGTGTATCACTGATCCATTGTCAGAGACTAGGAAAGAAGTAATTGATATATTCTCATCATCAGTGACTACTTCATGAAGTTGACTAATACTTATACATTGGTCCATATATTGGTACAGTTCATTACTGACGTATTTATTGATGGAAAACTAGATATTACAGTTTAGAGCACAGAAAGAACAATAAGTTAATTTCAACAACTAACTAACTGGTATTTGAGTTTTGTAATGGGGCGTGATGTGCAGTTCACCTTGTCATCATTAGTCTGATTACTTGGCGGAATGGATAGTGCAGGCTACCATGAATATTTGTTAAGCTTGTTAATCCCAGCCATACGAGTTGGTAGAATGCAATGCAGCATAACAGATATATATTACAGGCTATTTGTCAGACATCTTTATATTTGGGTGTGATAGATTAATCTGTGTTTATTTTATTATGGTCCTTTCCCATGAAAATATATCCCACATTATCTACAATAATACATGGAATGGTTATGGTTTATAATAAATGACAAGACTATAAAGCTATGAATGCTTCATTATGAAGACTGGGAATGGCTGTAATACATACCAGCAGTGCAAAATTAGCTTTGATTTTCCTAGACCAGTCTGTATACCTCGCATGCTGCACAAGTTACAAAGACACAAGATGCACAAAATGTGTGAAACACATTGATGAGTTATATCTTGGCACCACAGAAAAACTCCTTGTACACTAGTTTGATCAATTGTTTAATATTGAGTAAAATTAGTGAAAGGAAGCCAAAGATATCATTTTAAGTCATTTTGATTCATCTGATGAAAGAAAAAGGCTTGTATATTTATCTTGCTATCCAGACCTCCTGGTCTATTTGAATTAGACTGATTAACCATAATAGCTAGAATAGTCATATAGTTGAAATACTACAGACTGAGTGGACATTTTTCACTTTTTTAGCCACTGTTTTCTAGCGAAACGTATGGAATATATTCTGTGGCTACTATTCAATGACTGACAGCTAGAACATTCAGATAATTAAAAAATTCATGATTGAAATGGTATCAACCATTTGTTTTCTAAACCTCAAGTAGTGTTAGCCAGTCATTAGAAGGTGAGAGAGAGGAAGCCAATAGTTATAACAGTTAGTACATCAATAATTTGCTCTAGAGATGATGTTAAACAGAAGTTCAAAAATGCAGTTAAAAGGCGTTTTAGCTCATGATTTTACAAGTAGCGTTTCACAATTTGATATTTTATACTTATGTGATTGCCATTTTATTTACTTCATAAGTTGGAACAGTCACGCTATTGACAAACCAGTCAATGCAAGAGCATTAACTGCACTTGCTTTTAAAGTCATCAAGTTAATTTTTTTTTGCATCATTTGGTGTTTAAAGAAAATCATTCTCATAATCTCTAGGATTGGTAAGATCTTTTTGGAATATGCTGATCCGTATTCACTAGATTATCACTTATGGAACTAAGAAGTTTGTTTGATTCGAATAATAAAGAGGCAGCTGTGTTTGTTCAGAGTATATGTTGAGATAGAGTAATAATAGCATGATTATTGAGATGCTTTATTAAAGCATTTGAGTTCATCCGTGTTTTCCAAGTGATTATTTATTTCATGATACCAGAATAAAAAGCGTGCTGAGCTTAACAGCTTCTAGATGGCAGTATTATCGCTATGAAGATGTAACTTTGGAATAAAACTCGAGAAAGCTATGAAATTAACTGACAGAGAAGCTGAAGGCAATCTTTTATAGGCTACCAGAGTATATGACAACGTTAAATCATAAAATTTAATGTATAGCAGCATATGAATATAGTTATATGTATGTGTATTGTCTAACACACATAAGTGAATATTACATAAAGTCGTTTACGAGTGTTGTATGACAGAAACGTAACGATTATTGCTGAAATAACACGAGCATGAAGACAATGGATTTAATCTTGATGTCGAAAACTGATTATATAATGTTAAGTATCATAATTTACCTTGAATATATTATATGTGGATACACTGCATCTCTTATTTTAATTAGTGACAGAAAGACAATGTTTAAAATTTTACATCGAAATGTTTAGCACAGAGTGATTTTTCACGGGAGAACTAAAAGTAACAAAGATTCACAATACACCTAAGAGAAAAACAATTTAGCCCAGTGTTTCCTATAACACAATTTTAGCTCATGTTTCTCATAAAGAATAGTACAAAATATAAGTTAACCCTTTTCATATGAGGTCGGTCGATGTGATTTATCATGTAACCATAAAGTAATCATCATAGTTTCCATACTATAACTTTTGATAATGCAACCGTTACTTCACGAAACATGAAAAGCCTTAGGCAAACATCACAACTCTTTCATCCAAAAAGTGTGTGTGTTTCCTTATAGCAAAGCCACATTGGGCTATCTGCTGACTCTCACTCATTGTGTAGCTGATGATTAATTCTAAATAAACAAAAATGCTCCAAGTGCAAAATGAGTTTCATGTTAAGATTGAAAATACTTTTATTCATCTGAAAAATATTAAGCTTCAGTTACCTTTAAAAAAACCTTCAAAATAAAAATCAAACTTTTTTTTTTCAATAATACATTGTATTTTACTCTCTAACACTGTATGGAATCAGTCAATTTGACCGACCTTGTAACCACCATGAAAATACGAAATAAACGTCAAATACTTTTTTAATTTTCTTTAATGCCTGCAGGTTTTAACTAAAACGTACAATTGTTTATCCTAAACATCTTAAGGCTCGTAACAGTCTACATCTTTTCTCACTTTATTTTATTATTTTATTGCTCTTTGAACCTTGTTTAACTAATAATCTTGACATACAACTTGTAAATCTTTTTGCAAACATGTTTTGCTTTTTATGGTTCTGTAAGTTCAGTAATAAAAGAACTGCGTATTTTTGTTACGCAGATTATTTTAGAAAAGCTTCAAGGAGATTCTCTTATTTGTGCACTCCGGCATTAACAAGCAAACTTTCAAATTTACCAAATTTGGGTCTTGGAAGAAAAAAATACAATTAATAATAGAAAAGTGGTTAAACTGATACATTAATGCAAGAAAGAAGGGTGAATGGAAACGTTAGATTATAGAAAGTAGCAAAAACGTTTTTTTTTTCAGGAATCGTTATATTATGAATAGAAGTAATTACAATTACGTTGTATCAAAATTGTTGATACAAATTACTGATATTGCCATCAATATATCAAATGTAACCACTTTTAATTTTAACAGTGCTTCCACTGATTAATCACCCAGAATTTTGAAGAACCTAATTTTTAAAGCCATTCTGAATTGGATTAAAAGCAAAAGCTTCCCACATCCTTTGTGAAAACTGGATCCATGGCCAGCCACAAAACAGACATTGACATATTTTCGACATTTAATGTGTATGTGCTGACCTTGTATTGGTAAAGTAGCATTAATACAGAAAAAGAATAAACTATCTTGTAAGTACAAAGTGCGTATGTGTAGTACTTGTGAGAAATCCCTCGATGTCAGTGTGGGTGTAACAGTTTTGACAGAGAGGTGAAAATGGCTCGAAAAGCAGGTGGAAAACAGCTTCAGAACAAATTAAAGGCACTAAGCAAGAAAAAGGAAGAATTAAAACTCTATTCCTTTGAAGAGTGATGAAAATGAAATGCAGTTTGTGACACCGAAGTAACGACACAGATTATTCAAGAACTCAAGTGTGAAATTAAGGCGTTCAAGGTGTTATTGTAGTATTCCAACATGGCGTAGGAGCAATGTATGTTTAATTCAGAAGTTCTTGTATCAAGTCCACAGCGACACTAAATTTTCCAAATAAAGAATCTCGATGAAAGGCATTAGGTTTCAGTGCTCTTGACAAGAACAATCGATTGCTTTAGTTCTGCGTGACTGTATTAAGGATTCTATTCACCTTGTTACTCTCAGGAGATTCAGATGGTCTTGCGAACGTGATTGGAAACGACATTTACAAAAAATCTCGTGATAAAAAACTATTTTCATTTGTCAACGACGTGCAACAAGTTCTGCCATGGAAATGTATTAAAATAAAAATAATACTTGTACTGCTGCGTTAGTCGATGACATTCAAAAAAGTGAAAGAGGAATTTAAGATTGAAAACGAGCTTTTGAAACAGTTAGATGGCACTTTGGTGGACTGAATTTTAGATTTCAGCTAGAACCTACAGTACGATCCGTTTTATTTGTTTGTGTTGAATTTCGCGCAAAGCTACTCGAGGGCTATCTGCGCTAGCCGTCCTTAATTTTGCAGTGTAAGACTAAAGGGAAGGCAGCTAGTCATCACCACCCACCGCCAACTCTTGGGCTACTCTTTTACCAACGAATAGTGGGATTGACCGTCACATTATAACGCCCCCCACGGCTGAAAGGGCGAGCATGTTTGGTGTGACCAGGATTTGATCCCGCGACCCTCGGATTACGAGTCGAACGCCTTAACACACTTGGCCATGCCGGGCCTAATACGATCTGTCCAGCATTGCTGTAATCGAGCTGCAATGAAAGCGATGAAGTACCATTGATCAAGGTACTAAGAATTATCCTAAATAAAGCATGAGAATAAATAGCCAAGAACACAAACTGTTTTAGAACAACATTTTTAATTTCTTTGTGCAATTGTGCATTTCAGTACAAAATACCGTCGCTTCTGCAGTTCGTAATGTCCACTTTCTAAGTTTATTGATTTAAGTAATGTGAAGCACAGTGTAAAAAACTGATAAAACATGGATTAAAATAAAAGAAATGTTGGGAAGTATATACTTCTAATAAAGAACTTTCAGTTGTAATTATTCATTGCTATAAGAATGAGTAATCACATAAATGTTTGTAAGAAATGTTGTAATCAAATTAAGACTTTTTTAAACATGCAAACTAAGAAAGGCTTTAATTGACAACATGCTTTTTTGTGTACAGTAATCAAAGAATATTTATGAAAATTAAGATAAAATAGTTCATTCCAAAATGTTTAGGTACCTAAGAAGGAACCTTTTGAAAATACTAAGTGATCACACCTATGAACAAAGGCTTTAATCAGTAGTATGCCTTTTTGTGTACCGTATAAAATAATATTAATAAAAATGAATATAAAATTGCTCATCCTCGAATGTTCTAGGTACCTATGAAAGAATATTTTGAAAATACTAAGTGACCACACCCATTTCTTCACCTTCAGCTTCTCATCGTTCAACTTCCGTCTGAGAAAGGTTTATTAACTTTAAGACAAAAGATCAATTAAATTATGCGTGATGGGTGTTAGCAAGATCATTATACACTACAGTCATAAAACTGAAGTTTGTACTCTTCAGCAGTCTTCTAAAATACAAGACCAATTCCACAACTTCCAGCTTCAGACCTTATCTACTTAGCGTTGATTGTAACTTAGTGCACGCTTTTGGCCTTAATTGTAACGGTAGAGTAACACAAGGAATGAGCACGTTCTATCTTTGTAATTACTAACAACAAAGAAGTTATCTTTTAGGTTTTCAGCGCAGCCACAGACAAACACAAGGGCGAATAAATGATTACAAGGTATACAAGCTCATAAAAGGAGATTATTTTGTAAGGCTCCTTCCTACTGTAACAGACAACGCTAGTAAGATAAAAGAGAAGAGAAGAATCGTGACCATTTCAGAGCATTATATAGTTATGCCATTAAAATTCCAAACCTTTTCATGTACAATATTATGAAGCTGAAGCCATGCTTTACAATCGATATTCGAAAAAAGTTCTTGTAAATTATAGTTCACATCTTAAGAATGAAATAATCACCGACATCTATTAGAGAAAAATCGTGTGTCGTGTGTATTTAAAAGATTCAATGGAAATACTGGATATTTATTCCACTGTGTTTAAAATTTTCACCCACACAAAAGTTGCACTTAGAATTTCGTGATCTCTGAAGTAACTACCTTGAACAGCAGTTTTATTTTTAAGAGTTGAAGAAATGGTCGAGCTTTTGGAACTTTCACTAAATGGACCAGCTTCTTTTAATCTGATGCCTTATGAATAAATTCTGTTTAGCATTTTTTCAAAGACTTGAAGAAGAGTTGAAAGCCAAGTTACTCAAATCCTTAACTACATTTAAAAATAATAAAGTCGGCGATGCTCTGATGAAATGTAAAAACTTGCACCACACTAGTTCGTACGGTAACATACATTATGCATTTTGTGTACAAAGAGATTCTTGTGAGGAAAGGAAGTCAAATAAGCATTATATTTATGGAACTTTGTGGAATTTAGAGTCGATGTAAATTACAGAGATGTGCTATCTGACTTGACTAGATGCAAAAATTAGAAATGTCTGCCAGCCAAATCACTTGTGTTGAAATGTATGTAAGGTAGGAAAGAATCCTGAAAGTCACATCTTTTGTATGTTGTGATATGGTGGAAAAATAACCATTTTTTTCTGTAAATATGATAATTTATTAGACAAATTATAAAAAAAAATTAACCGGAAAGAGGGATGCGTTGTTGTTGTTGAATTAAGCACAAAGTTACTCAATGGGCTATCTGTACTATGCCCACACCGGGTATCGAAACCCGGATTTTAGCGTGTAAGTCCGCAGACATAGCCACTGGGGGACAGAGGGATGCGAAAGAAGCGTGAGAACGAAGCTCAAGAACAGATAGAATGTTAACATTTCATGAACCAAGAACAGTTGGACTGAATATGTGTTCTCAATAACAGCTTAATAAATAATATAAAAACGGTTTGTTAATTTTCTTTAAACGTTAATACCGGGCGTAAGTGTGGTCGATTAAAATGCCATTGAAGAATATATCGCCTTAGGCAAACAAGTTTATGTTAAACAATGGAAAGTTATTTCTATGCAAACTGATCGCTCAAGCACATTATATTTAGTTTTATAACTTGTTTCGTTACTTTTACAAAGTATTGAGTTCTATATCATATTCCAGATCATCAGCAGGTGTTTATTTATGAAATATTATGTAATAATTCTATAATCATTTCGTTTTCTTCATATGCATTGTGTCTGTGTGTTTTTCTCATAGCAAAGCCACATCAGTCTATCTGCTGGAGCCCAAGAAGGGGATTCGAAGCCCTAATTTTAGCGTTATAAATCCGTACAATTACCGCTGTACTAGCGGAGGGACTTTATGTGCATTCTAAAACTTTGTTTTCATTGTTTTATACTTGAGACAAACACTATAATTATTATTTTGTACATTATCTAACCGTCGTTTGTGTTTGTTTATTGCTTAAACTGTAGTTAAGAGATTCTACTGACTATATTTAATTGAAACTTGAAACTTACCTTGGATCCTAAAATTTAAAATTCAACGTGGTTAGAAAGTATGTTTTATTATAGTGGGTAGTATTTCAGACAATGTTATTATAATTATAAATTGTAGGTAATTTAACATCTCTATCAATAAATTATAAAACAGAAGTACCAACGTGTTTATGGCTGTAGTATCGGTATCGTGAAAAGGAGTGCCCCGGATAAATGAAGCGATATTTTAAGAGCCTGGATAAATACAATAAAGCATAAGATAGAGTTAATGTTCTCGTGAAAGGAAAGGCATGTAAATAAATACAGTTAGCGTGTCATGAAAGCGTAAGATAGGAGAATCAGTGAAAGAAACAAAAGACTAAAACTAATACGTCAAGAAAAAGAGATACAGGCGAATCGGTAAATTAAGAACACAAGGAAGTTAGTCTCTCTGTTCAATCAGATTTACCATAGAAAAAACAGTGTATTAAGAAAATATAAATCAGAAGAGCCAGCATGTTCACGAAGAGAAACACTGTAGAGTCAGCGTGTCCATAACATAAAAGACTGTTGAATCAGTGAGTCAGAAAAGTATAAACCAGTGAAATCAGCATGTTTATAAAGTAATGCAAGCAACGTGTTTGAATTAGTGTGGTAATGAACACAAGATGGTTAGAACGTTAATGAAGATAGGGATACTTGTGATCGTGTATTAATGAATGTAGAGACACTTGTGGTAACGTATTAATGAATGTACAAATACTTGTGGTTGTGTATTAATGAAAATAAGGATACTTGTGGTAGTGTACTTATGAAGGCAGGCTGCTTGAAACAAATAAACAGCGTGGTTTTAATGTTGTTTTTCCCAAGGTAGAAGTTGACCACAACACTTCGTGCATTGAACAGCTTCTTAGTATAACTTTAATATTATTCTTGTTTTATTTTCTACCATATTGGGTTTTTTTATTTCCAAACTTCCTGCCGCAAAAACGTATTGATATAATCTTAAAGAAATAAGAAATGTCATGAACTGAATGATAAAAAATATATTTCTAAATATTAAACCACTCTAATACTTCATTAATTATCAAAATTATTTTCATTAAACGACATTAAAATGTTGAATAAAAACACTAAAAGCCTAATAACTATCAAAGTATCTAACCCTTAAAGTATGACTCGGAAATACTGAGTTGAGCTTCTTTCACTGCTAAGAAACTGAAATTACTATTATATTATCGTAAGTTCAAACACGATCGCTTGTTGTTGTTGGGAACGACGAATGACTAAGCAAGATGAATAAAATAACAGTAACAACACGTATTTGGTATGTGACCTTCTTTACAATAATTTTCCATTGACATTTATCAACAGTTGTCTATAATTAGATTGTAAGTAATTCTGATTCAATACGCGAGATAAACGATGTAAATTTGATGCGATAAAATAAGCAGAAAACACAAAATGTTAATAGTTGTATACAATATTATTATAACCAAAACTGTTTTGGTTATTTAACGAAGTAGCACTGAATGGAAGAAAAATATGAGAGATAAAGTAGAAGCATCGTTCAACATCTGTACCAAGTAGGCTTGTCACGAACGACATCCGTTTCGTTTTATTTACTTATTACTGATTTGTTTACGCAGGAGAAAACAAGTTTACCAAATCATAGAAGCAGTCTCAAGTTTCCCATCCATATGAGAAGCAGCGCCATCGGATATTTTCGTGTTATATACAATTGCATTTTTCAGATGATCTGTTGAAAAAAAAACGTGAAGCGACTCATTCGGGGTTAAAAATAAATAACAGAAGAACTGTGAAAATGTACTCAATATATTCACACATACGTGCGTACTGTATGGCGTATTAATTAAAGAAACTGGTGTGTGCGTGAGCTTTCGGGAAATTGAACAATTTTAATAACTCTAAATTTTGACAAGTATTGCGTGCTGTTAATTACATGTTAATTAAATGTTAGTCTGTTTCGCTAAAAAGAGTGTTAGCTTTAAAAACCTTACTTGGGTATAATCCAAACAATTAAAAAGATTTATAAAAAAGGGACTCAAACATTTTGTTTTTCAGTTTTGTTGTGCTAGATAAATCCAGAAACAAACACTGTGATATCTAGTCTTGTTGATAAAAATACTTATTTGTTTAATAGTTTCAAAACAGTGAGAAGATGTCACAGCTTTCTATATACTATTTACCAAACGTCGAGCTATCCGCTAGTACAGCAACGTTGAACTCAAGGGTTCGATTACCCTCGGTTGGCTCAGCAAATAGCCTGATGTCGTAATATTTGGTTTGTTTTTTTATTTTTCAGAAGAAAAAAACATTTGATTTTTCCAAACAGCAAAAACATTTCACCACGCCCCAGCATGGTCAGGTGTTTAAGGAGCTTCACTCGTAATCTGAATATCATGGGTTCGAATCCCTCGCACACCAAACACTAAGCAATAACAATAACGACTTAAACAGGTAGTAAAGACCCGAAATTAAATAGGAAACGTGTGAATCGAATGAAAGACAAAAGCCTCAAATAACACGATAAAGTAAAAGATGAAAAAACGCTTTAAAATATTGCAAATAAAACGCGTAAATCGATAGTTAAGGAAAGAAAACCCAAATTACACGGCAAAACTATGAAACTCTGGGAATGTCACGAAAACATTTTACCTTAGCTTTTACTAGTATTGTGTCTTACATTTCTGATTAATTAAAATAGTCCAGATGGATAAGGCGCTCGACTTGTAATCTGAGAGTCACGGGTTCACATCCTCGTCTCACCAAACATATTCACCCTTTTAGCTGTGGGAGCGTTATAATGTGACAATCAATCCCACTATTTGTTGGTAAAAGTTAGCTTTTTTTGTTTGTTTTTCAATTTCGCACAAAGCTACTCGAGAGCTTTCTGTGCTAGCCATCCCTAATTTAGCAGTGTAAGACTAGAGGAAAGGCAGCTAGTCACCACCACCACCCGCCAACTCTTGGGCTACTCTTTTACCAACGAATAGTGGGATTGACCGTCATATTATAACGCCCCCACGGCTGAAAGGGCGAGCATATTTGGCGCGACGGAGATGCGAACCCGCGACCTTCAGATTACGAGGTCGAACGCCTTAACACGCTTTGCCATGCCGGGGCCTCGTTGGTAAAAGAGTAGCATAAGAGTTGGCGGTGGGTGGTGATGACCAGCTACCTTCCCTATAGTCTTACACTGCTAAATTAGGAACAGCTAGCGCAGAGAGTCATCTTGGAACTTTGCGCAAATTCAAAAACAAATAATTCATTAAAATATCTTTTATTACGGGAACGTATGTTTTAGAGATTTAATTTTGATTCAAATATTAATCATATTTGATGAAACTTACGATGGCAAAGGTGAAAACCTTTGTTTAATAACATAGAGTAATGCTGATTTGGCTGAAGCAAAGTGCGATAATAGTTGATGATCCTAATTTTTTTGTTATTCACTTAGTTGATTTGAAGAGGGGCAGCTTAAGCCTTGAAAGGCTGACAGTGAATTAAATTTTGAAGCTGTTACAACGTCATCAGCTATTTTCTAAATATGAAACTCTTAGAGCATCTTTAGAAGTAAGACTCGTGATCACTTCAATTTTTTGGTTTAGCCTCGTGATTGTTCGCAGTGTTTTTTAACATGGACGTGAAATAACCTTTTGAAGTTTTTATAACGTTGATAGTTATTTTATAAAGGGGAGCCTCTTACAGGTTAAGTATTTATAAATTAGATTTAGGACCACATCAATTTTTAGGTTTAATCTCGATATTTATTCATGATTCTTCGCTATTATGTTTGAATGTGAACAACTGAGTGAAATGTGTTTTACTCACTATATACTTTAAGCCTCAGTAACATCTCTTAAGAAGACATTTGAATTATCAAATTTTAATGAAAGTACACATCATAGCATTTTATCGCATCTTGTCATTTAAGTAGTAATAATATTTTCACTGCATAAATAGAATGTTTTATTTTTTTCTTCTTTAGAGGCTTGTAAATTATTTTCTTTGCAAGAAACTAGTTCAAAACCGGTACAGTTAACCAGTTTGGCTCGTGTCATACATTTTTAACTTTGTTTCTTTTATTCTGTTTATTTGATTTTATACTTTTTGTTTTTTAACATGCCTAATCATTATTATAATATTTTAGTCAAACAGTCTCATTATTATGTTTTAATATTCATTGAAAATATATTTCCGAAATTCATTCTGTCATTTACTTTCGAGGTTTCTCTTATTAATTACTTCCATACTCCATCATATCAGTTATTTCCGAGTTTAATTCTACCAGTTATTTTCATGATCCAGATTGTTTTTGTTTTTTTATCAAATTCATTCTATCACCTATATCCATTTTATCAGTTACTTCCGAGGTCCATTTTATTAGTTATTTACAAATTCATCCCATCAAGTATTTCCGAGATTCGTTCTGTGATTTATTTGTAAGAGCTAATCAGTCACTAATATTCAACATTTATTCTTGCTACTTGTATTTTGAGTTTCGGTGAGACGAAATAGGAAATATTTGATTACCGAATTAATTGAAAGAGTTTCTGTTCCATTTTTCAATAATATCAGTACCGTTGGATGAGAAAAACAGTCTGAAGAAAAGAGCGAATTTCATTCCTCGTTTTTTATTGTTCTCGTGTTCGTTACACAGATGCACACACGCACACACATATATATATCACAATTAAACAGCTTTTCTACAAATGGTTGGACACAGCACGCGATCACACATTACTGGCTGTCCCCTAAGAAAAAAAGAACGAACATTTTACAAGCAAACATCCTAATACTCAAAATATAATAATAACATTCTCGTTATTCAGGCGTGTTACAATTTAAAACCTACTTTATAAAGAGTTGGAAATCAAGCTAATTGTAAAGTGGATTTTTGATGAAACTTAGTTGAATGTTGTGGAAACAAGCGGTTGCCGCCCATTCAATTAAGTTTCTTCATGAATTAGTTCAGGATATTTAAAATTTACATATGGCTATTGGTTGTGTGTGTATGTGTATTTTGTTTCTGCGTTACATATCATTGCACATTTAAACAAAATTTAACACTTCATGTTTTTAAGTTTGAATATTGAGTTATAATGAGGAAAACTTCATCGGTGGTCTTTAAAAGTAAACTTTTCACTTTCAAGCTTAAAGGAGTTTAACTCGGAAAAGAGGCGGAGCGGACTGTTGTTAAAGAACTTTCATGCCAGTTTCCGTGTTCAAAATGTTACTCAAAAGCCACCAAATAGCGATATTTAGCTTGTAGAAAATGTCACATAAGCTTAATTTTGCACATCATATTTAAGTAAATTGTTCTCATTTTAACAAATCGTACAGAAAGAAATATATGAATATTAATACTTTATTCATGGTAAGCTACAAATACTTTTGGAATATCAGTACAAGTTAACCGATGAATTATATATATCTGTTAAATATTTTATGATGTTCTTTATATTGCATCCTACAATTCTCTAGTTTTCGTACGAACTCACAGCCTTAGAGCGCTTTCAGCTAATCAAACAACAACAAACAAGCTAAGGAACACTTTGTCATCCATCATGTACATTAATGTCCCAACTGTAAGAACAAAGATGACGCATATTTTAAAAATTAGATATTTCTAATTTGACACTATATCTTTGTTGTAGTTCATCTTCCCAAATTTCAGATCGATCGTTCAATATATTTGAAAGTCGTTTAATTTCAATATTGTACAGCTGATATAACATTAATCATGCTGTATCGTGACTGGTTTTAGCTCAATTTGTACAGATATATAAATTACCATAGTATTAAAATAATATCATATTATCTAAGGATTTAATCAATTTAAGAGCCTTGTTCATTATTGAAGTACAAATATGTTAAACAGTAATTTGAATGGAGCATCACCTAGACAGGAGTTGTACAAGGGAGACCAAGACTGAAAGCCTATATTATGGTCCATAGTTGAATAAAAAAGACAAATTACCTATCTTGATAATATTAGTTTTTAACTAGTAATCTGTCTTGAAGTCATTTGACCTTTAAATATTTCCTAGCACACATCTGCACGAAAATGAAAAGTATTTACCTTCGTAAGTCTTTAATAAAAAATAACTTCAAAAACACGTTTTTTAACATTATCTAAGTTATATATATATATCCAAACAGTCACATCCATGTTTACAGTAAAATATGCTAATACATTAACATGTTGCTCCTACTCTATAACTAGTTAAAGGAAAACGTAGACCTAAGGAGTAGACAGATCATCTACCATGATGTTAATTTCAAGCACAGCACCTTCCAAAAACTAATCGAAACCTTCAAGATAAAATTGAAAGTGAAGTTTGGAATTTTTTTAAACCACAAAATTTCATAGGTTTATATGTGCTTGATCTCCACAAGTCGTGAATTAATTCAACTGACTGAGTTTTTGTTTGTTTCATATTTTGAAGTTTAGTTCTAAGCAAGTCACAGCTTATGTTTGGTACTGAAGCATGGGTGCTGGCAGATTTGGGTGTGGTGCAGTGTTCATTCGAAGAAATCCTTTATTGTACCAGTCTTCCTCGTGATCTTGGCGCATGACAGCCATGTTATGTGCAGCTGCGTGAGACATGGAGAATGGTTGAGTTGCCATTGGTGGGTAAGATGCTGCAGCCATAGGCTGGTAACGAGCCACTCCGACCGAGTTGTTGTGGTGGGGATACTGATACGACCGCGTAGTAGGTGATGCTGATGAGTAAATGTTTCTCATCATAGCTCCATTACAGGATGGAAGAATGGAGGGAGTGGCAAGAGCTTTCTGCAACTGTTTTTCCTGCTTACGATACTTTGCTCGTCGATTCTGGAACCACACCTAGAAAAGATGATTGTTCAGTTATTTATATGATTTTGTGTATGTTTGTTTTCACTCGTGAGATCTTAGAAACACAAGCATCAAAACAAATTTATTGTTTAACTTTAAATTTGTTTTATTTGCCAGAAATTTTCACCAAGTTTTTGAAAATAATATTTAATTTTCAGATCAATTTGGTGACTTAACAAAACATTAAAATATCGAATTGAAGAGGGGAACTAGTGATTAATGCAGTCTCTTATATAAAAATTACCCTAGAATCGAGAACCGAGATGTTTACAAAGTTTCTTATCTTGAGAATGGTGGTTTCCGATACTGTATCGTCTGTCAGGCTAGCAGTGACTACTGTATCATGAATACGTGTCCTGTAGTCTTTTTATTTTCTCGTTCAGTTGAACTCTGAAAGTTCACACTTTGTTAGAAAGGCTAGTAACTGCCAGAAACCTAGTGTGATTGTTTCTTCTGTTTTTAAAGGAATACTTTCTGAGTTTGGGGGAATGAGCAAAATTTAAACAAATACAGATTGAGAAGACTTTAACCTAGCAGAATTGTTTAGAAAAGTTCCTTGCAGCTTGTAAATCTTTATAATATCTGCTTACAGTCTATCAGAAAGCAAAATAGAGATGAATGTATTGTGTATTGTCCGCGCAGAACAGAAACTTATTTTGCTTTTAAACTCCTGTAACAAAATTATAACTTCTTTAAAAGCTATACAAGAAAACACAGTAAGGTTTATAGAGAGTGCATTAGTATTCCATCAATTATATATTCAATACAAAAAGTAAATTATTCAAGAATGTTCGTAGCCAATTTAAGTACAAATGCTTTGTTTGTTTGTTTTTGAATTTCGCACAAAGCTACTTGAGGGCTATCTGTGCTAGCCGTCCCTAGTTTAGTAGTGTAAGACTAGAGGGAAGGCAGCTAGTCTTTA
The DNA here is from genome assembly GCA_011833715.1 of Carcinoscorpius rotundicauda. NCBI lineage: Eukaryota > Metazoa > Arthropoda > Merostomata > Xiphosura > Limulidae > Carcinoscorpius > Carcinoscorpius rotundicauda. The sequence continues at coordinate 19,450,723 of CM022396.1, read as the reverse complement.
CCACCCACCGCCAACTCTTAAGCTACTCTTGTACCAACGAATAGTGGAATTGACCGTCACATTATAACGCCCCCACGGCTAGGAGGGGGAGCATATTTGGCGCGACTCGGGCGCGACCCCGTGACCCTCAGATTACGAAGCTCACACCTTAACGCGATAGGCCATGCCGGGCCGGTAAAAATGCCTATTAAACGAGCATTGTAATAGCTCATGTTTGTGACGATAAAGGGATAGTGGAATCTATATCAAAGTGTGTACTGAAAGACATGGAGGACCTAAAGTACAACCGCAGCTGCAAGTTTGTTCATTAGACACCATTTTTGATGCAATCCAACTTTTTCTTTATTTGTTTATGGCAGGAAAAAAGAATCGGTTTTTAAATGTATCAAGTCGATCTGTTCAAAATAGAATGAAGAATGTAGAATATTTTCACACAATCATTATCAGAATCCTTCTAATCTGATCTTTATCAAATATCTAATTGACTTCCGGTTAATTAAAATTAATTTTTGTTACACTTTTATTTGGATACTCAAAAATAGGTCAACTTTCTAAATATCACAAATCAAATGATACTAGCGATTAGGGTTCTCGACTCGTAATCTGTGAATCGCAAGTTCGAATCTGCGGCCCACCAAACATGCTTGCTTTTTCTGACATTAAAGTGTTACAATGTTTGTGTCAATCCCATTATTCCTTGGTAAGAGTAGCCAGTCCGGCATGGCCATGTGGTTAAGACACTCGACTCGTGATACGAGGAATGCGGGTTCGAATCCCCGTCACACGAAACATGTTCGCCTTTTCGGTTGTAGGGTCGTTATAAAGTTATGTTTAGTCCTACTAGTCGTTGGTAAAGGAGTAGCCCACGAGTTGAGGGTGGGTGATGATAATTAGCTGCCTCTACTTTAACCTTTCACTGCTTTTTTCAAAAAACAAAACAAAACAGATAATATTAAATAAGCCCCCCAGTGGCTCAGCGGACTTACACGCTAAAATCCGGGTTTCGATACCCGTGGTGGGCAGAGCACAGATAGCCCATTGTGTAGCTTTGTGCTTAATTCAAAACAAAAACAACAACAAATATTAAATAAATAAATAATTATTATTCGATAACAAATATGCTGTTATTTTATGGGTATCACGTAGCACAAATAAACCTAATAGTTTGTTGAAAATGGTTTCCACACTATCAAAAAAAGTATCATGGATAAAAACTACACTTATCACCTTGGCAATGGATTTATTATGAGAAAACCAAAGTTTAATAATAGAGATGAAAACGGTTGATAAAACATGGAACATTTTGTTTGCAGGGTTCGAACATTTCGGAATAACTTATTACATCTTCACCGAAACCTGAAAATCGTATTACAAAGATTATTATTACCAAAAATATAAAAAAACATAATCAGTAGTTGAGTTAGTTGTTAAGAAAAGCGGTAAATGGACAGATAAAACAATGTTTATGTATATATATATGTATATTTACAGGCCATGCTACACCATTAAGTGTATTTCTATAGACAAGGTTCTTCAATAAGAGAAACAGGGAAAACAATTCTGCAATAATTTTATCAAATAAATATTCTCTAATTGTATTTTTGTCCAAACTTAATTTATATTTAAAATTCTAGTTTTTGAATATATATATGAGCTATCATTTTTGCATAAAGAAAATAATTACTTTCTATTTTCTTATTCATGTAAATTCTCTGTATGTTTATTTGGTAATTAATTCATTATATACTATATATTTACATCGTTCATACCTTTTTACATGGATATTTTGGGGGTACTTTTCAGAATAACAGTCTTTTTTTACTAGTCTTGCGTCGAAATCATTCGCCCCCCCCGGTGTCTCAGTGGTATGTCTGCGGACTCACACGCTAAAATCGGAGTTTCGATACCCGTGGTGGGCAGAGCACCGAGAGCCTATTCGGTAGCTTTGTGCTTAATTTAAAACAACAATCGAAATTATTTAAACTTTTTCAAATATCTCTTATGAATGAGTAAGGCCACCTTTGTAAAAAGAGAATGATATTTTGTATTTTTCATGTTAACTTCAACGGTGAACAACTTAGTACTTACAACGCTAAAATTCGGGGTTCAGTTCTTCGCGGAGAACACAGAAGATAGCCTAGTATGGCTTTGCTATGAAAAAAAATATTTAAAAAGCACTAAACTTTCAACGAGAGAAGCAAACCTCAAATCATAAGCTATATACGGAGTTGTTTTTTTTTAATGTATTTAGTACATCAAATTATCTCAACTGATCACAGGAGTTAGCTAAGCGTTTGAACAAAACTCATATGTTGTTTACTTTTTGCAACCAACCGGGGATATAGTAATTGTTTTTTCTAAACAAATAAACGGACAAGCAAAAATTTCCTAACATAATTTTTACACACTATATTCTATAAATGCGTGAACCTATTGACAGGATTTGCTGTATTCGGTAAAATTTGTAGCATTAATATACAATGTTGTTTCATTTTTGTTTTGTGTATCATCTTAATTTTTGGGATACCGTCAGTGTTAAAGATATCGTTGATTTCATACATCCAATCAATACTCATTAATGGTCCTCAGATCTGACGTAAGACATTACACAAGTAACCTGAATGTTAACTAAACTGTAACGCGAAATACGTAAAAAGTTACACGTATGGTATAAATGATGGTTATGCGTTAGGCATTTCAAAATAATATCTTTCGCTGAACGAAATAAGAGCCATATTTAGTTAATTTTGAATCATTCAAGTCAAACGAATTAATTCGTGATTCAGCGTGATTTTTTGCTGTTTATGGTAATTTTTTTTTATATATAAATAATTCTCTTAATTTATAAAAGTAATACATTTGCATTTATCTGTCAGGAACTTTCTCGCAAATGTCTCTATCAAACGCTACAAATTTCAAGATAGGCCTTTGTCCGAAAAGTCCGGATTGCACATTGGTACAGCATCAAGTGACCACTGGCTTTGATTTTAGCTTTAGTTTTTCATTTGCAAAGTATTTCACAACACTTAACCCACCTGTAGTTTCCTTAAAACGTTAACATTACATTAAATACAATTGCAGTGGGCTTTCTTGACTTATTTAGATTTAAAACATGCATGCACAGTTTGCTTAAAACCATATGCTTATCACCTTGTAAACACTCATTCGGATGTTTCTGTATATTCAGTTAAGTTTTCCTTCATTACAACTTTACATTTACTTTTTGTTGCAATAATTTTGTTTCGTTCATTTCATAAACTGCTATAAACAACTTTTAGCTGTTGTTTTATTCAATTAAGGTTTGAGGTTTCATTCTTTGTTTTGTGAATTTCTTTGTTTCAGCTCATAAAACCGTGTCATTTACTGAAGACTCATAATTGCTTCATACTCTATACATTATTATAAATACCATTAATATATGCATACTTTACGTATAGTTTTATTAAATAAAGCTACGTCTGCGTGAGCTTGTTTAACTGAACGGGTAAAAGTTTTTGAAGTAGAGTAGGATTTATCGACCTAACACAAAATGTTTGCTAAAAAGCGTAGCAAAGTGTCGTGCGTGAAAAAAATAATAATACGCGAAAATTCAAGTGAAGGTCATGAAAACTACCGCAAATGTTTTTGTTTGTTTTGAATTTCGCGCAAAGCTGCACGAGGGATATCTGCGCTAGCCGTCCATAATTTAGCAGTGTAAAACTAAAGGGAAGAAAGCTAGTCATCACCACCCACCACCAACTCTTGGGCTCCTCTTTTACCAACGAATAGTGGGATTAACCGTCACATTATCGCCCCCAAGGCTGAAAGGGCGAGCATGTTGGGTGTTACGGGTATTCAAATCCGCGATCCTCCGATCACGAGTCGAGTGCCTCAACCACCAGGCCATGCCGGGCCTGCTAGTTATAAAATAAGGTGATAGTGTCGTACATTTCAACAGAAGACATTTTGTGTGAATAATTTTACTATTAGTTAAAGGCCTTTAGTCATAATTGCGAAAGAAAGGATAAATGCTTTAACGAAAATTCTAAAAGCAGTTTCATAGTTGTGCCCCCCGCTAGTACAGCGGTATGTTTCCGGATTTACAACGCTAAAATCAGGGATTCGATTCCCCTCGGTGGGATGAGCAGATAGCCCGATGTGGCTTTGCTATAAGAAAAAACACATTCTTATTTGTGTTCTCTTAATCATTTCATATTATTGTGCATCTAAGATAAGATATATAATGTTGGACAAAGTAGTGCAGCTTTATATTCTTTATTAATGTTAAGGATAGATCATAACTGGTACATAACTGAGACGAATTTCTTTTTTATATTGACGATATTGTCGAAAGATACAAGGACGACTGGAAAAAGAAACACGAAAAAAAAAGGAGTATACCCATGAGTGTTAGCCTACAGAAGAAAAAGGTAAGTCCTCATGTAGCCCCTGTAATTCCACAGTTGCTGAGGCGACATACTCGTGCACTTTCCACGCTAGAGGTTGAGTCAAAGAAAAGTGGTGTAATGAAGATTGACAGCACGGCTGATGGGACTAGCCTGCTTAGTTTGTGCCTACAGCGGTAAAGTTCCGCTTCTTACTCTCACCGCTGATGCTCTCAAATTAAATTTGTGCTCCGAGTCGAAACGTAATGGACTTCAAGACTTTCGCTCAGGAAAAACGAAAGGCGCTTGCGGTCCCATGTGTCGTCTAAGTGCAGGTCTGTGTGTGTAGAATTCCTGGGATTCTACCAATTAGATTTAGTCGAACAGGAAGGCCGTCCAATTATCTTGTACACTCTCGCGAACAACAAGACAACAGATTGGAACGAAAACTAAGAACAGTGTGTCCAAATCTCGTGAAAATCATCATAAAACTCAACTAGTGAAAAGCTTCAGGCGTGAGATAAAAAGCATTAAATTAACTAAACCTGTAATGATAGTCGTTTCAATACATTCGATAATATCTGGTATCTTCGTCGCACAACCAAGGTACCAGCTGAATGATATCTTTTGCAGTCATTACGAAAAGTTGCATATTTCTGAAAGCGTAGGTAATTGACATTCACGAACCTATCTGAATAAAAGATTAAACATAAGATGTGAAAAAGAACTTTAATGTTTGTAAACTATTTGAATAACAGTCTAATTGAATAAATAATAAACATATAAACGTCTTTGTTTGTAACTAAACACAAAGTTCTACAATGTCTGTGAACTACCAACCAATGATTTTGAAACCCGGTCTCTAGCGTTATAAATCCGCAGACATACGGCTGTGCCACTGTGAGGGAAATGTGAGGAATTTGTAAAATAATGTTATATTTCCTGATTACTTGGACTCGGGGCATAGATCCTGGGGGGATGAGGGATACATCTCCTTCATTTTAGGTGGGGGTATGGTGCATACAATCATCCCCCCTACATTTTGGTCTGTTGAATTGTTTTATTGCATCACAGGCCTACAAATTGTGTGTTTGTTCTTGTGATTCTCGCGTTCTTATCAATCTAATTATATAATTAGGCCTTGATATAAACCTTTTCAGTAGCCGAAATGTACATCTTTAATATAGGCGTGCTTCTAAGCTTTTCGATCTTGTTGTTGTTGTTTTGAATTAAGCACAAAGCTACACAATGGGCTATCTGTGCTCTGCCCACCACGGGTATCGAAACCCGGATTTTAGCGTGTAAGTCCGCAGACATACCGCTGTGCCACTGGGGGGCGCTTTTCGATCTAAACGATGGTTTGTAAGTGTCAGTTAGTAGGCCTAAGTATACATGCAAGGCTTGCAAGCACCATCACAGAATCTACCTACGTCTTGTACATAGTGTAAGATTAAGTAAAATTTTCATCACAACAGATTGAAGAGAGCATGAAATTCGAAAATATTACTCCCAAGCGTAAACTCCTGTGATCTAGATCTGGCAGCCCATTTGTAGCTTGTAGCTATATCAATCTTATTTGTATATTGTGCTACGCCATTTGTTCTTATGCATGTCTAGCCGGTTATGTTGTCGAGCGCCTTTCCTTTGCTGCCGGAGCCGCTGACCATAATGTACGTTTAGTGTACAGTTAACGACTGGTTCCGACCGCTCGGATCCAGACGCGCTCTACATTACTCCCGTCCGTTCCCTTTAGTCTGAGCCTCGATTTTACAACAGGGCTCATCAGACCTGTGTTTGTGGCCCTCATTAATCCATGAAATTTCAAATTATCACCGCCCTCTAACAAAGTGCTGGTGCTTTATGGTAAAAGAACAATATATTCTCTTATCATAAATAGTAAAAATTTTCTTGTGTAATTAGAACACAAAAGGAGCTATTTCAACGGCCTGAAGCCTCTACTCGAATTGTATTGCTAGTTTTTGTTTAGATGTTTTTTTTTAATAGACGTGCTTATAGACATTATATCTATAATGTTTGCCTTTTGATGAGCTATGTAATATATTTGTGATTTTTAAAGTATTTTTTTGAGAAACTTGCTATTACTTGTAACCAGTACACGTTATTGTCCCAGCGATGCCCAGGCGGTTAGTTGGCTCGGTAGTCACTGTGAGGTTCGCGCGTTTGATTTAAATACATTTGTACATTCAATATATATGCAAAAACGAGCCGTTTTTACATTATATTTTTCCTACAAGTGGGTTTTCTCGACATCACTGATTGTACACTTCAGTCCTACTTCCATTCTGTTCTATCTTCGTTCGTTGTACGTTAGAGTTTTTCAATAAAGACTGTATTTTAGCCTGTTGAGTCATCTGGGAAACAGATTCCAATTATGAGAAGCAAGAGTCTGAAACTTTCCGATATTAGACAATTCTGCAAGACAATTACTTGAACTACAAGTGACAATACAGATGCAGATAATCAAACAACCTCAAGCAAAGGAATAGAAACTTGCCATACAGAGGAAGTACCATGTTCATCAGAGGACGAGTCTGAATATGCTTGTGCAACTATTGTACATCATGAACCTACAGATAGTTGTGAAATAAGTTTATGCAGTAATGAAAAACCTGACACTCCACACATACAGTGTGGAAAGCCATATCATCCAGACGCACAACTAATACCACGACAGAAATCAAAATCTCAAAATATCAACTTTCAGAGCAAGTGGTTTGATGAGTTCTCATGGCTGCACTTCAACAATCAGACTCAAAAAGTTATATGCTTTCATTGTGCCAAGACTGAAAATATTGTTCTTTTCACAGGAAAATTGGAGAGGCCAGTGGAGTATACTTTCATATCCACCGGTTTTTGCAACCAAAACAGAAATTCAACGAACACCAATCCTCCTCTCAGCACAGATTCGCTATATCTCCAGAAGGTTTACTTGATGTAACTCCAATGACTGTCCAGCTACATGATGGAAAAAAGAAGCAGCAGGAAGAATGCAAAAGAAGTTTTGCCAAAATATTCAGAAGTTTATTGCGTCAAGGTTTAGCATTACGTGGACATACTGACACGGAGGGGAACTTCCTGCAGTTAAAGAAGCTCCTGGAAGAGGAAGATCGTGAGTTGACGGCCTACTTGTAAAAAAAAAACCACATTCACCCCAGGCTCAAAATGGAATAATAGAGATGTTTAGCCATCAAATACTGAGGAACATAGCACACGAAGTGCAGCAAAGTAAAATCTTTGCATGAATGGTTGATGACACTCAAGATGCTACAGGTGCCGAACAGGAAGCAATATGTGTACGATACGTAGATGAGAATCTTGACGTCCATGAGACATTTCTTGGTTTGTACAGTGTTTCCCATACAACTGGTCAAACAATATCCTCGACTATACTTGGTGTACTGACTAGACTCAATTTACCACTGTCAGGATTAAGAGCACAAACTTATGATGGAGTTGCTAACATGAATTGTGCGTACAGTGGATGCCAAGCAAAAATAAAAGACAAGCAACCGTCAGCTTTGTTTTTTCACTGTGGAGCACACAAGGCTAATTTAATAATGCAACATGCAGTTGAAGCTTGTGAATGTGTTCGAGATTCTATCTAGTGGGTACATAAACTTGGTGTCTTGCTTCAGAGGTCAGGGAAATACAAGATAATCTTTGAAAATATTATTTCGTCAGACAGCCACATTGGTCCAGTTAAATACAGTGTTCAACACGCTGGTTGTGCCGCCTATCTGCAATTACATGTGCTAATGATTACTACAGAGACATTGATGATTTTTTTTCTTAATTACTAAATGAAAAATGAGATGTAGCAGTGAAAGCACAAGGTCTGCTGGACAGATTTGACAAAGGAAAGACAGTTTTAGGATTGTTGATGGCTCAGTATCCATTAGGTTCATTAAAGGAACTAAATCGTGCATTCCAAGCAAAATCAGCGACAGTATCTGGTATGATTGAAGCATCTGCAATGACAGTTGAGCAATTGCGAGTATTGCGAGCAGAGAAAAATTACAAGATATTTGATGAAGCTGAGAAAAAGGTAACTTCCCTAGATCTGGTGCCCATTGAACTACCACGCATTCGCAGACCCCCCAGATGGATCACAAGTGATGGCTCAGCACACCATTCTGCAACAGCTAGAGATTACTACAGAAGCCAATATTTTGAATTTGTGGACACAGTCACAGAACATCTGGCTACTAGATTCAATACAAACAACAATGGCTTGAGGAAATATCTGGCACTTAAGAACATAATTACATCTGGCAAGATCGATAACTCGGTTATAAACTTCTATGCAGAAATTTCTGCACAACGGCTCGAGTTTCAGTTGCCCATGTTCAAAGGAACAAAAAAAGCAGTATCTCTGAAAAGTGCGAAGGATGCTCACTGTAAAACGCATGAAACAAGCCAGCAGATGTTTAGCAAAGTGTTTCTTCTCATGAAAATTTTCCTTGTATGTCCAGAATCCAGCTGCGAATGTGAACGCAGCTTTTCTGCATTAAGATGGTTGAAGACGTGGTTAAGGTTAACTGTATCTCTGTGCCGCTTCAACCATGTGGCAGTTTGTCACACTCACAAAAATGAGGTCGAAAAGATAAATATAGAAAGAATTCATAAACAGATCATCACAAAGGAGGTCTACGTTTGGAAACATGTGGACTAGAGGACTAAACGAATCTTACTTCAATGAAATGTATGAATAATTATGTGCTACATTGTACTGATGTGTAATTTTCAATAGTTTGCAAAGACATCTTAGTTATTTTTATCAAACAACATGAACAGTTTTCCAGTAGATATAAACTTATCAAGGGTAATTACTAATTTTATTAATATTTGAAAATGTAATCAATGCAATGAAAGTTATTAGTAACCTTGTCAAGTGTAATGGCCATCTTTTATACTGTGCAGTGTGCAGGAATAAATTCATGTGGAAGTTAATTGGTGTTACATTTATCTTTATTCTATTAACATTTTGAAAACTGTTCACAACACCTCACCTATACAAACCTACATGGAAACTCTGAAGTATCGTGGCAACAAGATTACTCTGTAACTGCATGTTTACAGCTTTCAGGTTCACGTAATCAGAGATTACCAATTTGGAAATTGAACAGTCCATATAAGTGTTTACAAAAATCATCCCCCCCATCGGGTTTTAAAAAACTCACTCTATGCCCCTGCTTATACTATAGTATCGCGGGTTCGAATCCTCGTCACACCGAACGTGCTCGCCCTTTCAGCCGTGGGGGTGTTATAAGTCACAATCAGTCCCATTATTCGTTAGTAAAAGAGTAGCCAAAGTAGCCAGAAATACACACAAACATCATCACTGTTATGCGTTCCTGTAATTGAGTTTAAGAAATGCAATTACATTCTTGCAGTAATTAGCGTTCACATGATATTTTAATAAGGTACTAAGTTAATGTATATTATATATTGAACTCTGAATTTGTATGTATATACATAAAATGTGAAACTAACAAACAACAGCCGACAGAGTTTGCCTCCTAGCCATCGAGTTCGGGTAAAGCTTTTCAGTCGACGACTGAAGAGTTCAGTTAAGTATAGCATTTTGAAGATGTGTACAGGGTATAGAAAAAATATTGCCCTTTGGCCCTAAAATTTTAATTCATGTGCTTGAGCGTACTTGTTTTAGAGGTTGAAAAATCAGGTAATGTTTATTTATCTATTGTGACTGTTATCAAGTTGGTTCAACTGGCATCGAGTTCTTACCCTGCCACTTACGGGAAAGGAAACTAATAGTTTACTAAAGAAGACTTGTTATTTTTTTGAAATTAAACATATATATCAACATTTAACTATGAAACATGCTAACACTGACAGTAACATTTGAGTAAACTTATACAATTTTGAAACAATATGGTTGGCAGAGGCGTCACTAGCGCTAGCACACAGAGCTCGTGCCCCAAATCCCCAGTTGCTGTCTTGAAAAATCAGAATAGAAAATCAGGGTCGAAATTATTCTTAAAAGCTAAAAAATCTGTCACATGTGCGTTTACTAACCCACAATTTTTTTAAGCACCCAGTCACTCCTCCGGTGGTTAGGCCTAGTCACACTTACCAGATAGCTCAAGCTAGTATGAAAGGAACTGAGCAATTTTCAAAGAAAAGAATGAATAAGCAATCAGTTATAACAGATAATCTTTCTGGCCTTAAAATCATGTTTCTACGTTTCTTACCATAGACTTAGCTGGGCTTATATGATGGGATGTTGTTGGAAAGCAAAAGTGAAATGATTTTGTTTTTTAAGGTTCGATGGTTAGTGAGATGACATAAACATCTAAAATAAAAGATGTGTTTATTGGACAATATTAAAGGTACTCAGGTTTACCGCGAGTGCGCGTTTCTGCGTCAAGTAGAAATTGGGAAAGGTATTCAAAAGTATGTATCCCTGAGGGTTTTTTCTTCACAAACAAAGTGGCAATTTGTACATATTTATGATAGAGTGAGGCCCAGGTATGGCGAAAACCAGGATAAAAATCAATGAAAATTAATAACTAACTTCCAAATTTTTTTACTTTAATTTCTTTTTCTTATCTTTCTCTACTTTATGACTCCAACTACCAAAATCAGTTTAGAATGTATTTGTTTAAAGTGAGTCATTGAATTAGATAAAAACTAAATTCAAATTTAGGAAATCGTAAATTATATAAATTTATAGTGGCTGAAGTAGGTGTTTATTCCCTTTGTATTAAAGAAAGGAGGCATTTTCCCCCCATATTCCGACGCCTTTTAGTTTAAATTATATCAGTAATTACAATGTTATTAAACTTTGCAATCTCACTCCTGTATAATTATTAAGGGTATGATAGATATGAAAAGTAATTTATCCATTAACTTCGTTATGAAAGTAGGACATTTTCTGGGGAAGGCTAGTCTCTTCACCTTTCATTATGGGAAATAAGTAGATTTTGAAAATTTTCAATTCACACATGATGTTATAATTCGCCAGGATTAGTTATACTGGGCAAGAATACAGGATGTAAATGTGAATAACAAAGCAGCTTTTGCACAAACATCCACATAATTATGCGCCTATTGCAATATTAGCCAGAAGGATAAAAACGTTCTGTAATCCAATATACACAGAAGTGTGATTCATATCATAAGAAATGTAAACTATTAGTTAATTGTCTAAACTGTCTTGAAACATTATCTAAAGTGACTCATAGTTTAATACTTAGCATTGATTATGATTATATATATGTTCGAGGACTTAAAATAGGTAAATAATGTACAAAACAACCTAACGTAAATTTGTATAATATTCATGACGATCTAATATTTCTCTTATTTAGATTGTTTTACTCAAATTTGTTCAATATTAATTAAAACCTTTTAACACTTGTCTTGACTAGAAAAATTTCTAGCATTTCTTCAAGTTTAAGGCCTGGCATGGCTGAGTGCGTTAAGGCGTGCGCTCGTAATCCGAGGGTCGCGGGTTCGCGCCCGCGTCGCGCTAAACATACTCGCCCTCCCAGCCGTGGGGGTGTATAATGTGACGATCAATCCCACTATTCGTTGGTAAAAGAGTAGCCCAAGAGTTGGCGGTGGGTGATGATGACTAGCTGCCTTCCCTCTAGTCTTACACTCCTAAATTAGGGAGGGCTAGCACAGATATCCCTCGAGTAGCTTTGTGTGAAATTCCAAAACAAAATTCTTCAAGTTTAATTTATTTTACAAAATAATAACTCATTTAACAAACAAAAAAGCAAATAAACAACAAAACGTTTAAAGTAGCAGAATTCCATAACAAGTTGCTTTTTAATCATGAACGAAGATATTTTAAAAACGTATTTAATATGGAACTAAACCAGTTTATTTCCAATATAGAAATAGAATGCAATTTTCACTCACTCAGTCTATTATCTTTAGGTACGTAGCGACTAATTTGGTTATTTTATCAGTCTGTTCTCCCGAAATAGTTGTTTCTGTTGGGAGTTGCTTTAAATAAAATGCTATCCATATCACTGTAATCTACCTGTATCCGTGCTTCGTTGAGCTTGGTGATTCGAGCAAGTTCCTCCCGACAGTAAATATCCGGGTAGTGGCTCTTGGCAAAGGCGGCCTCAAGTTCTTGCAGCTGTTCCTGCGTGAAGGTGGTTCGGTGACGGCGGCGAGCAGGAGTAGGCGGACAGGTGGCGATGCCGGTCGATGAAGAGCCGCCTCCTCCCGTTCCCGCACCCACAACTGTAGACAGTCCTAGTGATCCAAGCGACGAACTGCAGGTCGTTTCTACTTTCAGTTTCTTGAAAGCTCCTTCTTGGACTGAAAATAAATAAATAAATTTGTATTGGTAAGAAAAATCCAGAAAAATGTATTCGGTTCAGTGAAGTTCAATTCTCAAATAACAACATGTATTCGTATTCGTATATTATCGTCATTAACCATTTGGAGTACACGAACCCTGGATGAAGATTATGTAAATTCACGATTGATGGAAAGTTAGCCTAGAACACGAAAACTTGTTTCCCTTTTATTTAAGTGTAGAAAAACATCCTTAAGAATTACAAAACACAAAATATCCGCATAGATTTCACAAACGATTGTGTCAAATTTGATGAAGATGCACCGAAAGGAGGCGAAATAGTGATAAAAAAAATGCAAAAAGACCCACAAAAAAAACAAAAAACAAATTTATATGTACGGACGCACAAACCTAATGACAATACTCATACTCATGTTGGTGGAGATCCATCCTTACTCTCCGAAGTAGTTCACCGATATTACTATTGTCCACTGCTGGTACAGCAGTAAGTCTACGGATTTACAGCGTTAAAATAAGGGGTTCGATTTCCCTTGGTGGACTCAGCAGATAGCTTGATGTAGCTTTGCTGTAAGAAAATACACACCCAACATTACTATTGTATTAATATAGATAAACATCTTTATAGTGGCTTTACGGTAAACGTCTCGTTTTCAACAAAATAAGAAGCTTTACAGGGGCAAATAATAATTTGTTTGTTTTGTTTTTGAATTTCGCACAAAGCTACTCGAGGGCTATCTGTGCTAGCCGTCCCTAATTTTGTAGTGTAAGACTAGAGGGAAGATAGCTAGTCGTCACCACCCACCGCCAACTATTGGGCTACTATTTTACCAACGAATAGTGGGATTGACTCTCACGTTATAACGCCGTCTGAACTGAAAGACAAACATGTTTGGTGTGACGGGGATTCGAACTCGCGACTCTCAGATTACGAGTTGTGTTCCTTAATCACCTGGCCATGCCGGGCACTCGATCAGTTGTACGTTATTAAAGTAATAGTAGGTCTATTCTTTTATCAATAAATTGTGAGAGTGAACGTAACATTATAACGGCTGAAAGTACAAGCATATTTGGTGACAGGATTTGTAACTCACAGATTGCGAGTCTAACGTCCTAACTACCAGGCCATGTTCAAGCCCAAGAAGCGTTGTAATATTACTTTCCGATTAGAGAAGGGGTCACCAAACTACGGCCCGCGGGCCGGGTACGGTCCTCGAGGTTATTTTGTCCGGCCCGCCAGCAGCTAGCTGCTTGGAAATAAAAAGTGATATTTCATCAAATGTTCAACTGTCATAACAAAATAAATCACACTGATGGTCGCTTTAAGCTATCAAACACAAGGCGTTATAATAAAAAGAAACATGGCTGTCACGCGCATTTTAACCAATAGGAAAATTCTTCTTTCGTCCTTGCTGCCCGTTTATTCATACGGAGGCACGTATCTATGAGAGCATTAGGATTTAGAAAACAAATACAGACTTAACCCTCGTCCTATTGACTTGTCTTGTAAATTCAGCGGCCTAGGGGTTACCACTTCAGTAAGCTCATTTCTCTTAGTAGTCGGGTTATGCGCTTTTCGTAATTCGTTCTTAGGTAAGTGTCGTAGCAAACATACGTTTCAATGTATTTTGTTTGTGCGTTCTTGAACCAGTACAATACTTTTCTCACAACGTTCTGTGTTTTTCATTTTTTGATCCTGTTGGTTTTTCACCCATCGTTATGGCTGCTTTTCAAGAAAGAAAAGTGGACTCTGAGTGTCGTGCTTTCAATGAAGAATAGGCAGAAAAGTACTTCTTTGTGGAAACAAAAAACCAAAAAGCTACTTGTGTGATATGCACCGAAAATGTTGTCGTTTTGAAAGAGTACAATCTTCGGCGTCGCTATGAAACAAAACATCTATCAACATATTTGGAATTTTCATGAAAGTTCCGTTCTGAGGAATTTGAGTCCATGAAACGTATTCTTGAAATTCAAAAGAATCCCTTCACAAGAAAGTTTGTTGAAAATGAATTTGTACAAGTTACGAAATAGTGCATAAGATGGCAGAGCGAGGAAAACCTTTAACTGACGGCAACTTCATCAAAGAGTGTATGATGGAAGCAGCAAATGAGCTGTGTCCTGAAAAAGCCAATTTTTTTGAAAGTATCAGCCTTCCAGCAACTTCAGTTGTACGAAGAGCAGAAGAACTTGGAGAAAACATCGCATTACAGATACGCCAAAAAGCTATGGTTTTCCCTAAAACCCAAAAAGCTATGGTATACCCTAGCACTGGATGAGTCTTCTGATCTCTTGAGTACGTCACAACTTCTTGTGTTCATTCGTGGAGTTAATTTTGACAAGACCATAACCTTCAGTGGAATCAGCTTAGAGGTGTAACAGTTGATGGAGGTAAAAACATGACTGGAGCAAAGAAGGATCTGGTGGGGCTGGTCAGGAAACCAGTTGGAAGATCTTCATCTCCCAAGCAAGCACTCTGTGAAAAAGACTTAAATATTTCTTGCGTACTGAAACCAGTCATTTCTGCAGTGAACTTCATTCGGGGTCATGCACTTTATTAACGGCAGTTGAAGGCGTTTCTTGAAGAAATTGATTCGGATTTCTGTGACTTGCTTTATCACACGGTGAGGTGGCTCAGCTGCGGTAAAGTCTTGTCTCGTTTTTATAAGCTGAGAAGAGAAACAGATATATTTATTATCGAAAAATACACAGCAGATTTACTTCTGTCGGATCCAACATGGTTGTCAAAGTTGTCATTTTTGGTTGACATCACATCCCACATGAATGAATTGAACTTGAAACTTCAGTCGTCTGTGATCTCTGTAGAATTATCAAAGGATTTTGGAGAAAACTGTCATTGTTTGAAGCAAATTTGGAAGGAGAAAACCTCTCTCATTTTCAGTGTTTCAATGAGTTTTATGCTGGAATCACAGAAGATGCCAACCTGAAGTTTCAGAAAAAGATTATTGGTGATTTAAATAAGCATTTTTAGAGAGATTTGGGATCTCGACAGAATCAAAGGTGACATTCTCCTTTTTCAGAATCCTTTTGATTGTGTCATTGATGACGAGCCAATGGAACTTCAGCTGGAGGTCATCGATTTACAAGTAAATGACTTCAGTGATGTCGAGAAACCCACTTGTTGAGAATTTTATATGCAAAGACGGCTCGTTTTGGTTGAACCCAAAACGAGCCGTCTTTGCATATAAAATTAAAAAAGTAAATGACTTGTTGAAAACAAAACACAGAGAGGGACAACTTATTGAATTTTACAGCTACAAACCTAAAGATGATTTTCCAAAGCTGAAACAGTTCGCATCTGGTATGACATCAGTGTTCGGAACAACTTATGTCTCTGAACAAACATTTTCAAAAATGAAGTATGTGAAGTCGGTACATCGATCAAGGTTGACTGATGAACATTTGAAAGCAATTCTAATGATTGGATGCGGCAATTCAAAACCGAACATTGAAGATATTTTGAAAGCCAAACACCAATTTCATAAACTCTTTTGCGGCTTAGTGAAATTCAGATATGTACTCACTATGTGCGATGTGTCAATTGTTTTCGCTAATGTCACATTTGATAACCTTTTGGTAAATAAAATAAAAATGTTGGTTGTATTTCTGTTTGTTTTTTTATTATATGTGTGTATTGCATGCTACTCCCACATGACTAATGTGGCATCCTAGACTTAATGTTAAGTCTTTTACAGAGAGCTTTCATTAAAGCTTATAAGTATTGAGCATAATAATCATGAGGCCCCTTGTGAAAAATAGTTTGGTGACCCCTGGATTACAGTAATTCAACAGTTGGTGTTGGTTGGTACTGAGCAGTGGTTTTCTTTCTAATCTATCACTTCTAAATTAGAGACGGATAGAGCTCTTGCGACGCTTAGGAAAAGAAACAGTCTATCAGAAGGTTGATTTTTTTAATAATAATTATAGACTGATAAATTATAGGTGTTTTCTGTTAATTTTGTACGGTTATATCCTGATAAGGTGTTTGTGTTACTTAGCGCAAAGCTACACAACGAACAATATGTACTCTGTTCACTATGGGGAATCTAACCCCAGATTTTAGAATTTTAAGACCACTTACTGTTGAACCACCTGTGGGACTTCACTAAAGATTGCAACATGATATTTATCCTACATCATTAGCTTTAAACTGTTTTATAAAAGAGTGAGTTCTCCGATGGGTTAGCGGTAAATCTCCGGATTTACAGTGTTAAAATCAGAAGTTATATGCCCCGTAGTAACAGCAGATAGCCCGATGTAGCTTTGACCAAATAAATAAATAGCGATTGTCTTAATAATAATTAGAGTTTAATAAGACACTTGTTTTATGCTGTTAACATTACTCAGTTCTCTCAAGAAGCGGTTTTTACAATGAAAGCTACCATTGTAACAGAACCTTGTGAGTCCTAATTGTTAGCGTACCTTGATTCGTAGTTCATGTCTTATCCCTGCAAACACACAAATACACTTTAAGACTAATAGTTAAATCTCATAACTCGGTCTAACAGAAGTAGCCCAACTGTTTTCGGAAGATACTTTTCACTATAGCTGCCTTCTCTTTGGTTCATCACCTTAAAATTAAGGAGTTATGTACAAATAGTGTATTATGTGAGAAAACGTTGCAAAAAATGTCCAGAAGCAACCACAGAGTTAACTTCTGTAATAGTAAACATTTACATCTGTTGCTGGGTAATTTATGATTGTTCACGTATCGAGTTATTTGTAGTATATTGTAATATACCAATTTATACAAAAGAAGGAAATAAGGACCCGGGGTAATATAGGGGTAATCAGATCCAAACTCCACTCCTTCTAGGACAGTTTCTGAGGGTCTTAATGGTACATGTCAGGTTTGGTAATAATTTGTCTAGCATTTCGTCAGTTATAAGTGGACAGAAAGGCTTTTGTGAAATAATGCTATAAATATTTTAACGACTGACCTTGAGTTGTTCTCGATGGTTGACCTAAGCGTAAACATTGTGCAAAATATATATTTTTTTGTGGTACACGTTTCAAACTGTCAAAGTATTACACTTATTTTTTTTTATAATGTACTTCTATGTCATTACTATAACGCTATTTTATTACTACTCATGAAGAAGGCCAACCGTTATTTAGCTCTTTTTGTATAAAGTTAGAAATTTTATAAGCAAACTTAAGCTAAAGTATAAACATCTAGTTCATTCAGTATTCATCAAAACTTTTATCACAATTGTATAAATGTTCTCACAGTAATTTACAAAAAATAATGAAACAGAAATGTGCTAGTAGGGTCAATAATTATATACATAAAATAACTAACGCCAGGAAGCCTTCGTTCCCTATAAGCATAGAGACTATAACCTTGAGGTTTTGGGTTTTATCCACGTGGTGAACACTGTACAAATAACCCGTTCTATAGTTTTGTGCTAAAATAAATACATTTTTCAATTCCACTGTAATATCAGAAAAACATAATTTAATAACACAGCTTTCTTTTTTTCATTTTTAAAGCAAAAATCCAGATTACGTTATATTATTTTCCATTGAGCTTTATATTAATCCAATAGGCTTCTTTTATCAATGCTTACTCTGAAGAAATCTCTCCTGTAAGGTTGTGTTCATTTTTATACTTAAGATATCTAGGGCAGGATATTAAGTATAGCCTAATACATGTTCTTCATTTCGAATCAAAATACAATGTACTTTTGTAGGTATGGAAGAACCTAAGTGTCAAAGTAGAACTCTTGTTGGCCTGGCATAGCCAAGCGCGTTTAGGCGTGCACTCGTAATCCGAGGGTCGCGGGTTCGCGCCCGCGTCGCGCTAAACATGCTCGCCCTCCCAGCCGTGGGGGTGTATAATGTGACGGTCAATCCCACTATTCGTTGGTAAAAGAGTAGCCCAAGAGTTGGCGGTGGGTGGTGATGACAAGCTGCCTTCCCTCTAATCTTACACTGCAAAATTAGGGACGGCTAGCACAGATAGCCCTCGAGTAGCTTTGTGCGAATTTCCAAAACAAACAAATCCAAGAGCTCTTGTTGGATTTGTCACAGCATCATCTGGTGTCAGAAGTATTTATAAGAAAAGATACTTGTTGATTTAAAATGTTCATTTTTTAAAAAAATCATTGTTTTAATATTTAAAGAATGGAGTAAAAGCTCAAATATCAGAAATATTTTTATGTTAGGAATGTTGTTTATTTTCCAAAGTCTGAGTTAATTAAAATGTTGGACTATTAGTTGTATAATATTTTCTTAGTTCCGTGATTTTTTCTGTTTATATTATTTCGTGTGAAGACAAATGAGCGAACTGTATCTGTTGCAATTTTTTTTTAATTTTAGCAGTATTTTTCCCCCTAAAGGCTCATACCATCGTTAAAATTTCAACTACTTTCAAGCAAAAATCTGTAATAGTTTTATTTTAACCTGTTACTGTTAAAAGATATAAGCATGTATTTAAAAATACACACAGATAAAGCTGATAGCCTTCTGTTAGGCTTTGTAACATCGGAGAAAGAGCCAGATGTTTCGTTTAAGTTCGCGACCAGTGAAAACTTTGAATACATAAAAGTTCGTGGCGTTGCCTACAGCGAGAGAGAGGGAGGGAAAATGAATGACAGGGCTCAGTAGGAAGTAGTATTATTCAATACAGCCTTTATATAAGTACATAATTTCTATTACAAACACACGAGTTTTCCTTTAGATAAACCCCTGACCCCTGTTGTGTTATTGAGTAAAGACTCTGCTCGAACAAAGAAGCTAATGGTTGGTCAGAGTCGTAAACAAAACCACACGACGGTGTTGAACGGGACACGTGCATGTTATTGTTATCAAGCCTATTTGCTGAACGTTGCTTGTCATATGACATTAAATTTCGTAACTTCTTATCTTGCGTTTTTCCATACACATTATTAATAAGTTACTTTAACAACCTGCTGAAGTAAAATTACTCTTCGTATTTAAACAATTATTTAGCGATATTATTACGATTAAAGAGATAACTTATGATCTCCAAAACGTACACTAACATACAAAATCTTAAAATGTCATTAATGTGCACCAATATACGTATGTATTAAAATAATAGTGTGTGTTATGCCCCAGTATACATATGTAAGGAATTCACATCATAACACACGATGTTTTAAAAATGTGATTTATGTGCCCATACC
The DNA here is from genome assembly GCA_011833715.1 of Carcinoscorpius rotundicauda. Taxonomy (NCBI): domain Eukaryota; kingdom Metazoa; phylum Arthropoda; class Merostomata; order Xiphosura; family Limulidae; genus Carcinoscorpius; species Carcinoscorpius rotundicauda. The sequence continues at coordinate 19,430,870 of CM022396.1, read as the reverse complement.
GTATCGCATAAAGCTTTCAAAATATGATTGATTCCACCATGAGAAATATCAATCAATGCTAGGCTAAAACAAGCCTTAAGCTCTTAATACGAATATGAAAAAGATCCAAATTAGAAATAATCTTCTTTCTGAACTAAGTTTTAGTTAGACCTAGGAAGGATTGAGATAATAGAATTAAGGAGTTGTGATGCATTTATATACGTATTGTAAGTATGGGTGTGTGATAATTTACATATAACATAAATATACTACATTGAATAATTATTGGAATGCATAGGAGATGCACATGCAGGAGTCAAGAACAATCAATAATTGCAACGAAATAGTACAATTAAAATTAATACAACACTTTATTACAGAGGTGAGTCAGTTGTACAATGTAAAATTATTTCAGTATTTGCTGTAAACAGATCAGTATACCTTACTTTTTGTTACTAGGATTCTATCAGTACAAGTTACTAAGATTCAACCACTATATGTTACTAGGATTCAATAACTGTACGTAACTAGGAATATATTAGTATATGCCGATGAAATGGGACTGTACGCTCTTATATTTTAATAGTTCAACTAAGTTGATTACCGTTTGATCTTCTCAGTTTCTATTTGAACTCTTACAGCTTTAATATTATTTGAATCCGACTTTGTGCCATATTTGTTGCATGTGATACATAAGCCTATTTTTTTTCAATCGTTAACTCTGCCTGCCGGTGAGAGAAAGCAGTAAGTCTACGGATTTACAACGTTAAAACCAGTGGCTCGATTCTCCTCGGTAGACACAACTGATACCCCACTGTGACTTTGCTGTAAGAAAACACACTCGTTAACCTCTATTGCTGAATGTTTGGGATCACTATTCTTTGTTCTTATGTCTCGAGGAAATACGTGATGGTAATTATTTGTTAAGATAGCATCATTGCTGTGGAGATTTCCCTCATCAATAGCTGAGTTGCAGCTTACAGTTTCACTGGTCTCAGAGCATGTCAGCTAGGGCTTGCACATAATCGGTAAAGTCATAATCGATTAATAATCGGAAAAAATTCATAATCGATTAATCGTTACCTCTCAATATTATTTATAAACGGCCGCTACGATTCTTGTAATGGATCACGTTTTGCATCATAACTCTGGAAAGATATGCCCCACAGAAAAGTGTAATATATCAAAGTAAAGCTCAGGATGTCGAAAATTTAAAACGTCATTAACAATCAGTGCAGCTGCAGAAAATCATGGTGTAATTTTTCTGGTTTACTTTTTTCTGACTTTCACTGCATCAGCTGTTATTGTGGACATAATAACAATGGCTCATGACTTTTTTAAGTCAAAAATGGGCATGTGTTATAAATATATCAAAGTTACAACATAAGAATTTTACTAAAATTTACTGTATATCACTAAACAAAAATTACAAAGATGCAAAAAAATACCCATGTATATTGACCATGTAGTAAACGAACAAAAGAAGAGTTCTAACTTCCAAATCCAACTATTAACAGGATTACAGATTTACAACATGTTGACAAGTTTTAAATTTAATAAATTTTGTAGTTTTTTAAAAAAGAACTTGTTAAAAACCTTAAACTATTTAGTGTCGATTCATGTCAGTACTCAATAAATCAATATTTATTCTTGAACAGATCCTTTAGGAAACACAAAGCATTGACAGTTGCATCGGAGAGACTTGATCTTATCTTAATAAAAAGACCTGCTGCAGAAAAACTTCTTTCTGCCTGAACGCTTGTGGCTTGTATACTTTTCATGTCATGGTATAACTTAAGGACATTCTCAATTCTTGTCCCAGTTGCTTTATATGATTTCAGCTCATCTTTCATAGTTATCTTTTTTGAATTAACTCCCTCCAGTCCCTTGTCGAAAGTGTTCATAGCCTCCATATACTCCTTATAAAGTGAGGCAGCTGAGTCCTCTTCATTTTTAGCTTCATTTTCAGGCTTAACTGACCGGTCTTTATCCTCTGCCTTTTTCTCCTGCATGTTATGCAATCTTTCAAATGTATGCTCTCCATTTTTTTTATATTTCCTTTTGTGCAATGAACGAAGTCATATCCTTATTGACTTATTAACCCAGGGTTGTGAAGGTAACAAAGAAGTGAAACAGCATTCCTTTGTCGCCTGGCAGTGTATCTGTCTAAAAGATGTTTATACAATTGTTCAGCTACGAGATTTTCTTGACTTTTGAGTTTAGACAATAAAAAATGAACTGAATTTTCAGCTTTTAGCAAGTTGTTTGCTTCAGAGCAAAGATTTTTCAGCACGATTTGGACAGGTTTCAGAGCATCAACAAGGTTGTCTAATGTTTTCCACTCATCATCAGTGATAGTTTCAAGTGACGCAATAATTCTCAGAGCTTTGGGTATGCAAGCTTTAACCTTCACAAATCTTTTTATCATTATCAACATCTTGTTTTACAATCAAGAGACAATTTCAGTTTTTTTCCAAATTCACCTTTAATGAAGTCCTGCAATTTTCGTTTTTTCATGGTGACTTTCTAAAGAGTTTGCATATTTTTCTGACTTTGTCCATTACTTGTTGAAAACTTTCATGAATCTTACCATCTGAATTATCAATATCCTTTATTTGTTCAAAAGTAAAACAGCTTTCACCATCTTCATTATGACTCTCTGTTTCATTGTCATTTGCAGCTTCTAAATTATCATCTTCTTTCTCACCCTCATGTTCATTGACCTCCTTCCTTTTTGCAAATGATAATCACAAACTGACAAGTGTATAGTGTGTGCGACACATTGCTGGTGAAAGGGGCTAATATCATTTCCAAATTTGACCATGACTGAAACCCCATCTCTTGTACATCCGATAATATGATGGTTGAGGCTGAGACCAAAATTTTCAAGTTTCCTGGACACAATTTCTATTGTTCTAGCACTTGTTAAAGATCCACAGATTTTTGTTAATCCTAGAGACCAGTGCTTTCCATCACTATGAACATTGATATTGATGTAGCGTCTGTTTTGAATTGACGTATATTCATCAAGGGTCAAGGTATATTTAGCACCAGACTCAACCTGGGCTTGAAAATAACTGCGTAATTCTTGCTTTTTCTGTAAAGCATAATTTACTACTATTTTTTCACGCCTGAAACACTGGTTGGTACAGGTTTATCATATTTCTTTTTCTTGAGGCTTTCTTGTATAAAGTGACTAGATGCAATCTGTTTAAAGATCAGCCCATCCAGAGTAGCTAACCTCGCAATCTCTTCATTAATGTCAGGTTTCTTGATGAAAGCATCCAATGGTCGTTTAACAGTGCCCTTATTGTTAGGGTCAATACCACGCATCACACGTAGATGGTAAAACAAAGAAGTTGACCCACCGATACATTTCAACTCTTTAGTACATATTTTACATTTAGCACCAGCAGTATTTTTATCGAAGTGTTCCCAAACATTAGATTTCCTTCTTTTAGAACCTTTCCCCATTTTTGTTGTAAAAAAATATAGCTCAGTGGTAAACGCTATTTATTCAGTTCCGTATGTTCAAAATTTGGTGACAATGCGCAATATCATAGAAGCTATCGATTAAACCCGAGCCGAATTACTTGCGCAAAAATTTATCTAGTCATCTGATTCACACATTTTTACGACTTTTAATGAAAATAATCCCCTTTGAAACCCCACTTCAAAGTCATTTTTACAATGCCTTCAGAAGGTGACAACCATTTTTATCAATTTAGAACATTCCTTGAGTATATTTAATAATATAATGCCATAATATTATAAAAGAAATAATTATGAAAGAAGTAATTATGACTTAAATAATAGAATAATTAATCACGATGTAGTAACAGCGTAGTTTTCGAAGTTTTCCCCTATCAATAATATTTTATGATATAAAAGGTATATTGCACACCAAATGCTCCCAATGTAAACTAAAATGCCACACAAAATGCCTGAAAATACTTCGAAAAAGAAATATATAATTATGTACGTAATGCAGGGCAATAAAAAAAAAATTTACCTTCGAGTTACTCGATCTGCCATTATCGCTCATACAACTAGCTTAGCTGATTAATTGCGATTATTGAGATCGATTAACGGTTAAGCAGTAACAAGTCTCTACCGATTATTAATCGGTTATTTTTAACCGGGTGCAAGCCCTAATGTCAGCATTATCTGTTGACAACAGTAGTGCCATCGAACACACCATTGTTAATTGTGAACAAAGAATCTAAATTAGATATAGCCCAATATTTTCTCCAAAACAAATAAAAAATATTTTATTTATGTGTATTAACAATAATATTCAGTAAATAATTCGTCCTTTGGAAGATCAGTAGTATTTAGGAAATATAAACCATTTAGTTAGGAGGGGCAGGAAAATTCGAAACAAATCGATAAGTGTATTGTTTCCGGGCGAGTCTCTTTGCGTACATGAAAGGTTGAGTGTTTTATTTTTTCATTTCTCTTTGCGAATCATAAAAGTGAATAGGTTTTCACAACGTTCACGTATTTTAGTATTTGCTGTAAACAGAGCAGTACACCTTGTTTTTATGTTACAAGATGTTTATCAATGAATATGAGTTAATCTAAATAAATGTCAAGAAATAACTGTTTTAAACTACTTCAAGTTAAAAATTTGTTTAAATAAAATTAAAATGACCGTTTTTACTAGGTTTTGAAGTAAGATATGCAAGTGTTGTTTCGACAGGCAGACTGTTGGCTGGTTTGATGTAGACACGATCTGTGAAGTAGTGGTATTATCTGTATATCTAGTGTTAGTTCAGCCATGCCTTGTCTGAAAATGAATAACCCCACGCCATTGGTGAGAGATAGTCTCGACAAACTATACGAATTTCTATAGAAATGTTTCAGCAAGGACTAGCAAATTGTGTGGATATTTTTATATAACCAATGACCAGTAGGATAGACCAATTTTAACCTAGTATCATATATTCATTGTAAATGCACTACAAAACAACAACACAGACTCATCTTCAGTGCCATGAACGCGTCCCTCACTGAAATATAGTGTTTATTGAAGACAGGATGATATATCCGTCTGAAAGTGAATGGTCAATAGTAGTCAAAATGAAAAAGGAAAGAAGGATTGCGAAGGTCTTATGTCAAACTCTGGTATGTTATTAAAATAAAAATTATCCACTACTTCCACTTTTTTTGTATTTAAGAATGCTTCCACTGGTCCAGCATGTTAAATTTTAAACCCGGTTACAGACAACTTTAAACCATGTCAACAACTTCATAAATACAAACCAAGCTTCATTCTCACCACGATTCCCTGGCGAGACACTAGAAGCATACTCAAGTTCAATCAATAGAAAAATAACCATAACCGAACTAAAAATTAATATCAAAAACTTGAAGAACACTTCCCCCGGACATGACCAAATACCAAATATTATTCTGAAAAAAAGCTCCACTCTCCTACTACAACACCTCACAAACATCATAAACATTTCACTAGCGACCGGATACTACTCTGACACGTGGAAAAAAAGCCATTATAACAACGATCCCCAAGAAACAAACTAATAGAACAAATCCAGATAATTTCCGCCCCATCAGTCTATTAAGCTGCCTTGGCAAACTGATGGAGAAAATCATCTCCAACCGTCTCCTCCATTTGTGCGAATCGAATAACATCCTCCCAGAATCTCAAAATGCCTCCAGAAAAAATAGACAAACAACAGATCACCTCACATGACTCACCGAATCAATCTAAAAAGCTCTCAACAACAATCAAGTAACCATCGGGGTATTCCTAGATGTCAAAAAAGCATTCGACAGTGTATGGCACAACGCCATCAAATACAAACTAAACCGCCTGCAAATAAATCCCACGATAGTTAAATGGATTTCAAATTTCTTAACCAATAGAACAGCACAAGTAAAAATCAATAAAACTATATCCAAATCATTTAATATAACGGACAGGAGTGCCCCAAGGATCAGTCCTCTCTCCACTTCTATACATAATTTTCGTTAATGACATACCTTTTCCAAATCTAACAAACACACACAGTTAACAATACGCAGACGACATCGCAATCTGGACCACCTCCAGAAACCCAGTGATGGCCATGTCTCGCGTACAAGAATCACTAAATAACGTCTCAACATGGAGCAACAAGTGGAGAGTTGTATTAAATCCAACGAAAACACAAGCAATTACTTTCTATAGGAAACTAAAGAAGCAAAAAAAAATCTAGAAAAAATAAAACTATCACTTGGAAACACAACTATTAACATGAACAAAAACATCACATTCCTTGGCATCACTTTCGACACAAAACTAACATGGAAAAAACATATAAACAATATACACTCATCAATCAGAAAAAGGATTTCACATCTAATGACTATAACCGGTAAACAATCGAAATGCGCACCAAACACCATTATACAAATATACAAGGCTTACATCCGTCCACTAATAGAGTACGGATGTCAAGTAACATACAATATATCAAACAACACACTCCAGAAAAATCCAAGTTCAACAGAACAGAATATTAAAATCTGCATTCAGCCTAACATCATTCACGCCAACAAATTATCTACATCAAATTAGCAATTTACCAACAATAAGAGATAGAATAACGGAAATATGATTCAAATATTATCTAAAAGCAGAAAATAAAAACAAACTAACGGCATCACTACACAAATTATCCAGTGCACCAACAAAATACATTTCACCTTGCAACATATTTGAAGAATCACAATCTACTCAACAAAGAATCTAAATAAATAAATCCATGTCATTAACATGTATTCCTTTTTTTCAGATACAGGGCACACGACAGGCAAAACTTTCGGCGCCTGTCCTGTGAAAGTGGGTTTTCTTGGGGCACTCCCGTTTCCCCCCACAGCAAAAACTTTAGGAATTGGATTTCTAGATCCCAGCCCAGGCAACTCTTCTGCCAGACCCTGAATCGTGGCGTTTAATCTGATTTCAATTATATTCATGTTCACATTTGCTCGACTTCTTCCTTTCGGGACAGGTCCCGGCCTTTCTTTCCGTTGCTGCCTTTGCCTCCACCCAAAACAACATTTAGAGAGACATTCTCCACCCAAAAAGTTAATAATAATAATAATAATTTATTTATTTAAAAAACAAAACAAAAAAACACTGATTCCTAATAACAATTTACGAAAGGGACGAAGAGGAACGTCAACGTTCCCGAACACCCCAGTTGGAGAGAGAACTCTTCTGATTTCTCTCTCTCTAAACTAAACCCCTACCACGTTGGTTAGGTTAGCTTAGCTTAGACAACTTTAATTTGACTGTGAGCGCACCTCTAAGCCAGCTTCCAGTCCTCAGGAAAGGAAAACTCTCTGAGTTTTCAAAAATGATATTTTTTAAAAGTTAAAGTGCTGATGGAGTTTAAACTTTGCTGTTTATAATTGGATCAATGTCTAAAAAAAATTAAAAGACGTAATAGTGTTAGATAAAATGGCTCAAACTGAACCCTTAAGGATAACATTTCAGACTTATTATTTCCTGAAGCACTGTTTCCAGTTGTTCAAGATGTTTGAAACTAAAAGTGAGAAAATGAAAAAAAAATACTCTGAATGGACAGGAGCAGAATTTCTTAGCATGTTGTGTATACTGACCCAATTAACTTAAAAAGAATTAGTAACTTAAGAAAAGAGATGATTATGGATCACGCTTGGTTTAGTCTGATATTACTAATACGTTGTAAAATGTTTATCACAGTTAGCATCATTATCTACTCTAAGTAAAAAAGTGGATTGAACAGAAGATTGCGGAATGCACACAATGATACGAAGAAAACAACAGTATACTCAAGTTGCCAGTTAACTTATGTCAACCTTAAGTGTTGAACGATAAAGAAAGAACTGTTAACATAACTCATTGTAAGCCTTTTTAAATCGTGTTTATTTATGTGGACAAGAGTTTACTATTACAATAGACCTGTATCGTTGAAGTGTTAAATGAATTTTAAACAACCAGAAAATGTAACTCTGTGTGACAGATAAATGCAAATGTTATTTATATTATGGAACATTATCCAAGATAAAATCATAGAAATTCAGATAAACCATTTTTTACGTGAGAATAGAACTGTGTATATTTGCAGAATGTCTTAAAATAGAAACTATTGCAAAAGGACTTATTTCTACAATGTTAAATCGACTTAATGTGAGTGCATGGTAGTTAGTTGGGTACAAATGCATATTAATAAATCATTTAAATGATGTTGATTTATCATTAATGTGGAGCAAAACTTGATCAATACAATGAATGTAACTTGAATATTATATTTATTAAGTTACAGTCATCATAGGTATCAGAAAAGTACTCTATTGGTGTTATGGTCCATGAAAATAGCCCACGTGTAGGCTGTCGCTTATCTAGTGGTCATGGTGGCTCTGAGACAGAATATTTTATGTACACACCACGGTGTAATAACTGGAATCTACCCGAGAGTGTTGCACACCCACTTCATCAAACAGTTTTATTGAATATGCTGCTATAAAGATGTTGAGTAATGGTGTAGATATTGCAATGAATATTCTGCTCACACAAAAGCCAGTCAAGACAAACAGAGTGACGCCAATGTGATGGAATAATATAGATAAAGCCAGTTTATTTTAATTTCGGGCAAAGCTACTCGAGGGCTATCTGCGCTAGCTGTCCCTTATTTAGCAGTGTAAGATTAGAGGGAAGGCAGCTAGTCATCACCACTCACCGCCAAATCTTGGGCCACTGTTTTACTAACGAATAGAGGGATTGAACGTCACATTGTAACGTCCTCACGGCTCAAAGGATGAGCATGTTTGGTATGACGGGGATTCGAACCCGCGACTCTCAGATTACGAGTCGAACGCCTTAACCCAGCTGGTCATGCCGATCCTAAAGATAAAGCCAGACCCCATGTGGTAATGAAAAAGGAAATTGTCAGATGGGCACACTTGAATCCTTTAGAAAATGTGGTGCAACATGTCTACTCTCTAGCATTTGAACACAGTCAGAAGCTATTCAGTTCGCTGAATAATGGACAACAAACTTAGAAACATCAGAGTTGGCCTAAAAAAATCTAAATGTTCACTCACTGTTTGTGGAATTATGTCGTATATTGAGACTGGTAAAGACTCAGACTTCACCGTATTGACCCTAACTGGTTTGTTTGAAAACTATTATATTCATATTGAAAACAAAAACTCACATATTGTGTGAACTTAAGTAGACTGATTGAGACCACCACCTGCCTTGCATTATTATGGCAAGTTTAGTGAGAAAGCAACATATCATTGGCTCTTTCCAAATATATGTATATTTAGCCAAAATGTCGTGTATTTTTGTAAATTTAATACAGTTCCATGCTTAATAATTCACCCTTGTAAAAGAGGTATTAAGGAGGGTTTCGGCTTTTAAGCTGTGCAAACAGAACACTAGCGCAGTTATTTAATGTGCTAGGTATAGCTTTTTCTCACTCTTTACGATACTTTTTAATTAATAGTCATTTACTAATGTCTCTAATAAGATTCACTACTTCAAATGGGGTAAACGGCTGCACATAAAAGATTGTTTTATGGCAAGACTGTAAAAGTAAAGTAGTTCCAACATGAAAATTGTAATCGACTGTGGCATACAACAAAATTGTAGCAGCTCCTTGAATTAATTTGTACTACACCTCAAAATTGTACGGCTGTTCTATAAACATTAACAGTTAAATAATGTGGGAAAAAGTATATAGCACACTGACAAACTTCTAGCAAACTAGCTGGACAAAATCACAGAAATTGACGGTTTGTTTGTTTGAAGTTAAGCACAAAGTTATACAATATCGATACCAGTGATGGGCTATCTATGCTCTACCCATCACGGATATTGAAACCTGGTTTTTAGCACATGTAAGTCTGCAGAAATACTGGACCAGAAAATAAGTATTATAATTACCAAGAGGAGTCCATTAGCCTCAACTCTGAAGTGCGATGCCACAACACTTTATCCAGCAATGTCAATAAGATCAAAGAGTCTTTAACTTAACACTTAGACTGTTGGAATGAACATCTGGCCCCCCAGTGGCTCAGCGGTATGTCTGCGGACTTACACGCTAAAATCCGGGTTTCAATACCCGTGGTGGGCAGAGCACAGATAGCCCATTGTGTAGCTTTGTGCTTAATTCAAAACAAACAAACAAACAAATGAACATCTGAAATTACATAATCGCTCTTCAATCAGTATGGAGACTTTCACTACATTAGGTTTGAAGACCACAGTAAGAAGAACTGAGAACATTTGTGTTATATACTTATGTCGAGCAGCAAATCGTATGTAGTAACAAAAACATAATGGCTTAATCAGTTGTGTTTAATTACAAACAAACAAATTGTCAATTTCTGGTGTTGAAAATCTACATAAAATTATGGCACTTTGACTGTTAGGTATAAGCAATATCAGGATATATGATAAAGAAAGCAAAGTGTGGATATTGCAAAGTTTTGGATTAAATGGAATATTTGAACGCGTGAGTTCCAATATCTATTTAATTAAAAGTAAAGAAGTTAAGTTAGTTCATTTCTTGAATTGTTTAAGATAGACAATGCAGATTTTTATTTTCCCTTTTTTGTAGGTTATTATATTATAGTTAGAGAGATTTACTGTAATAAACAAAGTGAATGTAAGTTTTCATAATTAAGTGAAATATTTTGTTTTTTTTTACAACTTACTTAAAAGGTAGTTACTTATACTTACGCCATGTGTTGCTTTATTTATATTATAATTTTACTACACATATGTATTACAAAATGTTCTGCACTTTATACTGTAATTTATTTTGTGGGTGTTGATGTAGTAAAGTGAATTATGTGTTAGCCTACTTAGACATACTTTCCGTAAGGCCATAATGTATAGTATTTAAAGTGCCTACTCTGTTGTTGGAGTGTTTAGTCACATTGTTGAAAAAAATCATATGTACTTAAAAAGAAGCGAGGTTTTGTTCTGGAGAGAGGAAAAGATTCATATTATCTATATAAGTCAACCAAAGTTCAATGTTCTTGGACTACACTGTATCATGTTGCATTCAGTATTAATCCTACTCATAATCGCTTGTCAAAATCTGTTTTCACTCGTCTGAACCATTTTTGCATCTTTTTCTGAATCACCCTAATTTTCTATTTCGTCCATTACTGTAATCTTGTAAATAATATACACAGTGCATGTGCAGCAAACACTCAAACTTTATTTACTTCTTTACATTATTTTGAATTACGCAAACCTTCACCAACGTCCACGTTCATTTAGTTATGAGGATTTTTCCAGTGAATAGTTGCTTATCTAAATAATTATAATTAATACGTAAGAAGGCCTCATCTAGATTGTGTTTCAGTACAACAGATTATTCCAGGAAATTTTGACAAGTTACTAAAAAGCATGTCTTTGCAAATTGTTGTGTGACTATTATCTACGAAAACTCCGTGATAACTATTGAAGATAAAGTTGAACGCCATCTAAGAATTCAAGAGACTTTGTAGTTATTAAAACTAAAGTTAATTTTAAATCGAAGGAATTAAGTATATGTGATTGTTCTCAAGGTATTAGTTCTATTCTAACTCTGAATAACTCCAATACGTAAGACTTTTAAAATGTTATTTATTTATATCAAAATGCATTGTTTAGAAATCATATACGTGTGGCTTTAAAACTGTGATTTATTACACAAATATTTGAACGAATTTATTGTGTAATAAAATGACACATAATCTGCATTTTGATATATGACATCATCCTTTGTGTTGCTAGAATTATTCTTCCAATATGCCCCTAGTTTGTGCTAAACGAATTCCAAATTTGTCTGTAATAATCGTACTACATGTATTGCTTTGTTTTGAATTGCTGATTAATTAATTAACAAATTGTAGGGTCCAACATTGTGGTTGATAACCAGTTAATATCTTAAGGATGTCTTAAGAAGGACTTTTTAAGTATCAGAGCAAACATTTAATTAAGTATTCAATGTTCATGTGCACAACGGCACAAAACTTAATAAATTAAAAGACTAACAAACTTAACATTTTTAGACATAACGAATACACTACAGATCTATATGTTAGAGAAGATGGCTATGTGTTAACGAGACAAGAATCGCACACACAAGTGAAGCTAAACAGGCGTGTACAAGGCCAATTACCTAAAAATGTAATTCATTTAGCCATCTAGCGAGATAACATAATTTGGAAATCCTTCCATAATCATTCTAATATTTATTCAATATAACAGCGTATAATGGACATAAGCCTAACACTATTGTTCTTCAAATCTCGACAGAAGATAGCAGCAGATTACTGAATAAACATAAAATTCCTTTTGTGCAATATGTTTTGTTTCGAAAACTGGACAGCACTTCTTTAGAAATTTGTCCTTTGCTTATTTTATAGAGTTCTGTTCTTTTGGAAACAAATTTTTCTTTTTAAAAATTTACAAACACACTCAAACAAAGCCTGAAATCAAATACGCTCATTCAGATCGTGACATTATGGTAAACTTGAAATTGCAGTTTTTATAAAGTCATTCAAATAAAAGGACCATACAAATTTTTACTACCTTATCCAAGTTATTTATTTTTATTTTTGTATAGATTAGCACAAGTGAATGTTATACTGGGTGCAAAGTGGGATATTCACTATAAACTTATTAATCCAATGCTGGGAGAAAGCACAGTTTTAATTTTTTGTAACGTTTAAATAGATGGTTCCTTTATTTCGTTGTTAAGCACAAAACTACACAATGCTGTTTTTAATATGGATATCGAAATGAGCTTCTGAGGAGTGAGAGTGAGCCATTCTTTAGTGCTACATGTAGCTGGGAAAGACAAGTTTCCAGTCAGTCTAAGAGAAAGGTGAAGGTATCGCAGCTTTTAAAATAACTATAGAAAGACTACAGTGACCAAAACAGTTTCATGAATAGGTTTTCCTAAGATAATGATCATTCAAGTTTATCAGCCATAGTGAAAGGTTAATCAAATGTTTGCTATAAGGGTTTATTTGTTTGTTTTATGAATTTCGCATAAAGCTACTCGAGAGCTATCTGTGCTAGCCATCCCTAATTCAGCAGTATAAGACTAGCCGGAAGGCAACTAATTATCACCACCCACCACCAACTCTTGGGCTACTCTTTTACCAACGAATAGTGAGATTAACCGCAACATTATAACGCCTCCATATGTTATATGCACATTTTTCCTGCCAGTAGCTTGTAAGTCTCAGAGGAACTAGTGAACAAGACAGGGCGAGCATGTTTGGTACGACGGGGATTCAAACCCGTGACCCTCAGATTACGAGTCGCACACCTTAACATGCTTGACCATGCCGGGCCCTGCTGTAAGGGTAATAGTAACTCTAAACATGAAGTCACATCATCGAACAGCACATTAATTGACAGAAATTCACTGCAGAATAAACTACACCCATTTCCAGCCATACTTTGCGAAGAACGTTCCAACAAAAGAGCTGTGGCGGCAGGAGGACCTTGGACTCGATTACCAACAAGCAAAAATTTGTAAATAGAATATAGATTGGACTAATAAATGCTTGTGAAAGATAATTCAAATCAATTAATTACGATTTTTCCTTTTCGCACAAAGGAGAGAAGACAGATTTGGAAAAAGTTACAAGAACAACTCACCCCTCAGTGTGATTCGAACTGTCTCAAGCTTTTGGTGATGGAATCAGGGGTTAAAATATGTCTTCCTAATATACGCTGAACTCTTTGATCTAATTGAAAATTATACTGAAAGTCACAGCTGACATAAGCATTGTTTCTGATTAAGAGAATCTAGGATTAGAGACAGCTTCCACCTGCTGTGTCCAAGTTATTCAATTGTAGTTTGAGAAACACGATGGAAACTTTGGGTATTTCTTATGACTACCACAATCCTAAAATCTCAATGCAATTTAACATAAGTGAAATAAGGTTGAAAGACGCATTTACTTTCACGATTCTCTGTCAATTTCGCTACATGAATTGCGCACAATTTTAATGACTGTCTGAGGAAAACTCTTCAGGACACCTTACATCATCTTGCGGGTTCTATGCCAAGTCGTATGTTGAATGTTACTCTAGAAAAGAGGTGATACAACCCATTATTATGTATAGTTCTTAATAAAGTGTCGAAATTTTGTATAAAACTTATTGCCTTTCAGAAATGTGAAAGATTCAATGCGATTTCCACAGAAATTTTAGGATTCTCTCGCTGCCCATCACCAAAATAATTTCCTCTCCAACGATGAAATACACAGCTTTAGGTAATGCTGTTTTTCATGGCGATGATAATGGTAAAGTAGAAAGTATCATAGAGTTGCACCTCACGCTATAAATTCACAAATAAAATATATTTTTATTACTACTGCGAATAAGAATCTGACATCAAATCAGTTTTAAACGCTAAAACGATCATCCAATCTTATACGAAACGTGCAATGACATGTATGGGAATCATTTGAAACAAAACAGATAGTCTTTTGAGAAATTAATCTGTCATCTCAGGAAAATACAGTAACTATAAATACGTTTGTTTTCAGAAACAAATCTGCACATTTTTCCTGCCAGTAGCTTGTAAGTCTCAGAGGAACTAGTGAACAAGACAGGAGCAGTAACTGTAAAAATTAAATGGAATTTACATATATTACCCGCCAAACAAGTTAAGATAAATTCATAAGAATCACCAATGGAAAAGTATTGTTAGCCGTAACATTGTTCTCTATTACTACTGTTAGATTGTATTCCACAGAAAATTACATTTATGGCTTGACGTCATGAATAAGTGTGACGTCAAAACATCAAATGGCCTAATAGTCGCACATGTAGACAAAAGAAACAGCCAAAATAATATACTAAAATAACTGTAATTTTCTGTTGCTTGATAGCTGTCTTTACGTCAATGATGTGATGAAAGTATTGTGACACCAGATTTGTGTCTAAAAGACTTGAACAATTGAATATCTTTATCAATTTAAAGCACTGCTTATACAAAATTAACGTTTATTTCTACCTATCCGCCCGGCATGCCCAAGCGTGTTAAGACGTGCAACTTGTAATCTGAGAGTCGCGGGTTCGCATTCCCGTCGCGCTAAACATGCTTGCCCTTTCAGCCGTGGGGGCGTTATAATGAAACGGTCACTCCCACTATTCGTTGGTAAACTAGTAGCCTAAGAGTTGGGCTCTAGTCTTACACTGCTAAATCAGGGACGACTAGCACAGACAGCCCTCGAGTAGCTTTGTGCAAAATTCAAAAACAAACATTTCTACCTCTTAGAGAGAAATTTTAGCAGAAATACAATAGAATAACCAGGAACCTAACACTAATTTAACATATTTTTGCGTCATATGAGTAATGTACAGTTTTCAAATTAGACAAACATTATGAAAAAAGCAGGGCAAAAACATTGTTCATCTGGCACTCTATAGACATTTCCCATAAAAAATATGTCTACTAACTTCTTAAAATGTGTATAAAACAAAATGTTTTAACTTTACCAATGTCATATGTTATCTATACAGCTTTCGAAAAAATATCTATCTGTCCCTTACTGCGTTTGTACATATTGTACAACTTTTTGAAGTTTCAGCTTGTTGGTAAGATCTCTCTGCTAATGATCGTATTGCATTACGACCTGTCCAAGAACTGAGTAAAGCAAAACCATCCTAAGTAGATGAAATTATTTTCTTACTGGCCACATACACGGTTTATCTGCAGGAAAAGGTAGTGATTTCAGTCTGTAAAACTCAACATGATCCTCTCTTTTTATCTCTCAATACACTATTTTGGATATATTTTATTTCAATAAATAAATCCATTTTCTTTGCACCTATTTCTACTAGCATATCATGAGTAATATTTTAATCACGTGTCAGATGCATGAAATATGTTAAAAGCGATTACCTGAATAGTTGTTATGATTTGTTTCTCTAGAACTTTCATGCAGAACAACACATGAACCTGTTCATAGTCTTGAAAGCAGTTACTTAACAACACCCATTGTAAACTGTTACCTGACTGGATAATCGGTTTTAACTGTCATTCGTATAGAGCACCAATGATTCCACAGTGTAAAGGGCGATTTTTCTTTGTTTTGATTTTTGCTGCATTGAGTCTCGAACCGTGAACCTCTGGATTCACAATGTGGATACTTTAATCCCTAATCACAGCACCCCGAGAATTATCATGAAAAGCGAAACAGGCTAGGTAGATATAGATCATTGGTAGCGATTTGACTTTAATACCATAGATCAACTTAAAGAAAAAATGCTTACAAGAAAAGTTGTTCTATTTTCCATTTAATGATAATAATAAACAATTTCAAAAATTAAACCAGCAAACGTAAATTAAAAAAAGCATTTGAATGTTTTGTTCCTGTCATGTGAAGTTTAGAACATAATTATTTTATATTAGTGTGTTCATGTCGTCCTAGACTTGTTTGTTTTTTTGAATTTCACACAAAGCTACTCGAGGGCTATCTGTGCTAGCCGTCCTTAATTTAGCAGTGCAAGACTAGAGGGAAGGCAGCAAGTCATCACCACCCACCGCCAACTCTTGGGCTACTCCTTTACCAACGAATAGTGGGAGTAACCGTCACATTATAACGCTCCCACGGCTGAAAGGCGAGCATGTTTGGCACGAGGGGGATGCAAACCCACGGCCCTCAGATTACGAGTCGCACCCCTTAACACACTTGGCCATGCCGGGCCTCGTCCTAAACTGCACTCAAGTGTGGATATCTAAACAAGTCAGCAGTTTACCGATCGACATAATTTCAGTATTACAACCCAGGTGAATTCCATCAACGTATCTGATCATTTATCATATGCAAAAACGGCTGGTTTGGATTGAAAAAATATTTTACATAGAAGAGCGAACAACGTTTTGACCTTCTTTGATGACCAAACCAGCCGTTTTAGCATATATATTTCTCTACAAGTAAATTTTCTCGACATCACTGATCATCCAACAGTTCTTAACTCTGAAGGCTGTACTTTTGCTCATAATTTGTGCTAGTAATGCTAGGCATTACTGTTTGTGTAACACACGCTTATAAGTGAGAGTCCAGTTTATTTTCTGTATACAAATATGATTTTTGATTTACAGTCATGTGAAAAAGTTAGGATACCCTATGAAAGCCTGTGCATTTTTGTAACATTTTTGGATATATAGATATTTAATCTCAATTTTAACAATACTGGGAGATAATAGGAATATAACTAAACAATTAAATCTCAAGAAAAGACATTTCAAGATCTGTAAATGTAATTCTACAAAAATGCATATTCTAAGTGAGGAGAAAGTTTGGACACCCCCACATTTATTCCCACTTAAAATAGCTCAACTTACACACAGGTGTATCACACCAGTTGCATGTAATTAGAAGGTCGTTACTCAGCATTCTGAATGAGGCTTGCCCTATTTAAACCACAAGCATTTAGTTTGGTGTGCTCCTAACTGTTGAAGTAAGAGTGAGTACCATGGTGAGAGCAAAAGAGCTGTCTGTGACCTTCAGAAAGAAAATTGTAGCAGCTTATGAGCCTAGTGTAGGATTTAAAAAGATCCCAAAATATTTTGAAATCAGCCATTCCACTGTCCGGAAAATAGTCAACAAGTGGAGGGCTTTCAAAACAACTTCCAACATGCCCAGGTCTGGTCGTCCAAGCAAGTTCACCCCGAGAGCAGACCGCAAGATGCTAAAAAGAGGTCTTTAGACACCCTAACATGTCATCACGGGACCTACAGCAGATTCTGGCTACTGTTGAGGTGAAAATGCATGCCTCTACAATCAGAAAGAGACTGCACAAGTTTGACTTGCATGGTAGGTGTGCAAAGAGGAAACCTTTGCTCTCTAAGAGAAACATTAAGGCCAGAGAGAATGTAGACAAAGACCAGGACTTCTGGAATAATGTTCTTTGGATAGATGTGTCCAAAACTGAATTATTTGGACACCAGAGCAGAGGATATGTTAGGTGTAAACCAAATACAGCATTCCAGGAAAAGAACGTCATACCAATTGTGAAGCATGGTGGTGGAAGTGTCATGGTTTGAGGCTGTTTTGCTGCAGCAGAACCTGGACAGCTCATAATCATAATCATAGAATCCACCATGAATTATACTGTGTATCAGAGGGTGTTTGAGGATCGTGTGAGAACATATGTAAGAAAATTAAAGCTGAAGCGGAACTAAACCCTGAAACACGACAATGACCCAAAACATACCAGTAAATCCACCAAGGACTGGCTGAAAACTAAGAAATGGAGAGTCCTGGAATGGTTCAGTCAAACCTCAGATCTTAATCCCATTAAGATGCTGTGGGGTGACTTGAAACGGGCTGTACATGCAAGAAATCCCTCAAACATCTCACAGCTGAAAAAATTCTGGATTTAGGAGTGGGGCAAACTTTCTTTAGATGGCTACAAGAATCATCTCACTGCAGTTATTTCAACCAAAGGGGGTAACACTAGCATTAGGAGGTAGGGTGTCCTAACTTTTTCCTGTTAGAATATGCATTTTTGTAGAATTACATTTACAGAAGATCTTGAACAGTCTTTTCTTCAGTTTTAATTGTTTAGTTATATTCCTATAATTTCTCAGTATTGTTAAAATTGAGATTAAATATGTATATATCCAAAAATGTAACAAAAATACACGAGCTTTCATAGGGTATCCTAACTTTTTTACATGACTGTAGCGTCGTGAGTATTACCTGACCTGTGCAAAGAGACACCAAATGAAATAACCAAGATGTATTTAAAAATTTCCAACATGAAAACTATTAGTTCGTAATAAACAGTAATTAATAAGTCAAATTACGTGACAGTAAATACACAAGAAAACAGACGAGATATTTTATTGTAATATGTTTGAAATAGAAATCTTTAAAAAATAAAAAGTTATTAACTACATATATTATACGCATATGGATAAGGAACTTTAGCTTGGAACAGAATATATCATACTATACGTTCAATAAAAATATATACTAATAGTTACAGCTTAAGAAGATTTGAATATTGTAATTATTAAGGAATTCATATAGTAACTTTGTTACATAAATAATATTCAAATAAATCAATAATAATCACGTGTTAGCCTTGTTGTTCACTCCTAATACACTTTAAAGTGAGAAAGTAAAAATAAATAAATAAATTTAAACTCTAATAGATTTTTACGGGAACAGAAATTCATTTAGGTCTTGCTTTCGCAAATAATTAAGGCCAAGCGTCAAATCGCTAATGATGTACTCTATCCAATCAGCGGCACATTGAATGTACTAGCATGTCAACCTTCATTCCAATAATGGTGTCTGAACTGAGAAGTGGAACTTACATTCAATTAGACCCTATAAAACGCTGCGCCGCATAGAATTTAGTATGATTTATTGAATTTATTAGGAACATCATGCTGAGCATGCCCCACTTACCACCATGCTCCACAAGCGAACGGGAAACGGAAGTCCCGCTGTTCAAACCGTAAATGGATACAAAATCGTCCGGTTTTCGTTTATCCGAAATTCGTTCGTCCCTTAAAACCCTTTGGTCGTCTGCCATGGTCGCCACAAGTGGACTTTGTGTCCAGAAGGTCGTTTTTCCAGACAACCAGAGAATAACTGAAGATCTAACCAAAAGTGACTAACGAAGTTACATCAGAAACAGCCTTATAAGCTACACTGCTGTGCCTATTATGTACTGAAAACCTGAACCAATAAAACTTGCATTTGGTCGAGGGGTCAGAACGGCCAAGCGGAATCTCGCATCTTATTTGGTTTGTGATTGGTTAAGCAGATATATAAGGCGTGCCAAAAGTATGTGCCGTCCCACCAAGATCCCGCCGTTCACGTGGTAAGGAAAATTCTCCTAAATAAAAAGGATTTCCTCGGTTTACGTTTACTTTAATGGATCTCAAGCAAATATATAATTTATAGATGTAAACATATATATATCTACATACGTCTATTCCATACTTTTGTCCTTTTATACGAAATTATACATCTTATCAAACTTTGTATAAAACTCTTTTCGATATGCATACAAAATCGACAAAAAACACAAGATAATGTTGAGCTTTTAACATTTATTAAATAAAGAATAGAAATTATTCTAAGTTTTTCATATGCCTTCCAAACGTGTATGTAATGAAGCATGAATGAAATCAGGGCTTTTTCAAAGACCACTCTATATTTCTGACCTAACAAGATGGAACAGAAGACGTCAGCTCGATAAGATGATTATAACGTAAATTTATTGTACTAAATTACTTTCAGAGAAGTAGTGCAAAATTAAATCAGCGAGACTGAGCGAGGTGAGTGACGCAGCTTCACGTGCGCATCAGAAGGAGATGTACCGTTAGTGAAGTTGGTGGTCTCATATCACACGTGGATGTTCAAACACTGTTAAAGATGGTTTCTAACACAAGTTTTACAGGTGGAAACAGGTTTAAATAACGGTAATCAAAGTCATGTTATTGGTAATACTAATGGAAATTGTTTTCAGTGTATACTCCAATCGGAATACACGCAAGAACGTATCCTAGAAAGGTAAGATACACGTATTTTTCACACCTGCAGTGAGAATTTTAAAATCAAGATATTTCTGAATACCAATGATTTTTTTTTCTGTTTCCAAATAAATAAGATTTTAATCAATTTGTGAAAAACAGTCAGCAATCTCTTCTAATGGTTGAAGTTAGCACATACGATATTTTCGTTCTTACATTCATAATTCTACATTTAACTATATATACTGAATAATAATAATAACTTAGCATAAGTTATTTAAGCTATATAAAAATAATAATGGTTATACTTTCATATACAGAAACTCTAAGCAAATTATCATTGTCCTTAAGCTTAAGTTTGAACTGTATGTATGCATAATACAATGTAAGATTTTACTGACTGATTTGAGTTCACGTTTTATACTTGACACATTAGCTAACTTTGCTGGTACTTTCGATGTATAGGCTAGGGAAAGGTTGAATTATATTTTTGAATATTATTTATATTACATGCATAAGAAAGACGATTAATAAAACTGACCAGTTGATTACTTCGCAGAAGATTAGTTATTTTCAAATAATATCAGACTTCGTAACATTGACAAGATTAAGACTGTGTTACATTAATTAATCAAACAAAGAAGTGTCTTTTATTGCTATTGATACTTGACAATATAGTAAAACAAGTGAATGTTCATGTATTGACAATTTGCATATCCCCTAAACGTCCTTCGGATAGCACTGTAAATGGTTCGTTTTCTACACTTTCCTTCACCTGACCATTGTAACTAGTTTCTCTAACATACTACAAACAACACAGGCCTGCAATGATTTTACTGTTTTAAAAGTTTCATATGTTTCTGTTCGACGAATCTGAAAATGTTGTCTATTTTTCTCCATCACGTACAGAATTTTAACAAAATGTTTTATGTACTTTTACATAACTGAATCATTTTCATTGAAAGCGGGTCACATTTTGATATACTTAAAATGTTGACAACCACTATCTATAGATTTCCCTAGACCAATCGCGACGTGAGAGTTGTATTGATCGTCCTAGAACCGAGACATTATAATAAAAAATGTTTATTTGGGTAAACTGGATAATAATTACCTCTAAATAAAAGTTTTTCTTGTCAATTTGTAAAATATCCTATGTGATAGACAAAAATCAAAATCTGCTTAGCTGAACTGTAAAAACAAATTTCTTATTAAAACCTAAATAACTTTTATGAAGTTAAAATTCGTAGGTTTGTGTAATCTACATTTCATGACCATATTTATAACATGTGAACAGTTTATCTAACAACCAAGAATAATGTTACTTCTAGAACAGAATGCAACATTACAAATTGTTCATCTGTTCTGAAACAATTCTTAATGAAGCAACCAGAAAATATGGCTTTTAGGACTTTCAATGAGCCGTGGACCACTTACTGGTGTCTAAGACTGTCAGTGGCTTAGCTAAGGCGAGCAAGGGGGTACATCTGTCCCCGGACGCAGCATCGAGGGTGGGGGTGCCAAAGTGATATTACATAATTAGGAATTATGGCTTACATTTTGTCACGAGGGGGCGTGAAAACTGACTTTGTCCACGAGCGCTGTAACCCAAGCTACACAACTGTAAGCGGTTCATTTTCTTGGCAATTTTACTGAAGAATACAATAAAGTTCTCATAAAACTTCCCTGTCTTGTTGTGAACAGTTCGATTTAAATTCTTCATCTAGTTTAGTAAAAACAAACAAAACCTTTTGTGATTGTGAAACATTACTCTGTGGGGTATTGTTAATATCTCGATTTATTGTCTATACTGCTCTATAATATAGTACAAAGATCTGTTTCGTGAATCTAATTTCCTCGGTTTCTGTAAACGGTTTATTTTATTAGAACCTATAACTTCGTGTTAGAGTTTGTTTCTAGCGAAAAGTTATACAAGTTATTCTCTGGTCACCACAAACAACTCCACCCTGGATTTTAGTACAAGTCCTTAAATTTATCATTGATTCATTAGGATGGAGGGAAAAAATATAAGACAGTTTTTAAAAAACTTTAATATTCAACTTACCGAGAATACGGTAAGTGTTCGTTTTGCAGACATTAGAATGAATACATTTCGGTAAATAATTCGTCAGTACTTTAAAAGTCCCTAATTCAGCTATGTAAGACTAGAGGAAAGGAAGCTAGTCATCACCACCCACCGCCAACTCTTAGGCTATTCTTTTACCAACGAATAGTAGAATTGACCGTAACATTATAACGCTCCCACGGCTTAGAGGGCGAGCATGTTTGGCGCAACCTTCGGATTACGAGTCGCACGCCTTACGCGCTTGGCCATGCCAGGCTCATCTGTGAAAATAACATACATAAATGGAAAAAGCCAGCTTTACAACAAATACAATAAGATATATAAAAAAAAACCAGCTTTACAACAATTATAAAAACATATATAAATAAAAAAGCCAGCTTTACAACAAATACAATAAGATATATAAAAAAAAACCAGCTTTACAACAATTATAAAAACATATATAAATAAAAAAGCCAGCTTTACGACCAAAACAATAATAAACATAAATAGATAAAGTAAGCTTTACGACAAGGAGGAAACTACTATAGTATTTTTTCTTTTGAATGTTCACTCAATAAACAGTTGAAGAAAACAATTAAAACTTGTTATTTTTTTATATGCCGGCTATATTGTATCACTGAGTGAATATATTAAGTTGTTGCGTCCTACTAACAACTTTGCCCAGCATGGCTAGGTGGTTAAAGCACTCGACTTGTAATATGAGGGTTGTGGATTCGAACCCCAATCACACCAAACATGCTCTCCCTTTCAGCCGTGAAGGCGTTATAGTGTTCGGTCAATCCCACTCTTCCAAGAGTTGGCGGTGGGTGGTGATGACTAGCTGCCTTCCCTCTAATCTTAAACTGCAAAATTAAGGATGGCTAGCGCAGATAGTCCTTGTATAGCTTTACGCGAAATTCAAACAAACTAATAACTTATTTCTTGGTTTTGGTTGTTATTGTTTTTTACTAAGCTCACTGCAATTATTACAACAGAAAGTTACCTGAAATATGTCCCAGTAAAGACAGGGTAACATCGTATTACACAAAATATAATTCAATGAAAGCAGTTTGACAATGTATATACGACACAAAATATGATTTGATGAAAGTAGTATAATACTACGTGACACATAATATGACTTGGTTAAGACAGTGTGACTTCATGGATTCGATATAAAGCAGCTGATGTTCCTGTTTAACGCCGGAAGACATTAGAGACTCCGGGTGTGAAATGACTGTTTATGTCACTCCACAAAAAGTTCTAAAGAACCATGTATGGTTTAGTGAAAATCGGTCCAGGTTTTCACAGTTATAAGTACACATACATTCAAATAAAATAGCCTTACCAAATACAGTCCGAAGGAGGTTGAAAAACACAGTTCAACTTTGTGTCGTTCTTACAATAATTTTTTGAGAATAGGTTTTTGCTTCTGATTTTTTTTTTCACTCTTCAACAAAATACTCTTGCAGAATTTGACATTTTTTGACTCGTTCATAATATTTTTACATCTCATTACTGAGTAAAGAAAGGACCAAATGTAAGTTCAGCAGGGTTAAATATATATTGAATTTCAATGTGGAAACATTCCTTGAAAATTATCACTATTATTAAACATGTTTTGAAAATGATTGTGAAGTTTTGACTACAACAAATATTTTTCTCTGAAACTCCTAACGGAAGAACTTGTTGAATTTTTGATCAAACGCTTGTCATTTTCTAGCCGTTTAAGCTCAATAGCCGTCTTTCAGTGATTATGATAAACGTCATACATTAATATTCGTTACACGAAACAAACACAAATGATTTAGTTTAACGAAAAACATTGTCACTAAAATTTATTTTGTTAAGATGTTTCATTGCACGTGATCGTCTTTTTAAACATCTTATTCCATATTGATTAATACATGATATATATTTGTTAAGATAATTAATATAACCTTAATTTTATTTATTTCAGCACTGTTCAAATAACTGAGTGTTTTGTTTTTACTTTTAATGCTCATTACAAGCTGTTCTAGGATATAATTTAAGCTTATTAATTAGGTAGCGGCTTGAAATAGGTCCGGCATGGTCAGATGGTTAAGGCACTGACTCCTAATCCGAGAGATACGGGTTCTAATACCCATCACGTTCAACATGCTCGCCCTTTCAACCGTGGGTACATTCTAATGTGATCGTTAATTTCCCTATTTATTGACGAAAGAGTAGTCCAAGAGTTGAAGGTGGATGGTGATGACTTCCACTTCAAAATTAGGAACGGCTAGCACATATAACCACTTGTGTAGCTTTGTGCAAAATTTAAAACAAACGATACCTTGAAATATTGTATTAGATTTTTGTTTTATAACTCGTTTATAATATCTGGGTCAATCAGTGTAAAATACTGCAAATCGAAAATAAAAGTTTAAAGAAAATATGAACTTCTATGGTAATATTGCTACTTCGGTTTATATACGGATTTTTATCGTACTATTGTTATCTGAGCTTCTATAGTGATTTCGTTATACAGGTTTCTTTTTGTGATATTGGTATCACAGTTTTTATAGGGATGTTGCTATTTGGGTTCCTGCAGTGACGTCGCTATTTATGTTTCTAAGGTGCAATTATTATCAGGTTTTATGTAGTGATATTATCTGAGTTTTCGCAATAACATTACTATCCGACTTTCCAACGTCATGCTAACTGCTTCTTGAGGCTTACAAATTTCTAGATAATCCATATCTTTCTCCATAGCTTACATGTCGGTCACATACTTATAAACAGAAACAAAAAAAACGGGGCAAAGCAAATGCCCCCCAGTGGCTCAGTGGTATGTCTGCGGACTTACACTCTAAAATTCGGGTTCGATATCCGTGGTGGGCAGAGCTCAGATAGCCCATTGTGTAGATTTGTGCTTAATTCAACAACAACAGCTAAAGCAAATAATAGCCTTAATGCGATGACCACCTGGTAATAAACTTTTTGCTTTTCAAGAGAACATAGATACACGTGTCAACAAGTTTGATTACCAATGTAGAATAACTGTTGTTTATTATTTATCTTCCTTTAAACCTCAAAGAACAGAAGCTAATATATAATATGAAAAATAAATTTTATAATACAGTTTCATTCAGTGGTAAAGTATAGAAATACTTAATTAGGATGGGAAGTCAGAGTCACTTCTATACAGCATTTATCAACATTTGAGAAAATTAAATACTCAAGTTACACTGGCAAGGGGGCCATTGGTTGTTGTTGTTGTTGTTTTGAATTAAGCACAAAGCTACACAATGGGCTATCTGTGCTCTGCCCACCACGGGTATCGAAACCCAGATTTTAGCGTGTAAGTCCGCAGACATACCGCTGAGCCACTGAGGGGCAGGGTCCATTGGTAGTAACATCTTTAAATATATTACTACGTTAACTAGCTTAACCATTGAAGATTTGCTTAACATTTTATCATCCTTCGACAACGTGCTCACCAGTAATCTTAATATTTTGAGTAACGAAGGTTTACAAGTGCTAATGAGTACAGGTCCAAAATTCTGAGAATGTTCAAATATAATTGGAAATTCGTCAAAATGTAATTACTACATCTCTCAGTATGAGCAAAGGAAAATAATTTTAAAATAATCCAATTTATAAACTGGGTGAATAAAATTATAGACGTGATAAATAAATGCATAACGTTCATAAAGAAATTCCCTATTTACAGTGCCGCTGTTGATAAAATTAAAATGGTATTTCATTAACAATTACAAAATCATTCTATTATTCTAGTAAATTAATATTTGGCGGCAGTAAGCATATAATAATGCCACTAACAACATATGGTAATTCCACTAATAAAAACATCACCATTATTTCACATTCAATTAAATTTTGCAGGTAATTAATGTTGCTGATCTCCATGGTTGCCATCTGGTTTCTTGTAGTGGTGTGACTGTCTGGATTTTAGTAGTGATGTTACTGTCTGGATTTCAGTAGTGATGTGACTGTCAGGGTTTCAGTAGTGATGTTACTGTCAGGATTTCAGTAGTGCTGTGACTTTATTAATTTCTGTAACTATATTGCTATATGGATTTTAGTAGTGGTAATGCTGTCTGATTTTCTTTAGTGGTGTTGCTGTCTGAATTTATGTAACGATGTTTTATGAATTTCTGTATATAGTTTTATAGTGGTGTTTCTGTTTGATTTTCTTTAGTAATGTTGCTTTATGAGTTTCTGTATATAGTTTTATAGTTGTGTTTCTGTTTGATTTTCTTTAGTGATGTTGCTTTATGAGTTTCTGTATATAGTTTTATAGTGGTGTTTCTGTTTGATTTTCTTTAGTGATGTTGCTTTATGAGTTTCAGTAATCAACTGCTGTTTGCGCTGCGTAAGTGATATTTTATGACATTATTGATGTGTGAGCTTTTTGTGGTGGTGTTGCTACCTGGATTTCCATAGTAATGTTGCTCTCAGGATTTTTGTTGCGGTGTTGTTAACTGAACGCCTATTGTGATGCTGAGGTATAAGTTTCTGTGGTGATGTTATTTCTGGGTTTTTATAGCGATACTGGTATCTGTGTTTGTGTAATGAAATTTCTACCTATGTTTCTATAATGATATTGCTATTTGGATTTATGTAGTGATGTTGCTGTCTGAGTTTCTGTAGTGTTGTTATTATCTGGGTTTCTGTAGTGGTATTAGTGTTTGGATTTCTGTAGTGATATTGCTATATCTTTATGTATAATGATATTACTATCTGGGTTTCTGATGCTTCTCTCTTTATTTCTGTAGTAATGTTGCTGCCTACATTTCTATAATGTTCTCGCTATCTGTGTTTCTTCACGACGACAAGAAATCCACTTCAAGTAAAAATGTATTCATAAGACGGCGACAGCGCAAACATACTCTTTTATTCTGAAAACAACCTAAGAAGGT
The DNA here is from genome assembly GCA_011833715.1 of Carcinoscorpius rotundicauda. Lineage (NCBI taxonomy): Eukaryota > Metazoa > Arthropoda > Merostomata > Xiphosura > Limulidae > Carcinoscorpius > Carcinoscorpius rotundicauda. Next base: position 19,403,397 of record CM022396.1, on the reverse strand, counting down.
CAAAACCTTGTTTTGTACTTTATTTTAATAAATTAAAGTTTCAATACCCATACCAGCCATCTCAAGAATACGAATCAGTGTTTATATAATGATTTTTCTGTCTGCGTTTATGAAATAGTATTGCTGCCTGGATGTCTATAATAATTTTCCTATTTGGATATCTGTGATGATGTTGCTCTCTGTGTTTCTGTAGTGATATTGTTATTTAGATGTCCGTAGTAGTTTTATTCTCTGACTTTCCGTAGTGGTATTACTGTTTGGATTTCTGTAGCGACATGACTTTATGAGTTTCTGTAGTGATACTTGTTACGTATCATAATTCACCTAGGACGAATTTCAGATTTATTGTGTTTGTTTGTTGTTTTCTTATTTCATGCAAAGCTACACGAGGGCTATCTGCGCTAGACATCCCTAATTTAGCAGCTTAAGACTAAAAGAAAGGCAGCTAGTCATCATCACCCACCGTCAACTTCGGGCTACTCTTTCTCCAACGAATAATGGGATTGACCGTAGCAGTTTAACGTCCCCACGGTTCAAAGGAGGAGCATGTTGGGTAAGATAACAATTCGAACCCTTCATCCTCAGATTACGATCGAGCGCTCTAACCACCTGATCATGCAGTCTATTATTTATTATTTTACGTACACCATGCATTAAGATCAAATAGCCAGAAATTGAAATATTTAAAAGTTAACTGAATGTGGATGCGTATTAAACTCATGATATTTGCCAACAAAATTGATACACACAATTTACTTTCTTAACACAAATATATTTTAATATACAAGAATACAATTCATAATAATTATTATAACAAATAATGGTTTTTATAAAGAAAGTTTTACAAACAATACTGAATCTTATATCTGGTCATGAACTGAATCCTTTATCGACTTTCACGGAAAGCGAATTATTTTTTTGTTGATACGTGTTTGTGTCTGTGGGTTTTCTTAGAGCAAAGTCACATCGGGCTATATGCTGATCCCACCGAGGGGACTCGAACCCCTAATTTCAGCATTGTAAATCCGGAGACATACCGCTGTATTAGCTGGGGGCGTTTTATTGATACACCTGTACACTTCTCTTGACGGCTAGCTAGCTTGAAGAACACAAGTTTTCAGCGACGACATTATCTAATATTCTCGTAGAAATGCTAACGTCCGAAGTTAAATGGTTTGTAATGTTTGAAATCTATAAACGTTTTTCGTCAATTTCACAATTGTAGCTTCTGATGTTTATAGTATATTGATTGTGGACGACCGACAATGCTCTATATCTGTCCCCGCGTCTTGTGATAGCTACCGTTTATATCATTATACTCAATATTTGAAGATACGCCAGTGTTTTTGTAAAGCATATGTTGTTGATGATTACTCTCTGGAATCTTTTACAAATTTAGAGAACAGACAGGACTTGCGCAATACACATTTAACAATATATGCCACATGTAATCAACTGAAACAAACACAGATATTAAAATAAATGTACATACTGCTCTCTGGATTTCTGTAGTGATGTTTCTGTCAGGGTGTTTATAGTGGTGTTGTTTTATTTATTTATTGTCATGGTATTGAAATTTAGGTTTCTGTAGTGATTTTGCTCTCTGAGTCTCTGTAGTTATTGCTATCTGGATTTGTGAAATTATGTTGTTGTGTGGACTTTTCTAGTGATATTGTTATCAGAATCTCTGTAATTACTTTGCTTTATAAGTTCTTGTAGTGATGTTGCTCTCTGGGTTTCTATCCGAATTCATATAATAATTTTGCTTTTGGAATTCTGTGGTGATTTTGCTCTCAAAATTTCTGTAGAGGTGTTCGTTTCTATAGTGATATTGATGTCTGGTTTTCTGTTGTGGTGTTGTTTTATTTAATTATTGCTCTCTGAGGGGTCTGTAGTTGTGTTGTTATTTAGATTTTTGTAGTCATATGACTTTATGAGTTTCTGTAATGAATCTGCTGTCTGAATTTATGTAGTGGTGTTGCTGTATAAAGTTCTATAGAGCTTTCATTTTATTGGTTAGATTTCACTAGTGCTGTTGATGTTTGGATTTTTATAGTATTGTTGCTGCCTTAATTTCTCCGGTGATGTTGTTTTATTGCTTATATAAAGTAATTTTATATTTCGATTTCTTTCTGTAATAATATTACTTCATATAGTTTCTATAATAATATTGTTGTATGAGTCTGTTTATTCTACGGATTTATAAAATGGTCTTGTTATTTTAAATTATGTTGTGATGTGGCTTTATGAGTTTCTATAATGATATTGTTGAATGTAGTGGCATTGCTGTGTGGATTTCTGTGATGATGTTGGTGTCAGGATTTCTTTAATGATGTTGTATTCTCTATTTCTAGAGTGGTGAGGCTTTACAAGTTTCTCTAGTGAAGTTGCTGCTTGGGTTTGTATACAAGCGTTGCTGTTTGGGTTTCCGTAGTGACGTTGATTGTTTTTAGATATTGCCCTTTGAGTTTCTGTAGTAGTTTAGCTATCTGGATTTCTGTGGTGATATGACTTTATCAGTCACTATGATGATACTGCTACTTGGGTTTATTGTAGTGATATTACTGTTAGAGTTTCTGTAGTAGTTTAGCTATCTGGATTTCTGTGATGATATGACTTTATCAGTCACTATGATGATACTGCTACTTGGGTTTATTGTAGTGATATTACTGTTAGAGTTTCTGTGGTAGTTTAGCTATCTGGATTTCTGTGGTGATATGACTTTATCAGTCACTATGATGATACTGCTACTTGGGTTTATTGTAGTGATATTACTGTTAGAGTTTCTGTAGTAGTTTAGCTATCTGGATTTCTGTGATGATATGACTTTATCAGTCACTATGATGATACTGCTACTTGGGTTTATTGTAGTGATATTACTGTTAGAGTTTCTGTGGTAGTTTAGCTATCTGGATTTCTGTGGTGATATGACTTTATCAGTCACTATGATGATACTGCTACTTGGGTTTATTGTAGTGATATTACTGTTAGAGTTTCTGTAGTAGTTTAGCTATCTGGATTTCTGTGGTGATATGACTTTATCAGTCACTATGATGATACTGCTACTTGGGTTTATTGTAGTGATATTACTGTTAGAGTTTCTGTGGTAGTTTAGCTATCTGGATTTCTGTGATGATATGACTTTATCAGTCACTATGATGATACTGCTACTTGGGTTTATTGTAGTGATATTACTGTTAGAGTTTCTGTGGTAGTTTAGCTATCTGGATTTCTGTGGTGATATGACTTTATCAGTCACTATGATGATACTGCTACTTGGGTTTATTGTAGTGATATTACTGTTAGAGTTTCTGTGGTAGTTTAGCTATCTGGATTTCTGTGGTGATATGACTTTATCAGTCACTATAATGATACTGCAACTTGGGTTTATTGTAGTGATATTACTGTTAGAGTTTCTGTGGTAGTTTAGCTATCTGGATTTCTGTGGTGATATGACTTTATCAGTCACTATGATGATACTGCTACTTGGGTTTATTGTAGTGATATTACTGTTAGAGTTTCTGTGGTAGTTTAGCTATCTGGATTTCTGTGGTGATATGACTTTATCAGTCACTATAATGATACTGCAACTTGGGTTTATTGTAGTGATATTACTGTTAGAGTTTCTGTGGTAGTTTAGCTATCTGGATTTCTGTGGTGATATGACTTTATCAGTCACTATGATGATACTGCTACTTGGGTTTATTGTAGTGATATTACTGTTAGAGTTTCTGTGGTAGTTTAGCTATCTGGATTTCTGTGGTGATATGACTTTATCAGTCACTATGATGATACTGCTACTTGGGTTTATTGTAGTGATATTACTGTTAGAGTTTCTGTGGTAGTTTAGCTATCTGGATTTCTGTGGTGATATGACTTTATCAGTCACTATGATGATACTGCAACTTGGGTTTATTGTAGTGATATTACTGTTAGAGTTTCTGTAGTAGTTTAGCTATCTGGATTTCTGTGGTGATATGACTTTATCAGTCACTATGATGATACTGCAACTTGGGTTTATTGTAGTGATATTACTGTTAGAGTTTCTGTAGTAGTTTAGCTATCTGGATTTCTGTGGTGATATGACTTTATCAGTCACTATGATGATACTGCTACTTGGGTTTATTGTAGTGATATTACTGTTAGAGTTTCTGTAGTAGTTTAGCTATCTGGATTTCTGTGGTGATATGACTTTATCAGTCACTATAATGATACTGCTGCTTGGGTTTATTGTAGTGATATTACTGTGAAAGTTTCTGTAGTGTGTTGCTTTATGAAAGTTTCTAACAGTGTTGATCTCTGGATTTATGTAGCGGTGTTACTGTTTGGATTTCTTTAGTGGTGTCACTGTATAGAAATCTGAAATGATATTGTTATATAGGTTTAGTAATGTTATTATTTGGGTTTCGATGCCAGTATTACTATATTAATTATTTAAATTTCTGTAATAATATTGGTATATGAGCTTCTGTGTTGGTGTTACTATTTTTGTGTTTTCGTGATATTTCTGAGTTTCCCTAGTAAAGTTACCTGTAACAAATCATTCTCTTTTAAAATCAACTCACTTGATATTAAGAAACAGTTAAAATGAAAACTCACTTTTCCTAATATAATCCTTTACTTTAGTTCCTAAGCTAAGTGATAATCCTGAAACCAAGAAAACATATCCGCAGTTAGCGTATTGTCGGGTTACTTCGTCGCATTCTATCATCGTGAAGGCGCCAAAGGACAATCCAGTGAGATGGTGGAGAGAAGCGAACGGCTAACTATCACTATATTTCACGCGAGATAGCATAAACCCATTAACTTATGTTTCTGTCAATAATAAATGTCTTTTCTCTCTTCTTTAAACAAATATTAACACTAAATTGTTCTAAAAATAAAAAAATAGTGAAGAATTCATGCATCTTCGGCGGGTTTTAAGACTATCATCTCAAAGGGCAGTCATGTTCACAACGACAAACCTAGTCATGACCTAGCGGACAAAGTGAAAGACCTTATGGGCTTTCGCAGCAGTGCGGCAAAGCTGCATACTTGTAAACCGTAGGGTGAGACTTTCCGAGTAAACCGTCAATATTACCCAACATACTTCACGAAACATCTGTTTAAATAAAATTAACGTAGCATCATTTCCTAAAACTATAATAGGGTTGCTGCATCTATTTCTGAAACCGTTGTATTACATGCAATGCCTACAAAGTTTAACCTTTGGGACATTTTTATCAACAAGGATGCTACAAATATTACATAGGTGGTCTGTTATCCTGCTAAGATTAGCATATGAGGCTTATTTATCATTAGGAATGTTGTGTGTTATAGTAGATAGATTAGTATCTATCTAATTAGCCTTTGGAATTATTTTTTGTAAAAAATCAAGGATATTTATCTCATTAGACGATCAATTATGCAAATAAATTTCGTTTTTTTGCATTTTGTATTGACCATAATTTTATATATTAGGATAAATAATCTATTACTGAGATTCGTTTCAGGGATTATTTTTATTTAAAAGGACGTTTTTTAAAAGATGTGTTAATCCATCAATATAAGCTTTAAGCAGACTCATACTAATAAGCATGTTACTCTAGAAGAAAGTCTACTAGCCTGCTGAAATAGTGTTTTGGACTTTTTATAAACACGAGTGTTATTTATTTTAGTAGATACAATATTATAGAACTAAGATTAGCATTTGTTGTTTTTTATCACCAAATACATTATTGTAATGGATGATCTATTTTCTCACTGACATAGTTTTTACAACTTCCGTCGCACCAAACATGCTCGCCCTTACAGTCGTGGGGGCGTTGTAATGTATGGTCAATCATCGGGTCTAATTTCCGTCCCACTAAAGATGCTAGCCTTTTCAGCTTTATGAGAGTTATAAGTTACAACCAATCCCACTATTCGTTGGTAAAAGAGTAACTCAAGAGTTGACGGTTGGTGATGATGACTAGCTGCCTTTCCTCTAGTCTTACACTACTAAATTAGGGACGTCTAGCGCAGATAGCCCTCGAGTAGCTTTGCGCAAAATTCCAAAACAAACGAACAAATCTTATGACTTTTTTATGGCGATAGTGTTATTATAGCATATAACCTACTATCCTACTAAAACAGCTTTTAAAATTTTTATTGATAATAATTTATTATAGCAGATTGTTTATTGCTGTACTAAAATTAGCTTTTGTGACATTTTATCATCAAATTTATTCTTATGATAGATGATATATGATCCTAGTAAAGTTGTCCGTAGAACGAATTTATTAACAGCAATGTTTTTATAGCATATAGTTAATAATTATAAACAGTAAAACGTTGACTATTGTGAATTCAGTCTAGTAAAGGCCACATATTTGGTGGATTAGTTTCAGATAAATAAAAACAATGGATTTAAAACTGTGACCAATGCATATCCTATCCAGAACAACTTCCTCCTCCCGTTCCTTACGAAAGCCAGATGGCCAAAGAGCAACAGAAGGTTTGATCTGGAAATGTTTGTTATCACGTTCCTCACTCCAAATCGACTGTCAACTGGCGCGGAGCCGAGTCTTGAATACAGAATTGTAGTCCAGGTATGGAATAGATATGGCAGTGATAGCACCAGAGCAAATAAACTTAACTGCGGTGTCAGCAAGCTCGTTCCCGCTAATACTGACGTGGCATGATATTCAGGAAATCTGGATAGAAACGGAAGACAAAGAAAAGTTGACCAGTCAGTTTTGAGTAGTGGCGACAACATGGTGAAAACTAACGTGAAGCAATACCAGGGTCATTAGAGAGTTGAGAGAGTCGATATAAATAGTACAGTTAGTATACTGCCTAGCATCTACCTAATCTAGGGCAAGATAAACGGCATACAACTCGAGAATGAACACAGAAACTGTAGAGAGGATTCTGTGAGAGCCGCAAAAAATGATGGCAGAATTCTTAGAGTCACTTTATTTCGAGCCATGTGTATAAACGGGAATAGAAGAATGGTTCGAAGGATATTCGGCAAATAGAAGACGGTACTTCCAATCGAAGGTAGCCTCCTTTCTCACATGACTCAAAAAAGGTCATAGATGGGAATGAGCTGACCAGTGGTAACAGCAACGTCGTCCAAGAAAGAACCCATTTCGGCCAGCTGCACCTGGATGTAAAAGTCAAAAGGAAGAATGACAGACCGTCTATTCCAAAAAAGCATGACCCACTAATAAAGAAAAACACAACCCCAGATGGGATTCTGTGGTAAGGATCGAGGTTTGAAAAATACAATGAAGACATTTGCAAACGGCAGAGGTTCATGAGACTCAATGTACAAACTGGACTGGATAAGTGTGGAAAGCCCCCATGCAGGAACAAAGCCCTGGATTGTGAATGAATTATCTTCAAGGCCAAGGTCCTGGGAGAGCCATTAAAAAGTTTTAGATAAAGTTGGGTAAATGGCCACGCAACCCATATGAGTGGAGGTTTCACAAAATGCTGTATCTTCAAGTAGTGTCGTAAGCCTTTTCAAAGTCAAACAACAAGAGAAAACATGTTGTTTCTTCAGAGAAGCTTTCCTAATCGATGTTTCAAGACAAATCATGTTTGTTGAGAAAACCTAAGCTGGGTGGGTGAGAAGAGCTGGCTTGATTCGAGAAACCAAACGAGACGAGCATTAACAACCCTCTCGAAGACGTTACTGAGACATCTTGTGAAAGCAAACCTTAATCCAAGATTTCTTTCGGCTTTGATGTCTAGCTAGCTGTGCACTGGCACAGACTCACTGGAAAACAGTGCTATTCGTAAGAGTGGGATACCTGCAAAAGGTATCCCAGGCCAGTTTTTGAGCCTTTCGTGCCTCCTGGCAAGCAGGACTCCACCATTAATGAGGATACAGCGCAGAAAACGTGTCGAGATTTTAGGAATAGAATAATACAATACACTTTGTCACTACTACCACCTATCGATGGCAGGATCAAGTTCTAAAAGAGTGGTGAAAAAAGGCAAGCTGGGCTGATCCAACTTCCACCGAAGAATGCGGGATGAATGACACTGACCATGTCCAATCTCCCTCAAAATAATAAGAAAGTTATCACTGTCTCGTGGGTCACTATAAGCCCAGTGAGAGAATAATGGTGAAGGGAAGCGGATAGAGATATTAATGGCAGTAAAAGATTGATTAGGTCCATGAAAATTAGTATTGGAGAGAGAAAAATGTTCTGATCCAAGAACATATGTTCTACAGAATAACCTCTCCCATCAATATCATCACCACCCCAGATGGTATTGTGTCAATTAAAGTCCCACAGAATTAAAAAGGGAGTCAGTAACTGATCAACAAGAGAACCAGTATCTGATTGATCATAAGTTTCACCAGTAGACAGGTAGAGTAGAGAGAACAACAATGTTGGTAGGATCCAAGGAAGTACGAATGACGACTGCCTTCAAGGGTGTATCGACTGCAAAGACGATGGGAACGTACTGGTTGACCAGCAATACTACCTCTCTACGTACTAGTCCATCAAACAACCTGTCATTCTGGTATAAAGAAAATTCACAAAAGGTGACTGTAACAGCAGGTTTCAGAAATGATTCCTGTAAGCAAAACAAAAAGGATGATAGGAATCAATCAAGCCCTTAATGTCATCCAGATTAGAATGGAAACCTCAACAGTTCCATTGTATTAAAGCGGTTATTTTTATATAGGTGAAGAGCCCTTTGGTTTACGACGTCATCGTTTTTCTTTATTCGAAGGAGGTCTGTTGATCTCCATTGATTCTGTCTTTGATCAAATGGGCAGGTCTCTGCCAGTAGATAGACATTCCAGTGAGTCATGGTGTGAACGAATAATCCTCGCTGGAAGAAATGGTCTGGACAGAAACAAGAAGAGACATTAACTCCAAATAGGGCAAAATACTCTTCACATGGCTTGAGGCACAGAAAAATCTCTTTGTACTCCCATTATAGCAGTTGAACGTAGGGCAGCAGCATATGTTCGAGGAGGAGTTAGGGACAATAACTTCCGAGCTTCAGGGTAAGAAATGTTGTTAACTATATCTCTTTCTCTTCTATCCACTTATGGCAAGAACAACAGTATAATATGTGGGAAACACTACTGTTAATCCAGTATGTTTCCGGTTTGTTCTCGTAGGCGTCGTGGTCGTCTTTGTCACCATAACGAACACACGTCAAAAAATCACGACATGGTGCCTTTGAATGTCCAAACCACTGGCATTAGAAACATCAGAGACAGGTAGGAATGTATGACCATACTTTACAGTTCAGATAACCCGATTAGACACAGACAGGTGGTCGTGTCCATGTAAATGTCAAAATTAAACATTGGTTGGCAACATAATTTTTGTCCTTTCGAGTGAGGATACAGTGCACAACAGAAACACCTTGACTAGAGAAAGCAGCAAGGATCTTCGACTCGATGACGTTCTTTAAATCCCTCTGAACTATAACTCCTCGGGAGGAATTCAGAGTGGGATGGAAGTAACCTCAAAGGGAATATCCACAATGGCCTTAGAATTCAGAAGAAGTTCTCTGTGTTTGGAAGTAGATCCTTCCAGCAAGATATCTCCAGAGTGTAGCTTACTGGAGGATTTGGTAGAATCAGCAATCCCCTCTAAGCCCTTTCTAAATGAAAAAGGAAGACATTTGTGCTAAGGATTCGTCAGGTAAGAACTAACGATTAAAAATTAATGTACAGGATCTAACAGTAGTGGTGACTGTTCAACAGAGTCGTCTAGGCGTGTTCGTTTACCTATAAGCTATTATTTACCTTTTTTTTTTTCAAAGATTGAGTTATCATGATAAATAGATAAAAATTCAGTGCCCACTTGCCCCATCCACCATGGAGTCTTACTAAAGGACGCACTACAATCCCAAACAAAGACACTGCAGCAACGCCAGGATTTCGTGGACAATATACTAAAACATCATAATCAGACATAATGTTCACAACTCCCGCTGAGAATTCTCAGCACTGGTGGTGCTCGTTGACCACAACCTAACAGAGCCAGCTGAACGGTTGACATCAGGATTCTCTTTTCCCCTTTACAGGTCACCGCGCACGGTATACGCATGGGTGGCAGTTCAGATCTCAGTGATGTCGAGAAAACCCACTTGTAGAGAAATATATTTGTAAAACGGCTCGTTTGGGTTGAAAAATTTTTTTGAGTAGAGGAGTGAACAACGTTTCGACCCTCTTCGGTCATCGTTAGGTTCACAAAGAAAGAGAGAGGTAATTGACCGGAAGCTGACCACATGTTTGAGAGGGGTTGTGTAACTGAGTGTCGAAATGTAGATGGCGGGCTTAGATGTTTGAATATATAATTTCATATTATTTATTTTATTATTATTATTTATTATATTATTTTTCAATATGGATATAAAGGTGTTCCTTTGTATTGGTTTATGTTGGGCTTAAGTTGCTGTATAAGTAAGGCTTCTCTAATTTTGCGTTTGTTTATGTTTGTTTCTTTATTTAGTATTTGAGTATTTTCTAATGTTATGTTGTGTTTATTTGACTTGCAGTGTTTGAAAACGTGTGAAGGTGACTTTTTATGTTCTTTAAATCTGGTTTCCATTTTTCTACTTGTTTTTCTAATATAGAAAAGTCGTGGCAGTTATCACATTGTATTTTATAAATAATGTTGGTGTGGTGTTTGTCAGTGTAGATTTTACATCGTATAGACCTCAGTTATATGCCTGGTTTTTGAATAAGTTTGGCATTAATTGGAATGTCATATTTTTTTACTAGTTTTTGCCAAATGTTGGTTACTTTTCTGCTAATGTCTGAAATATATGGTATGCAGCAGTATATGGTTTCGTGATTTTTTGATTCGTGAGATATATTTACTTTTGTTGGTTGATTTTGCTTTCTGTCTAGCCTCGTATAGTGACTGTTCAGAAAGTTTAATAAAAGATTGTATGTGTGTTTCTTATAGTAAAGTCATATCGAGCTATCTGTTGAGTCCACCGAGGGTAATTGAATGCCTGATTTTAGTGTTGTAAATCCGTAGACTTACCGCCTTATCAGCTGAGGACTTCATAAGAGAAAAATTATGATGTACTGAAGTAATATATATTTAAATGATTATACAGTAGACAATTTTTAACAGTTATTTTCTGTGTTTACAAGGTAGAACTGATAAACCGTTAAGTTCGCACATCGTTACTCTTTGGAAATTGTTTGTTTGTTTCAATTTCGCGCAAAGCTACACGAGGGCTATCTGCGCTAGCCGTCCCTTATTTAGCAGTGTAAGACTAGACGGAAGACAACTAGTCATCACCACCCATTGCCAACTCTTGGGCTACTCTTTTACCAACGAATAGTGGGATTGACCGTCACATTATAACGTCCCCACGGCTGAAAGGGCGAGCATGTTTGATGCGACCGGGATTCAAACCAGCGACCCTCAAATTACTATTCGAATGCCTTAACCCACCTGGCCATGCCGGGCCGTCTCTTTGGAAATATTTATGCATTACAGTTGACAAGGTCTCTCTATTTTGTTGTTTATCCTGGGAGAAATTTTTAACAACTAAAACATTAAGCAGTACACTTGAATATCTAATATCCTAAATTGTAGGATCCCATATAAGGTAATCCTTAGTCTTTTTGTAACAACAATACTGTATACTAATACGGATTATTTATTATCCTATTAAGAATATTCTTTCGAGTTCTTAATTTTACGTTTTACAACGAAAATGTTTTGTACAACAATGGAAGGCATTTGTCGCTAAAACACTTATACGTTAGTTAATCTTTACAAACAATATCTTATAGTATTATGCTTCGTTTGTTATTTTCTTATATACCAAAACCATAAGGTCTTTGGACCTTCCTATCAAGAGCAGAAAACATGTGTTAAAGTCAATGATATATTTTTATTAAAATAAATTACTGTTACTAACATTTCATTTCCTTTCTAAATTAAAGAATCTTATGTTACATTACGTAATTTGTTATCGTATTTACCAGGTTATGAATTCCTCAAAAACCTTCCTTTTAACATAGTAGTAAGTACTTAAACGAAAAAACTGCTGTCGTAAATATTACTATTAAACGATTATCACTTTTTTAAAGTTTTCCTCAAATAAAATAGCATGTACCTAACGGATCATCTGTTATCGTACATACTAAGGTTATGCAATCAGGGGTGAGATTCCCCTCGGTGGGCTCAGCAGATAGACTAATGTGGTTTGCTATAAGAAATACAAACAAAATAAGGCTATGCAGTACTTACTTCCTGGAAGTACCTTTTTTAAACACGGTAGTAAGTACTTGAGTGAATAAGCTCTTGTTGTATATACAGGGGCTATGTCGTACATACCTTCACAGTTTCTGGAAGTCCTTCCTTTTTTTTAAAACAAAGCCCTATATCTTTAAGCAAGTAATGTGATATCATTTTACTAGAGTTATGAGGTTCTTACTCTATGGAAGTCAATTTTTGTGCATGTAACATGTAAATTAGCAAATGAACTGTGATTGTATATAAATGGATATCAGGATTAACATGTATGTTTCAGAATTTTTTTGTTTTCAGAGTATGCTAAACGTGTAATCTGTTATGGTATTCACAAGAGTTAGGTTATTATCGCTTTTTTAAACACATTGGTAGCTAATTGTACGGATGACAAGGTATCTTATATTTCAGAAGACGTTTTATTAATCAAATTACTAAGTACTTGCGTCGGTGACATGTTATCATACGGATTAAGGTTATGCGGTTCTTACCTCCTGGAACTCCTTTATTAAACACATCAGTATGCTCCTGAATGGATGACCTGCTACCTCATATACTAGGGTTACGTGGATTACATTTTTGAGGTGTATTTTTTTCACACATTGGTTTATGCTTGATAAAATCTCCTATTATATACATAGGATTATGTGGCTTTTACTTTCTGACAATCCTTTTATCTAACACAGTTATATATACTTCAATAAATAATCTGTTATTGAAAATACTATGTATATGAAATTTTTACCTTTTGTCCATATTTTACACATAGTAGTATGTACTTAAAAAGATTAAATGTTATCGTATATGAAAGATATATAAGAATCTTGTCCTGATGACGTATATATTACACTTATGAACAATGTAATTTTTACTATTTGCAATATTTTTAACACAGTAGTATGTACTTTAGCAGACGATTTTTTTATCATATACAATAGAGGTATGAGTTTCTTACTTTCTTGAGGCTCTTTAAGAAAACATTACTATGTTAAAATAATAAATAACACATAACACTAAAACAGGTGCGCAATAAATAAATTTCAATTAAGGTCATTACACGACCACCTAAAATTTGACTCTACAAGTTTTGACGTTGCAACGCCATCTTTACTAGTGAGTTGCATGACATAATCGTGTCTTATTTACACTTTTTTGTTTGAAATGTCATAGGATCTATGTACAGGCATACAATTTCCTTCCATAAATATTCACCGAAACATTATCTGTATTTAGTAACACATGTTATTTTTTTATACTTGATTATTTCTAAGAATTTACGAATATTAGTGACTATAATATCTTTTGGTTGGGTCAGTGTTACGACAGTAGACATTTATCCACATACGTACCTAAGTGGAGGGCACGTTATTGTACGTAAGAGATTTACATAGTTCTTGTTTTACGAAGTGTGTTTTCTACCATTCTGTGCTTTAAGCGTAACTTCCTGTATCATGTTGTATTAGATAAGCGTATAATATGTAATTAGATCCATGCACTATCCAAAGGAACTCAAGATCTGGTAAGATAAGTGTGGATACTCGTGATATGTCAGTTGTCACTCGAATCTTAAACACAATGGCGCAGCATTCAGACAACATGATTTTAATGTACAAGATTATCTTGAAAGATTGAATATACTCAATTACAAAAAGTAGAATTTTATGTATAGTTTGGTCACCAGCAGATCTATGTTACCCAAGAAATATTAAAACATTCTATCTGGTTGCCCCTGCAAAAAAGCTATGACTCTAAAAATTCAATATGCTAATGACAGCGGTACCTGTTTCAATGAATAAATCCCGATCTAAAATCGAACAAACTTCTGCTTTCGAACATACAGTAGTGGGAAAAAGTGTCATGATAAAGTCAAAGGTTATATTTCAGGCTACTTCAAAAGAATAATGGAAGGTAAATCACATGTGAAACATCAAAATATTATTGATCTTCATATTTAATACAACAGAAACTGAGTAGAAGTGCTTGAGTTCAGTAAACAGTTAATATTTTGTGTGTCTCTCTTTTACTTTGATAACTGCGGATTGTTTTTCAGATATTGTTGCAACATACTAAATTAAAGTGTAATTTGGGATTTTACTCCAAATGTCTTTAATACACTCCCATAAAGTTTCTTTGAAAGTAACTTTTGGTTTGTCAAGTTTTTGATCCATCAGGTCCCAGATTTGCTCTATTGTGTTGAGATTGAGACTCTTTGGAGGCCACTGAATCATTTGAATAATCCAACAACTTCTTTCTGATCTAAGTAATTTTTTCATAAGTTGAATAAGTGTTTGGGATCATTATCTTCTCTGTAGCAGAACCCTTTACAATAACAAACAAACCCCTAGATTTACCATGATAAATCAGTACCTGATGATACTTGCTCGAGTTCATTAGTACATTTATTTTGTAAATATCTTCTGCTGCTTCAGCAGAAAAAATACACTCTCAAACCATTACCACGCTGTTTTTTCTCATGTTTCATAGTAGATGCTATGCACTGAGGTAATTATCTTTCACTTTTTTTGTTGGGTATGCAACCTACGCTTTCAACCAAATATTTCAAAATCTTTCCCAATCATCAACAGTCCAGTTTTGTACTATTTAGCAAATTTGAGTTTTTTGACAATATTTGGAGATCGAAGTAAAGGTTGTTAAACTTCTTTAACTCATGCTTGAGACCAATGGCAGTTTTATTTCTGTCAAATAAAATACTTAACATCAGTATTACTGAGGTTAAGTGTTATACCTCTTCCTTTCCCATTTTCAAATTTACCTGTTTCGATCTTACGATCAAGAGTGTAATTAACAGTGTTTGGGGAACATTTCAAGTCTATTGCAATTTGTTGAAAAGTCCAACCATCATCACATAAAGTTTTTAGATGAGCTCTCTGGTCTACTGAAAAGTTTCTACCCTTTTTGAGCCGTCGCAAAACAACAAAACTTAATTTTTTATGAAGGTTTGTTTTAGGAGTGCTATTAATTGATTTCTTCTATTATATACTAATACCGTATGTTAGCTGCTTGCTAGCTTCTTTCTCTATAGTTAAGACACTGTGTGAGGTACCATGACAGTTATTTCAGACTCTAAATTTGATCAATATGTTCATTCCAGCAGAACCCTTAAGATATGCCCCTGGTACAAGTATATGGAAATTCTAAAGAATGATCAGTATTGTTACCTTAGCTTATTCAGTTGCCAACAGGTTTGAACGAAACATTGTTAATGTTGGAATTTACATTCTGTAATGACATGGAAAAATTAGCTCCATAAAATGGAATGAATGACAAAATACTATCTTGCCTTATCACTTTTGTACAGTACTGAAAATATAGGAAATGTGTTTATTTGTTGTTAAGCACAAAGTTACACAGTTGGCTGTTTGTGCTATATCCTTCACGGTACCAGAATCTGTTTCTTATCGTTATAAACCTCCAGTCTTTTTGTTTGAACATTTGTAACGATCTATTTTTAAGTTCCCTTGTAATGACCCTCCTCCCAATCTTGCTTTACAATTGGAATCAAATTAAGTTTTTAAAGGTAAACCTGTGATCTCCGATTGAAATTGTAGTATTAGGTGATAAGTTTAGATTGAAATTTACAGATCACTTACGTCACATGGCATCATAATACACTGGTAAGAAAATATACGCAGATTTCAGTTGTCTGTCGTAAACTAACATTCTTTAAACAAAAGCTGTCCCAAAAAAAAACACAACCACATTTCACGGAAAAGTTTGCAAATACTTTAACAGCAGAGCACGTATATGTAAGCTTGTTTGTTTTTTAATTTCGCTCAAAGCTGATTGAGGATTATAATTATCTGTGTCAGCCATCTTTAATTTCGAAATGATAAACTAGAGAGGAGGTTGCTAGTCTAGACAGTACCAGTCATCATGAACTTTTTTACCAAAAGTAGTAAGAATGGCCGTCACATTACAATGATCCCACATCTGAAATGACGGGATTGTTTCGGGACGGGATTCGAACTCGTAGATTGCGATTCGAGTACCTAAGCCACTAGGCCTACCAAACCTTACAAAACCTCAGTCAGACATTACAAGTGATTGAAATCCAGAAAATAAACAAAGTTACATTATAGAAGTAGCATAAAACACACTACCAACTTAGAGAGCCCGGCTTGGCTATGTGGTTAAGACGCTCGACTTGAAATCTGAGGGTCTTGACTTCGAATCCCTGTCACACCAAACAAGCTCGTCCTTTCAATCGTGGAATTGACCGTAGCATTAAAACGTCCCACTCTTGAGTGGCGATGACTAGCTGCTTTCCCTGTGGTCCTAAACTGTTAAATTAGGGACGGTTAGCACAGATAGCCCTCGTGTAGCTTTGCGCGAAATTCAAAAACAAATAAACTTAGGGCATAGCAGCCCTGACCTACTGTGAATAATAGACTATAAATGGACATTGCCCTGAGAAGGACCTAACATACAAACAGTTAGGGAAAATAAGTTCAAAAAGGAGGAAGAGGTCAAAGTGAACCTCCAGGGCAAAATACCCAGATACCATTGATCCATCGCAACGATGGTCATTCTTAGCATTCTTAGCAGCCCAGACACATACAGTGCCTTGAGAAAATATTCAATCTCTGCAAAGTTTCCACATTTTGTTGCCGTCTGAGCTTGCAATCTTAAAATTTTCAAATAGTGCGTTATAATACACTCAGTCTTTTCCAAACTGAAAGAGCTACAAACACTGATATTATGTGAACAAGTTAGATTTTCAAATAAAATTTGAATATTCTCAATTGGATAAATATTCGTCTTCTTTACGACTGCAACTCTAAATCAAATCAGATGCAAAAAGCTAATTTGAAGGGTCACAAAATCAATTTAGTGGTCTCTTTCTTCGTGTAATCAAAGAAGATTAATTTCACTTCAAAGTAAAAGCATCTCTTTAAGCCACACCTTATATAGAGAACAAGTCAACTGTGAAGACCAAGGAGCTTTTCAAATAAGTTAGGGATAAAGTAGTAAAGAAGCACAAGTCAAGAGAAAGTTACAAGAAAATTTAAAAGTCATTATCACTTTGAGTACAATGATCTTCATCATTAAGAAGTGGAATGTGCTTAATACTACCAAGTCACTATTTAGATCAGGTGATCCTTCCAAACTAAGCAGCGCCCGCCAAGCAGGAAGCTGGTTTTGTATGTCACTGTGAACCAAACAGTGACTTTGAAAGATTTGCAAAGTTCCATGTCTGACATGGGAGTCAGTGTTCATACATCGACAAAATCATGGTTCCTACACAACGTCAGCTAGTATGAACGAGTGGAAATAAATTTGTACTGAAAATGAATCATCTTGAATCTCGTACGTAATTTACGACATAGCATATAAATGTTGCTGCAAACATTTAGCAGAACGTTCTATTGTCGAGCAAGACAAAAAACTGAGCTTTTTGTTCTAAATTCAAAGCGTTACATCTGAAGCAAGCCCAACACATAAACCAATCAACACTCTCTCAATTGTTAAACGGTGGTGGCAATATCATGGAGTAGGGATGCTTCTCATCAACAGGACTGGAAAGTTTGGTAGGATTGATGGATGGTTCAAAGTACAGGCGGCAAATCCCAAATTTTACAAGAAAACATGCTTGAGTTAGCCAAGAATCTAAAACTGGGCCTAAGATTCTGACTTTCTCAGAACAATGACCTGAAGCACAAGGTCAAAACCACACTGGAGTGGTTTAAAAAAAAAGTGATAATCCTAAATGGCCTATTAAAACTCCTGATTATAATCCAGCATAAAATTTATGGCGAAACTTGAAGATGGCAGTTCATTAATGATTTCCAATGAACTTATCAGACCTAGAGTAATTTTGCCAAGAAGAATTGGCAAAAATTACACCATCTGATTGTCCAAAGCTGGTAGAGACCTGTCCAAAAAGACGCACAGCAGTAACTTCTGCAAAAGATGCTTTTACCAAGTACTGAGTTAAGGGCTGCAAACTTATACAAATAAGAAATTTTAATTTATATATTTTATTTGCATGTTTTACTGACATTCAACCTCCTACACACATGTTAAGTTTGATCAATAGTGTTTAGAATAAAAACAAGTTAATACGAAAAAATGTATATATATCATCACTTCATCAAAATATGACATTATTGACAGGGGTGAATACTTTCGCAAAGCAGTGTGATCAAACTAAAATGTAAAAATGTATACTTCTGAAGATGCAAGTATTGGAAATGTTTACAAGAAAGTTTTACTCACAGCTGTTTCATTATCAATTCGATAGTACTTAGCTTTTAGTTTGAAATAACACAACTTCGTATATTTTGTCGAATTTCTAGCAAACTATATCATTTGCGAAAACGGTTGCCAGTATGTCTATTGTGATTGAATGCAAGGAAGATAAAAATAAATACGCAAAAAATATATGTATAGACGTAAGACCTGCTGAGATCAATTCTTATAGATATTTATTACATTTTTTGTTAATGTTTAACAAAGAAAAACATTTTGTAGGAAAAGTTTTAAATCGTAATTTTCATGTAATGCTGTATCATCAAAATGGTTTATTTGAGCCAATTTTTGGAGTATTGTTTATATCTTGTTATGCTAATAAAATATTTCACACTTTTATAATGTAAAGAAAATGTAGGTGCAACAATCGGGTTCGAACATGTTTGGTTTTTGTTTGAGTTTCGAATAAATTTGATGTATAATTTTTGAAATTTTGCTGATTTCTGAGGCTTCTGTTCTTTAACAGGAAGAACAAGTACTTAATGCATCATTGTGAATGGACTATTATCCTATACACAAGGATTATGTGGCTGTTTTATTTATTTTCTTAGAACAAAAATAATGTGTATTACAGTGTGTGATTCATTGTCTTAAACGTGCATGATCTATTATTCTATATTATCCTGTGGTATGGAGCTTATATATTCCATTATTGTAAACGAGAGTAAAGAAGTTATCTATAGTGCTTGGATAAAGACCAGACATGAATCAGATCATTTAGCTCTTCTTGTGTGATCAGATGAGACAGTTTATATTGATCAGTTAACAGTTTATAAATACCCCGATATCGTACTGGCGATTAAACCAATACTTCATGGGTCTTCTAATGTATTTTTTAGTTTTATCTAAATATCCAGAAACGTTAATCATACAAAAATAACAGTCAGATAGATAATATTTTGGCTCACGCCATTTCATGGGAACTGCAAAGGGCACAATTCCTTTCTTTTTATTCGACCACTGTGTGAAGCCAGGCATGCAAGTTATACAGGACGCATGTGTGGCCCAATGTTTTTCTTGGTTACCAATTTTACACCTAAAATAGTAGTTATTAGCTTATTTATCTTGTATGTTATCATTTTTTTTCATGAAATTGCAATATATTTTCCACAAATACAGGATAAACTGTTCGGGTAATTTATGCGCCTTATAAACGATAAAATATAAAATAATTTATGTTTACAGAACTAAAATTTTGATTATTTTTAAGAACAAAGTTAAGAAGAATTTGCTTATATTGCAAGTTCGATGGCAAGATTGGACTTTGCTTTAATTGTGTGCAAAGCAAAGCAAAGTCACCAACTGGGTTAATGAGAGGCGATTGAAAAAGTGGAGTCTTACTCCGCCTCTTTTTATGTTCATTCGAGGAATTTTTCAGGTGTTCTAGCAAACAAAACACGTGATGGTTTTGTGATTCCAGGGCGGAGTAGGTGGACGTGAGAATGAAGCAACAGTGACTCAATTCACTACAGTTATATTGAGAACAAATAGCATGTATGAACAATATATTTGGAATTTTACACTAATTCAATACAGTCACCGTTTTAAGATATCAAAAATATATCCCTTTTATCCATTAAGCTGTCAAAGTAAACTTAATTTCACATCATGAATTTATTACGGTGAATTGATTGCATAAATCACATAGTGCTGACAATATACTGTACAGTGGTACTGACCGTTACACTTGTAACGCCAAATATCGAACCGTTCTATGAACAAGTTTATCTAAGAGCTGAAACTTGAAGTAAGACAAAAATAGTGCAGTGATATTAACTTACAAATATGTTTTATGAAAAGAAAGTGTGACGGTTAAACGTAGCCTTGTTTTGAAGTTATTACAGCTGGTTTGACACTCATTCATTGATTTCACTTTGTTTTAATTTTTAAAATTTGAATGTCTAACACAGTCATAGGTTCACTCCCAAACAGTACAGCCTTATTAAGCGCGAAGTCTGAAGCAACAAATTAAACAGTCCACTGATATGTTTAGCGTTAATTAGTCAAGAGTTTAGAATTAAGAGAAACTTTCCACCCGTCAAATAAAATTTTATAATTGAAACTCAGATTTAGTGCGTATATGTAATTTTTAAGAATTAAACATCACATCAGCATTTGCTGTACTTTAGTGGAAGATAAAAATAATTAGTAAACTTTAATTTTGAATTACCAAAGTTATTTTAGCTCAACCGTGTAATAGAAGAGTATCATACACCCTATAACTATCGCTGAGTAATTGTGACAACTGAATCATATTTTTATTTGTTTGAAATAACAAGAAGCCTAAAGCAATTGGTGAAATAATAAAATTTATGAGCCACAAAAGTAAAAATAAATGAATAAGCAACAATCACCACATTAAAAGCTGATCAGAAAAAGTTAATGAATAACAACAATCACGTTAAAAATGACTCTCTTTATTTTAGTCGGTTCAACTTTGTAAGCTAGATAAGTTTAGTACTGGCCAAAACACGTGCCCTCCTTCCGATTACGGGACCTCAGTAGCACAGCGGTGATTCTTCAGACTTGCAACGCTAAAAATCGGGTTTCGATATCCGTGATGGACAGATTACAGATATCCCGTTGTGCAGCTTTGTTCTTATTTACAAACAAACAATCCTGTTATTATGGTGTTCCATGGTTCTACGCTCGTTACTACGCAGTTTAAGGAGCGTTGTGCCGTTCAGACATATCGAACCACTGACCACAGAAAGCAAACGAACGACAGCCAGCACTTTTACTCTTTTTTTTTTTGCTATTGTTATTGTGTGAAGTTCACTTTTATTTTTATTATTTTATTTCACATGTAATTTGAAGTATTTACTTAAAGGAGATTGGCATCACATCTCCCCCAAATAATTTTCGATGCAACTAGGTGTTTTCCACATTTCAAAAGACAGGAGAAATTTGCAAACCTAAAACTCCTGACATTTCTACGTTATATGCTATGTTAGAGATTAAATAATATACGAAATAAAATAATTATAATAAGAACTATACTGTACATTAAGTGTATTATTGGTAGCAATTGGTAGATTTTAAATACATAATAGGTTTATTTGTTACAGTAAATACCCTTCAAGATAGCTTAAAATTCACGCATGGAATATGTATCGATACAATTAGCCCTAATGTTGCAACTTTGACTTAAATGTATCCAGAGTAATAATAAGCAGGGAAACCTAAAACTACGAAATTCGAATTAATTTGTAAAAACATCGTAAGTTATCAACTTCAGTTGTTAATAATAAATTAATATAAAGATAATAGCATTGTCTGTTTCATGTATATGTTAATAATTCAGAGGGAGTGCATGAATCTTCATCAAAATTGGTATTGAAGTTCAATGGGTCCATGCAAATTTTCAGTTTCTATAGGTGTTTTTCGCGTTTTTTACCACTTTCTGTGGATGGTTCTTTACCAACTCTTGTGTGCATATTCATTGGGTCCTTGGGCTTATACACACAAATTTCTAGCTTGCATTTTGTGTGCTTTTTTATGAGTGTTTCCTAGTCGGGTCCATGAGTATATAAGTACGAATATTCAATTTTTCGGTTTTTATGGAGGTTTTTTACTACTACTTCGCCCTTATCGATAGGCGGCCTGGCATGGCCAAGAGTGTTAAGGCGTGCGACTCATAATCTGAGAATCGCGGGTTCACATCCCGGTCGCGCCAAACATGCTCGCCCTTACAGCTGTGGGGGCGTTATAATGTGACGGTCAATTCCACTATTATTTGGTAAAAGAGTAGCCCAAGAGTTGGCGGTGGGTAATGATGACTAGCTGCCTTCCCTCTAGTCTTACACTGCTAAATTAGGGACGGCTAGCACAGATAGCCCTAAAGTAGCTTTGTGCGAAATTCCAAAACAAACAAACTAACTCTAGGCCAGGCTCTGTCTTCTTTTTTATACTCGTTTATTAAATATGTATCTTAATAATTTATCATTGTGTCTGAGGTAGCGTGCTTATTTCTTTTTTATACTATTTTATTAAATATGTATTTTAACATTTCGTACATGTGTCTCAGGTAACGTATTTGTTTTTTATACTCTTTTATTAAATGTGTATGTTAAAATTTTATACATGTGTTTCAGGTAACATGCTTTTCTGTTTTTGTATACTATTTTATTCAATATATATGTTAACATTTTATACATGTGTGTCAGGTAACGTGCTTATTTGTTTTTTATACTATTTTATTAATTATGTGTGCTATCTTTTTATACATGTATCTTGGGTAACGTCTTTATGTGTTTTTTGTACCCTTTTAATAATAACATATCCTTTAAGAACTTTACACGTTATTTACGAGAGTAATAATAGTTAACATTTTACCTATGTGTGTACAGAGAAACAGGAGTTTTAAGTTCAATAGTAATGAAAACTAGCAATAATTAAAAGTGGGATTAATTCAACACACTTTCACTTGGTTATTTTGCATATAAAAAGCACAGACAATTTATTGTGTAGCTTTATGCTTAACTACAAACAAACAGTTCATTAGGTTATTCTAATTACTATATATAACAAATAGGGAGAACTAAGATTTTTCTTAATAACTTGGTTATGTGACTCTAGCGACAATAACGTAGCCAGTCTGTACAGAAAATACGATTTAATCAGATGATTCAAGCGAACTTCCTACTTCAGTGACTAAGCAATAAGTATATCGGGTTATAGCGATAAAATCTGGGTTTCGATACCTGTAGTGGGAAGAGCCAAGATAATAATATTCTAATACAAAATAATAATATTCTAGTGATTGCGCATGGTGGTACAGAAAATATGATTAATGTTCACAGTTTGAGCAAATAATTCTAGCGTTGACACCTAAACGAAATAAGATTAACATTAAAAACTTTGACTAGATGGCTCTGGCGATAACTTCCAGTAGGTGCATGTTAACAGTTTGATTAGATTATTCTAGCATTTATATCTATAATAAAATATGGCGGTTGTTGGGTTTAAAGTAAAGGCTGTCTCCTGTATTCGCCGCGAGGATTCAAATCCCCGATTTTACGGTTGTAAGTCTGTAAACATCCAGCAAGCCAACCGGATGACTATAAAACATGATAAATGTTAAAAGTTAATTCTAGAGATGACAACTCTAATCAGTACAAAAATGTTAATAATATCAATATTGGACAGAAAAACAAGTTTCCTCCGAATTTTTTTTATCACGCTAATTCTTAAATTATAATACAAATATTGACATGCAGAGCAAATCTGAAAGAGAACAAAACCGCACAAATTTTATGAACTGCCAATAACACAATGTTCCCTGGTGGTACAACGGTAAGTTTGTGGACTTACAACGCTAAAATCCGGAACTGGACTCTCCGCGATGGACATAGCAGATAACTCGGTGTGGTTTTTCCCTAAAACAAACACCGACAATAAATACAACTTTGTATATTGTAACCAAATATGGGGTTAATCGATTTATTTTATCGATAGGCATATTTAAAAATGTTTTTGCTGTACGTAACGTTATTACACTGGAAACGATAACTGTTTATTGTAATATTTGCTTACATTAAGATGTTACTTAGTATTTTCTAACGAATCTACAGACTGCTGGAGTATATTTTAATGGTACGAAGATACGATACGTCTACCGTATCATGAAACTGTAATATGACTGTATCGATACATTGTCCGACATAATTTTGTATCTTTATGAAATTTAGTAAGTTTTAAATAAACATTTTAAGTCTTTTTCACAAAAAAATCTGAATTTCTAAAAATGTATTTTGCTAAAAATTAATGATTCAATAAAGGAAGATAAATATTGAGTATTACATTATTTTAATATGTTTTATCAAAAACATTACATGCAAAGCAACATAACGAATTAACAATAACAAAACAGCTAGACAGATATGAGCTTTTTAAACTCGTTACTTCTTTTGCTAGCTATGCTTAGTTGGTTAAACCTGAGAATTTTTAAAATCACAATAAAATGTGTGGTACTTAAATAATACAATGTTAGTAATACAGATAATGATTTACAGACAAACTGTTGGTAACACTTCTGTATCGTTGCACCAATGTCTATATACGTATCGTATTGACTACTTATGATAAGATACGCACCGCTTGCGTATTTCTTATCGGGTCAAAAGGAACAAGAGATAAAAGCTACTGTGCGTCAACAGACATACAGGAACTAAACCACCACTTACAGTCTATTAATGCCTAACATAGCATGTGTAATCTACAGCATAGTGTAAAATATATTCAAGTTCTTTGATTATGTGTTAGTAGTCAAATTACTTGTTTAGCATATTATCAAACGGTACATTATCGACTTAGCCCCTGATAACACAGAACAGCGTAAGGTGGCACGTGTGAGTCACGAGCGCTTGTTTTGAAGCGCGAGTGATCTTCTCGGAGTACAATACCACTGCAACCCTACCAGCCGCTAGTAATCCCACTGACACGCGCCGCACCATAGATTTTATCTACTGTTATTTAAGCTTGTTATTGAAGTGGAATTTCATATATCGGTTAATAATTAAGAACAAGCTTTTCAAAATGTATAAATAAAAATCCTGTAGGAATAACAAAACTCGGTATATTTATGGAAGACCATTTCAAAGTACAAAAGAATCATGAAACAACACGTTGAAAACAGAATATAATAAAACCTTCATTATCGTCTTCCTTATCTTTATTGAAAATCTCTACATATCTGTGCATCTCCTATATAGCTTCCACATTTTCTGTTCTCGAACTTTGAAGAGTTTAGTCTAACATATTTTAGTATTTGTTTATATTGACTGGTCTATTCGTTTTGGTGTTTTAACAGCCAATGGCAGGAACAGTCTGATTTAAGGGTAAAACGTCTTTTTTCTCACATGGAGCTAATACGGAAACACAATTTTGTGAACAGCTGTATACCATCAGAAAGTATTGAACAATTAAGTGAAAGCAGTTTATAAATGGTTGCTCTCTGAAGTCCTTGCAGCATAATCATTATTTATATGCGAGAACGACTTTTAAAATAAGTTTGGATTATTTTGTGATTATGTTTCTCAGCACTTCTACAAGTCATTTGTTAAAGAAACCTAATATCATCAAATTAACTTATTTAAAGGCTCCTAAGTCTTAAATTTTTCTTAAAATAATAATTATTTCCACTAAGCCTAAGATTTATTTCATTGTGTTTACATCACATAGCCTGTTTAAAGTAAACACACAAATAAAAATTATATTGTAATTCGCTCAACATTAAGACTACAGCTCATTCACTGAATTGTGTAGAAGGATCAGAGTGTGGCCTGGTATTTGGTATACTGGTTCGTAAATCTGCAAGTCTCAGGTTTGAGATGTAATATTATTCCGAAAACTCTTCGAATTTTCAGGCAGGTCAATCTCGCTGTTCAGTTTATTACTACTTGAAATTCCAAATGTTATTTTAAAACACTTTCATTATGAGATAGATTATTCTGCATACCCCAAGTTTACCGCTACAAGTTACATAGTAGGCCTAGCATTAATTAATGTTTTTGTCATTTCTACACGATCAAACAATTTTATACGTCTGCCATTATGTAACATATAATTACAAAAACAACAATCAGTATATTATTTGAATTATAAACAGCACAACCCATCTAAAAATGTATCACAATATACAGTTTTTATAATTAGAATATGAAATACTAATACACAAAAACAACAGTTTTCATCTGTTAAAATTAATCATTGCCTTCAGTTAAACCCACAGAAATACTTTGTATTTTCTATGTTTTTCTCATCTATTCGTTCTCTATTCTTACCAAATCAGTATTTTTAAAACTTCTAAATAAAGATAACTGCTATTTAGAAAGACTGGTTGTGTATCGTGCAGTCCTACTTTTTGTAAGACGGTAGACAAGAGTCCTCGACCCCCGTTGATTTTGAACTTTCACTAAAAAATGTTTACAGTGACTTCACACCATCAAATCTCATTGAAATCGTTGTAGTATTTTCTGTATTAAAATAGATACAAACACCCATAACTTCAAGTAGCATGTTTACTTTCTAGTTGGACAATCTGCTAATACAATGCCTCGTATATACATGTCTGGCTTCTACTTGCTGGCGTGTGCTTTCTTGATTTATATTGTGGAAGTTCGGTTTTATTTTGCAACTTTAAGAAGTCCCCACAATATTATTCAGGTCCCTACCTTTAATATAAGTGCCTCTAAAGTTAAAACATAATTTAACATTGTCGTCCTGAGTATACCATCGCAATAGAAAATTACTGTTGTCCCTTATCCAGGTTTACCATCACAGCAAAGTCTACGAACAACTAGGCATCCTAATCCAATCAGCATTACGTCCTCTCAACTACCCGCCTACGTAAAAGCTTGAAGGGGAAGGTTCCTAAAAATGCACTCTTCCGTGGCTGTTTCTAACTGAAACCTCGTTCATTCGAAGGCGAAGGAGCCTATGCAGTACCGAGTTCGTAGTTACATTTCCATCTATTGGGGGCACACAGGGACTTGTGAAGACTAGCGGTGCGTCCTTGTCTTATGAATCTTAATAAGCATACGGCATCAGAACACAATACTCGGAAGCTACACTCTCTACTCCCCCCCTCTCCGCCACCACCATCCCCATGAGATGGAGCACTATTTCAATTATCACTTCATTACGACACCTAATTGCGATACAGCTCAATTGGGCGTACTTAACAAGAGCGCCTCGCGGGAGGCGCACTCAGAACGGAAGCCACCTGCGGCCCTGTTTTCCAGCCCAGACGAATCAATTTGTTCGCGCTAGTGCTCCCGGCTTGCCTGATTAGAGGGGCGGATCTGACTCGTGCTGAGTACATCTGGACCTTCGTCGCGTCCCTGTAGGAAAAAGCATTCGTTCTGTAAAATCGGAAGAACTCGATCCGACATTCAGGTCCAACTTTCATAAGTAATTGTTTTGGAACATCAGGTGTGACATGAATGTGTTATGATAAGCGGCTTTGTGCTTTACCGCTAGCTTCAAATCGCCAGGTTTCGTTCAGCCGTAGAACGCGAGTCTAGCATGATGAAGACTCACTCTTTTCATAGTTCGTCCGTTCATTCATTCACTTATTGTATTCTTTTTCAAAAGCTAGGCACGTTTGTCTTCATTCGGGGAGAAGAATACATGACTACAGTTACAGACATGATGGCAGGTTAAGGATATTTCATTTCGTTTAGTCACTTATAAAATAATGACAAAAGTATTTTGCCGTGTCACTCCTATACAGTATTCTCTATGATATAAGCATACCAGTTAAAGCACTCCTCCGTTGGATGGGTAAAAAATATATATATTTGTTTGTAACAAAGGATGGAAATTGTGTTCGTATTTTTTTAACTTAATAAACGTTAAAGGTGTAATAATAATACGTAAAGGTACCAGTACTATGTGTATATGTGTTTTCTTATACCAAAGCCACATCGGGTTACTTGCTGAGTCTACCGAGTGGAATCGAACCTCTGATTTTAGCGTTGTAAATCCGTAGACTATCAGGGGACGAAATTAGATGGAGAGGGGTCCAAACCCCTTATGTCTCCCTGTATCACGAAATGTGGGAACCCATCAGATTTATTTATTTGTTTGAAACAAACAAAACGCTACACAATGGGCAGTGCTCTGTGCACCACAGATTTCGACCAGTTTTGTTGTTGTTGTTGTTTTGAATTAAGCACAAAGCTACACAATGGGCTATTTGTGCTCTGCCCACCACGGGTATCGAAACCGGATTTTAGCGTGTAAGTCCGCAGACATACCGCTGAGCCACTGGGGGGCACGACCAGTTTTTAAAACGTATAACGAACAGATATGAAATGTTAGATATATGTTCGTGTATTTGTTTCCGAACACACAATTACTTGACGTAGTTATTTACGTTTAAATTTTTAAGTTATTTCTTTTAGAGCACTGTGAATCAATCAGTTTCGCAAAAATATGTATAAAAAACTTAAACTTTAAATTTGGATTTGCAAAAATTAATTACAAATACATTAACAATAAAAGTTTGCACGATACGGAGCGTTTTCGCGGTCATCTTTAAAATACATACAAACCTATGTTTATAACAGATCACGTTATATTAGATAAATCATATCCAACTATCCGAGCTCTTTCGGAAGCTCCTTCCTCTCGTGTCACAGTGACTATGAATCGGAGGATTCATGGCTCACGAACTGTTGTCGTAAAAAACAAAACAAAAAAGACGTGTTCTGCACCATGGGGCAGGGACTACATCGAAAGTTACGGTCAAGTCCCACTGATTGGTTGCACTAAAGTTGATGGAGCGCGCTGTTTATTAAATGGTTTTCCTCTCTTATCTATTAGTTGAAAATTAGAACCACAATAATATAAATCATAAGGTTCATAAGAAAGGAATACATTTGAAAGTGGTTAAGAGTCTTTTGGAGGTCACAGAAGAAGTATGGTACGATAGTGAAGACGTGTGCAAACAAAGATTCATCATTTGCTAAAATTCTGGATTAAATTCTCCGTCATGGAAAAAAGTACAGATAGTCCGTTGTACATTTTCATATTAAAGCAATAACAAGATTAGGGACGGCAATGTGCATATAATATTTTTTGTTGTTTTGCGTGAAAAGTCTGAAATAAACAAACAAACAGTTCAAGGAAAAATATTCCTCCTTTTAGGTGGTTTCAACTTATTTGTGCATTATGCATGGTTTTCTATGGTAACTGTATTTATTATACGGTTCAATTAGGTTAACCGTCACATTATAACGCCCACACGGCTGAAAGGGCATGTTTGGTGCGACGGGGATTCGAACCCGCGACCCTAAGATTACGAGTCAAACGCCTTAACCCACCTGGCCATGTCAGACCAAAGATGGTTGGTCTAGGAACATACTTTCTTGAAACATCTTACAATTTTCAGTGAAGATGCACAATTTCATATTTAACGCTGTTTTTACACTCTTTAAATATTTTTCAACATATATAGGTGCAATTTAGAGATTTTTGATAACCATCTTCCTCCTACGCACATGTCACACATTCATATCCTATATTACGATATAAATTTTAAGATCTCGACAAAACAAGACAGGACAACTCCAGAGATATTTTTAACACTTCAACCTACTCAGGTTACTTTATAGAGCTCGTCCGTAGTTATCAACTATAGGTATAAGAAAGTATAATTAATTTTGAATTATGTGATCAAGCAAGTTACTCGACTTTCTTTTTCATTAGAGGCATGCTGTGATTGGGTTAGTAATTCGGTTGTCATCACAATTTTCTTACAAGAACGGTGACTTGTAATATCTTTAAAGAAACAGCCATATTTCTTGTTGGCAAATAAGACAATAGCTAAGAACAGCCATACCCTAGATACATTAACCTAAATTAAACCATTAACCATTAAATACATTAACCACTCACTACCCATGGAAAGGGTACGGATTTACTTTTGTGCAATTCTGCAGTTTTTATTTTGAAGACTAGACATAACGCATAACAATATGAAACATTTTTATTACTAAATAAAATATAAAGTTAACAAGTAGGCATGTGTATATTTTCTTTTAGCAAAGCCACATCAGGCTATCTGCTGAGCCCTCCGAGGGGAATCAAACCCCTGATTTTAGCGTTGTAAATCCATAGACTTTCCGCTGTACGAGCGGGGAGTAACAAGTATGTAAAAGAAAGGGGGTCTTTTCTCGAGCTTCCAATGATCTCTGTGAAGAAATAAAAATCTGTTAAAGTGCTCCAGACTAAGAAAATATACCATTAAATACAATAAACAACAATGCTATTCTTCTCAGTGTGTACATGAACACTACATACATCGCTATTGGTCCACCATATCGAAAATTATGAGAGATTGTAACTTCAAGGTATCACCGGACCTGCCAATGGAAAATATATCTATCGTATTTCACATATAATATTCTACTTCTTAGAGGAATCTTCCCCACCAGCAGGCGCTCATGTCATCCTAGATGAGTGGGTCAATACCACATAAAACTAGGGCAAAAGGAATTTATCCACTATCACAACTACTTTCTTGACCAAGGTTAAAACTACGTATACTATGTATACAAGTATTTTCTATTAAATAATGGGTATAAAACAGTTAGTGTGCCTGCTTACTATAACGGTTAAAAAATAGTTCTCTTTAACTATGAAAGAGAGAAGTAATAAAACAAAATGAGAGACTCTAAACATTGTCGCGCTAATTATCTAAATAATAAGTATGACATAGCTAGGGAAGAACCTAAGTAGGTCCAGGGAGACAAATCAGGAGAGATGGATCATTTAGGAATGAAATGGTTCGGAAGGGAGAGACTACAACACCTAAATAAATAAAGATGGAGTTCATATGAAAGTGGTTAAAAAAAAAACCCGAAGTAAAACCAGGGAGACAAGGAGAGAAGAATTATATAGGAAGGAAGAGAAATCTGTCAAAGAAGAGCAAAAACGGAAAAACTAGAAACTAATTTTTTTAATACACAGAAACATCTTTTATTACTGTCAAAGGAGGAAAGAGAAAGAATAAGAATGTTGTAAGACTGATAAAATGTTATTTACATATAAAGGGGAAATGATTACAAGTCACAGAAGTAGTGGTTTGATACGATACCGAAGACGAGTGCAAATACAGTCTAAGAACAAATTTGGTCCATCTATACATAGGGAAAAAATAACCATATGACTGAGTATGCGAAAACATTTCTTGGTCGATGGTATTTGGGTATTTGCCCTGGAGGGTCAGGTTCACTTTGACCTCTTCCTCCTTCCTGAACATATTTTCCCTAACTGTTCGTGATGTTATGTTAGGTCCTTTTCAGGGCAATGTCCATTTATAGTCACTTATTCACAGTAGTCAAGCTTGCTGGTGGCATTTTTTTTTTAATCTTATTATTATTTTAAAATATATAAATATGTAAACTATAAATACAAGATTTAAAATTTATATACATACATATTTTACTTTAATTTATTTTTTTTTCTTTATGTTTAATATATATGTTAATTGGGGAGAGGTATTTAGGATTATCTTCATCATGTATAAGGTACCTATCTAGTTCGCATAACAAATCATTTTTCTTCCAATTTTTGTTAAAATACCTAATTGTAATATTTAGGAGTCTATCTGATATTATTGGTATGTTCGAGTAATTATGGATGAATTTAGATGATGTTGCTCTCGGAACTCTGTATGCTGTTGTGAGAAGTGCATTTTGTATTGTTTGTAGTTTGGTTTTGATTGTTACATTACTTACAGTTACCCATGCTGGAGCTGCATAGTCTATTACTGGTCTAATATATGTTTTGTATATTTTCAAAATATTATCTGTGGATGCTCCACTGTGTTTACCAGTTAGACTCCTAACATAGTTGGTTCTTCGCCAAATTTTATTTTTAATTTCGTTGACATGATTGATCCAAGTTAATTTTGAATCATAAGTCAGACCTAAAAATTTTGCTGATTGGGCAATCTGGAGCAGCGTGCCATTCATATATATTTCTAACTGTTGCTTTCTGTGTTTTGGCGATTTCGTAAAGAGTACGAGCTGAGTTTTTGCTGTGTTTATTTTAATTCTATATTTTTCACAGTATTCACTAATTCTATTTAATTGTGGTTGTATGTTTGTAGCTGCTATCGTGGGTGTTGCAGCACTTTTCCAGATTGCCACATCATCTGCGAACTGTGATGAGAATCCATGATTTGGATCCTTCAATGGCATATTGTTAACATACATGATGAAGAGTATAGGGCTAACCACCCCTCCCTGTGGGACACCAGCTAGTGGAGTAAAGTATTCGGAACAAGTTCCTTCTACGTTTACTCTACATTTTCTGTTTTCCAGAAAGTTGGATAACCAGCGAATAATTCCTCGCGGTAGTTCCATTTCATTCATTCGGAACCTTAGACCATCGTGCCAAACGGTGTCGAATGCTTTCTCGATATCGAGGAAACAAGCGACTGTACATTCTTTTTTGTTGAAACTATCTATAATGGTTTCGGTTAATCTTATTAAATGGTCTGTCGTTTGTCTAAATTTTCTGAATCCATTCTGTTCTTCTGGTAATTTTGATGTTACCTCCAAGAATGTGGAGAGTCTATTACTTATTATTCTTTCGAGAATTTTGCCTTCACAGCTGGTCAGACTGATTGGTCGGTAGCTATTTGGTTTATTCGCTGGTTTTCCTTCCTCATGGAACATTAAAATGTTTGCTAGCTTCCAAGAAACTGGGATATATCCTGAGGATAGCGATAAGTTAAATAGAGAATTTAGGTGGTCAAACAATTTCACAGTGCCGTTTTTTAGGAGAATAGCTTGTATTTCGTCTTCTCCTGGCGCTTTGTTTTTGGTGTTTTTTATTGCTTCTAGTATTTCATGTAGGGATATTTCCTTTGTTAGTAATGTGCTTTCAAAATCAGTGTTAGAACTTGTATTTGTATCAGTTATGTTTACTGGAAATATTGGTTCATATTGATGTTTATTGTTTGCTATGTGATTAGTGACTTTATTGTAGAAGTTTGTATTCATTTCTGGATCTGTGTGAGTTT
This sequence comes from Carcinoscorpius rotundicauda, assembly GCA_011833715.1. Taxonomy (NCBI): domain Eukaryota; kingdom Metazoa; phylum Arthropoda; class Merostomata; order Xiphosura; family Limulidae; genus Carcinoscorpius; species Carcinoscorpius rotundicauda. Next base: position 19,370,367 of record CM022396.1, on the reverse strand, counting down.
GAAATGTATTTTGGAGTTGATCCTTGAAAGCTTCGGCTATTTCTTTATTTGTACGTGCAATGGTGTTGTTATGTTCAAGTGGAGGATATTTCTTTGTGTTTGTGTTTTCACTTGTGAATCTTTTAAGATGTGACCAGAATTTTTTCGGGTCGGTTATGTCGTTTAGTTTATTACAGTAATTGTCCCATTTATTTTGTTTTTGTTGTTTTATTTGAGTTATGATGTGATTTCTAATGTTGTTTATTTGTGTTTTAGTTTCTCTGTTTCTTGTAATCATGTACTGTCTTCTTAGTTGTCTGCGCTTTTTTATTAGGTTGATTATTTCTGTGGTTGGTTTCCATGTGTTGATTGTTGTTTTGTGGTGTTGTTTTGGTATTGTTACTTTGGCTGCTTTTTGAAGGCAGTCCGTGATTGTTTGACAATAGTTGTCCATTTCGACGTGCGTTTTAACTTCTTTAATAATTTCATTTGGTTATAGATTATCTAATTCTTGTTTATAGCATTGCCAATTTGCTTTTCTGTAATTAAATTTTTCTTTCCTATATGTTATATTTTTATAGGGGGTGAGATCGAAGACGCAAAAAATTGGGAGATGATCACTATCTACATCTTTTCCCACTTGAAATTTTACTAATTTCTGGCTTAAATTATATGTACACATACACAGATCTAGTATGTCACTAGAGTTAGTAGAATAGGATGTATGTGTTGGGGTAGTATCGTTTAATAGAGCTATATTATTATCATCAATAAATTTTATTAATTTTCTACCATTTGAGTTAGAGCTTCGGCATCCAAATAAAACATTTTTACTATTTAAATCTCCTATGACTATGGTGTTTAGATTGTGGGAAAAGATGTTATTTAGTAAAGTTGTATCTAGTTGTTTATTGGGTGAGCAGTAAATTCCTGCTACTGTTATTTTAGTATTATTTGATTGGAGGATATCTACAGTAACATGTTCATTGTTACTGTTTAATTCTATTTCTTCTACAGATAAATCTACTTTATGAAGCAGCATAATGCCTCTGTTTTCATCATTTTTATTTTTCCTGTCTTTTCTAATTATTGAGTAATAAGGTATTTTAAATCTATTATTATTATATGTTAAAGTTTCACTTATTATTATAATCTGGGGGTTTAATTCTTCTATTAGATCTTCGATCTCATGTTTCTTGGAAGCTATTGCACCTTGGATGTTGATATACACTACTGTGAACATTGAGCTGTGAGCATGTAACCTGTTAGTGTAGTTATTATGTATGGTATATGAGGTGTGACGTGTTTTATCGTAATTGTGATCAGTAGTTCTATAAAATTAGTTGTTTGATTTGGTTTGGTGTATTCTGTTATAAACTCTGTTATTACATTTTTAAACACTGTTGAGAACAGGCTTGTTTTATCTGTTGTGTTACTATTGGTTTCTTGTATGGTAGTGTTGTTTTCTTTTGGTTTTTGTGTTAATGTGTTCTTGTTTTGTGTATTAGTCTTCTGTACTTGTTGTTTATGTGTTTCTTTTCCTTTTACCATTTCTGCATATGTGGTTTTTGTTGTTTTAGTATGTTCTGTTGATGTGCTTGCTTCAGGTTGGCTGCTTGTTTTTGGTTGATTCTGTTCTGTTGGTGTGTCTGTTTTAGGTAAACTACTTGTTTTCGATTGATTTTGTTCTGTTGGTGTTCTGATTTGAAAAATGCGTTGCTTTATTTGTGCGAAAACATTCTGGTTTTAAAAGTTTGTTTTTGAATTTCGCGCAAAGCTGTACGAAGGTTATCTGCGCTAGCCGTCCTTAATTTAGTAGAAATATTTGCGAGCAAATGTGACGTTAAACATAATTATTAGGCTTCACTAACGTCTGCACTCTCCATCAAAACTTTATGCTATTAAAGAAACATCCGTTTATGGTAAGAACGAAAATATCTAATTTGTATACGTAAAAAATAATTGTAGAGCTAAGTTGTTTATGTTTGTGTTATTTTCCTTTAGGAGGCCCAACATAGCCAAGCGTGTTAATGCGTGCGATTCGTAATCTGAGGGTCGCAGGTTCGCATCCCCCTCGCACCAAACATGCTCGCCCTTTCAACCGTGGGGGCGTTATAATGTGACGGTCAATCCCACTATTCGTTGGTAAAAGAGTAGCCCAAGAATTGGCAGTAGGTGGTGATGACTAGCTGCCTTCCCTCTAGTCTTACATTGCTAAATTAGGGACGGCTAGCGCAGATAGCCCTTTTGTAGCTTTGGGCGAAATTAAAAAAAACAACAACATCCTTTAGTCATAAAGATTACGTCTGTAGCTATAACACCTAAACGCGTTGGAGATGTTCCATTTATTAGACAAGATCCAGATATCTATGTTAAGCTGGCCAGCAGCTAAGGATAATCAATTTAAGGGTTATAAGTTGAGTGCTTCAATTCACGAAGTCTACACGCCTGTTGCATTTCTCTGTCTGCAGCCAGTTACCCTTAATATTTAGATATAATCTCAAAGTAGAATTAAACCACCTTAAAATTCATTGTCAGATGTTATCAGAATAAGAACGTGAAAGAAAATACTCTCTCTCTTATCCACAAAACATATGTATTTTACAGTTTTTTGGACGTTCTAAGAGCTGATAAAATATGCAAACATTAAATTTGTCATTCTCACATAATTGTTTGTTTAGAATTAAGCACAAAGCTACTCAATGGGCTATCAGTGCTCTGCCCACCACAGGTATCGAAACCCGATTTTTAGTGTGTAAGTCCACAGACATACCACTGTGCCACTGGGGGCTCTCATATAAAACTTCTAAGTTCTGATTTAGAAAATCCTAAATCTGGTCAACTGAATTAAGTATTTTTTTTCTAAATTGGTTTGTTTTGAAAACATATCCATATAACCAAAAAACATAGCCCAACAAATGAAAACTTGGGCAATAGATATACAATATAAAAGTAACAGTTATCCTTATAAATGTGGTTAACTTTGTTACAAAAAGTTACTCCAAAATGTTGAACATTAACACTCATTTTTAAGTACTGGTCTTGCTAGATTTAACTTTCTATGAATTTCTCTAGTACCTGTTTGTCATTCATTTATAAAAGCTTTTAGTTCAGTCTTTTGCTAATAAAAAAAAAAAGTTATAATAATGTACAACAACCAATCTAAAATTAATATTTTTAAATATTATGTTATCCATTAAGATTTTGTGGTACTACTAATATAGGAGGTGTATAGATTATAAAATTACATTAAAATATACAAATTTAAAGGAGATATCATGCTTTGGACCTATTTTCATACCATAACATTATATAAGAATGTTTTATTTCTTATCAGTTTATTTCTATGAAAAATATAAGTGTATTATTTTTATACTTTATGCTTATATGTACATTATTTTTATGTACAAAATTAAGTTTTATAAATGTTCATAAATTTTCTAAGTACACTTGGACAGCAATAAGAACACAGCATGTTTTTACAAGTAAAAGTTAATGAGTTTCAACAAGTAAGCAATAACATGTTTAAAAACGGTAAATCTCGTTTTCTATTAAAATGTTAAGCTTTTCAACAGTTGAATTTGCAATACACACCAGAATACTTTCTGTAAAAAACAATTTAAAACAACATATCCTGTTTTCAGTTTTATAAAAGTAAAAATATAAAAATAACACATATGATAAACTGGAATTGCACATTAACAATGTTTTTCAATCCTAGAGTTCATATTATTACAATTAGAATATTCAACAATACACACTATTATATGAAAGAACAGAAATGGTTAACATCTTAGCTACAACACATTTTATTCAATTGTTTTATACAATTATGTAATTTCTACACTATTTATACACATTATATGAATATATAGTCTTCAGTTTAATATGGAAATCATGATACAGACATACAAAAAGTTTAAACACAAAATAAACTATTTCGGTCCAATGTTACACCAGCACACTGGAGATTTGGCTACAGACACTGTACATGTTGAGACTTAAGTTAACATGAAGGTCCGTGATAATGCACTTCAAAATGTGTGTATGTTTTATGGAAATAAAACCTCTTTCTTCAAATAATAGCTTCATATTTTGAGACTTCAATAATGTTCAAAACCTACTTTTATATGCAGTAATTTTAGTATCATCTTTACCTCTAAAATTACACCTGCTAATTGAACCAGTTCTTCTCCTTTCAACATAACTTCAAAGTGCAAGGAGATAAAGAGTTACTACAGTTGTATGTATGTACTGAATTGAAATAAAGCAATGCACTTAACATTTCAATAATTCAATTGGAACTGAAAATAAAGAAAAACTGATGCTACCATAGTATGTGATCTACACAGATACTATCATTATCACTGTTTTAATTGCTCGTTAAAACATAGTTTCTTGCTAAATGATATATTTATCCATGATTTGTTCAGCAAATAATAATAATTTGATAAGTCATGTGTTCCAAAAGAACATCTTAAAGTTAGGCTATAATTCCACTAATTTTGATTGCTAGAACGTATTTTATTACAATTATATTTACCTAACAGCAGTCGCATTTACAGTAGCATTCACATATAGTGCTACACCAAAGATATGTAATACATATGGAGATGCAAACACGAGAAATCGGAAGACCTTTTAAGTTAGAGTAAATGATATTAATTAGAGTATACTATGAAAAAGAAGGAATGTATTTTTTTAATTGTATATTTTAGTATTTAAGGTTTTATTTGTAATGAGGTAAACCACAATACTTGATATACAATGTGGAGATTTTAGACTTCAATTAATTTATGTGTATATACTGAGAAAAGATGATATTAAATAGTTATTTGAATAGGTATGTTGTGATACTTAACTTTTTATGAAAATATAGAGTTGTTCTTAAAAGTGGAATTTTAGTATTAATAGAAGTAAGAAAGTCTGAAAAAGTCGTATGTGAAACTTTACAAAAATGGATTATGTTATACATTTTAATTATACTAGACAGTTTCAATAATGTTAAAAAAACATTATTAATTTTGAAGTTAAACAGAAAATACAAGGTATACATATCCTTTAAACATCAGTTTAAAGTAGTTTAATTCTTAAACAGAAGGTCAGTAATATGATTGTTTATGTATACAATTGAATCTGCATACCAAAAAATAGCCCGTTTCCTTAAATGCAGGCAGAAACAGTTAGATATATTAATGAGATATCAGCTGTAATATAACAGTTTTATTAATGATACAGGTAAAGTCATATGAATCTAGTCTGTCTGTAAGCTAGTGATGTCACAAAGTTTGAAATTCATCATTCTACCTGCTAAATTTAAGTTACTTATTGCTCTTTAAATGTTTATTTACTTAACAGGTTTTTAAACAACAGACCTGTGATGGTGATAATGGTTTGAACGATATTGTTAGAATGCATATTAAAACTACAGATTTATTAACTTCAAATAACTGAAATCATAACTTACATATTCTAAAATTAATAAAAAGAATCTAGATAATAAAGACAATAGAAAAAAACACAATAAAAATTACTCAAACAGGTAAAAAGGTAAAAAAAAAGCATTTTGAAAAACAATATTATTAATAGTTAAAAAAGCCTAAGCCTAATGATTAAGCTATTATTTATAACATTTTATAATCAATGGCTTCCTCTTATAAGCTATGTATTATTGTTCAACTCCTACTATTAATAAAGGAATAGTTCTTTCAGGTGATCAGCCAATGCATATTAATATGAACAAACAATCAAGCTCATTTAACTACAAGAGATGTTAACACTGATGCTGAAAATATTTAATACAGTAAATTTAATTTGTGACAGAATATCTTTATAACATATCTATGTTAGATTGGACATTTTAAATTGTGTAAGAATATCTGCGGAACTACAATATATTTATAAGCTCTTAATTCACAATAATAGTTATGCATGTATGTGGCAATAAAGTAAAACATATGTCTGGATTTATCATTCTATAACATTTCTAAAACATAACTTTTTTTAAATATACTTTTACCTGTTTGTGTAATGTTTGTCTTTTTTTACCTTTGTCTTTATTGCTGCCACTATAATAAAAAAGTATTAGATGCAGTTAGAAAATTAAGAAGAAATAAGCATATTATGATAAAGAAATCTAATAAAGGAAATAGCATTACCTTTAATTAATCTGATTTCCTTCTAAAAATAGAATGAACTTTGAATGAAAACACTAAAGTCAAAAAACTTTAAAAAAATCTAATTAAAAACAGGGAAAATTATTATAATAACATACACTTTTTGTTTGTCCTCAAAACGTGTACATACTTCATAGAAGTAAACAAAAGGTAGATATAAATATAATCTAGTAAACATTTTGTATGACATATTAAAAGCTTAAAGTTTTTAAATAGATCTAATGTTAGATCACAGAATAACTGTTTATTTATTAACAGTATTAAGTACAGTAAAGGTTAGCCCAAACAAAAACAAATAAATTACACAATTTACAATGTTAATTTATCTCTTTATCAAATATAAACTGTACTTAATAAGGGATTTAACTAATGTTAGGTCTAAACCAATGTACTTCTAAATTTCAATATCTGCAAATAAAAATCTTTTATATTATTCAGCAATTCTGTATTTAAAGAAGTGCTGTTACAGTAAAAATATTAATTCAACTACAAATGTTTTGAAAGTCTATTACTAGAAAAGGTTTTACTACAAATTGAAAAAGATCATTATTGACAACTATAAATATTTTAAAATAAGACCTTTGGATGCCATCAGATGAATTATATAATAATCCAAAGATTCATAAAGGTTGTTCAGTTAAACATATTGTATCAAATATGAAAACTTTTCATCATGAATAAATAAATTTATTAGTGGAAATTTTGGACCCATGCCGAGTTTATCATAAATGATAATTTTATGTTTTCCAATGAAATTCAGGATTTAAAATTAGATAGTAATGTAAACTGTGCTAATTTAAACAATTTTTTGTATAAGAACATTCCACTGGTTGGATCATTACTTTTTCTGATTGGGAAAGAGATTTCCTGTATATTCAACCAATGATAGCCATAGGTTACTCACCTCTAATCCAAAATCTCTGTTTAATGAAGGTTTAATAGTGTTAATATGATTTTTCTTGTCTTTCAGAATTTGTCGATGTCAATGATTCTAGTTTTCTCCCAGTTTATTCCATGCCCAATTGATGAGGTGTACTCTGTAATGGCTGAATTTTGTGTTATCATGAGTCTTGTACTATCTTTATGTTATTTTATTCTTGTTGCAAGTTTTCTTCCTGTTTCTCCAATGTAAGGATGAGATTCTGGATTAGAGGTAAGTAACCTGTGACTACCATTTGTTGAATCTACAGGAAATCTCTCCTCCAATCAGAAACAATGATAATCCAACCAATCACAACACATTCTCCACAATCCACCAAGACACTATAAAAGGCTGACAATACCTACACACATACTGATTTGAAGATGAAAGGCGGTAGACTTTCGAAACGTCGTCCTTTACACTTGTGTATCCACAACAGGCAATTGCTGTCCATTCTACAAAGTTTCATCATGAATACTCTGCCCAAACAATCTATCAAAGCATATGGATATACTTTATACAACCCTATAATGTGTAAACATAAAAGATCTTTAGTTCTTTGAAATATCGTGTATCACAATCATACATATTACTGGCCAGTATTCCATGAAATATGCCTGTGACAATTATGATCATGGTATTTTGTATTATGTTCAAGTGGTAATTTCTCCCTTTACTGCCCTTTCAGTATTAACTACATATTTGTTAGCAAAAAGAGAATTTCATAATTAGAAGCAGAAATATAAATACAGACATCAACACGCAGCATATCAAGCAAGGAAACTTATTTTTCTGCTGTTGATGGTTGTGATGATGAATGATGCAACATGTTTCACAGTGTTCAGAGAGAATGAAAACACTATTTATAAACTAGTTTTGAATTAGAAAGATGCCATGTGGATCACATTATGTACAATTCTTTAAAGTGCCTTTGGCTACAGACATTTTAGACACCCTGTAGTTTTATATTCAGTATTTATAAATTTATTAACTATAAATAACTGTTATTCACCTTAACTGCTTGAAATAACTAGAACAAGTGAAACGAATGCTTGTATATTTTTTCCTTCACAGCTAAAATGTACATATATAATTTTATGTATGGGCCAGATTCTTTACAATAGGTATCTGTGATTTCTTTGCAATAAATGCCAATAGTAAATAAACAGTAATACAATCCACTTGTTTTAAACTAATGTATTAGAACAAATCAAATTATATACAAATCTCATTACATTGTTGGTTATCACAATAGTATTCAGTGCCTTGAATAATTGTCTCTTTTGTCAAAGTCCATACAGGCTGATTCAATTACTTTAGAGCTAACTTTTATAAGCCAACATTTGCTGTGGTTGTTCCCAATTCATCTTGTTAGGTTGGCCCTTCTTAGACAAGTCTATCATTGGTGCAGTGACTTCAGCAAAGTTTGGGGTGACCTTACTATGGTATTCCATAAAACCTGGGAAGGATCCGACTTGTTTGTAAGAACTGGTTCTTGTTGAATGCAGATTAGCTTCTCTTCTTCCATATCTATCTGTTGGTCACCCATCTTGTGTCCAACAATATTCAGTACAGAGTAACAGATGTAGCACTTATATGGTTGATGGTCAAACCTGCTGTTCTCACTCACCCAAACAGCATATTGAGTTTCTTCAGATAATCTTCCCATTTGGCTATGTGCATAAGAATATCACCCACATACTGCTTGATGTTGGTGGGCTTGTGCAACATCTTCCTCTCATGCAGTTGAATATCACTGCTGAGCTGACTAGCTCAAATTGCATTCTCTTGGACTGTTATTATCTGTCTTGAGTGACAAAGGTTATCTTCTTTTTAGGTTCTATTTCTATCAGTATCTGCCAATAGCCCATGCCAAGGTAAAGCCTGGTAAGGAACTTGGCCATGTTTAATTTTAACATGACAAACTCTGGGTTGTCCGTAGGTTCAGAGTCAAACTTGGTCATGAGGTTCAGCTTCTAGAAATATATGCAAAAGCAGTTTGAGCTATTCCTCTTTATGATTACTACTGATCAACAGTAGGCTGAATTCAAAGGCTCAATAATTCCAGCTTTTAACATTACCTCGACTTCTTGCTTGATCAAGTCTCATCGATTAGAGTATCTGGTAGGGCTACACCTTGACTGAATACCTGGTTGTGGTCTCTATTATGTGTTGCACAAGATTTGTCTTGCTTGGTCTATTTCTGAAAACAGATACATACTGACACAGTAGATCTTGTGATTCTTTACACTTGGCAGACAGTTCTTCACCGATATTGACATCTTTGTACATCTCATCTTCACACAATGGTCTTAGATCTAACAGGTTTTCACCTCTTATAACAAACTCACTGTCTTCTGGTTGTGTCTATGACAACCACACCTGCAATGTCCATCTGTGTCTCACTAGTTGCACCCATTAGGTTTTCTTCCCCCTCAAAGTACTTCTTCACCAAATTGGCATGGTAGATATTGATTATCCAGTCCACTTTCACCCTAACATACATTCTGTTGACCATTTCCTTCACTTCAAAAGATCTTTCTACTACAGAATGTTTATTATTGTTTGAGGGTAGTTAAACCTAAACCAGATCTTACCAATAAGATTTTAAAATGTTGACCTTTGCCTTTCTTGTCATAGAGGTGTTTCTGAGTGCCTTGAGAGGCATGCAGACTTTCTCAAACAAGTTGATAGTTCTCATTTATTCTGTTTGTTTACTGGCATGTGTCCCTCACTTCTGACTTTTTCTGTCTACAGTTCTTTCTGTATATACACTGGACCTGATACTTTTCTTCTATGCAATAACTGTATTTCCTTGTGGGACCTCTTAGTAAGCAAATATTGCTTCCTGCAAATACCTAATCATATGGTTTCTTCTGGCATATCTTCAGCATGCTTTTTAAGACTCCTCTGACTCTCTCACAAAGTCTGTTAAATGTGAGGTTTTATTGGGTCATAAAGAGTTGCCTTGAGCTGAGAAATCTGATACCTCTTGCATCAATTTTGACATAAAATGGATCCCTCTGTCACTCAAGACTTTTTTTGGAAAACCTTTTCTGCAGAACACTTCAAGGAGGACTTCTGCTACTCTTTTCAACTCTGTGTCTTTGACAATACTTTGGCTTCAGGATAATGTGTTACATAGTCAACCAATGTCAGCACTTATCTATTGCCTTTCTCAGGTGCAGATGCTAGTAGTTCAATCAAATCCACAATCACTCTGCTGAATGTCTCTTCTACAAGAGTCATCTCACCCAGTAGTACCTTGGTTACTTTCCATCTTAGTACAGTCTTCTAGCACATAAGAGAAACTTAGATGAATTTTAAATTCTTATTGTAACACATATATGGAAGTAATGATATTTTTGTAATTAACTCAAGAAAACTTCTTCAATCTTGTGAAATTTTCCAGCTGGCATACACTGTTAGATAAACAAAAAAACGTCATGAAAACACTCCATTATAATTGAAAGACATCTATCCTTACCAAGTTGTATATTCTTCTATCAGTTTAAATATACTCTAATTGACTTACTCAATAACCAACTGTAGGAAAGTGATTAATGCTGTCACAACACATTCTGTATTAATCCATTATAAATTAAAAGATATGAAGAAAAACTCAATAGGGGTAAATATGGAAAAGTCCTGCAAACATTTTCAATATCCAACTTGTCTCAATCTGTCTGCCTTTACTCATTGATGTTCTGATAAAATTTAAGGGTCCTAGAGCAGTAATGCTTTATTTCTTGTAAAACTGCATATAAATATTGTTTAACAATTTTAAGGAAACACATGTACCAACATATAACTATATTAAGCCTTATGTAAGTAATTATAAAATGAATTATTCATCAGTTACAAGAAATATAATAAATACTACATCATACCCTTTCTTAATGTTATTTCGTTTATCTTTGCTTTAATCATCAGAAATACATATTGAAAGATCTATCTTTCAAATATATTAAAAAATGTAACTGTTTCAATTCTTATCAATCAAAATATTTACTTTATTCCTGACATCTTGCATCATAAAACTTGAGTCCTGATCTCTTGAGAAGTGTTTTCATAGCTGTATCCTAGTCTAGAGTCTAAAATACATATTCAAATAAATGTGTCAACCTTAGCAGAACATGTGGCAAGGACATCTCATATAATAGATTGGAATAATGTTAAATTGATAAATCCAGGTAAATATAAGTATGAATTAAATATCAGAGAAGTAATAAAAATTGAAAAAAAAGCAACAACAAAAATATTGTGCTAAATAAAGAGGTTAGTTTATTTTTAAAAAAACAGAATATTAAAAACATGTCTTATAAACTCTGGGTGTTTAAGCCTAGAACAGAGATTCTCGAATTATTGTACACAGAGTTAATGTCAGTGGTACCTTACTAAATAAGCATAAAAATCATAAAATTTGTAATAAGCCCTATCTGAGCTTTCTACATACATATGCATACCAGTCTCCTCACTCACAGATTTCAGTCTCTGCTTCCTTACTATACTCGCCTGTATTTTCTTCCCCCAAAATTGACAAAAAAGAAAAGAGACTGAAACAGAAAGACAAATTTTTTGTGGCAAACTTTTTATGGCTCCATTTTAAAATATTTTTTTGAATAACATAATCATAAATTTCTTTCATACTTTCTTTTTGCTCATCTGAAAATTCTATTTTAAACTTGTAAAAGCACTATCTTTAATTGAAAATTATTTGCATTTTATTTCTGCTGTGACTTTCCTTTTGTTCACAGATTATTACATACTTCTGTTCACATCACATGGTACAAAACCATAAAATGTATTTGAAACAACTTTGAAACCAGTCAGAGGGAAAATTTATACACAATTTGACATAGCAAATTACTAGGTATAAACTATTTATACAAACATAATATTTTATGTAAGAATTAATTTATGATTACACTGGAAACTGATTAGATGTAGCTCTTAAAGGAAATAAGAACAAAGTTTAATCAGAAGTTTAGATTTAGGAAGAAAACATTTATATAAATCTAGAACTTTTTTATGTTTTTTTCAGACAATCATTTTCTTCCTGAAAATGTTTTTGTGTTAAATTATACTTGTTTAAAAGTTATGGAAGTTTTCTTCTTTGTCAAGTCTTCAAATAAATGATTAAATTTAGAGAAAAATGAATATTTATTGAATATTAATGTTAACTGTATTCAAATAATGAACATAAGTAAAATAATGTATAATTAAGGAAAAAAAGTAAACTTATCAGAAATAAATTGATTTTCATCAACAATATTATTAGCAAAAATACTGTCACCTAGCCTGATCTGACATTATTTTGAAAGGTGAGGGTTTTAGGTCACTAATTACCATTGTTTATCTTTTGTTTCCACATTTTGTAGCTGGAAGTGGTGACTTCTGCAAATGGAAGAAAAAAGCACAATAATATGATTGATGAAGATCAATCAGGACAAAATTGACTGGATATATGAAAATAAACTTTCAAATAAAAAAATGTTTAAAAAATTCTAAGACAAGTGGAAATATTTAAAGCTTTTATCAGAAAAAACTTTTGGAAACTTCTTAAAATCAAAATATAGAAATTTTTAAAGCTGAAATTCAATATTATGAATAAATATGTTCTAAGTTTCATACAAGTTAGTAAGTTATTTCACTGAGAGAAGAAAACATTTATGGGATCACGGCCCCACAATCTGGAAAGAGAAAAACAGCATTAACCATTATTGACTACAAACGTGTACCACTAGAGAAAACTCCTACTACTAATACTTCTCTTATCTTGAATTATATGCAAAGAGAATAAGTGCTAGAATATAAAAACCCAAATGTTCTATGTGAAAACGTTTTAAAAAAGTTCAGTTACTAAAATATGTGCATATATCATGAATGAAAGTTCATGAGTGAATACCTAAAATTATTGAGTATTTGACAGATTTTACAAAATGTTTATAATGACTAACCTTACATTAATATTTCGACTATCCTTGAGGTATCTTTGAAAGTTTTAAAATTGTTTTTATTTAATTTATACAAGCAGTCTTAGTGCAGTCTCATATTAAGTTAATCTTTGTAACAATTCCTTTTAAAAATGTGTATTTTATTCAATGATCCACTTCATACATTTGCTTAAAAATACAAAACAAAGAAAGTCTGTAACTAGATGGATTATTTCTCCTTTACAAACATTGCTTTTTGTTACATCACAATAGTTGCTCTCTACTATTATCATAGATTCCTTAATTGTAAATAAACAACTATGAAGGTTAAATTTTTATTCAAAACATTAACAGTATAGTAATAAAGAATACTAAAAAATGCTTTAAATTGAACAACAATTAGGTGGACATTTAGTAGTAATCAATTAAAAACAAACTTATTTTTGCAAATACACTATTAAGTAACAACTGTTACAATATCTTCTGTACATAAACAAAACTAAGAGTTAAGAATATGATAATAATCTTGAAGTACCTAAAATGCATATTGATGATCAATCTTTTAAATGAGAGTAGACTTTATTATTATTAAAGAAAAACTATATTCACAACTACAGTCATCATATCTTCCTTAAAACTAAGAAAACAAGTTTCATGTAAACACTGATGACTATACCTCGAAAACAACATAAAACATAAGTTGTAAGTAAGAAAAAAAATGCAAACATTAGATCTAAAGAGGTGTTCACTATACAAATATACACATATATGCAGAAATTGATAGAGAATGTTCAAACAATGTAAGTTTAACAACAATCATATGTTTCAAAGTAAGAGCTTAAACTTTATAACAATATTTTAAAATACCAATGTTTTTTCATGAACAATATTCACAGTTTGCTGTCCATCTATCAACAAATAAGGATTGAGGTGATTTCACCCTCGAACACCCTACAACTCATTGACCACATGAAAAACATGCTTGAGAAACAATCCAGCAACTTTCATACTTTCACCTTGAATTTATTCAGAATATACGACATTGCCCAAAAGTGTCAGTCTGTCAAGATTAAGACTGAAATAATATGCTGAGAGTAATTACCCAACAGGCTTTACATAAATCAAGATAGGATTAAGTTCAAATTTGACTCCCTTAAGACATTACCCATAATTCACAGTGTTTACACACAAATATTGGTTGAGATTGGCTCAATAACCTCGGAAAAATTTAGGTGTATACAAACACACATTTCATCTTTATCTTTGGTTGTTTTTATATTTTATCATAACTTATGGTTGGGAAGTTACTATAGTAGCACTTCACTTTCTTTTATCACAAAAGTACCAACAACTTATGTAAAAAATGGATTAAAAGGGAAAAATTAGTTTCATAAATCACTAACTTTTTTAGACTATGTAACAGAAATTGTATGAGTACTTGAGGTTATAGACCACGTTTAGTTGATAGAATACGTTTTATAGCTATTTTTGTTAAGACTCAATACACCAACAGTGGAATCAACAGTTAATATTGAAAAATATAAATAAAAGCCATGTTTTGAAAGATTGCTTGATGGAAAATCTGTATATTGAAACAATTTGTTATTGTTAGATAGATTGTTGTTGTTGTTTTGAATTAAGCACAAAAACCAAACAATGGGCTATCTGTGCTCTGCCCACCACGGGTATCGAAACCCGGATTTTAGCGTGTAAGTCCGGAGACATAGCGCTGAGCCTGTGGGGGGGGGCAAAAGTGGGATTGACCGTCACATTATAACGCCCCCACGGCTGGGAGGGCGAGCATGTTTGTCGCGACTGGGGCGCGAACCCGCGACCCTCGGATTACGAAGCGCACGCCTTAACGCGCTAGGCCATGCCGGGCCTTGTTAGATAGAAACATGGATGTTGAGTAAAAAAACAAAAAGGTTTATGTCAAAGTAAGCTAGAACCAATCTTGTCCTGAAATAGCTTGTTAAATAGACTAGGGAAACTTCTATCCCAAAACAACATCAAATCTGAGTGATTAGTAGAATTTACTTATCAATTAAACATCACAGTCACAAATTGATTATATTCAATTGTTTGTTCTTACGAGAATACCAAGTTGAAATACCGAGGCATAATAATAACGCTAATAGATTCAACTGAACAGCTTTAAATTATTCAAAAATCATATGAAATCACAGTTGTTATAGTTTGCTTACTTCAATAATTGGGCTGATCAAAAATTATAATTTTCCGATACTGAACACATTTTTGATAGGTACTTAACTCCACTCACTGAATAGCTATTCTAGTTCGGTGCTGCCCTCTATACGTAAGAGAATGTTTGCGAACTTTCACAAGTCTTTTTTTCTAATTGACTAATCCGGTTTATCTGTCATGGTTTGGTTTGTTTTGAATATCGCGCAAAGCTATACGAGGGCTATCTGCGTTACAAACCTCCACCATAAGAGTGCACCATACTCTCATTAGGCATGTGGCTCTCATGACGGACCTCACAGAGCAAGTCAACTACATCCAAAACTCATGGCACTAGAAACCGACAGTCACGCAGGAATGGGATAAAAATAATACTGTTTATAAGTTAACTACAGGGATGCATTAACGCATAGGCACACGAGGTACGTGCCTGAGGCGGCAAATTTTGACCAAAAAAAAAAGAGAAAAAGAATGGACACCATTTTAAAATGTAGTCCCTGGTTATTAATTCCCCCTGCCATTTATGCCGCCCCAATAACCTCCTGAATCATAAAGCTCATAACCTGTCGGACGAATATATGGTTCACCAACATATTTACAATATAATCGACAATATAGATAATAACGTGGTAAGCGATATTGGTGTCAAAATGTAGAGTTTGTTATGCTTTTACTTATTCCTCCGTCACCCAATATCTTACTGTAAGTTATATCGTGTTGTCAGTGTCCAAACCTCCACAAGAAGCACAATTCTTGTGAGGGCGAGGGTCACTGGGGGTCAAACGGCTCACGGATCTCTGTGAGGTTCGCGCGGCTGCCATAAATAGCTCGATCCCACAAAAATGACTCAGATCCTGATGATCTGAGATGTGAAAGTAACAAATTCACTGTCAATACTCAATATACGATCAGTGGATTCTAGTGATATCGTCATGAGTAACATACGCCGAAAATTGAGTGGAGCAGCTTATAGGAAGATAGCAAAGTTAAAAAATGAAAACACACGTGATGTTTTGGATAAGACACCGACGATGGAAGCCTTTTTTGCTAAACAAAGGCAAGAACAGCCTACTAGCGATGATGTTCAAACCAACAGCGATGGAGGGAATACACATGACGGGCCTAGCAGTAGCAGTTTTGAACAATCTGAACGACCCGAACATATCGAACTGCAGCTTGAACAAGGGACGTCATCAGCAGCAGGCCTAGTAAGATCTGCCGGTTGCGTGCCTGAAACGTCAATGGTTCCAGCAAGTTTTTCAGACAAAGTAAGTTCAGATACAGCAGAGTGGATAATAGATGATTACACAAAAGATTATATTGCCACACATGCTATCCTTCAAAACGATAACTAGGATTTCAAGAACTCTGTGAAAAAGGACGGGGAAAAAATCAGATCTGTAACCAAAGGCATGTTTGAAAGAAAACTAAAAAATGGCGAAAAAAGTAAGCGGACATATTTGGTTTATTCAGAGAGCAAAGTTAGACTGTTTTGTGCTCCTTGTCGTTTATTTGATTTTGGAAAAAAATCCAAACTGGCTAACGAAGGCTTTGATGACTGGAAAAATGCTACTGTCCGGCTGAATGAGCATGAAAACTCTCCTGAGCATCGGTCTTCAGTTTTATATCTAGTAGCAAGGGGCAACATGTTGGGACGTGTAGATCTCCAGATGGCCATACAGCTGCACGACGAAATCAAATACTGGAGAAATGTACTCACTCGTGTGGTGGCTGTAGCGAAAAGATTGGCTTCACGTGGGCTTCCGTTCAGAGGTCGGGATGATAAGTTTGGCTCAGTACACAACGGCAACTTTATGATGTCGTTAGAACTAGTTGCGGAGTTTGACCCCTTCCTCGCTGATCACATTCACCGATATGGCAATGCTGGCAAGGGATCCACGTCTTACCTGTCTTTCAGTACTTGCGACGAATTCATCCAGCTTATGGCAGACCTTGTTCTAAAGAACATTTTAAAGGACGTCAGAACTGCAAAATATTTCTCAATCAGCGTGGACTCGACGCCAGATATATCCCATGTTGACCAGTTGACATTCATCATCAGGTACGTGAACAGTGATGGTTCACCTATGGAACGTTTCCTGATTTTATACCCAATCCGGGCCACAAAGCTGAACAGCTGGCAGAAGTTGTACTTAGCCTGCTTCAGTCATATGAGCTTGACATTTCTGAATGTCGTGGACAGTCTTACGACAACGCAAGCAACATGTCTGGTCAGTACAGTGGTCTCCAGGCTCGTATCATGGAGAAAAATCCTTTAGCTGTGTATATCCCATGTTCAGCACATTCATTAAATCTTGTAGGAACGTGTGCTGCTGAATGTTGCAGAGAAGCATGTTCATTCTTTGAACTCTTACAAAGTCTCTATGTTTTCTTCAATGCTCCAACCCATCGTTGGAAAATTCTACAAAAACACTTGTCCGCAAATAAAAAAGTCTCTCTTTGAAGAAACTCAGTGACACTCGGTGGTCCGCTCGTGAAGATGCTTGTCAAAGCCTCAAAAGAAACTGGCAACAAGTGTTTGATGCCCTCACCACCATGGAGGGAAATGCTATGGAAAAACCAGCCGCTAGGAATGAGGCCGCTGGACTTCTTTTCAAATTAGGAACGCTAGAAACAGCTATTTTGTCCACAGTTTGGGGAACAATACTGGAAAGATTCAATGCTGCCAGTAAAAAGTTGCAAAGTGCTGATATGGACATCGGACTTGTAGTCGAGCTTTATGCTTCCTTGCTGCAGTTTGTGAAAGATTCAAGAGAACTGTTCGATCATTTTGAAGACAAGGCGATGTTGAAGTCCAACATGAAGACGTACGAAATTAAGCGAAAAAGGAAGCAAAAATTTTCAGATGGTGACACCCAGGCAGTGGAAGAAGGCAAAGAGGCATTTAGAGTAAATGTTTTCAATGTGATCATTGACAGACTTTGCTCAGAACTACAGCGAAGACAAACCGCCTATGTAGAAATCCACGCAAGGTTTGGATATTTGTTAAAGATAACAAACCTTGAACCCACTGATGTCATCAGTCAAGCTGGAACACTGTTGAAACTCTACCCCAATGATTTGGAAGTGAGCTTCGTAGATGAATGTCTACATTTCCGCGCACATCTTGTGAGTATGAAAGTGCAAAATGATGACTCTTCTGCGTTAGCAGTATACAGAAATCTGCGAGCTAAAGGACTTCAAACTGTATAGCCAAACCTGGATATTGCTATGTGCATGTTTCTGTGCATTCCAGCAACTAATTGTACATCAAAGATATCTTTCTCGGCTCTCAAACGTGTGAAAAATTACTTGAGATCAAGAATGGCAGAAGATAAACTAAATGCCCTGTCACTCCTCGCCATTGAAAGTGATATTGTTTGTAGAATAAACTATGACGATGCAATAAACATGTTTTCAGAACAGAAGGCCAGGAGAAAGCCTGTATATTCAGCCGCAGAATAATATTTAGTGATAATTGATTTTGATGTTTCATTTTTTTATTGTGTTGGAAAATAAACGTTGTGTTGATTTTGAATGATAACAACTGTGTTTGTCTGTTGTTGTGATGGTGATGCTTGGTGCAAGTTGTGGCACGGAAGGGGATGGCGGCAAAAGTATCAACCTAACCTTGTGCCTAGGGGCGCTGAAATCCTAAATACGTCTCTGGTTAACTACAATCTAAAACTCGACCACCGGGTACCAACACCCATGCGAGGGTAGGAAAGAGGATCATCATGTCTTTATCTCAACTTCTTGAGACCTAGATGAAATCCTAGTACCGTCCAACTCATGAACAGAGCACAAGTGAATATGATAAATTGACACATTGATTATGGACCCCGACTTTTGGTATTGAAACAATGTAACTCGTCTTCCTCAAAAGTGAAAACGACCAAAACTATTTCAAGCACATTAACATCGTCGGAATAAGAAACATCAAGAGTTAGCAAAAGGGGGAAAACCGTATAAAACTACAAATCTTCAGCGTGACCCACAACACTGATGAAGTATAAACTACCGTGTTTCTCCGAAAATAAGACAGGGCTTACATTAATTTTCACTCCAAAATATGACACTAGGGCTTATTTTCGGGGGATGTCTTATTTTGATATATTAAAAAAATGTAGTTACAAAATAAATAGAAATTACGAAAAACATTCAGAAACTCATTAACAGGAATTTATTCTACTAACTCTTAAACTAATTAATAAATTATTTTTTTTATTTCTTTCCTCTTCCTGCTACTCTTAACTAGGGCTTATTTTAAGGGTAAGGCTTATATTAAAACTATCCCTAAAAATCACACTAGGTCTTATTTTATGGGTAAGTCTTATTATCGGAGAAACACGGTAGGTAGAAATATAGATAGATGTAATACATGTGTAACGATTGATGTTGATTGGTTCTACTGTAAATCCAAAATTTAACTACTAAAAATCGACATCTATGTGTGTGTAGGGAGGGATAAGCAATCTCAGTTAAAATAGTTAATTACAATTTTGAAGAATCTCTCTCATTTGTTTTTATTATTCCTATTTGAAAATATCATATCCTATACACCAGCTAAACGTCACTGCTCTACTCTCAACTGAATTATTTTATAATCATTTCTATATTTTTTTGTATTTCATTAACTCATCTAAGTCCACCACCCCAGTGGCTTAGAACTGGAAAGAAGTAAGAACTCTAAAACTCCACTAGAAGAAGAGAGTGTTTTGAGGCAGTGGAGAGTCTGAAGGAATGATAAATCCTGAGACATTGCAATGGATGATCGCAATACCCTACATCTTAAAAGAAAACCATACCGATTTATTCAATACAAAATATAGCAGGGATGGCTAGCCATACCCTTTTGCTTTACTCACGTAGGCCATAGACGGATATGGTCCGAAACAAGCAAAGGTTTAAAGCAATTCTATCACAAGGATAAACCTCCGATCAATCTTGTGGAGCACTCCGTCTCTTTAATATGTGTTGCTTGACCATAGAATTATGACATGCGAGTCAAAATAACTTGAGAATACGGATTTGAACAATTAAAGACTATTTGGTCAGTCACCACTCGCTACGGAACGGAACCCAAATAACAAATAACAATAAGAAGGAAAATGAGGGTTCTGAAAACAAAATATATAATAATAAAATATAAAGTATCCAGTCAAAGTCTCACTGAAGTCTGAAAATGACTACAGGTGGAAGGCGATAGCCTGAAGAGGAATTAATAGCAATCCAATGCAAATAGTGAGAGACGAACGTATTGGAAGTAGTCCGCATGCCCGAATTGAATAATTTCCTTCAATGGTCGAAGAAGAAAGACGCCAGAGGAAAGATAAAGTGTCAGATGTAAAGCGAAGATATCTAGAACGATAAACAGGAATAAGCAAATCAATTTAAAAGCCAAACCAGCTGGTGCGGGTGGGAGAAAGAAGTTCAGAAATAGAGGATGACTGCGAAGGAGTAAAGAGGTGAGAGCAGGCACTACAGAAGGAAGCCATGTGGGCAATATGCTAGTGAATAGCAATTGCAGAGCACAGAAATCTTACAAAATCAGACCTAGGACAAAAATGGGATTGCTTGTTTTGGAATTAATCACAAAGCTACACAATGAGCTATTTGTACTCTGTCCACCACGGGTATCGAAATCCAGTTTCTAACGCTGTGCCACTGTGGGCGAAAGGCGGGAAATGGAAAGAAGGGAAAATGACGAAAAAGAGTATTTACCCTCCCCAGCTGGCAAAGATCTGGGGAAGAAAGAACGATCCAAATACAGAAGAATATATGTAGGATGATACAAAGAACATGAAACATCGATAATAACTAAGAACCTCAGACTTCCACAACCTAAGAAAAGGAAATCTCTTAAGGAAAATGTGAAACAAGGAGTGCGTGGAAAGTGGTTCCAATGGATGTACAGTGAGACAGTTAAAGGCCTACAGTAACATCCCAGTTTGGAAGGTTATCTCATTATAGTGTATGATAAATCTGGAAGGAATGCGTCAACAGAAAAAGCATAGGAGAGGTAAACACCTTACGGTATCTGTAAAATGTAAAGGTGTGTAACAAAATAACCTATTAACAAGAGATCAAGGAGACAGGCATCTGATTGGGAAGCCAAGTAAGAAAATCTGCAATGTGAGAAACAATTGAATCAATCAGTGTAAAATCCTCAACAGAGATCAATGGCAGAAAATGTTCCATTTACAGTAATAAATATTTATAGAGAAAATTGAATGGAACAAGCCAGAAATGAATCTAATCATTGAGACAACCCAGACTTTATCTGGGACTGGAAAAAATGAATGGCTGGATGAAGTACTGGGACTAAAGTTGATACAAAAGGAAGATAGACAGAGAAAGAAGTATTGGAGGGTTATGCTGGAGCTGGACAAAGTGCAGAAACCACAGCTATGTCATCCAGTAAGGAGCACCCAGAAGAACTTAACACAGAGTGGTATGGATAACTGAAATTATCTGGCGAAGAAATCGAACAGTAGAATAAACATATAGGTATTTGATGGTCTAGTTCTGATTGAAAGCATCAACAGCAAAAGCAAGAGAATGAGGGATCGTAGACCAAAACAGAGGTAATTTACGGTTGAGGGATGTGGCAAAAGCATCTATGTGTGGAGTATCTCACTGAAAGCAAGGCCACTGGAAAAGAAGAGAATCAAGAATAATTCTGATAGATTTTTGTCTAGATAAAAAAGCTAATCTACAATAAGATTTAAAGCACCCAAGATTTATTACAAAATAACATGAATGTTTTGCATGTGGGCCCAAAAAATATCTTATGTATGAATAAAGATAGATCGAAATGAATGCCACTCTGGTGATCAAGATAAGCAGCCATTGTAGAATTGTTAGAATGAATCATTACTAGCTGATTTCTGGCCAGATGGAAAAAATGAGCCAAAGTTCAATGTGTAACTAGAAGCTCCAGGATGTTGATGACAATATAATACCTTGAAGTTTCCTGTTGATCATTTTATGTACCTTATCCTTGAAGAAGTGTATCCATGAAACTATGTAACTCTAGACATGGAGTAGGAAGCGGGACACCCACAAACATGTAAATCTTTTCCAACCACAGTTGCAAGTCAACAACTAGGATAGTGAAAATGGTAGTAAGAGCCTGCAAATGGTCCTGTGCAAGATTTTACTAGTCGTAAAGAGCTCACTGAAAAGTCCACACATGACTTAAGTGGATAAAGTCAAGGATAACTACATCACCAAAAATGATAGAGCCTTATAAACTGTTGTAGAGGGAGCAGTAAAAGCATGAAGAACAAGGATCTCCACTGACAGATGTTGAAGGTAATATATTTGAGCTTGAGTGAGACAGTGGTTGAAAAAAACACATAAATGGGCTTGACATTGGGTTATTGCAGGAATGAGTTCTCCAATTTGCTTAGTAACCTCACTCTAACTGTCTCCAGTAGCAGCTGCTGAGTATGATGGGTGTTCAGAACGAACGAACAGTAGCCAGTCATCCATATATTGAAGAAAACACAACCCAAGATAATTTAGGTGATAAGCATACTCTCTGAACGTCTGATAAAAACATATGAGGTCAAAGCAAGACCAAAGGGTAGTGTGCAAAAATGATAAACCACCTCGTTATGAATAATCCAAAAATATGGTCATGACCAACAAGATTGTCAGTGTGTGCAAGCATCCATGACCTCCATCTTGGTCATTCACAAATTTGGAGAAAAAGCCCACCTCACGATGAGAAATAATTTCATAGTAAAACAGAGATACTTCTTTCACACAAAGCTATATCGACGTTAATTTACCCTCTAAGCATAACTAAAATTTTTCAACAGCACACCTGTTTTTTAAACTTCTTCATTTTTGCACCATTACAGCAACAGGAGCTGATTATATGACTAATTTTCACTAATCACACTGCGCCACCTTCCTAGCGCAAGTAGCTCGCTTTATTATTGCAACACAATCCTCACTTTCGAGAAGTGGCAGATACAAACCAAAAACCTCCGTATATCAGTGGGGATAAAGGGCAGGAAATGGATGAGAGCAGGTAAGTAGGTGTTAGATACACATTTTCAGTGTTAGAAAATGTTAATATCCAAACAGTACTACCTACAATCACCCAAAGTTAGAATCCAACATTGCAAACGTGGAGTGGCTAGCGTAGGTGCAAAAGTAATCAAACAAGTAGATAGCAACCGTTGTGAAAGGATACGTGTGCCACAATTATAAAAGGAGGCACATGTGTTAGGTATTAAACTACTTCTGGAAAAGGTCAGGTCTTAGGATTACACACATATAACAAGTCTGAATATGACACAATCAGTTAGATTTGAAAAAGGTCCCCGAAATCAAATATAACAATACGTGGCTAATGCTAAAGGACTGTAAATGTATGCGAACAGACTAAGTGCAATCTGTCAGGAAAAGTGCTTTGGGGTACGTCCATCTTGTCAAAAACACTGGAAACACGTTGCATGAGGTCGTAGATTCAACAAATGTGATCTGCCTAGGTCAACACCTTGAGTTTACGTTAAGAAAGCAAAGTGTGGTTAGCCTGAGCAAAACAGCCACGGGAAGCACATTCAGAAAACATCAATTGGAAGCACCTTGCATAGTATTTTTTTTATTTCATATACTGTACATAAAAAAATGTGTGAATCAACAAATGTGGTCAGTCCATGCAAAAATATCTGAAGGAAATGTCTTGCGAAATTATAGACTATGCGATCTGGGTCATCCAGGTAAAAAAACATCCCGTGAAAGTGTCTTGTATAAGATTAATCAATTTATAACTTGAATATAATATTTTGATAAATCAACACGTACAATCCACCCAAGCAAAAAACATCCAGGGAAGCACCTTGTGATAGGTGATGCCAGTTTAAGAACTCAACCAGTGAATATAATAAGTGAAAAGATCATAGGAAACAGAGAACATCTGTGAAATAAAGAGACAGGAACGAGAGCCACGTAAGAAGCTGTACATATAACATAGCAAGTAAAGAACTGGACAAAATAGAGAATCAGGATTTA
Source organism: Carcinoscorpius rotundicauda (assembly GCA_011833715.1). Classification (NCBI taxonomy): domain Eukaryota; kingdom Metazoa; phylum Arthropoda; class Merostomata; order Xiphosura; family Limulidae; genus Carcinoscorpius; species Carcinoscorpius rotundicauda. Next base: position 19,346,122 of record CM022396.1, on the reverse strand, counting down.
AACAGAAAAACTGGAGAAGCCAAGGAAACTTCCAAGGCAGCTAGTTGATGGTCTAACAAAGAAGATCTGATCCAGATAACATACGAGTGTTTGATATGTGAGACTGTTTAGTGCAAGTGCTTTCATGTAGTTTATTTTTTAACTTAATATCTAGTGATCATTTGGTTTTCATGGCAGTAGTGTAAAAGATCCATTATTTTAAAAGTATTAGTTGTAACAAATTTCTCTCACATAACTTTGTAATAATTGTATGTTCTGTTTGCAATTGCATTGTTGTTTAGGCTTTACTAATATTAACTTTACGTTACTCAAATCTTCTGTGTTTTTCTCGTTATGTTAACCAAGTATTGTTCCATTATAGCATCGCAAAGTTTTTCGAAAATTCGACACCTCAATAAACATCCAAGCAAGTGCAATTAAGTAAAAGTTAAAGTAGAGAAAAAATGAAATGAAAGTAAAAGTCAGTCACGAAAATGTCAGAATACGTGAAGTTACCTAACGTAAGAATGATTAGTTGTAATGAGTGGTATTTTGAAGTGAGCTTCACATTTTTGTAGAGATAAGGAGAATAATATGTCTTGTCAGATGACTTTTAAGTAAATGAACTTATCTGTGGAGACTTGATGAAAAAGAAGAAATAATTTAAAGTTCCTAATGCAACTGTGGTAATTCATGGAGTAATGTAAGTGAAATTATCACGAATTGTACAGTGGGAAACAAAGTAGAGAAAAATGTCACAGTTTGTCTTATCATTTGGATTGTAAAGTAGCTGAATCAACCTGAGTAGACTTTTGACAAGAAAAGATAATTATTTAGAGCTTTAGGTGTAACTGTGATATTTGTAATGTAAAGAAATTTTGTACATAGGTTTGAAATATTTTGAATATATTATTTTAAAACCAGATGTTTACGTGCTTTCTGCTTATCGTTCGATTTTATAGCCAGCAAGTCACAGATGCCTCTGTAGAAAAATCACAGTCCTCGCATATGCATAAAACATGAAGCCCGGCATGTCCAGGTGATTAGAGCGTGCGACTCGTAATACGAGGGTCCCGAGTTCAAATACCCGTTATATCAAACATGCACGCACTTTCAGCCGTGGGGGCGTTATAATGTTACGGGAAATCCCACCATACGTTGGGAGTAAAAGAGTAGCCCAAGAGTTGGCGGTAGGTGGTGATGACTAGCTGCCTTCCCTCTAGTCTTACACTGATAAATTAGGGACGATTCACGCAAATAACCCTCGTGTAGCTTTGGACGAAATTCAAAAACAAATACATAAAACTTAGATATTTAGCGAAGTCAACCAGGATTATACAGTAAATGGTGGTTAAAATAATGCAGAGATTACAATCACGTTATATAACCATGGCAAGATATTTTGACAAATGGATAGAAAAAGGTCAGAGTCTTTTATTAAAAGACCGTAAAGTACGAGAGTTTGTTAGACAAAAGAAGCTGAAAAAAGAGAGCAGAGAAAACAGGAAGGAAAACTAAAAGAAGAAAATAAAAATTCGAGATAAAGAAAATTAGAATATAGATTGAGAAAGAAGAAAGAAAGAGAGACTACAAAATGAATGACTAAAGGCACAAATAGAGATCAGCAAACTCAATCGTTAAAAATAAAAAGAAAATTGCCCTCTGCACTTTATAATAGTAATGGTAAAATCTTGCTATTTCGGCAGACAAAAGTAACTCGAGAGTTGATGATAAGTGTTGTTTACTAGTTGCCTTTCCTCAAGCATAACAGCTCAAAATTAGGGATAGCTAACAGAGACAATCTTTAAGTAGCTATTTATAAGAGCATGCAGGTGAAAGCAATGAAAAATGCAATAATATATTAACTACACTATAACTGCTATTGTCAGTGCAGAAGAGGTCTTTCGTTAGTATCCGAATATAATCATATATATATAACTAGCTTTACACTGTGTTGTTACACGATTTTATCATTCTCTCTGAAGGACTTTTGTCCTGCCTCTGCAAGGTTTTATAGATTTCTGTACACAGCATTAATCAAATAGTGTTCTAACATTGAAGTGTCCTAATACCTCATACTGTTTTTTCTTAAGTCCTCCTGTCAACAACGCCGGTCAAATTTGAACATCAGATTGACGTTATTGTACCTAGTAAAATTTCTTACTACTCCCTTTCTAAAACCTTCTTAATACCAAGAGCTTCAGCTATCAAACAGTTCTAGAGATAGCACAGTGTACTTTGATCTACGCCGATACATATATAGTTAACATACCTTACCTTTTTTTTTTTTTGAAAGCAGTAAATGTCAATCAGTGCATGTGTGATTTTTCAAACTTCTTGTATAGAGAATGGGCAATACCAGAAAATTATTTTAAAAAATTACAGTAGTACAAACAACAACCTAAAATTAGCTTGGCTTCCTAAATACCTCTCAGTGTTAACTGTTTCTGTACTACTTCAATCTTTGAGGGATCTGTAAACATTCTTTCTCTGTTGATGGCATGTCCACAAAAGTATGCTTTGTATCCAAGCAATTTGTAGTTCTTTAGGTTAAGCTTTAACCTGACAGAAAAGTTGTTTTCTCTTAGCTTTATTCTTTATTTATTTATTAAAATCCTTTTGTTTTGTTTTTTAAATTAAGACGGAAAACAATAAAAGGTAGATTAAAATATAAGTATAGAACACATCAGTATCTTCATTGGTTAATAACGTTCTAATAGTCCGAGCAGAAGTAAATCACTTCATTTTTATATTTTATTGGCACAATGGATTATCCTCATGGACTAAATATTTTTTGAATAATCTTTAATTAACATTTTAAATTAGTTATGCACTTTTAAACAATGCTTAATCTGTTTATCGTGAGACAGAGGTTTTATTAGAGAACAAATTTTAACGTCAGTTTGCCCCTGAAAAAAAAAAAAAAGGTATGAAGACTTATAGAGCTATAAATTTTTCTGAGAAACCCAATAACATATTCATATTTCTATGCGCTTTTTGGGCTGGAAGTTAGATTTTCTTATTATGTTTTTTTTTCTTCCGTATTCGAAGGTTGTTTCAACACTAAATGAAAAGTTAGACCAAATCCATATTGGACACGAAATTTAGGATCGAAAGTACTCTCATGTAGTTTATTTCAAAACTGAATCACCCTCATCCCAATCCGGTAATATACTACTTCTGTGAACGGCGAATCGAGTTCCATTCTCTTGCTGGCCTCATTCTAGTGTAAACGAGTCTTAGAATTCACACTGAAGTTCAAGGTCAGTAGAAAGACAGACAACTTACGAAGCAGACCACTCACTTCCTCTTAGCCCACAGTAAATTAACAATCTGCGTGGCTCAGGGACTCGGATAAATAAAACAGCCTAGCAACACACTGAAGAAAGGAACTAGGCCAACTGTTGGTATACCTTCCGAAACACAAAAATACAGATGGTCGATCATGAAATTACTAGGTTTTTACGCCAACGTATAGGTGATATGAAGCTTCCTCTTTCAGTAATACAATATCTTTTGGTAACGTCTAGAATTTCACAAATTTATTAAAGGAAATTTTCTCCTAAAAGTGTTAGTAACATTGCAACGTAAGGTTATCTGTGCATTCAAAAACTGAGTTTCAACGGGCTAAATTGGACTGCGTTAATTACAAAAGGCTAGATAACTCCCTTAAACTCATTTTAAGTTATTTGCGTTTTAGAAATTGTTCAATACTTATCACTGTGTGATTGTTATCGGAGGAAGTAGATTAAGTATAAAAACTTTTCCAACACTCAAGATAAGCAATGTACTTAACAAATAACATTGAACGAAACAGAGAACGCGGGTCTTCTATTTTTAACTTTTTAAAGTATTAAACGTTTGAATGTATTATCTCAAATATCATATTTCATAGACTGATAAAAACGTTATCTTTTAGCCTCATAATCAAAGCCATCTAGAGGGGAGAAAGGGGCTATTTGAGAAATTTCGCTCCTGTTCCTAAAATTAAATTATTGTTCAAAGAATATTTAAAAAGAAAGTGGAATAGAAAAATAAAATCAATGAAAAACAAAGAGTATGAATCAGCAGCCAGTTGTAGGAAGGCCATTAACAGTAAAAGTCGTTAAAGGTCTTACAAGTAAAATTAAAACCACACTAAAATTTTTACCACACGAAACTTCTAATTTTCACCCATACAAAAGAAAATAAAAATAAATTATCTTAAAAAATAACTACAAAACCTTACATTAATAATTCTTACGTAGCTCATATATACCTATATTGGGGCTTTATATATATATATATATACACATATATATGTATGTATGTATATACGTATATGCACATACACATATTAACTTTCTTATCTTTGATAGTCGATGATATATTCGTTTGGAGGTAATTTTCGCTTATACCTTAGGCCTGACATATCCTAGTGGTTAAAGTATTATACTTGCAATCTGCAAATCACGAGCTCTGGTCCCTTTCACCGAACATGCTCGCTTTTTCAGCCGTGAGAATGTTAGAATGCGCTATTCGTTGGTAAACGATTAGCCCAAAATTTGGCGGTGGAGATTACGTTGACTAGTTAGCTGCTTTCCTTCCACTTCAACACTACTAAATTAGGGATCTACCGAAAATAGCCTTCGTATAGCTTTGTGAGAAATTCACAAGTGATAATCTAACTGGCATTATTGAACATGTTAATTAATTACCTAATTTCCAAAACAACCTTATACAATACACATAAAGTTCCATATATATGTGTGTGTGTGTGAATATGTGGTCCTTGAATTTTATTTCAAGTTTCTTCTGAGCCTTCTTTAACTTTTGAGCAACCCTACTCATAATGGGTCTATTGATCACAAAAGGATGAACCATAACGAATTTTTTTTATTAGGATTACATGTTACATTACAGGAGAGCTATATAAGATTTTTTTTCTGCTTTACGCTGAAGCACATCACGTACTAAAGAACTTTTGTTGTGAATGTTGCTTAAGGAAACTTTCAAACTACGTTATGTTTAATTATCCTCTCTAGAGCTTACCTTCAGATTTTGAAAATATTATCGTAATGATTTTCAATAAACACTAACAAACTTATTTATGAATTTTATAATTCTGCAATTGCCATTTCTAACTTGATCTTTGTATCATCCAGTACAACACTCAATCTTTAACAACAAGTTAGCTTTGCTTAAGGGGCTGAATTGTCTTATTTTGGTAGAATATGGATGAAATTAATCAGTGTAGATAACCTTCTTTTGTAGAATACAAAAGTTATAAATTTTTTTCTTTACTTCACAAAAGCTGCCTTGCAGTTATCGAGTACAAAGTTATAATATATAAGTCATGGATGTTCAGTTATAGGCCAAAATTCACTATTTTTTCGGACTCTTAGAAGAACAAAAGTGTTACATTTATTTTGTATTTATTACGGAGTTAAGTTCTTTGTTTAAAGTTGATTACCATGATTAAGTTTCATTTACTTCAATATATACCCTGGATATTCCCAATACTTTAGCCTAAACATACATTCACTAAGAGAAAAAAAGAAGTAATATGAGTGAAAGGAGTTAGAATTTTGGCAAGGTGTAATGATAAGAATGGTCTAACCATAAAGTTGGCTTCTATTTTTAAAACTAGGGGTTCTTAAATTTTGCTATTTTCCCCTTGAAAATGTTTTACGCTGTGCCAACAGTCACCCCTATCTACCCACACACAAAGTGATAGTAAGCTACTGTACATAATCAATATATTTTACGATATTCCCCTAAAGTAGCTTTTCGACCCCCCTTTTTCGTACAGATACCCTAGTTTGAGAAATTCCGAATTAAGCTGTTAAAATCTTCAAATTAATGAAGTGGGATCGTCGATGAAATTGTTACTGAAACTCTTTAGGAATGTTAATTACTATTTTTGTCAGGTTTATTTGATTTCAAAGTTATATACCAAATTTTAAAATAAACGTTGATCAAGAATTGAAAGGATTCTTTATCAGTATAATTATTTATGCAAGTATATTTAAGTAGGAGCTACTCTGTTTAGTTATAAATACTCTAATTCTTAGTTTAATAGATAAATCAACAAACCCTTTCCTTTACTTCCATTAACTTAGTAAATAAAACTCAAGTTTCTCAATTGAAAAATTCAAATATTTTGTAGTATATCATTTTTCCGTTTGTAACATTTTCTTTAACTGAATTCACCAAAAGTTTCAGGGTTTAGCGTCTTACTATAATGGACGTAGCGTGTATATATGTATCTACCTATGTATTTGAACAAAATAACAAATACAGTGTAACGTCATCTGTTGAATGACACCACAAACAAAAGTACATTAAAATTGCCACACTTGGAGTATTCAAGACCCAGACGATTATGAAATAATAACTGTGGTAAATGCAACAACCATTTTTTTTTAATGTATCACAAGTTAACTTAAAGTATATCCTCACAACAAGAACACGACTTTCATTAGGACAGTACGCAAGGGTTTGATTATACCTTTAGTGATGTAGTTTTTAAATGTAGTGGAGAGAAACTGGAGCCTTGAAAAAAAAAACTATTATTTTTTCAATAAACGATACTATTAACATATTACAGTTTATATCAGTAAAATTTATGAAAAATTTTAGATCTGTACATTGTATGAGTTACGTATGACTAAATAGTACAATTTGAACACTTTTCCGATACAGTACATACCAGAAAAAAATATATACTATTTTTAAAAAATATTCACTTTTCTTCTTTTTTCAGTGAGTATGAGTATGAATAGTACAACCAATAATTACAAGCACAAACAGCCGTCTAGTCAGGGTTTCTGCTAGTTACTATGCGATTCATACAGACACACATACAGGGTGGGTGGGGAAAACGTACAGTTGTTTAATTTTGAACACATTTTAATTTTTAATGATCAACACTTAAGCTGATTTCATTGTCTTCGTAAAACTGGCATTAATACTCACAGTAAATGCCAACTTGCACTAACTGTTCCACCCATTTCATACCAACGTATAATAACCTTTGTTTGAACATGTAAGTGAATTATACACATAAACATATGTACATGTTAAACATACTTTAGTTTTAGTAATGCAAAATAAAGTGATCTGAACGATACAAATGCATCATTCACACAACCCGACCGTAACAGAACTACAATGAAATATTTAAAGAAAGTAAAAGGAACATTCTGACAAATAAAATAAGGGTGTACTTTGACGGATAACACAATGACATATTAACAAATAACATATGGGTGTATTTTATCGAATAAAATAAGGGCACATTCTTGCAGATAAAACAGAGCACAGTAGTGGGTAACGTAAGGGCGTACTCTGATCGATTACACAAGGGTGTTCTCCATCGGATAACATAAGAAGGTACTCTAATGAGAAACTATTCAGGAAAGTTTACCGAAAAAAAATCTTTTTTTTTAGAAAATGTTCACCTTTCCTAAATATTTTCAATGAAGTATGAATATTACGATTAACACAAACAGCCGCCCGTAGGACTGTATTTCTGCTAGTAACTCTAATATGCAAATTTTGACATTCAGCAGAAAAAATATATATTTAAGTGAATAGCGCTTGATATTTTTGCGTTTGTGCTTGTTGGACCGTGGAATAAAGCTTAAATAAATTTGAAATATTTCTGTTTGAAAGCTAAAGACAGTTAACTGCTAGTGCAGTTAACTCTCGTGTAGCTTTGTGCGAAATTCAAAAGAAACCAAATCATGCTGGAGCTATACACTAAATTTGAAGCACACTGCAGCATAAGATTTTGAAATACACTGCTGGCCAAAATCTTAAGGTAAATAAACATAAAAAAAAATTATGCCTTTGCGTTGTTAGACTCAACTACTTATTTGAGAAGAGTTTCGAAAGATGAAAATAAAAACTTTTGTAGCATTTAATAAGGAAAATGTAAACACTATGAATTTAGCCTAAACACCAGCTGGTCAAATGTTTAAGACCATACCAAAAAGAAGTCCTAAACAGGGTAGGAAGTGCCAAACAAGAGGTTTTAGTAGTGAGTTGCACGGCCGTCATTGCGAATAACTTCAACATTCCTTTTGGCATGATCGATATAAGCGTTTGCAGGAGGGTGGCTGGAATGTTATTCCAAGTGGTGAGGATGGCTTCACAAAGATCATGCTCTGTTTGGAATTGACGTCCATTTCTATAGACTTCCTTTGCTATTCAACCCCAAACATCTTCAATGGGGTTCAGTTCGGGCAAACACGCTGGATGGTCCAAAAGAATCACATTATTCTCCATGAAAAAGTCTTTGTCTTACGGGCATTGTGGAATGCAGCGTTGTCCTGCTGAAAGATCCAGCCATTTCCACACAAGCGAGGGTTTTCAGTCAATAAGAATGCTCTCTCCAACGTGCCAATGCAGCCAGCTGCTGTTTGACGCCCTTGTACAACCTGAAGCTTCATTGTTCTATGGAATGAGAAAGCATCCCAGATCATGATGGAACTTTCTCCACTGTGTCGTGTAGAAAATGTCTCCGGTGGGATATTCTTATCGTGCCAGTAATGTTAGAAGCCATCTCGACCATCCAGGTTAATTTTTTTTCTCATCAAAGAACAAAACCTTCTTCCACTTTTCTACGTCCCATGCTTGGTGCTTCTCAGCAAAGTTTAACCGCATTATTTCGTGGTGTGGAAGGAGGCGTGGCCTTTGGAGACGTTTACGATTTTTAAAGCCTTTCTCTCGTAGATGCCGTCTTATTGTTCTTGAGCTGCATTCTGCGTCCGTAAGGACCTTAATCTGGTTCGACAATCGGCTGATGTCTTGCCGGACACCCCGTCAAATCCTCCTGCTCAACGCCGGCGAAAATTTCTTGGGTCGACTACTTAAAATTCTTGTTTCGTATTCCTCATGGTCTTTTAAGAAATTTGCAACAACAGTTTTACTCTGCCCGATCTCACCAGCAATGGCACGTTGAGAGAGACCTTGCTTTTGCAGCTCGACAATTCTTCCACGTTCAAACTCCGTCAACAAGTTTAGCCTTTCCCATGTTTTTACTCAATGTAACACAGAAGGTGTCAGTGGGAGACGTTGGCAACGCTAATGCTTGAATACAGATAACTAAATGTCGTTACGTATTTACCGATTAACGATTCGTTTCAGTATGGTCTTATACTTTTGAGCAGCTAGTATTTAGGCTAATTTCATAGTGTTTATATTTTTCCTATTAAATGCTAAAAAAGTTTTTTTTTCTTTCCTTCGTATTTCGAAGCTCCACTCAAATAAGTGGTTGAGTCTAACAACGCAAAATGCATATTTTTTCTTTATGTTCATTGGCCTTAAGATTTTGGCCAGCAGTGTATCTCTATTTACAATTACAACAATTGAGAGAAAAGATGATGTGTGTTTATCTTAAATTAAATATTCCCTGACCAGGAGTGCAAATCAAAGCGCGAAATTATTAAATTATTGAATTAAGCACAAAGCTACACAATGGGCTATCTGTGCTCTGCCCACCACGGGTATCGAAACCCGCTTTTTAGCGCTGAATCACTGGGGCACAAATGCGAAATTAGGAAAGCTAATTTATTGTCTGTTAAAATTTATGAAACTTACTTTAGTAATAAAATGAGCGTTTGTCATGTATTTTCAAATATGAAAGTAATGAGAACAAAATATAGAGTATTAAAAAAAAAATAAAGCCTGAAATAGTTAAATTATTGACCTCTGTATTATCAATAAGTATGACAACCTGCCCGCTGGTTTGTATTGAACTAGTGTATCCAAACAAACCCGTAGATTATTTTTAATTATATGTTTGTTTGTGAATTAAGCACAAGGCTACACAATCGGTTATCTGTGCTCTATCCATCACGGATAGCTAAACCTAGTTTCGAGTGGTATGAACCCCCAGATATACCATTGTACCACTGGGGAACATTTTGGATGAAAATACCGCAAAACATATACATATATAATTTATGTAAAACGAGGAACCTCTTAGTCCATCTAAACCGTAACCATACCATAGAATAAATTTAAAATACTCAAAGCGAGCCTTTTTCATCCAAATATTTAACAAAACAGTACGAGAGATCTAAATAATATCAACATATGTTACAGCTGGATTTCTGAATAAAACTCCCAATGTATTTCTGTCATCACACACACACACATATAAAAGGATATCATGATTTCATGATCACTGGAACATTTTACTTATTGCTGGAAAAGCTACAAGGCTATTAGTAACGACTATTTTAAAGTTTGGTTTGGTTTATTTTGAATTTCGCGCAAAGCTGCTCGAGTGTTATCTGCATTAGCTGTCTCTAATTTAGCCGTGTAAGGCGAGAGGGAAGGCAGCTAGTCATCACCACCCACTGCCAACTCTCGGGCTACTCTTTTACCAACGAATAGTGTGATTGACTAAAACATGGCCTGGCATGGCCGAGCGCGTTAAGGCGTGCACTCGTAATCCGAGGGTCGCGCTAAACATGCTCGCCCTCCCAGCCGTGGGGGTGTATAATGTGACGGTCAATCCCACTATTCGTTGGTAAAAGAGTAGCCCAAGAGTTGGCGGTGGGTGGTGATGACTAGCTGCCTTCCCTCTAGTCTTACACTGCTAAATTAGGGACGGCTAGCACAGATAGCCCTCGAGTAGCTTTGTGCGAAATTCCAAACAAACCAAACCAAAAGACTAAAACATTATGACGCCCCGACGGCTGAAAGGGCGAGCATATTTGGTGTGACGGGGATTCGAACCTACAACCCCAGGATAATGAGTGTAGTGCCTTAACCATACTATTTTAAGGAAACATAGGCTTGAATTATAACGTAAGTTTATATTTAAACTTAAAAGGTATGAGGCCAAGCATGATCAGATGGGTTAAGGCGTTCGACTCGTAATCCGTAACAAAGTTTGATTTGTTATTGCACAAAGCTTCAGAAAGGGCTATCTGTGCTCTGTCCACCACGGGTATCTAAACCCGGTTTCTAGTAATATAGGTCCGCAGACATACTACTGTACCATGGAAAAGACTAATCATAAGAAAGTGTTGCCATTTATTATCGAAATGAATAACGAAGGAAAATTATGAAATTAAAAAAATAGAATTATAAAGCATGGTAATGTTGATAAATCTAGTGTCCTTGTTTCCTTCAAATACAGTAACTTATGTTTTTTAAACGATTTCTTGTGTTAAGATTTCTCACTTTCATGAATAAGCTGGAGGTGACCTAAGAGTTATTGACAGTAAATCCAAGAGTTCATTGTATAATGACATGTTGCCCCATAAATGAGCTCCGACCTTTGGGTTTGTGAATACGTTATAATAGTAAAGATAAAATCTTTTTACTCTGTCAGATAAGAGTAATCCGAAGCCTGGTGGTGGGTGTTGTTGACTAAATGTCTTCCCTCTAGACAATCAATCCAAAATTAGAGGACCCAACATGGTCAGGTGGTTAAGGCACATGATTCGTAATCTGAGCGTCGTGGGTTCGAATCCACGTCACGCCAAACATGCTCGTCCTTTCAGCCATGGTGACGTTATAATGTTACGATCAATCCCACTATTCGTTGGCAAAAGAGTAGCCCAAGGGTTGGCGATGGGTGGTGATGACTAGCTGCTTTACACTTCTGAATTAGGAACGACTAGCACTGGTACCTCTCGTGCAGCTTTCCGCGAAATTCAAACCAAACAAGCAAACCAAAATTAGAGACGACTATGTGTAGTTTTGCGCGGAAATTAAAACCGTTTTTTTACAGGTTTATAAAATGCTTATACAATTAATGTTATCCTTATATATTATTTTTAGTCAATTATGTGAGGAGATCAGAGAACATGTGTCAAATGTAAAATTGATACTGTGTATCACTTTCGGAATGCCCGAGAAAATATAAACTGTAAAATTCATGTTGCACATGACTTAGGAAGTGTCACAAAAATGTTCAAAGTGCAAAATTCATGCTTACTTAGGGCCCTCCAAGATAAATAGAAGTTTAGGCTCGCTCTAATTATCTTCTTGAGGCGGGGACACTTGAATAATTTTTAAAGGAATAATTTTTTAATACGAGTTAAATGTATATAGATGTAGAAATTACTTTTCGCAGTTGACATATATCTGTAATTTCGGATTTTAGATATTCAACGACCATTTAATGTCACTTTATAAAATGACATTTTTATTGTTTCTTTGCGTTTTTTCTTGGTATAAGTTTAAAGTACAACCTTAAGATGATCCCACAAACGGCCTCTTATTTACTTTGTGGCCCAGTTTGAAGCAGCGCTACCTGCATGCTTGTCCGCTTGACCTATCCTCCTGGTTAAGTTACGCCCATTTCTCTTGTTGCTGACGTCACAGAAGATGCATGTAGTTCCGGGTTTGGGTTCCGATGCCTTCGCCTTGTGGCAGTAATGTTCTTGTTCTCATCAATAGTAGGCCACGGACAAGCGGTAATAGGTTGCCACTCCACACACGCGCCTGCACGGGCCACTGGAGGTCTCACGACCTCCCTCCAGCCTTTGTATAAAAGGAGTGAGGATGTTATTCCTAAATACAATCTTGAATGCTGCATTCCGGTTTGTGGTGGGGATTGTGGGCTGAAGTACGATCAAAACAAAGGTAAGATCATCGACTTATTATGTGTAGGGTCAACGAAAATACCGATCAAAGAGATGTTACATACTATGAAACTTTAGAAGTTTTACTTAATCAGTTTAAAAATCGATTGTTTGATTAAACATATTTGAAGTTCAGTGATTAAATTCGGAACGTGTTGGATGCACACAATAATTCAAAATTCCTAAGTTTTCAAGTATAACGTATTTTAAGAAACAGCAGTTCAGACGAAAATTTTATTTAAAAGATAGGACAAAAATTAATACATTTTAACAACCAACATTTTTTTTAATGCAGTTTAAGGAATTTTTTCCGTTACTTTTCTCTTTGTTAATTTAAAACTAGAGAAGAACATGTAGTTAACAAAACCATTTGTTTTTCAGAAACAAGTTTTCAAAGGTAGTATACACGCGATATCCTTGTATATTTAAAGTCAGTGTGTTTGTTCATTAAGTAATGTACGTTCATTCACCAGAATAATTCTTTATTTAATGTTATGGACAAAGCTACACTGCGGGCTATCTCTATTTGACCAACGCATATTTTTTTTTAATTTAAACATATTTGACTTACATTTGTGCCACACAGGTGGCCAACAGTTGTTGTTTTAAATTAAGCACAAAGCTACACAATGTTCTATCTGTGCTCTGTCCACCACGGGTATCGAAACCCAGATTTTAGCGTTGTAAGTCCGCAGACATACCGCTGAGTCACTGGGGGGGGGGGCTGGTGGCCAACAGAAAGAATCCTAAAAACGTAAAAAAAATAATTATACTCATCATAAGACACTAGTATTAGGTGGATTGTTTGTCCTTGTTTTAAAGATTACACAGAACTGTTTTCGCATATGCATGTATTCATAGATGATTGTAATGTTATATCATAATATACATGAAATTCTTAAACATGATAGTGGATCTGAGTATAGATATACTATTTTCATCCAATGTTAGTACTCAAAATAAGTTACCATAGAGAAGTTTTAATTTATAGATATGTATATAATCATTATTTTAACTACTGAAACATCTTACAACAAAAGACACGTTAAAAATTATGCGATGATTCATCGACCTTTATTATTGTATGTAATTTTAAAACTCCTATGCTCACTTGCACCCGATACAAACTAACTCTTGTCAAAACTTATTAGTTAAGTAACTGAGCCTCGTCCTCTGGTTTACATATAGACGGCGCTTTTAGAAAATAAATAAAAGATTAGGTGAGCAAATTACCCATCCAGTTTGAAACAGACTTTCAACATATAAAACCGCTACATATTAGTGATCCTACTTTACAATATCTACTAGCGACACATGAAACTTTCCCGTGTAAAGTTAAGTCATATTTATTATATGAACTTAAGCGTCACTTTGTTAATGAAAAAAATATATAATTCTGATCTATTTTCTCGGTAGGTGTGATGTGAAAATATGACTACGTCATGCAGACATTAACTATTATTACATGAAGTGTTTAGGAATTTTATAACACATTCATTCAGATTTTCAGTTGTGTTTTTTTTTCTAAAACCATCATTAAGGGCACTTCCATAAATTACTGGTCATGTGATTTCTTGATTAGTAACAAGTTAAAATTTCTACATAAAATCTGGTATTCAAGGAAGTTAAGTTACCACATGTGGATCGAGGATATGACATAAACTAGGTTATGCCATTGTTCTGCAGATCTAGGTGACCTCTGAGAATAAACAAATAGAGCGCGCACTGGTTGCCTTCTGCGTCATGAACTCCGCGATGTTTTCTTCTTGAGGATATTGAACCCCTAAAAGTAGGTCAATGTTAAGAATGAGCGAAACCGTATCAGGTTGTAAGAACGACATGCAACACGATGCTGCTACTGGTTTTATATTTACATATTCCAAGTTTTATTATCTGGTGACGGTAGATTTTTAATGTTCATTCTACCAAAAACTACTTTTAAGTAGGAGATTTCAATTGGAATCTTTCATGCAAAATGCACTACGCAGGGTAAAAATAATACAGTAATTTAATATATTTATGCTTAGCTCCCAGAAACATTTTATCACGTTTGATAAGCGCAAAATTTCAAAATGCTGAACTCCAACATCTGGGGCCTGGCATGGCCGAGCGCGTTAAGGCATGCTCTCGTAATCTGAGGGTCGCGGGTTCGTATCCGAGTCGCGCTAAACATGCTCGCCCTCCCCGCCATGGGGGCGTTATAATGTTACGGTCAATCCCACTATTCGTTGGTAAAAGAGTTGGCGGTGGGTGGTGATGACTAGCTGCCTTCCCTCTAGTCTTACACTACTAAATTAGAGACGGCTAGTACAGATAGCCCTCGAATAGCTTTGTGCGAATTTCAAAAACAAACAAATCCAACATCTGTTTATGGTGGTTATACAAAGTATGCAGGTGTAAGAAATTAAAATTTAACGCAAAACATACGTCGTTTACATAAGGCTCACAGTTTAGGCCTATCATATTAAATACTCTTTTTTCTTTATTTTTAAGGTAACACTTCAACATTTTTTTTTATATAATCTTTATGCTAGTACTTCAGAAAAGACGTGCGATAAAATCTAATATCAAAGTAGCATCTTTTAAAGTTGCAGGTTTGGTTTGTTTTGAATTTTGCGTAAAGCTACACGAGGACTATCTGCGCCAGCCGCCCCTAATTTAGTTGTGTAAGACTAAAGGGAAGGCATCTTGTCATCACCACCCTCTTTTACCAACAAATAGTGGGACTGACCGTCACATTATAACGTCTCCACGGTTGAAAGGGCAAGTAGGTTTGATATGACGGGGATTCAAACACGGGTTACTCGGA
This sequence comes from Carcinoscorpius rotundicauda, assembly GCA_011833715.1. NCBI lineage: Eukaryota > Metazoa > Arthropoda > Merostomata > Xiphosura > Limulidae > Carcinoscorpius > Carcinoscorpius rotundicauda. Next base: position 19,330,744 of record CM022396.1, on the reverse strand, counting down.
TTATGAGTGGAGTGCCTTAACCACCTTGTCTTTAAAGTTGTAGGCACATGTATTATGTACTTTATATCACAGCTTTATGATACATGCAAGTTTCTTTAAATTAAAAGTAAGCTTCAGTAAATCCATGGCTGCTCACGTATTGGTAAAACGTAATTGATGTCGGTAAAAAGGGCTAAGTTTCATGATTATGATATGCTAATTATATATATATATACATATATACACGAGATTCGTACTGTTGATTTTTATCACATTACACACACGTTTTATAGTCATGTATATAAGTGTTTACACCTTTTTTTACACATTTTTGTGGTTCCTTTTCAGGTGCAAACATGAAGATAACTCTCATCTTCTTACTGCTCGTCCTAGCCTCAGCCAATACCTTGCCCAGTCCAGAGAACGATCAACAAGACATCGAAAAAACAAAAAGCGAAACGGAAACCATTGCGGAAACGGCTCGAAACGCCCGTTACAGTAAAGAAAAGTTTGCTTTCAAGCATGACAAGCAAAAGAACGATGTTATTCAGTTTCTTTCCACCAAAAATATCATTCACACAATTGTCAAATTGTTCTTTGGAAGTAATGATGAAAGTTCTGCCACCTCGCGACAGATATTAAATATTCTAGTAAGTTTACTAGATATGTTACAATCGACCTTCAGTCAGCGTGCCCGTGCACGAGGGTTGCAAGGATCCATGGGAGATGCAGGGCTGGCTGGAGCAATTATGCTGCAGGGTTACGTGAAGTCCATTCTCACTAAAGATGAGCAGTGTATGCAGAGGTACTTATGTGAAGCAAGCAAGAAGGCCGTCAGCGAAAGCAAAGAGATTGGTTACTTAATGGCTCAGATCGGAGGGTAAGTTACACAGCCACGCTGCATATTAATAACCCGAATCCCACCATAGAAACATGTTTAACATATTTTAACAGACGGTATTTTAACGAGGCTGACGCTGCACATTAAAGTTCAGACTTCACATTATGATAATTTAACCTGTAAAGAAAAAATAAAGGTTCACAGTTCTTCTTTCAACAACAATTACATTTAAAACAGCTAACAAAGAATAGCTTTTTTATAGAGTGGGGTAGAAAAATTGATCATTTTTATGTGAATGGGTATCACAATTTAAAACGTAATTTTAAAAGTCTGAGAATTTATCCTGACTTCTTAGATAAATGTGGTAAAAGTTATCTCCAGTTTTAAAAACTGACCAGTAATTTTAGTTGGAGGTGATCGTATAACTATTACAACGAAGAAGAAACTTGTGTATTTGCTATATACTGGGCATACGATTGGCAGGCTTGGCAAACGTTTCTGTGGCCATGGTACAAAAGCTTTTAATGTCACTTTGTTTTTACAGGAATTATAGGAACAAAAACAAACAAAATGGTTCGAAAACAAGAATTCTATAAAATATTGCAATATTAATACAAACTTTTACGGGACTCTTGTCCATTATTTGCTGTGAAAGAAATCAAAATACGTAAATATATTCATAATTTTCCTTCGTTATTTATTTCGGTAATAAATGGCAACACTTTCTTATGGTTTGTCTCTTCCATGGAACAGTGGTATGTCTGCGGACCTATATTACTAGAAACCGGGTTTAGATACCCGTGGTGGACAGAGCACAGATAGCCCTTTCTGAAGCTTTGTGCATAACAAAACAAACTTTGTTTTGGAATTTCGCACAAAGCTACTCGAGGGCTATCTGTGCTAGCCGTCCCTGATTTAGCAGTGTAAGACTCGAGGGAAGGCAGCTAGTCATTACCACCCACCACCAACTCTTGGGCTACTCTTTTTACCAACGAATAGTGGGATTCAATCAGTGATGTCGAGAAACCCACTTGTTGAGAATTTTATATGCAAAAACGGCTCGTTTGGGTTGAGAAAATATTTCAAATAGAAGAGCGAACAACGTTTCGACCTTCTTCGGTCATCGTCAGGTTCACAAAGAAAGAGGTAACTGACCGGAAGCTGACCACATGTTTGGAAGGGGTTGTGTAACTGAGTGTCGCAATGTAGAGGGCGGGGTTAGATGTTTGAATGTATAATTTTATCTATAATATTAATGTAGGTGGATTTCTGTTTTGAATTGTGTGTCGGTTCTTATAATTTTGAGGTTAAGAAATGATATTTGATTGCTTTCTTCCTGTTCACATGTGAAGTTAATGTTGGGATGTATAGAGCTAATGTGAGTGAAAAAATTAAGTATGTGTTCTGTAGATTTGAATCCCGCAACCGTGTCATCTACATATCTGTACCAGTATAGTGGTGGATGTAATGCTGTATTATATTCAAACATCTAATCCCGCCCTCTACATTACGACACTCAGTTACACAACCCCTTCCAAACATGTGGTCAGCTTCCGGTCAGTTACCTCTTTCTTTGTGAACCTGAAGATGACCGAAGAAGGTCGAAACGTTGTTCGCTCTTCTATTTGAAATATTTTCTAAACCCAAACGAGCGGTTTTTGCATATAAGAAAAGAATAGTGGGATTGATCGTACATCATAATGCCCCCACGGTTGGGAGGGCGAGCATATTTGGCGCTACCCCCGGATTACGAGTCGCACGCCTTACGCGCTTAGCCATGCCAGGCCCCACAAAACAAACTCTTATGACTGAAGTCCAACAAAACTGTAATGAATACCACTATTATAAACCTAACATCTACAACTTTAAAGGTCTAGATGGTGGTGGTTTTCTACAATGTAAATGAATTGGGTTAACTACAACAAGCCCATAAGCAGTGGAGGTTCGGGAGTACGAACACCCTTCTTCCACTCCTGCCAGTCGTTCTACTACGACTATTAACATTAATTATTATTATTTTTTTTTTTATGATGTCTCCCCATTACGTAATTGCTTTTATAACACTGCATAAATGCGAAAATAGCATTTTCACATTCAGAAAAGGAAATTCACTACAAATATTTATTTGCAGTGGTAATAAAAGAACCATCAGATATTTTGAGAATATTTTTTGTCCATGCTTACCAAAGTTACGCATCAAACGTCCATTCTACAAAATTTCATCATGAATACTCTGCCTAAACAATCAATCAAAGAAACGAATCCTTTTTTGACCAAAATGAAACGCCAACTTTCAGCGCAGACTTCACTGATTATTTTGTGGTACATAAATTATTATATTTTTATACAATTTATAGCTGAGTAAAAATAAAATGGCATTCATAAATAAATGGACGTTTACACAAATAACACTTAATATTATACGATTGTTTTTGTTTTTGTATATTAGAAAATTTACTACATGGATAACGCGTTTGAAAGTTTTGTAATAACATTTATATTATTCTTTAAAAGCAAACGAAAACCTTTATATATTTCTTCAACCTCCAGTTTCTTGTTATTTATACACTATTTAGCCACTTTCTTTATTATTTTCCTGAATTACAAATTGCTAGATAAACCAGACTTCTTACCAGAGATAGAGCTATTATACCATACAAGTTCTACGTTTACATAAACACACAAAATATTAATGTTTGTTCATTATTTCATTTCCACATAAGTTATGCTGCAAGTTATGCCTTGGAAAACCAGAAGACAACACCTTTTGAGGTGAGTTATAATGCCTCCAGAAAAGGACGAAGTGGGGAAGACTGTTATACTACGTATCAAGATTGCACTGAAGAACCATGATATTCACCATTCCTGATTTTCTATTATTTGCCTGCACGTGATTTCAACACTGTCCTACTTAGAATGACAAGTCTATACACCTAGGTCATATGCAAGTGGACCCTGAGATAGTTATTCTAATAGGATAACTTGTCATTACCTCCCATTATCTGCTGGTAATGGATGTGCCCTCTGCTGGTCAGATGTTGAATTTTTTCTTTGTAGAGACAATTCCATTGGGTATACATAGTAGAAGGAAATGTAAATTAGTTTGTATATGTATATGACAATCTGTCATTATTTATTTTTGTGCACCAGTTTCATTTCAATAAAAGTACTCTTGACTTGTTTTCTGTAGATTCTTTCTTAACTAGAAGAGCCATTATATTAACACAGTTCAATTACTAGCCTGACAATTTCACAAGGATCAATGTATACTACAACTATAACAGCATGAACTTCATTCACACATTGCTACATAATTATATAGAGACTGCCCACTTTTTGTTAAGTGTGATAGTTGATGTTCTTTAGTGTGTTAGCATAATAAACTATTATTTAAAAAAACTTGAAATGCACTTCAATAACAAATATTTAATAAAAGTACCATATTTGAAAATGGGGAAACAGTAAAAAAAAGATCTCAAGAACAGTTTTTATCCCATGATATTCCTTTCACACAATCAGAAGTAACTACAAAATATACATGATTTGGCAGAAGATTAGGAGCATATAAAACTTGTAGTTTTCGAATAGGAAGATGCATTTTCAACTGCATACTGGTTTCATTATAAACATATGATGTACGAGACAGCATCACTCTTGTTGTTACCAAGTTTGACCAGGCCAGTCCTAGCGATGGCACTATTTTCTCCTGTATACTGGAGCTGCCTCCTCGGTCTACCACTGCTGAAACCTGCAGTATGACAAATATTATGTTATAATGTTTTAAAACATTCAAAATTTCAGTGTTGAAAATTTAAATAAATGCTTTATTACCTTTATTGTTCTCAAAACCACTATTTATTATCTCAGTTAACAATTAACAGAATGTTTTCTCTGTTTCTTTTCAGAGATTTATCAACAATTTAACACCTGACATAAAGTAACTACACTAATATACATATATTATAATAGTGCAAAATCTAAAACAAAAACAGTGGGAAAAAAGGTTAAAGTTTACTAAAAGTATGGAAATTATGGTGTAACAGTATCAATCTTCATAATGAACAGGAAAAACATTTGTAAAATATTAGAAAATAATATTACATTCAAATATTTTTCGATAAATAAACAAAACAGCTTTAAAAATATCACTTAGCTACACATTCAACTGGCTAACAGCTGTCTGTTATAATACTGTGGAGAAAAAAAAATACTTCCTCTATGACAAAGTTTTATACTCATGTTAGCTCGTTTATTAATACAAGGAAATGGAATTGTTGATTTAAAAAACAACTAATAAATTATTCAAAGGCAAATACATCTTATCTTCACATACATGCAAACTATAGTATTACTCATGAGAGATACTGAAACTGTAATTATAGTTTATTAAATATTACAACTTTTATGCAATTTTCATGAACTATGACATTATGCTACAGAATGTTAGCCGTATCAATTCTGTTAGAACAACAATTTCCTTTTTGTTTTAATGCTAAAAGGAATGCAAAATAAAAGATTGTGAGTAAACATATTATATATATACTGAACTCAACTAGATCTCCCTGAAAGGCAATTAATCAGTTAATATTTGATTACAAGATATTGATTAACTGATTAAAGGTTTCTGTAATTGTGAGAATCCTAGTAAACAAATACATAATTAACAAATAAAATAAAAAACATAAAACTCAGCCAGTATATAAAATATACTTGTTTTATCAAAATTAGTTTTGCTGAAATAAGTTATATTTCAAAGAACTTTGTTGGACTTTTCTAACTGTAAGCACTCGATATTTATCTAATCAAAATGATCTCTACACAGTTCTACTATATACCTGATTTACACAAATCACAAGTGCTCCAAAGTCTAGTGCTATCTTGTGAAGAAGATAACCGAGTGTTTGAAGGTCATATGCACGCTGAGCAGTCTGATTCAGATCATATTCACAACGAAAGAGAGCTGCCACTGAGTCAATAATAACAAGCTTTACTTTCTTTAACTTGAGAATGTTTGGTAGTGTGATTTTCACACATTTCCACATACTTTCCTGAAAAAAATCAAAAGGAACTAAAAGTAATATAAATTGAATTTGGTTAACATTAAAACTACTTGTCAAAGATAAAAACAATATAACAAAATAACTCATAATAACTGAATGCACAAATCTGTTTTAGCTATGTCAAAAACTTAATCAAATATTAGATTCTAGTTACAACCAAACATTTTGTAGAGGTATCTACCTTATAAGAAATGTTATAACTGTTTCAAAAAAAATGTTGTAATAAATCATCTTACCACATCACCAATTTGACTAATGTAAATTTGATCACTAAAGTTGATCTTTGCTGCTTCTTGTGGCTTGTTTTTTTTCATTCCTTGAATCAACTGTTGAAGCCTTTTACTTGGAAAACTATCTTCTGTACAGATGTAAGCCACAGCTGTAAGTCATTCAGCAAAGGCAAAGAAAAAAGTGTTAGTAAATAATTGGTGAAAACTTTTCATTACATACAGTTTATTTGACAAGCCTTACAAGAACTAGAAAGTTCAAAAGCTTTCATATGTACATGCACAAAACTGATTCAACTAAATTAAGTGGGCTAATTCTCATTAAAACAAGTTTGTTTATGTACAAAAAAAGAGAGAGACAATTCAAATGAAATGGACTAACTTTTGCAATATTAAAAAACACAAAAAAGTAAAATCATTATAAAATATAAAAATGGACCAAGATAAAAAACAAATAAAGTTCACAAGCTGGTGAAATGCAGTCTTGAATACAGGACCATAATTCATGTATGTTATAGGCATGGCAGTGATAGCACCAGATCAGACAGACTTAGCTGCTGTATCAGCTAGCTCATTCCTACAAATACTGACAAACTTGACAGGAATGAAAAATAAAGAAAAATAGACCAGTCAGGTTTGAGTATTAACAAAAACAGAATGAGACTGGACTGAAATATGTTTAGCAAAAAGAATATGGTACTTCCAATCAGGAGTATTCTCTTTCCTTAGATAACTCAAAGAAAGGTGGGGATGGTAAAACACCATCTTTGGATGAGCTGACTAGAGAAGATAGCAACATCATCCAAGGACAGACTCAATTCAATCAGTTGAACCTGGTTATGAAAGCTAAAAGAAAGAATGCCAGACCATCGATTCCAAAAAAGCATGGCCACTGTGGAAAGAAACACAGTAGTCCTAACAGGATGTGGTAAAGATCAAAGTTTTGAAGTGTACTGTAAAGAAAGTTGTAAACATCAGTCTATGGAACTTATTGTACAAACTCTGAACTGGAGAAGTGCAGAAAGTCCCTGCACAGAGCCAAACCACTAGATGTTACATGATGTTCAACATCTTCAAGGCCAAGGCCATAGCAGAACTATAGACCACAGAAGATTGAAATACTCCCTCAAGAGGTGGGAATAGAGGACACAGAGGATGTTCAGAGCCCTTGTAGGCTTTATGTGTAGCTGTTTGATGTGAGGAATTAAAGTAGCTTACGGTAAAAAATAAGCCCCAAGCACTATGCCACAGGAATCATGGGAAAAACAACAACACCAAGTAGGAGCTCTGGATCACAAATGTATGCAAACAGTTTTGGAGAAAGAAAAGATAAAACTGTTTGATGTGGTCCACTTCAAGAAGTGATTGAGGGCAGTCTCAATAAATCTCATGCTTGACAACCAACACAAGATGTAGAAGTTGTTGATATAGAGCCTGTTTGCAACAGTAGAAGGAAGTTGTGCAGTGATAGCATCAATCTTCACAATGAATAATGTGACACTTAAGACACAGCTTTGAGAAAGTCCAAGTTATTGTGAAAGAGAAATGGAAAGTGTCAAGCCCACATGGACTTGAAATCACACGTTTATTAAAAGGTTCTGGATAAAAGAGGACAAATGGCCACACAACCCATATATGTGGAAGTTCAGCAAAATTCCATACCTCCATATGGTGTCACAAGCCTTCTCAAGGTCAAAGAATATGGAAAGACTTCCCTGATCAATTTTTTTAAGTTGAATCAGGTAGCCTAAGGTGTAGCATTGTCACTAGAATCCACAATAGGTGGGCAAGGGAAGGTTGTTTGATTCAATAAATCAGAAAAGATGAGCATTAACCATCCTCTATAAAGCCTTATGGATATGACTAGTCAAAGCAATTGGATGATAGTTAGAAGGAATTTTGGGATCCTTCCCAGGCTTAGAGAAAGGAAGGACAATAGCACAGCACCAAGCACCAGGAAAAACATTCTCCTGCCATATCAACTTAAAAAATAGCAAGAGAGGCAGGAGAGAGATGGCACAGCACCTCGTAGTATTATCAGGTTCAAATGATATACTGCCAGACCAACAAAGAGCAAGTTTCAGTTCTACCAGTGCAAATGGACAGTTATAGTTGTAGAAACAATCAACCAAAAAGGAAAGAGACAATTGTTCTGCCCAAGATTTAACAACCAAGAAGGCAGGGGAATAAACAGAAGTACTAGATGCGTGAGAAAAGCTCTCACCAAGAGTATTTGTAATTCTCCTTGCAATAGCAACTTTACAGCTATGGAAAAGCAAGATCAAAAGTGGATAAGAAGTACACCAGTCCACTGTCCTTCTGAATCTACTCCAACACGAGTTTGGAATTGTAAGTAGAAAAAGATGCTAGTTGTGAACTTAATCCTTCTGGCTTTGATGTCTTGATTGTCTTGCATGGGCCCACTAGAAAGCAATGTAGTTTGAAAGTGGGGGATACCTATGAAAGGTATTCCAGGTTCGTTTTAGAACCTTCCATTTCTTTTAGCAGGCAGGATTCCACCATAGACAAAAATACTGTGGAAAATGTGATAAGATTGTACGAAAAAACTGAGTAGCTGCATGTACAATACAGAGAAAACAAACAGCAATTGTATGATCCAAGGAAACACAGATGGCTGGCTACAGCCTCGAAAGGTGTATCAAGCTGCAAAGATGGTGAGCATGTACTGGTCAACCAGCAATGCCACCCCTCCATGCACTCATCCATCACACAATCAATCATGCTGGTATGAAGAATACTGCTGATAGTTAACTGTATCAACAGGTTTCAGGAATGTTTCCTGTAAAAAAAAAGACAAAATAATAAAGATCAATCAAAGCCTTAATGCCATCTATGTTATAACAAAAACCTTAACAGTTCCACTGCATCAGAGGGCCATTTTTACTTAGGTGGAGGAGAACTGGGTATAGAACCCTTCTGTTTTTGACTACATCAGAAGTCTATCAACCTCACTGCCCTTGGCTAAGTAGTAAATATCTGTCGTTAGACGTAGTAAAGTACGTAGCAAAGTCCCCTCACCACGTACAGTTTTCCACCTCAAGAAGAAATCTTAGTATAATCATTTCATTGCATAACTAAGATGTTTTAATCCACTTTATATCACTTTCCAGGTTTGTTCCACTGCATTGCCTTACTTTTACTAGTAATAAACTTAGTTATTGAACAGCCATTTGTTTACTTTTACTTGTGCACCTTCTAACAATACGTACTTAAAAAGAAAACAATTTAACCAATCCTTCTACTTTGTATGGGGCAGTCTTGACTTGGTTTAGTACAACATTCTTCTTAATTCACTGAAGCTAAGATTGACAAATACTCACTATAGAATCAACCTATTCACAACTATTTTGATATCAACTTACTTCCATTAAGGCCACCAATGTTCTCTGGAAGTTGAGCTTGAAGTGAAAGTTGAAGGCAAAACTGGGTTTTCCCACTGGCACTTTCACCAGCTATTTCTGTCACACCCCTCATCAACATTCCACCTCGAAAAAGCTGATCAAGCATAGGACAACCAGTGGAAAGCTTTCTAATGACTAAATCAGGTGGACATCCTGGTAACTGAAGTTGATATGCTGAGGGAAGAGTGATGAGAAATAAGTTATTGTTAGATAACATTTCAAAATTTGGAAACTGTAACAAATTATTAGTTTTCACAACAAAAATTCAATTATTTCTTTTTTTTATTTTTAAATTTTACTTGAAACATACCTAAAATTAAAAAGGCAACTCTTATCCATGTCAATGAGATTACAAACACACTCAATGGTATAATTGCAAACTTTCATATCTGAGATTAAGAATGGAAAGGTTGTAATAATCCAAGGCATATTATAAAACATGGCATACTGTGTAAAAGTTTACATTTTTGTTACTGATATGAACATTATTTCGAGAATAAAAATAAGAAAATATGAACTGGTTATAAAAACACAAAAGTTTAAGCATATGTAATGAACAAGAAACTACTTCATTTTTTATGTATTTGTCTCAAATTTTTCAATACAAAAACTGTTTAATAACTTTATATAATTTACTTACTTTTATATGCATTCTAAATTCTGTGAAAATTATCATTCAAAACATATCACTTACTCTTCTGCACTACAAAACAGTTATTATTTCACATGTAACTGCTAAGGAATTTCCAGCATGTATTACAAGTCTAAATGAATTATATCAATGTATAATGTAATCATAATAATGCTATAGATAGCCCTCAATGAACAGAATGGGTAAACATCCTCCATCTACGGTGAACCATGTGAACACTAGTACATGATCATGGGATAATTCTTTCTTCAGCACTGCTTAGTTCAGATGTTATTTTTCCTATATATTTTGAGTTTCTAATTACATTTACTAACTGCCTTTTTTTTCTTTAGTGTTACTTTACCTTTGTTCTCACTGCAAATTTGATTTCTGTACAAAATTTAAATTTTGAAATAGCTACCACTTTTCTTCTTTCAACACTGATTTATTGTGAATTCTCAAATCTGTGTTCCTTCTAAATCTTGAAGCATAGATGATCCTCGTCAAGACTTTTTTTTATACCTGTACCAATGCCAACTGCAGGCATATCTGTTCAGGATGTCAACTTTATGGCGTATCAGATACTGATTCCCTTTTACCTACTTCTTCAGTTCAGATCCCTTTTCATTCTGTTTCATAGCCTTCTGTAGAGAGTGCCTCACCCATATGGGTGATTTTGATAAGCTTTTTCCACCTCTAGCCTTCATTTATGGTTCTTTTCTCCACAATTAAAAACACATACCTCCTCCTGCCACAGTTGATATGCTCATAACCCAGCTATACCACATTCTCTCTCTGCCACCAATGAATGATAATCACTCTCAGGTTCCTTTACTTCACAAGTCTCCATCTGCTTTCTCCCACCCCCTTCACAGATATTCATGTTCATGCTGATATCTTTCCCATTTTTTTGTTGATCAATATTACCCTTGTCTTCATAACTCATTTTCTATGGCCTGTGGTTGTGACACGTCTATAGTCTTTAAACCTTAATCTCTTGAATCCCCTGTTAGTTTAGGGTGCTTCTCTTTTATTTTTGACTACATCATTTTTCTCCAGTAGAAGGAAATTTGTAAACCTCGTTGGATCCTGCTCTGGATTAAGTAAGCAGGTATCTATTGAAGAACACAGATTACAGTGACTGAAAGCATGAATATTTAACTGTTCTACATCTTGAAAGCCAAGAAGAGGACCTGAGCAAACACCAAAAGTTAGGACCAATATAAGTGGATCTGCAGAACCACTGGAAAGAATGGAGGGTACAGAGATAATGGTAAACATTGACTCATAAACTCTTTTATTCATGGAGGGCAAATAGACTTGTGACGTGATTTGAGAATGAATCTATTTGAGGCACAGAAAGATCTGTCTACACCTCCACTGTAGTAGTGGAACATAGTGTAACAGCATATGTTTGTGATAGGCAGGAAATATTGTTCACAGCTTTTATCACTGGTTATCTCTTTCTTTCACCCTCATAGGGCAAGAATAAAAATAAGAGAAGTGGGAACCACAAAAGTTACAACAGTGAGGTTCCAGTTCACACTCTTTGGCATTGTGGTCTTTGCTACCATAATGAGCATGCATGAGAAAACTATGACAAGAAGTTTTTGAATGACTGAATCACTGACACTGGAAACATCAAAGAGGGGTTGGAATATATGGTCATACTTTATGGTTCAAGTAACCTGCTTTAATAGTGGCAGGTGAACATAGCAATGTAAACATAAGAATAAGAACAATTTAAATGTTATATTAACTTATTAGTAAGTTACTGACATTTCTTTAATTTTCCAATGCTCTATTACTGCTACACATTTAAATGAGTATCACACTTCAAAGTGTAAAACAATAAAAACCCTATAATCCGTGCACTTTCAAAAGGTTGTCCTTTCTTCATTAGCAGCAAATTTGGAATGGTGCTGCAAATAAACCAGTGATATATAAAAAAAGTTGAGAGACATTAGAAAGGTCACCTACGCCTCTAGGAATTTCTTTTTTTATATTTTTCAGCATATTGTTGTAAGTATCTCATTTTGGTGCAACATAGCTGGAAACAAAAGTGTTATGTAAAAAAGTGTGAGAGATGTTTTACTTTAGAAATGGTCAAGAAAAATTACACTTAAGTGTCATTAAAGTAAAATAAAGTGACACATCAAGAATGAGTAGAAAAACATTTTAACCAGACAAGCATCGAAAAGTATGGTAAATAAACATTAAGTATTAGAAAGATCAGAGGTAAACATTGGATGTTCATACTACACAGAGAAAACAAAACCTAAATATATAAAAATTATTTTTCATAGTTTACGTCCAAGTGATCATTTTAGTTCAACATTGAACACAGAGGTAATTTTCACTGAACAATGTGACTCGTACATATACCTGCAATGATAAAAATAACCTGGTTTAAAACTACTACAAAAAAAACATATCAAAACATACCTGTTATGAAAGAACTATGAAGAACTTCTTGAGAAACTGCCTGTTTAACAGCAGAAACATCATGTTGTGATAGTTTTGTCTGTTTTGATAGTTCTATGTCAGACAGGTTTAACACACTTTTACAGGTGTTAAGTTTTGCTATTAAAATTAAAGTTTTGTTTTTATTTTTGTATACATTTTCACATCTATAAATTCACCTAATTCATACTTCAGTCAGAAAAGTAACAGATAATGATGTTTTAAAAGGCATATATCAATTATAATACACTCATTGCTGACTATATCATAGAAACTTCCACATGTTGTGTTAAAATTGTATATCGTATTCTAACCATGAAACTAAAAATATTATCCCACATATCCAGAATATTAATTAAGAGATGCTTAACTCAGTACTTTATACACTTATTAAACAAAAACTCATTAGTTCTGTCACAAGCAAATCACTATTATTTAAAAAAGGGGTTTCACATTAGGTTACCAGTGATGAATAATTTTATATAACAGAACAAGCTTTTATCCACCTATGGTAGATTCAACATAATATTTACAAATTTCTATTGTAAAACTTCATCACAATAGTGGAGAAATTACATACTAAAATATGGACAAGGCTATAAAAAATAGCTGAAGTGTACAAGATTTCGGACTGTGTAGAATTATAACATAAGCAACTTTCGGGCTACTTAGTATTAGCTATCATGTAAACAGCCAGAATAAATGTAGATACAGTAACATAATTTACTGCAGCAACTATAATCATTGCTGTTCTTGCACCAATTAAAATTTTTGAAGTGATGCTTTATTATCTATAGTAAAATAAGTTTATTTATAATTTATCTTGATTTTGTGTTAATTCCATGCCACAAGGAAAGCTGTGTTGTAGAAACTTCAGAAACCTCTTTAAAACTAAGAGGATCCACACAGCTTAAATATTAAATTACACAACATTTCCAGGATCAGTTTGGGATTTTTGATAAATATGTGTTCAGATGAATTACAATGTTAGTGAGTACTTAACAAGGAAAAAGTACTGACATTATCTTGAATAAAACATTCAAAATATGAAATATTGCCAAAATTTATTTATATATATTTTCTTTTTATTTTCAGGACCTGAAAAAGAAAAACTATATTCCAAGCCTTATCTTGTAATTAAAAGATGTGGATGAAGCTTTCAGTACTAATAAAGAAACTGGTGGGAACTTTGTTATACTGTAAAAGTTTATGAGCTTTGGAAGAATTCCTGATGACTGGAAGATGGATAATGTGAACCCAATTTTTCTATAAGATGGTTTTCAGGCAAAGCTTGAGATATTAAAAGGCACGACTTCTATTGTCAGATACTAGAAAGTATTAGAATGTAATCTAAGAGCTCATTTTAAAACAGCCTTGAAAACTGATATTCAATAACAGATAGTATTAGAAAGGGGTATTCTTACCTTTGCAACTTTGTGAAGAGCTATCTTACAAGACTCCAATGTATCTTGGGATAGCTGGTAGGGATAGTAATACTTTTACTAATAAAACAGACAAAAATGTTTTAACATTCTTAGGTTATATTTAATTTGTTAACCTGAAGATAGCCTAAGAAGGTCGAAATATTGTTATCTGCTTTATTAATAAAAGTGTTAATACCCATACCAGCCATCCTGAGATACATTTTTACTTCAAGTAGGTTTCTTATCATCATGAATTACAAGACTTCAGTTTTATTTTTATTTAATTTTATTAAAGGAACTTATCTTCCAGAAAGTCTTTGATATAACAATGCTAGATTCTTATGAAACTGGTGAAAGTTTAAAATTGGTGATAATAAATTAACATTTTTCTGATTTAAAGGATATAAATAAGATTTGTTCTGGTTATTGCAATATTAGTGACTACTTAGCAAGAAAAAATACTACAATTGTCTTCAATAAAACATTCAAAATATAGAAAATGCTCACAAGTTAATTGAAATAAAAAATGTATTCAGCACTAGAAACATCTTTTGTAAAGATGTGATTATTAAAGTTCATTTTTAAGGCCTGAAGTTTTAAATGTGCCCAGTTATGTTTTTTTTTTATACTTTTCTTAAAATCTATATGATATATTTTATGTAACTGTTACATTAGTGTTAAAGGACTATTAAAATTTTACTTATGCCCAACTTTTTGAAACCCATTTAAATTTATTATTTAGCTCAAAGTTGTGCAATTACCAAAATAAGTCCAAAGTACTCATAACTTCTATGTCTCTTCACCTACTGTAAATGTTATTCTTCTTCTTTTAGTGCTGTTGTAGAAGTTTTTATAACAAATACGATGTCGACTCGTATGAAACTGTTCTTTACAAATCAGATAACCACTTATAATCATACACAAATAATATCCAAATGGAATTAAAATCACACTAACCTTTTTTAAGAGCTTCTACAACTCTTGATGGAAGCAACAAGTTACTAACCTCTTTACTGTGTAGCATACTAATTTATTACAACTTCATCTATTTTGCTGTGCTTAATCGTAGGTAAACTCTCTGAAACAACAAAAATAACTTTTGTTATTTCACTGTAATATTCAGTTTTTTATTGTTCACGTAATTTATTGCTGGTTAAAATGTTAAGAAACCGGTGGAGCAAAATAACTTTAACAACACACAAAATTAATTTATTACTTTTAAAAATGCAAATGGCATTTTAAACTACTCCGTTAAATATGAAACATCGAACATCTTTTTTTTTTTATGACTTACAAACTACTTATAACTACGTATATACAATACACTTATACAGAAAAAAATTGACTGTTAAAATAATGTAGTATTTAAAAAACTATAAACAGTTTGTAGTCTTAAACTAGCTATATTTATGTATAATACATTTTCAAACTCAATTTACTTTCATGCAATTGGAATATTATTTTCTTAAACTTGTGTCCGTTATTTATATTTGTATTGATTAATTATATTATTATAATTTAAATATGGCACAAACCTTTATTATCCTGTTGATCCCATGGATAATCTTGTAAACATACTTCAATAACATCACCAGGTGAGATAGTGAAAGCTATATTTATTTTGGCATTGTTTTGTGTACTTCAACTACGAATGTTTAGCACAGGCAATAACTTTTAACATTCAGCGAGTGCATGTTAATTTTGAGTTTGTATCATGAAACATACTCAAGCTCCCCCTGAGGCGATGTATCTAAATTAATGTTGAGAAAGATTAATTACATTTATGGTAATAACTAGTCACGTGAGATGTAATTACGTGGTCCAAACACAAATAAAATCCTTTCATTGATATTAAACAAGTTAGTTCACATGATACAGTTATAATTATTGCTTGATATTGTTCATGATTTGAAAAGTGGTTTGATTTCGGAACAACTTGTTTATTTTCGGAATAGTTATTTTTCTCTCTCTGGTCCTGTTTATTATTTTTCTTGATTTATATCAAAATTATTAACATAGAAATTTATACTGTATTATTTATAACTTTTCTACCTACTTCTGATCGGTTATGAGTTTAGCAACAATTTTTTATAAGTGGTAAATTGTGTAATTGCTTGAAATTTTTATTTTGAATTTGTGTTATATTTAATAAAATTGTTTCTATTTGACCCCTGTTGTATTAGCATTTTGTTTTAGTTTATTACAGCTTCCTATCTTTCTCTTCTTAAGAGAAAAGTTAAGAGATCCATCATATAAATTAACCCTTCATCCATACGTCCCAATTTTAAACTGTTACCTGTTGTTAGCATTAGACATTCCGTTGTGCTACTAAGGGTTATTAAATATAATAAATAAACCATTTTAACGTTTATTTTAAAGATTTCTACAAATAGAAGGAAACTATTTCAAAGAAATGAATCCAATATGCCTGATTATTTGATGTTTGTACTTTGAGGGTGGAAGTTAGTAACTTACTTAATTGAACATTTTACAATAGTACAGTAATGGTTGGCTGAAGAAAATTAAATAGTCATGAAACTTTGCAGTAGAGAACAGTGACGTGTTATGAAAAAAAATGTTTTAAAGTAAATATTGAAATTAGAGTATGTTGTGGTGACAGAAAAGTTTGATAGGACAAAATTATACAGTAACATTGTCATTGTTGTTTCAATATTGCAATGATTGAAAGAGTCATAAATTTCATTTTCCATGACAAGTATAGAACACATTTTTATTGAACTATGCAAATAACACTTTTCTCAATTTCCATGAAGTTTCCAAATATAGTTAATCTTGTCGTGTTGAACGAATGAATTAAGGTCAAAATATGTGTTCTTCCTAAAGTCTTAAACTAGTGTATTTGTGTTTCTGTATGGACTTCTTGGAAGGTTGCCTATTCAAACAGACAGTGTAAAAATTTGTAAGTATGACTTAGCTTAAAACTGCATGTATGCCATTGGTTAAAGAATGTAATCTGTCGGCTAATTATATACCTGAATTCTTTATTTTGCTCGTGTATTTAAACAGAGTATTTCCATAATACTCTCTGTAATTTGTTCGTTCATTCCTAGATTAGTTGTAGAGCCATGAAGGCGTCTTTTTAATGATTCTTGATCAAGTCCATAGCTTTCCCGCGAAAATCCAACTATTCCAATCTACGAGGATGGTATCTCCGTCAGCCAGATAAATACTTTCATGAGAAAGTACAAAATCAATGCTACCATTAATATTACGAAGACTAAACTCTTGGAAAGGGTGGAAATATTTATTCAACTACTCTCACGTGAAAACCTGACCTTTTTATGTGCACCACGGAACTCGCATCCTCCTGTTACTTCGAATTCTCCAAGAGCTAACACGACTTTTTTCTTATTTTCTTAGGGGCTTTGGCCACTCCTTTTCATTTGAAAAGATACACACCATACTTCAGAATACCCAAAACATTCGATCCACGTCGTACATCGCATCAACTCCTGAGTCACAAGCTTACCAATTCACTACATCAAAATGGTCATTACTTCCAAAACACCTGTCGAAGACTCACCAACTAATATTTTCTTCTATTTATATTTTCACTTCAGAGTTCAAAAACAGAAACGATGTTCTGCAGCTACAGCTGAAATCTCTAATAAATTACTCAGCAGGCCTCTCACCACTCTCATATCAACTAGAAAACCATCGAAGCCAATTCCTGAACTAACCTTGTCCACTTTCAAGACACATCATTCACAAAGCAGTCACAAAAAACATAGTTTCTAAAGACAAGTTTGCTTGTATAACACCAGTTAAAAAGCAACCATACAATCCATCTGTATTACTGACTTCTTACTCCACCAGTTTAGAAGATTCAATGAAGAGTTATTCAGCACAAACTCCAGTACCACAGTTCACCAACTTCAAAACCTTAACACTCATAAGTAGCTGTCAAACATCCAACCAAGAGTCTCAGAGTCGAAATGCCAAGAAGAACAGATGTTCAAACAGTAGATCAACTCAGTTATGACTTCTAAAGATTTATATTGTCATTCAAGCAGTACAAGTTGCCTTATGCCTGCCTGGCTGCATCCAGATTTAACCACATGTTTGATCCAACTTAATCTACTTCCTTCAAAGATCCAGAAACTGAAGAGGATTATGACCGAGAATTCCCAAGCCTTTCACCAACCTCCCACCAATTGGGTATCTAAATAAAAAGCACACACAAAATTATATGGAAAAGTAACTAAGCTAGTGCATAGGTTTGATCCTGCTCAGATGCATTTAATTTGACAGCATAGAATGATGGTGCAAAGAATATGTCATTCGGTAATGACATATACTGACTTCACTATGAGGCCTCGTCATATATGCCCTATTTAGTCCATGAGGACATAGGTTCATTAAGGGACTGGAAATCAAAGCATTGTATCAACAGATAGGATAAAAAAGACCATATTACGCTAAGTTAGTGTCATTTGCTCATCATTTATAAGGGGCAAATTGAAGTAACCGAAAAGTAACCCAAGGTGTTAGGAGCTGTGATAACAGCTGATGATATTATAGTACACTTAGTAAACATGTATGAAACTAAGCAGTTTCCTATTATACACAGAATCTGTATTATAACCCAAAAGTCATAAAAATATAATTTAATTATATTAAAAAAACAAACAAGAAACGCGTTCTCCTAATTTTAGTATGTTTATGAAAATTATAAGTTACGTGTTTAATTAGTTACAAAAATGTCTTCATTAAGAAAAATGTATTTGTTATAACATATTCACATTAAAGATCTTTGGTCACCATTCATCATAAGACAAGGAAAATATTTTAAAGTAGATGAGCTCTTCATTTTATACACATTTTATCGAAACACTTAATATATTAAAAACCTAAATAAAATGTTAAAGAATAGATATAGATCAATAATAATTATTACTTGAAGACTACTAAATCGAGATTTGAAAAAATATATATATATATCTTATTCCGACCGCTAAAATTCTTTTAATTTGTTTTCCCTTCTTTCGATATGATGTAAAAATATTATTTCACATACTGTGTCATCAGTTTGATTCGAAGTTCGCGCAAAGCTACACGAGAAATATCTGCGATAGCAATTCCTAATTTAGAAGTGAAAGACTAGAAGGAAGACAGCTAGTCATCACCACTCACTGACAACTTTTGAGCTACTCTTTTACCAACGAATAATGGGATTGGTCGTAACTTATAAATCCCATACGGCTAAAAGGGTGGGACAGAAATTAGACCCGATAATTCTCAGATTGTGAGTCAAGCGCCCTAACTACTTGGCTATGTGATTTTAGAATAAATATATTTTGCTAGTTTATCGGTACTTGTATTAAAATACAACAACAAGCAAACAAAACCTTTCTAATATGCTGTATTCTGGTGTGTCAAAACATTTTTATGAATTATTTATTTTGGTTCACACAACTATAATCAGCAAAACTTGCCAAATAATTTCAACGAGAAAAATAAAATTATCGAGTTGACTTTTTCTGAGACAAATAATTGTGAACAGTTTTGTCAATGGTATAAAAGTTTATTAACAACAGGTGAAGGATTTCAAACACTTAAATATGAGGCTCCTCCACACCAAGATACACGTACAATTCTAGAGTGGTGACGTAAAAGTTAATATGTTTGTGTGCTGATTTCGTGATAAATTACTCATGGTTTATTGAATAGTGGAAAGGTAGAAATCAGCACCACACACACACACACACACTAGTTTTGTTATCAATAAATAACGGAATGAAAAAAGAAAACATATTTAATGACAACCCGCAAGTTGATCGCCCTATCAGATTGCGGAAATATATAATACGGTCATATCTGGCCTGGCATGGCCGAGCGCGTTTAGGCGTGCGCTCGTAATCCGAGGGTCGCGGGTTCGCGCCCGCGTCGCGCTAAACATGCTCGCCCTCCCAGCCGTGGGGGCGTATAATGTGACGGTCAATCCCACTATTCGTTGGTAAAAGAGTAGCCCAAGAGTTGGCGGTGGGTGGTGATGACTAGCTGCCTTCCCTCTAGTCTTACAGTGTTAAATTATGGACAGCTAGCACAGATAGCCCTCGTGTAGCTTTGTGCGAAATTTCAAAACAAACAAACAAACGGTCATGTCTGTGTCATTAGTTTATGTAATAGCCCTTGTGGCGGTTGTCATTAGTTCATATAATGACCTTGTGGCGGCAACAGAATTTTAATTGCATATATTCCAACCAAAAAAACCTTCTAATTGCTTGGACATTTCCTTATCATTTCATTAGACTGACTAAATACATACAGAAACTTAAGTGTTTACTGAATTTATCAGCGTAAAACAAAATGATATATGCATTGTTGGTAATAACATTTGGATAAACTTTGATTATGATACTAATAGTATTCGTCTAATGAAAAAATTTATACCCCCACAAAAAATTATGACTAATGAAAGATTAAGTTGAAACACGTTTGTTGCCTTAATATGTATTCGAAACCCATCGAACTATTTCCCGTATTTATTGCAGACAGAAATTTGTAAAAACTGTTTAAATGACTGTAAATGAAAAAAAAGCATAAAGAAACGAATATATATATATATATAAGCATTTCTTAAGTTTTGATGGATTTTCTAACCACTGTTTATTTTAATGTTCAGTTACTTCCCAGCATTTGCTTGTAAAATGTAAATAGCAGTTAGCTGAAAGAAAAGGTAAAAACGTTTCTCAATAATAACATTTACTTTGCTCAAAATATTTTACTGAAACACGCAATTACTTAGAACAAAAGTTATTATTAGGTTCCTTTGAGATTAACTGTATATGGTGATGTAGGAAGCAAAGTGATCTCCCCACTTTTCATACACACATTGCTCAATCGATATTAGTAAAAATGCATCAACATTTTAAAAATAACTAAGGAAAAGCGGTATAATGCGTTAAATTTAATCTTCAGTTCAAATGCTTCCAGGGATCTAAGGTGAACCCTAAACCCTCGGACAAGTAAATCTTATGCTACTCTAATTTTAACTTGCCTCTCCCACTTCGGGATTATTTTATTTTAGTGAATAATTTTCTTATTATAATGAAACATAAGGTAAGTTGTATGAAGTATTTAAAATGTTTATCTCTGGGTGACGATAAAAACTACTTTAAACTGATGATATAGAAATATTAACGACTTTAAAAGCATGTTTACAGATGACACAGATGTGTAATTTGTACTTTATAAAATACTGCTCATACTTTAGTTACATACCTTATTAAAAAATGTAAAGTTGTTCAAGATCATTATATCTAACGGATAAATATTATTCTAGTCAACGTTCGGCGGTCATATTGATCCAGTTCATTTCGACAAGTGAACAAACCAGCAGATGACTTTTGCCAAGATATGGTTAACGTACTTAAGTATTCATCTGTATGCTTTCAAATCAGTTAGGGATGTTAAATTATTCGAAGAAGTGTAACTTTTGGTGATGATTATTGTTTTTCTTATTAATCCTTGCATTCAAATTTTTATTTTCCCTCTTAAGAAAGTCAGTTTTCCTAAGATTTTAATCGAAGTAAAAGTAACAAAACAAATTTAAATGCTATTTAAGTAAATTTTTTATTGAGAGTATCACTTTATGTGCAAGTACAACTGAAACCGTCTCAAGGAAATCATCACTGACACCAATGCTCAATGTAACCGTTTTCTGGTACCAAACATCTCTTTCAGTTTCTTAATATATGTCGTAGGATGGGGGTGAACATTTGAGGGTCTTCCATTCACAAAATAGACAGAACAGATCCTGTTGTCACTTTTTGGTTTTAGTTAACTGAGGTTCTTTGATGTCATCCAGCAATGTGATTTTATCCATAATTTCCTGTCCTCAAGATTCTTCTTTACCTTAATAAAAAGAAGTGAACAACCTTTGAACTATGACACAACAAGTATTGAAACCACCACAACTTTCAGAAACTGTCTTTTTATATACAAGTTTCTTTTCATTCTTCCTGTACTTGAAGCATAAATTAAAAAAAAAATAGGAATCAGTATGAGACAACTAGTATTTAAATTATTTCATTTTTCAGTAAAATCATCTTGGGTTAATAGTTTTCATGAAAGTAATAATTTTTTGGAAGTGAAAACATCCAGAACTGGCGTGCAATTGCCCACATACCCTGTGAAGTTTCAGAACAGAGGTGACCTAATATGGCTTATTTATTTGTATTACTTCCCACATACACAGTAAAGTTTCAGGATATGGTAGACGTAACCTAACTTTAAGTTATATTCAACGTCAAATGTTGTTGTTTAAAGATGCCCCAGTGCCCAGCCATTTCAACAACAGTTATTTCTTTCTGTATATGGTTAGGTGTTTACTTTATGCTGCACTTATCTACATGCTGTGGGCACACATTCTATCCAGCTATTTTGCATTAATGGTTTTCATAGTTGTAACGTTATGTATAAAAATTGAAAATTCTATGTTGTAGAAAAGTAGTAAACCAAACTTGAGTGAGCACTCTGACGTTATGATCTTGAAGAATGTAACTTTACTCTGGAAACTATAACTATCCTAAAACATCAATCTGATGTTCTGACCTGCCTAGTGTATTCACAGTTTTTGTGGCAGTCATTATCACTGTCATTAAATTGTCATTTTTCAAAGCAGGTGTACCAATAGTTTACAAATGGAGGCACAATGAGAAGATATGTGACGATATGGATGGTGATGTTATAGTACAGGATTAACCTAACCTTGCTTACAGGATCAAAGCCACGTGATGGAATGTTTGGTCGTGTATCAGTTATAAAAGCCTTTACTTCAATCTCCAAATATTGTCAAGAAACTGAAATTTGTTACAAAGTACAAAATTTGAGCTGTTGATGACTGGAAAAGGGCATTATGGGGTTATCCAGCCTGTGCAGAAACTACTTAGCTAAGAAAGAAGCTGCTGGAATAATTAAAGTGATCCAATGCTTCCCCCTTCCCATACACAGATTCAAAATCTCAATCCAATTGGGCATATCTGAGGCTAATAGATCAAAAGTAACTTCCAAAGGAATTTTATGGGAGTGTATTGGACATTTAAAGCAAAATCTTGAAGGATGTTTATTAAATATGTTTCAACAATATTTGAAAAAGTGTCTGTAATTATTATGGCAAAAATTATTATGACAATTTTAACTGTTTTCTGAATTGAAGCAATTCCACTAAGTTTCTGTTGTACTGAATACTTCACCTGTAATTTACCTTCCATTGTTCTTTGAAAGTAGCCAGAAATATAATTTATGACTTTGTTCCTAAAGTTTTGTATAGTATTGTAGGTTCATGACCTTCTAAAATTTTATAGAATATTTTCAAGATCATGGTATCAGTATTCACACTCTGTCAGTTATATCCTCAAACTGTGCCCCTGGATGGTATAAGATGATTCTTTTCTCCCTATTTACCCCACAGACTATTCTATCCACACAACTTGTTAAAAAAGCACCTGTAATTTCCACATCCTTCTCTGATCCCTTTATTTTCCTTTTCTCCAATAGCTCCTCATCTGTCAAGGGCTGAAAATTATTGTTCATCATAATTTGCTCATTTCGCCTAAATTCATTACTCTTTACTCATAATAATCTTTCTCGTTAAAAGGAATTGTTATTTGATGTATCCCTTCCATTTAAAAGCTCAAGCCACTCCTGAATCCTGCTGCCATTTCCTACTGTCTACACTTCTCTTTATATATTGCTTTTGCTTTACTTATGACAACCTCCAACTTTTCCAATATACAAATTCCACATAAGAACTGCAAATTTTCATTACTAAATTCCTTAAAAGTACATATCAGTCCCAAGTTTCTAAATAAGTGATCAAATCATTATCATGTAAAGATCCAAATAAAGTCACCTTTTCATGCAGGATCTGCCTGAAATACCACAGAATTGTATAAAAAATAATTGAAGTTTATTGGCATTTTTGAAATCCTCAAATATCGTCTTCTGGTATATTAGTATGTGTTCCCACAGCAACAAAGAAAATAGTTTTTCTGAAAGATCAATTTAAACTGAGAATACCTACAAAACCATGATAATATCTTAACTTTTAAATCTAAGAAGGGATATCTTTTAACAAAACATATCTTGGTTTAAAGTGTATTGTTTTATTCTTCAATAACTTTAAAGCCTGGCTCATATCATAACATCTAAAGAATTTTCCTCTACTCATTTTACGCCCCACTAAACAAATTACTCTGTTCTTGAATCTTGTATTGTGCAAATTCATTAGTGATGGGCACACACAAGCAACATAAAAGTAGTCTATACCTGGTTGGAAAGAATCCTACCAAAATTTCACAGAATATTATGTCATTCAACATTATGTCACTGGATAGCCTAAACACAGTTATGAGTGTTTGTGTAGAATCCTACCAAAAGTTCACAAAATATGTCATTCAATACTATGTCACTGGGTAGTCTAAACACAGTCATGAGTGTTTGTGTGTTTTCTTATAGCAAAGCCACATCAGGCTATCTGTTGAGCCCACTGAGAGGAATCGAACCCTTGATTTTAGCATTGTAAATCAGTAGACTAACTGCTGTACCAGTGGGGAACAAACACAGTTATGAACTACAAAGAATATTCACATCACCATGATACTGTTCAACATCAACCCACTGAGTACAACCTCTAGTTGAAGCAAATTTTATGAGAAATTTAGTACAATTTTACATATCTCAAAACTAGTTAAACAAAAATAGTGGAATAAAGCTAATTCAAAATTACCACATATAAGGTCCACACAACCACCACCAAAAAATAAACTTAATATATCAAAAATATATATAGATGGTTCAAGAGTACATCACTTTGCACCTAAAACGTTTTTTTACAAGTATGTCCTAAAGAACACGTAGTGGTTATATGTGTACATTTGCATATTTTTCACAACACACTGAACAGCTGCATAAATTACCACCAGCGTGTGGATTTACAGATGTTTTTTAAATAAGTGTAATCACCATTTTTTTTACCTAAGTTATATATATATATATATGTTGCAGTGTGAATAACCTCTGACAAATGTATTTTTCCACACCTTATATAGCCAAATGCATTTTTATTCAACATTTTTGCAACAAACAATAAAACCATTTTGCTTCTCCAAAAATATATACCATACTTTTAAATATTAAGTACAAATTTCATGAGTACACTATACAAATGAATAGACATATTTCTATGTATTTTGTATTGAAAATACTTCTCCACAATATTCATCATGCCTTCTAAATATTTAGCAAAAATTACATGGCCACTATACAAATGTAGTTTTTAAAAAGAATACTTTTAATTGTAACTGTAAGACCTCTCCTTGTATTCTCCAAGGGTTTTTTGTCAAGTATTGTGACTGTCACACAAGTATAGGATTTGTTTCCCATGTGTATTGTCTAATGTTCTTTTTAATCTTCTTGCTACAGGTAGGTCAAAGTGCACATGTCATGCGAGGTGCATTTAAACTTTAATTAAAGTAATTTATTATAAAAACAAATTGAAATGTATTTGATAAATCAAGTTATACAACAATAAAATTTTTAATTTCTTAATTTCAAAAGCAAAAATTTAAATAAATCTTCAACCTCCCTAGTACAAGAATCTTGATATTTGTTCTCCAAGTCTTAATCCTTCTGTAATTTATTTATCACTTCTCTCTAAAGCAATCGTTCCAGGGATGTGAGATTGCATTTGTTTTGGTCATCTTCACCTTTATTCTTAAATAAATAACTACTGTTAGGGGTGCAATAACATATTAAATTTTTTTAGGGGTGCAGGGCATAAGAAAGGTTGGGAACCACTGCTCTAAGATATGGAATTTGATGCAAATTAATCATTAGACTATAGATATATAATCTAAACTTTACAGCTTCAATCTTCTTAGTTTACAGAGTAATCAACTGGGAAATCCAACCCACTTGCTACATTCTCTTTGACATTTTACAGCATTTATAATCAAAAGAAAGGCAAAGTTTTAGTATACTGAATGACATATTATGTAATATTACTTTCAGTATATTGTCAAATTCATTGTTAAATTCAAAGTTTATGGATTGTTATCAAAATAATTTAAATTGTAAAAAAATAATAATTCTTCACAACTTATGTTCACAAACATTTTATGCACTATGTCTTTAAACAGATTTATTTTGTATGTTTTTATGCTGGTTACAAGGGCTGTCACACCGTATGATTCCATACAGAGTTAGAAAATAAAAATATACATATTTACTGAAAAAGTTTGATATTTATTAACCCTTTTGGCACTGAATAACAACTTTTAATGTTTGGCATGGCACTGAATATATACATTTGATACTTCAACTAATTACGGTAACAGTAGTAAAAACATGATATCTCGGCAATAACTCAACAAAAGTCCCTGAAATATTCAGTGATTGTACCCAATACTATACATGTTATGTTCAATACATAAAAATAACAGGAATAAAGGAAGATCACCTATCATGCTGAGCCTTCAATCAACTGTGGTCACCAACTGCGCCGAAGGGTTAAGTAGATTTTAAGAGACAACTCAAATGAAATATGAATATTTTTCTAATGAAGTATTTTTAATCTTAACAAAAAATCAATTTGTACATGGAGCATTAAAAAACTGAATCCATATATCCTTAATTAAAAAACATTTTTTTTTTTTTTTCAAAAGAATTGTAATGTTTACTGAAAACTTGCCAAATTTCATGAAGGTACACATAATGTATTAAAAGTCAAAGTATGGGTACTTTGATTGTTACTTTGTGGTTAGAAAGTCAGCCACATTAACTAACCTCACGTTAAAAAAAGTTAAGTAACTTCTTTGCCACACAAATTACACCACTAATACTATTGTACATATTTAGCTAAACAATACCTTTAAGCTCTCAAGCACACACTACACAACTGTATGGTTTTCCCCACAATGTATCCTTTCATGTGTTTTCAGATGAGTAACAGTTAAAAATTCTTTACAACACACTATGCAGCTGTGTGGTTTTTCTCCACTGTGTATTTTCTCATGCAATTTTAGATATGTACCATTTACAAATTCTTTACCATACACTACACAATTGTACAACTTCTCTCCACTGTGTATCCTCTCGTGTGTTTTTAGATGAGTATCAGTTACAAATTCCTTACCACACACTCCATAGAAGTATGGTTTCTCTCCAGTGTGTATCCTCTTATGTATTTTTAAGGAACCCTTATCTACAAATATTTTACCCCACACTAAACAGCCATACGGTTTCTCTCCAGTATGTATCATCTGGTGTCTTGCAAGATGAGCATTAGTCCCAAATTGTTTGCCACACACTATACAACTGTGATTTTTGTCCTGTATGTATTCTCTCATGTTTTTTTAAATTACTGTTACTTCCAAATGTTTTGCCACACACTAAACAACTATATGGTTTTTCCCCAGTGTGTATTCTGTTATGAGTTTTTAGGTAAGTATTATTCAAAAATTTTTTGCCACACACTACACAATTATATGGCTTCTCTCCAATGTGTCTCCTCTGATGCATTTTAAGATGACTATTACTTCTAAATTTCTTGCCATACACAACACGACTAAATGGTCTCTCCAGTGTGTGATCTCTTATGCTTTTTCAAGTCACTATTTCGTCCAAATTTATTGCCACATACTAAACAACTGTGTTTCATTTTCCTGATGTATTTTAAACTGACTTTTATTTTCAAATTCTTTGCCACATACAACACAACCATAAAATGTATTTCCAACATTGAAAATTTTCCTCCTTTCTTGTTTACTTTTCCTTGAAAGTGTTTTTTCATATGCATTACCACTGCTTGTCTTCAGGGATACACAGTCTGTGTTTGTAAAAACAACCCTTTTTGTTAAAATATGGCTCCTGGGAAATGACTTTTCATACCAACTGTTCAAACAAGTCATTGGATCTACAAGTCAAAAATGGACTCAAACAAATACTTAATAAACAAATGACACTTTATTAATAGCTTTTCAAAATTATTCTTGTAATACACTAATATAATAAATATGAACTACAAACATTACATGCAACCTCAAACTAAAACATACACTATAAAGTCTATCTCCAAATATTATCAAACAAATTGTTGCTTTATGACTAAATCAACTTTTCTTTCATATTTTTTTATGGTTCTGATTGTACAAATAATTACCTTTAAATGTATAAAGAACCCAATTTTTTGAGAAGGAGGGTTTCTAAGATGAATGACCTGAGATTACCATTTCTTCCACATTTTTTGTTATATATATGTATATTGTTGATACAGAACTGTAACAGTTCTTCTCAGTAGAAAATTATTTGCCAGTGTATTCATTTTTGTAAGTTGTGAAGATTTGTTTTACATATATCATACTAAGGTCTCTTTAATGGTTTAAGCTATTTTTATAACTATTCATCTTTCTCTGATATAACATAACTACACATTTTTACCTGTAGTGTGTTTATTACTATTCATCCTTCTCTGATATAACATAACTACACATTTTTACCTGTAGTGTGTAGCTTCTTGATGTTTTCAAGGTGTCACTTCCAATGTTACATGAAATAAACTATAAAAATATTTCTGTTCAATTTTTAGATAATTTGTTACAAATTTTTTAACACATACACATGTATTATAACTTCATTGATCTTCCTCTTGTGTGTAAAATCTTGCATCTTCTTGGAGAATACATTCCATGTCACAGATAACACAACTGTACTATTTACCATCATTATATTTTCTCTTGATTCTTTAGATCACTTCTTGTCACTAAATCTTCTGCATATACACACATTAAACAAATATGTAATTTTTAGTTGGTAAATATTTTTTCTTTTAAAAAACAGTTTTTGTAGAAAAAAATTATTTGCCATCTAGTGTATTATATATCACCATTAATGATATTTTGTTGCATTTTTTTAAATACACTAACTAAAAGGGAAATAATCTTGAATTTCTCTACACATGTAAACAAGCACAGCTAACCTTATTAGATATGAATCATTTGATTTATAGATGTAAAAATACAACCTGTTAGCCAAGTTTTAGTTAAATTTGTTTTTTTACAAACTCATCAATTATTTTACTGAATAATTATTAAAACACATGGAATGGAAGAAATAAAAAAAAATCACTTCTCAATGTTAGTAAAAGTAAACAAAATAAAATATTAAAGTTCTGATATTAGGTAAAAATTGTTAGGTAATTCATTGGTGTAATATAAATTAAGAGCACTAAAATATCAACTTAATACTCCACATTTAAAAAATGAGAAAGAAAGAAATTCCCTAGATTGTTAGTGTCATTAAAGATGTTATCCTCTCAGAAAAAAAATTAAAGACTAAATAAAACTTTCTCAGAAATCAACAAGGTTTCTTTGTATTTAAAGGATGATTAAAATTAGGTGTAAAGTGATTGTTAAGTAAATGTTGCATTATGGCATTTATTTTACCATCATATAAGTGCATAGCTCTTCGGTGTTCCCCGATTTTATTATGAATAGCTATGCCCCTTTCACCAATTAGCATGCGATGCTAAACATGACATTTTTCTTAACAGTCTTTTTGTACTTTTAATCCAACTCTACAGTTTGAATATTTGCCAAGGGTCTTACTGCACATTCTTTTATCTAAATATTTTCTTTAATAGAAAGATTTTATGACTACCTATCATATATGTACAAAGGTTTTTGTACTGAACATGGAAATGGTCATTCAGTTAAATTACAGCACAGTCAGTAACCTAATTTTAAATTTCTTATCAATTAAATTTTAAAGACAACTGTTATGTTTCAGCTTTTGTCCAAATTCTATCTGTTTTTCTTTTAAGGTTTTCCTTATACACTCACATACCCTATAAAATTGATTTTGTAACTTTAACCCTACACAATCCTAAATGCTAATTCATAATCTGCCTCTAGGCTAACCTATACAGTTTTAGATATTTATTTTTCTGATTATAACTAGAAAAACTTCAGTTTTACAATATATGTTCTGGTTATCATTTATCTAGTTAAAGTAATTTTAATTAATATTTAAAACTTTTCTCACTCAATTTTACAAAACATTTAATTGAACTACTTACATTCACACAAAATAAAATTCACAAAATCATCAGCATGCCAGGTAATGAACAAAAATTATTCTCTGCCTAAAGTGGTAGTTGGAATAAATCTGTTTTATAATTTGGTTGGAAGTTGACACACAACTTTAGTTTTAATTGTTTCATGGCTAACAAGAAGTTTAAGAATGTGACACAACAAATAAAAAATGTGTCTTCACCATAAACCCTTTTGCAATAAGCTTGGTATAAGATACACAGATTTGTATACACACTTACACATGTTAAGTATTTATACTATTGATGTGGTATGTGTATCTTCACAAAATTTGGTAGACTTTAGTAAAGATTACAAATTTTTGTACACAAAAGATCAGAGTTTTTAAAGAAATATTCTGAGTAAAGAGTTGCTTGCAAGAATATCAAGTCTATTTCATTGCTAGTCTGAATGCAAAGTGATTTCATGTAATGATTAAAAACTATTCTTCACCCCCAAAATTTTAAATATTATTTGTGCAATCTCTTAAATCTCCTAAATACATTTCTAATGTAATGTTTTATTTCAATAAAACTTTTTAATTTATCTGTTATTTTGTTTACCCTAATTATGTGGGATTTGTCAATTTGAACAATCTCATAACCTTCATAAAAAATAAATATAAATTAAGCTTTTCTTGGATAAAAATGACTACAAATTACAAACCAAAAATACAAATGTTTAGTCTATGTAGCTTAAATCTCATAATATTATATATTTATTATTTTTCTAATTTCTTGGTCCTTCCAGTCATGTCTGGCTAACATTATATAACTTGCATTGATGTGGTGCATGTGCACTCATATTAACATAGCCAGTAACATAAAACTAACTTACAGTCTTCACAAAGTGACCCTGTCTTGATTGAGTTTTAGTAGACTAGTATTTTGCAGTATACAGTCAAATTTCAATTATTATACATTACAATATATATATTTATTTATTTTACTGAAATTAAATAATTACATTTAAATGAAGTTAAACAAGTAAACAAAATTCTAAAGAAGGACTGTGTTAAAAACAGCAAATCCTAACCTCTGATAAATTATATGATAACCATAAATATTTAAGCCACAAACAAAAGATCTTAAAATTAAACAAAATATGCTGCATATTTTTTTCTTATTCTTATTTTAACTTGGGAGAGCAGTCACCTTCTCACAACTATCTGCAGGCATTGAAGGATGATACAGATGTGGGACATTGTGGGCTTGAGCACCCACATCTCTCTCCTAATTTCTAATTTTCTTACATGAGACTATCAAATTGGAGGTTACAATTGATAAGCAGTGTATCCCCACCATAATGTGGATCCTACTCCTACAGTCACCTCCAAAACCTAGGAAATACTTTATAATACTGCATTGTAGCTTGTACTCTAAGATATTTATTAAAATATGCAGTGTATTTTGTTTAATTTTAATGCGTTTTGTTTATGGCTTAAAAATGCTATGGTTTTATATATATTGTTATTTAGAAATAACAATAGATAAAGTGGTAAAAAAAAACAATTATTTCTTCTAGATATGACATTTGAACTTGGCTGCTGCTGGACATATGTCACATGTGCAGGATATGAAACCAAACATTTCATATAAGTTTTAAGTACACAACTGAATAACCAAAAAATAATTATTATATTAATACTACAGAATTTCACTATAATTTATTAAGCTTACTACCCGAGTTGAATTAAAAAATATAAAACTTGGAGCAGTCTAAAGACACAACCTACCACCTTGAAATCATGGTTCAAAAGAACATGACACCCTTTTAACAAATTAAATTGGCTTAAAAGACTACAAGAGAAAAATCTGAAGCTGTAGAGTGTTATTCTCATGTCACATATTGAAGTAAATGCATGTATCGGAGAATGTTTCCAAAAATGGAAAGAGGTGAACAGAGCCACCATGGTTGATTCAGTACACAAGCTATATTTCAGCAAAATAAAGGGCTATGAAATTTTTATTTCATATTCTATCTTATCAATATTGATAATTTGAGTTCCTAATTCAAATGAAACTGCAAACTTAGTATTTTGATATCACAAATATCTAATTTGTACCAGTGCTGCATTCAACATATTATGCGACTCACAAAAGTTGATATTTAGGTATGTTCATTTAATATTTACTTTTATATTATTAAGTTAACTCGTACATAATATTAAGGTTTGAATTATAATATACAATTTTATACTAAAGTTACTGACATACATTCATAAAATAGTACTTCAATACAATTTTGAATGCAAGTCAACAAAATATCACTGATAACAGTTGACTTTTTTCTTTTTGCAACACCATGCTTTGCATGAAAGGTGTTGTGTTTGCTCTTTTTAAAAAAAAACCAGTTTAGAGCATATTAAAAAACAAACAATTACTATAAGTATTATCACAAACTATACTTACACTAAACTGTACAATTTTCACTGCTTTAGACATTTCAATCTCATAAACAATCTTCAACTGTATAATTTCTCTAATAGAGATTACCCATTCATTCATGCATATTTTTGAAACACTATTTCACTAATATAGATCATCTGTAAGTTATAGATGATCTATATTACATTCTTACTGTACAGCTGTTACAACTAGGGTCTAAGTCATTTAAGACAACAGCTCCTAAGTTTGGATTTGGGTCAAACTTACTCCAACCAAAAGTCAAAACTATAGACAGCAGTTTTAAATGTTGCTTCTCTAACCTCATATGTTATACTTTATGCTTTTCTTTCATTTATTTCTTACATTATAAAATATTCCTCTACTTTCACAAATTTATTTTCAAGGAATCCTGAGAAGCATGTCATTGGGATGGAGTGTCAATTTCCTACTATATCATTTGAACAAGTAAAGGAAATGTTTCTTTTATAATAACTTCATGTGTGTGTATATATATATATATCACAAAAATCTATCTGTTTATTTGTTACTTATCTAATTACTCCTAGAGTTAATTTCAACTAAACTAGAACAGAACAAGGGGAATGTTAATAAGGAGTTCCCAACCAACACACCCACCCATTAGTGATGTTACTGAGCATTAGTTATCTTCGACAGAAGTGAACATTAACCACATGCACATATAGTGCCACATTCTTCGGCCAAACAGAAAATATATTAAGTTTTCTATCCCCTGGTAGAACAGTTGTAAGTCTTCAATTTTACAATGCCAAAATCATGGGTCCAATTCCTCCAGTAGACACACTAAATAGCGAAATGTGGCTTTGCTGTGAGAAAACACACACTTTCTGTAGCACAACATATATAGTATGAGAGGAGGGCACACAAATGTCTTGTATATCTCAGTGTGTGTGCTAGCACTCTATATGAAAGGATAGAATGAAAAAATATTTGCCACTATTGCAATAATACATAAATTCAGATGAAGTTGATACAACCACCACCACCATAGAAAGAGTCATTTGTGTTATACTCAATTCCTACTTTGATCCATGACCTTATAACTTCACCTCATAAGACACTTCTGTGACTAATGATTGTAAACTGATTAATAATGAGAAACAGTATGAAAGACATTAATGAGTGGGTATTGAAAGTTGGTAACAGGAAACAACTCTACTACCACTACATTGGCTACTACCTATTTGTACAAATTGACCCTGATCATCACATAGTATACACTATGTTTTAAGTATATACACTGAACTGTGGCCCACACATTCTGTTAAGTTCATAACCTGGGACAAAGGGCAAGCACTTCAACTTGTTGTAAAATAAAGAGACAAAAGTGAGAAACATTTCTAAACAATTTGTATATATTAAAAAAAAAGTTTCAGAAATGTCTGAAAGCCAACCAGGAACCAGTGCCAAAAGCAACAATAAAAAGACAAAAAATACAGATCTGAAAAGTGTAGAAAAGCAAGAGCAACTCAAAAGTTGTTTTTTTTATGCAGGCACTTCTGGCATTTGAAGGAAAAGTTTACACACACACATTGATAGTTCTGAAATGTCAATTATGATATAAGTTTAAAAAAAAAAAAAGATACATTTTTAATTCTTTCAGCATTATGTGTTGTATTACGTTCCTGGAACAATAAAAATCACCTCATTTGTATATTTTTATGGATTAATAATTATTTTCCAAAAGTACTGAACATAACACAACCAATGATCAGCTATTGATTGTAAAACCAATAAACATAGCAATGGCCTAATTTTTGCCTGTGGATTTATTTTTTGTTAATGTTACTCTCAATGTGATATTTCATTGATTTTTGTACATCTTTAATACACTAACTATTTCACTAACCATGATCAAAACAAATATAATTAAGTGTGACTATAAGGCATAAATTAATTAATTATTTTAAAAAATATTGTAAATAAACACCTTCTAGCAGTTATAAGATATCCATTACAAACATAATAAATAAAAAGGTGGTTAATTTTGGCCAATATGCTGATTTTTTTTTCTTTGAACGAGATGAAACCACTAGGTGAAGAAAGCAACACAGAAAATATCAATCAGGTATGACAAATACAGGAATGCAAGCCAGTGTGATCATAAGATAAAAAGGAAATGAAAGGTTTCACATGCTTACTCAGAACGTAATGCTACTGAACAACTGTACTAATGTATTTTCAGATTTCCTTGTTTTTCAACAACCAAAGCGACAACACTCTAATAGACTTCACTGACACATTAAAACAGTACCCCATTCCTCCCATTGGAACTCGTATAATATCAAAAATATTACAATAAAATCTAACATGAATATGGCCACACTCTAAAATCAATTTTATATTATCAAGTTTATTTTATAAATATTATACAATTAACAATGCCTAACACCTTACAGTTAAAGAATACAGTTCTTGAGATGTTCACACTCACATGATTAAACTTCTAACCCAACATCAAGTTGTTGTAACTCTTCTTTTTGTTCTTTATCTTCTTTTCTCACACTCTTAACATGTTTTGAACAATGTAGAACTTCATTATCACTCTCAATGAACTTGGAAATAACACAATCCACTGTTAAGTCATAATGGGGCTCAGTTTTTACTTCCATAAATTCATTCTGAAATATATTTTAAAAAACAACAACAAATGTATGACATCATTAATAAAGATTTAGAGCTATTAATATAGTATATGAATAATTGAACCTTCTCAGTAAACTATGAAATATCATATGTTGCAACTGACACTTTTACAGTGAATTAAAACTTTTAAATTTTCCTACCATTAAAATAATATTGTCACTAGAAAATTACTTTGAATGAAAAACATTTGTTATATCAATAGCTGGTGTAATATAAATTGTGTGTCTTAATGTAATTTGTGGGAATAATAATTTTTATAAGGAATTACACCTGGGCAATTAACTTGACCAAATGATATAAACAGTTAGTACCACATCAAATAATCAAAATTGTGATTATGTCAAAAACATAATCATCTTACCAAATGCATGTGTTTAATTATTTCAACCCTCAAAATGACTAAAGTAATGCTATCATAATTTCTCATTATTATTTTTGGTTAATTTAAGCTTACCCTATTTTTGTCACGACTCGTGAAAATACTCAAATAAGGTCTTCATGGATTACCCCAACAATCCAATTAACTATTATTTTTCATCATTATTCACCCATGGGGAAGCATGATCCAATGGTTAAGGGGAAGAGGTTCCTTTGTAATTTCAAAGCCTTAAGTTTGGTTGTAGTTAAGTACAAAAATACATGATGGGTTAGTTATGGCCTGTCCACCATGTGTATCAATCTTTGGTGCTTAGTATCATAAGCCTGCAGACTTATGATACTAAGCTCTGTGTGTGTGTGTGTGTGTCTTTTCAATGAGGGGGTTAGCAGTTGAAACCTCCCACTTAATTTCATATTGATAAAATTCTTGAAAACAGTACATCTTCATTTTCAGTATTGATACTTTAATGTATTTTTTATTGCACATTTAATCTTTATTATGGTAAGGAGAAAGAAACAGAAGCACAATTTACTATCCTGTGTTACAAAACTTTTTATTTTACCTATCCACATAGACGTGCTCCAGCTAGTTTTCAATAAATAATAATCCACAAATGAATGCAGCATTAATATTTGCAAGTATCAATCATTTTCTTAGGGGCACAAAACAACAGCATGACACACACACATTGTCTTCTACATTGTACTTTATATCATAGGGAATAATATTAAAATGCACTCTGTCACTGATTATGTATAAATAGGCTATGAATCAATATAACCTTCATAAAACCTACAAAAAAAGAATGTTTCTAGTACCTCCACTGACCCTGGAAAAATATAAATGTCCCAACCCTAAAAGTTCCACAATTTTTATTACAAAAACCATTGAGAGTGCATAAACAGCATTCACTGATTAGCAATATTTTCACCTGTTATTCACATAAGTCATGTAATGAAGTCATCTACAAACTGTATCCCTGATCAGAACTAATTTGAAATTATATTAGGTAAAAGGTTGACAATTGCAGTAAATGTATAAGATAAATAAAAATATAGTTGTGTTTTTATTCTATTACTTTATTAGATAATTTATTTTATGTTGCTTCCCACAATTCACACAAAAATTATTCATTTTATCCAAAGACAGAATATGAAACATTTTTGTAGTGATGATTGTTTACAGTTTATTGATGAAACTATAACAGTATCCTTTTTTGAGTGGCATTTTCTCAAAGTATCAATCTCTAACATTACCATCCAACTGTTTAATACAAACTGAAAAATACAGATGTAATACTTAGCTCATTCTGCTTGGCAATATGTTTCTTACTCGATGTTACTGTTAAATGTTTATTTTTGAATTTCATGCAGAGCTACACAAACGTTACCTCCACTTCCTGTCTCTAATTTAGCATAGTAAGACTACAGAGAAGGCTGTTAGTCAACACTCCCCACTGCCAATTCTTGTGCTACTCTTTTACTAAGAAATAGTGAAATTGACCATCACATTATAATGCCCCATGGCTGAAAGGGCAAGCATATTTGATGTGAGGGGAATTTGAACCCAAAAAAATCAGGTTGCAAGTTTAGCACTTTAACCATCTGGCCTGCATTTAACTCTATAGTTAAATATTGTCAAATAATGAGTTTCCTTGTTCAGAAAAAATAGATTAACATGCAAACATTAACAGATCTATTTGGAGAATTGGGGTTTATTTGTTCTTGCAGACAATAGTAACATATTAAAATTATATATAACTACACAACTGACTGAAGTAGTTTCTTCCATTAAAACTTGAGAACTTATATAATTAATGCCTACATATTACTATGAAACAGAGAAATGGAGATTCTAAAATTAAAATCTCACTAATTTCGTTTACCTGATTTGAGTATTACCATTTTAAAGATTTTAAACTTTTTGTCTGTGTATTAAAAATACACAACTGACATTTATAATGTAATGTTAATAAATAATTCTAGAAAGAAAAGATTACATGTTATTATGAAGTGTATTTAACATGATGAGCATGAATCAGCTACAATTAATATTTCCCTAGTGTAATTTAATTGCAAGTCTATTGAGGCAAATACAAATTGGAAATATAGAAACTAGCTTAATTTTTATTTGCTGGAATGCATGGAAAACATTACCTACATAATGGTATGAGAATCTGATTGTAATAACATTTTTGCCTGATGTGCAATGAGGAACATGTGATGATAATGGATATATGTAGAAATGGCATTTTACTGATTCAAAATAATTAACTCTTGGTTCATTTTGCACTAAAATATTGTGTACAGAATAATGAATAATTTTATAATCTTTATAATCTTATTCTCCTAATAAGTGCCAAGTAATGTTAGCTTTTCTGTTCCTTTGTACAAAAATAATGCACCAAAACATGCTTTATTGGCTAGCTTTATTGATGTATGCTCTGTTCAACATCATGTGATTAATCACCTTGATACAGTTGTATTTATGTGAGATGTACTTGTAAGCTTTTAATTTCAAATATTTTTGTCCTATTGTACAATTCAGCTATCATTCCTACATTGTAGTGAACTGTACTTTGAAAACCTAACCTAAAATTTAGGTATCCACTGAAAATGCATCTAAAAAGTCTTAACCTCAAATGCAATGTATGGATCTAACTTGAAAGAAGGCAGTTCAGTATGGACAGTTTATTGCAATTTCCATCATAACAAAATAATTTGATTAGAAAAAACAGACAAATATTCAACATGCAAGAACTAAGCTCTTCAATTCACATTTAAAAGTGTAGATGTTAATTGCGAGCTCTAAAATCCCTAATATGTCTGAATTAGATATGTCACTTGTAAATACAATGATAAGAGCTTCTGATGTATCATCAACATAGTTAACAAACCATGATGTTGAGATGAACAAAAAAAACTAATTAAGCCACAATATAAAAAAAAGATAACATTAATGTTGTGTATATCAGATGTGGCAAGACACCTATAGAGAATTACTGGACATAAATACACTGTCTTCATTATAATTTTTCTCAGCAAAACTCTTTATAAACAAACATGTCACAAAGAAGAGAAGCAAGACATACTCAACAAGGCAACATGAGTACTCAGTACAACTTCTTACTTTGTTAGAGCACACATACACACACTACTAAAACAATATTAAAATCAAAGCATTAAAAAGAAAAAGGAAAAAAAAGAAAGGCAAAGAGAATAAAAAACACTAACCGAATGTCATGACATTATGTCAGAAGCAACGAAAACCATAAAGACAATAACTCAGAAAGAAAATTAACAGCATCTTGAGACAAATACCATGTAAAGATGTAAACTGGAACAATAAAATTATAAAAATATTAAAATGTTTATCATCATATCATCAACACCTATAAAAGCATTAAACCACATCAAAATGGATTAAAATGTGGAATATAATATTAGCAACCCAAATAAAGATCACCCTATTACAATAAAAGGACAATTATCATGTTAGTAAATGAGTTTTAATCAATAAACTCACTGAAAGTAAGTCACAAAATAAACTTCCCTAATATGGTCTAGAGGATAAACAAATCAAGAAAGAAAAACTTCCATTCAGTAACTACAATAAAAAAGCAATCAGATAAAAGTCACTAAACTGAAATAAACCACAGATGAAGGAAAAGGCCACAAATTACTCATATTTGCTGATGATATATTAAGGTGTTGCTCACTGTCAATATGATGTTGCTTTAACATAGCAGGTATCTTATAATTATAATAAATGCAGAATAATGTTTGTGGATTATCATAATTTGAATTACAATTTTGATAAGAATGAATTTAGAAGTTTTTCACAGGAAGAGAATCTTTGTATTCATGTCAATCAGTTTCCTTAAGCCAATTAATTTGCTGTTTCTAGTGGCAGGAGTTAGGGTGTATACATAAAAACATTGAGTACAAATCTAGAGGTTATAATTTTTTTTCCCTTTGTCACTGTTTAGGTAATAGATCTAGGTGAATCCCACAGTTTAGTCTTGTTGTACACTGTCACTACCATTCATCTGGTAACATGTCAGATCTAGGTGACTTTTGCTGTTTAGTCTAGTTGTACATTGTCACTATCATTCCTAGGGTAACATGTCTGATCTAGGTGACTTCGCCTGTTTAGTCTAGTTTGTAGATAATATTTAGATGCCCAATATTTGGCTTCTTAGTTTATGAAAGACACTGATTGTTAAAAAGAGGTTTAGAGAAGGATAGTTAGAATGATACCTGGGATTAAAAGATGGTCATATGAGGACAGGTTAAGATCTCTAAAATCTCTTGAAAAAGTGTTCATGCATCACCAATTTTTATACATAAAGGGAGAATATTAATACCAGATGACAACACATATTTTATCCAAGTAGAAGTCATCTTTAGCTAAAGGAGATTTATTTTTTAGTATAATAGTTGGACTTTGGGATGGGTTTCTTTAAGATTTGATGGATACAGTAAAACTTAAGCAAGTTTAACCATTTAAATATGAGAGCAACCCTTGTCATGTCAACAACCTTATAGTATTATATTCAAGATTTAAATATGTTTAGTTTCAGTTAATGTTAATAAACTTGATATCAAAACTAAAGTTTATAATTTAAATTTTAATATTATCTAAGTTTCACTTTCTTAGATTTCGAAAGGAAATACTTAAAATATCTGCAATCTTTACAGTTTTCCACTCTTTATTAACAAATTAGTTGAACTACCATACATGTAGAACAACTATCAATCAACATACTGCACAGTTTTCCATCAATAAAACCATGGACTCATGAATAGTTTTCCTCGTGTAGTGAACTTCTTATCATTTTGAGCAGATGGAGTGTTCTAGCTGAACTTTGCCCTCACAATCCAATTCCCAATGTCTTATGTCTGGTAGATCTCAAAAGATTCATCTTCAGGTATTGTCTCCTTAGTGTATTAACAGCTAGTAATTCCTTACGGTCTTTGTTATAAATGGCTATATTTCTCAGTTATAACAATTCTCTTTTTATAGTATCCTCCTTGGAGTTCTTATTACATGCAAGTTACACTCTGTGTTTCCTTAAAATATGCCCTTTGCAGCTACACTTGAAACACTTATCTTATTGTGGCATATTTTCTACATTCTGTGTAACTAGCTATCTGATTAATTCTTTCACTTCATCTAGACTATCATTAATGATTCAGTATTACAGGATATGAAGAACCCCATAATTTTAAGATGCTGTTTCTAGTAGTTTAACAGACTCAAGAAACAGGTAGGACCAACCTCTGCTGAAGGTATCTATTGCTCAAACCCTATGATGGGGAACTGGGAACTAAAACTGAAGCAACATGTAATTGAGGGTGATGGCAAATGCATCAATATGGGGAGTACCCAAACAACAACATTGCCACCAAAAAACAGCACGATGTAGAGACCACTCAATTTGATAATCTCAATCTGGTCAGGAAAGATGATGCACCATCATATTAAATATGCCCAAAATATGACATACAATCAAACAAATGTGTTCAATGTGTACCTGATAGATGAGATCCAATATGCAAAATGTGAAGATCTCAACCAGGTGCTGCCCTGGTGATTGGTATAAGCCACCACTACAGAATTGAGCAAGAATGGAGCATAACATGCACTTGTTGCTGAAAGTGCAGTAATGGAGTGATATGCACCTGAAATTGCAACAGGGACTTTGAAATTCAGGTTAGATACAAAACTAGCAAAAATGGGTAAATCAAATGCTGTCAAAGAAAAGTGAAATTAAATTAAATGAAGTTCAAATAAGTTAAACCACTTCTAGGGTAATCAGTGTTCTAAAGACAAGCATCTGTGCTCAAGCACTGCCAAATGAGAATGACAGTTTAAAAGTGGTGCATAGAAAGAGTTACATGATAGAGTACTCTTCTTCTGGCAGATAGGTGACACATGATGATTTGTACAAGAGATGTGTTGAAGCTTTAAATTCCAACAGCTGGGTGGTGAAGACTTGTGGCATGTGTTAAAAAAGTCACAGACAACAGCAAAAAATGAGAAAAGCTAATCCTGTGAGAATACTATATCAATTTATATTTAACTGACAAGTTTTCATGAGACATGCCAAACACAACATGCAGCAACATGTATCTGAACATACCAGTTACAAATGAAATACAGCAAAACACTACAACCTTTTCTTTGTGTTCAAATGGAAGAGTTCTTATAGTGTCAAACAAAACAATCTGGAAAGAATATGTTGCAAGTTTTAAAATTATGACTCATTAATATTTAATTATACATTATTTTCTGAGAAGTAATGATGCATTTAATACAGTTTTCCTCAGGTTATTACTTCATTGTTATTAAATCCCTCTATTATTATTATTTAATATTAATGATTCCAACTCACAAAAAACTGCTACCAGTGTTTAGCACCAAAATAATGTTAGTTCCATCTGGTGTACAGACAAATACTTAAAACGTTTTCTTAACAATATACAGAAAACAAAAGCAAATTTGGTCCTTTGAATCTACCTCTGTAAACCCATTCCTAAAATATATTCATGATCTAATTTTCTGGAACATGTAGGTTATAAATGTTTATAATGTTCCAGCATATATTAATGCTGATGGCAACTCATTCCCTAAATTAATCACTCTGTTAGAAAAAATAATACTGTTAACTATAACCATTTATTGTTTCCAAGTATTATATAATTTATCCCTTCATCCTACTGTCTTCAGAATTCCACTCAGAAAGAAAATTTTTTATGCTACTGATCTATTCATGTAAAACTTCTAAATTTCAACAAAATCACCACTTCTTTCTATTTTTTCCAGAGCAAATAAGAGATTTTAGCCAATCATCATAATATAATTCTAGTAGGCCTTTTGTGAACCCTTTACAAAAGACTAATATCCATTTTTAGACTAAAATAAGATGACCAAAACTGTATGCACTAGGGATTTGTACAGAGAGATAAGTACCTCTTTTCATTTGCAAAAAATATATCTATCAATATCTATAAAATTTATTTAGCATAATTACTAGTAATAGAGTACTGCCTTAAAGGCTTGAGTAACTGTCTACTAAAAAGTGACGAGATCCTTTTTCTTTTACCAATGTTGATCAGGGTTCCATTTAAAAGCATGATCCACATACTATCAAATTTGAACAAAATGGCACTTGTAGGTCTCTAGACTGTTCCATCTGCTAAAGTATTAAAAAGAAGCCAGCCCCCTCTTATTTAAATATGTATTAAACCCCAACTTAAACTTACTGCACCTGCAACATTGAAGGCAGCCTATTCCAAAGGCTGACCATCCTGTAAGATAGACACTTAGTTAAATGTGACTTGTACCCTGCTAAACTTTATATCTCTGTATCTCAGTCCTACATTTCTCACTTTTAAATTTGAAGAAATATGATCCACAGACAATATTAATTCCCTTAACAATCTTAAACACTTCATTCAGAACCCCCTATAAACACTTCTTTTTTCCAGAGTAAACAATTTCAGATTTTAACCTGTTCTTTCTATCACAGGTATCATACTAGTAGCCCTCATATGAATCCTTTTTAATAATTCAAGATCCTTTCAAAGGTTGGAAGCCCAAAGCTAAATACTTATCATGCAGCCTAACTAGTGACATATACACTGAAATTATAACAAATTTAGACTAATATTCAATATTTCATTAGATACAACCTAACCTATGAAAAGCAGTATTTAGTTACTGAGCTATCTCATAGTTATTAAAATCAATCTTCCTTTGCCATCTCTAAAACTCCATACCCCTGTCCTTACATTTTTCTTAACCTAATGCATTTAAATAAATCCTTAGCTTACTACCTTGAACATATTTATCAGTGTATTCAAAGCACTTTGTAAGAATTCAATAAAGCTAGTAATATCCAAGAGTTTAATGTTATCAGGAAACTAAAATAACTCAACAGCATTATTAATAATTACTGTAAATAAGAAAGAAGAAAAATCCAAAACTGACTTCCAAAACACACTACTTATAACAAGGTCTAGTTTGACTGGACTCTAATGATTACAAATTTCCCTTACAGAGATCTCTTCAATCCAATTACCGATCTTTACTCAACTCCTATCAATGCAGTATCTCATTAAAAAGCTTTTTGAAAATACAAGCATACCACATCTGTTATAAAGATTGGTGGTTCCCAAACTGAGTTCTGTGGGGAAAAAAAGGCAACAATGGCAAATAGACCATTTATATAGAATTGCTTAATATTACCAAGATACTGGAATTAGCATTTCCACTCCCATTAAAATGGAGGGTGCCCATTTTAACTGGCATTAATCCACTTCTATGAAGAGAAAGAAACCAGCCCATATCACTGACAATGTGTTATTCTTCTTTATTGTCTTTCATGAAATATACTTTTGATGATTCAATATTTAGAATAATTCTAAAACAGAATAACAGAATATTTGTTTATGTGTCTCTGTGTGTGTGTGTGATACAGGCTATAATGTGGGATATAGAATATGTTCAAGGTTTCTTAAAGTGACTGAAAAAGTAGGACCCACATTACAGTGGGGATACACCATCTATTTATCTTAACCTCCAATCACCAGTCTTATATATAGAAAATAAATAATGATAAAATAATCAAAATTAAATAACTACAAAGAAACAGAAATTATGAGCGAGATGTTGATACTCAAACCTACAATCTATATTGCCCTTCACTGCTTGTAGGCAGTTGTGGGAAAGTGACTATTCTCCAAAGTAAAGAAAAAAAATTAAAATATGGAACTACCACTTGGAAGTAAATAAAATAAACTTACCTCCTGCAGTTGGCATTCCAGCTCCCATTACAGTGGTTAAGCAATCCCATAAATGGGAAGTTTTGGGAACTACTGACACAAATAAAAGGAAACATCATCAAAACAAGTTAACATATTTTTGCTAATATATTCTTTAGCATATTCATGTTTGATTTATTCCTTGGCATAATAAATTAAATACATATCTTAATGTTCTACGTGACTTACCCACCACATATGAAATTTTTTA
The DNA here is from genome assembly GCA_011833715.1 of Carcinoscorpius rotundicauda. NCBI lineage: Eukaryota > Metazoa > Arthropoda > Merostomata > Xiphosura > Limulidae > Carcinoscorpius > Carcinoscorpius rotundicauda. Next base: position 19,286,095 of record CM022396.1, on the reverse strand, counting down.
GGCGGTACAACAAATACAGTGAACTCCTTGAACTTATATTTCAATCTCTGTTGGATCATGGTTTCAGTTTACTTAGTTCTCACACACGAAAATCCTATTTTGTTTCCCAACACTACAATTTAAACAGATTTACTTCACCACATGCATGTTAATGTCACAATATAGTCTGTTACAACTTTTGGAAGTTTCACAACATATTTGCGAAAAGGCAAACATTGTATAGTACATATTTATTAATGATTATTATTATCTATTTATAAATTACAGTAACACACACATTAAACTAAAGTTAAAGCAAACTAACCCAACATATAAATTTTAGCATTGTTGGAATAACCACCCCACAACAAATGTTTCCACATGTACAACTTAAAACTTGTTAAGCCAAAAGACAAGTGATTGTGATTGTTTAGACTTACTCTATCATTATCAAATTCGCATATAAAGCTGCATAAACATTGTCAATACATGGAAAAATGCGAAACAAGGAGTTCCACTGCCTAGTATAATGGCGTTTAAGACCACTCACAAGTTTTCCATAAAATAGGCAAAAAGTGGAACACTGAATTACAAAAAGTAACATTCAAAATGAAACTAAAAATAAAGTGCTTGGCTGAACTTATCAATATCGTCTGTTTTAAAACATTTTATACTATTTCAATGACACTGTAATTGTAACCTCTTAAATATGGGCAAGGTAAAATGCGTAACCACCAGATCTAAAAAAGAATAATGTTCAAATTTATATAAAAAAAAATTAATGTTATCACTAGAAAAATAACAGTTAACGAATCTTAAAAGTCTCACTAATGAGGACCATAAATTCTTTTATTACGCGAAAAGACGCGATGCATTTTATAAATTATGTATAAATATATTTGAATTTACTAATACTGCCATACCGATAACACTGGTTTACAAAGAAATAGCTGTTTTAACCTAATTTGGGGGTGCTGAATTCAGATTTGAAATCCATTTTAACTCATCACCTCTAGTTTTTTAGATATGCATATTGTACATTTTGTACACATACTGTACATAAAGGCGTATATGCATTCAGGGTTAATTTCTAATATTGTGTGACTTGTCTTCTTTTTTAGTAATTATGCAATAAATGTAAGTGATAGCATTACATTATATTTATATATAGCTATATATCAAGACGGATTTTGGCAGTTAAGCCTAGCCAACACGTCTCAATCAACAGCCAGTAGTGCACTGGCAGTCAGCGCAGGAGGTCGGTGTCCCTCGACAATTGTGTTACATGATCTTTTGGGTATATATTTGTATCACAATTTCCAACGACGCACATAATTATTATTGCCTTACATATGATTTAATTTTACTTTGTTTTTTTTTCAGATTCTCCAATGGCTTCAAGCTCGTCAAAACACCGAGGATGCCTCAACAAGGCCAATTCTTTCTGCTACGTGTGTGGGGACTTCACGACAGTTGCACAGTGTCAAACCATCACTTCCCTCCTCAGAACTGCCTACTTTCATTATTTTGACTGTAAAATTGGTGATCAGGACAAATCTTGGGCTCCACACATCAGTTGTAAACCCTGCTACAATGGACTAACTGCTTGGTTTAATGGCAAGAAAGCAGCTTTCAACTTTGCAGTCCCGATGGTTTGGAGAGAGCCACGAAGCCATGCAGATGATTGTTATTTTTGTTTAACAAATATAACTGGTTTCAATGCATCTTCTTGAAAAAAGATCAAATATCCCAACCTTCCATCTACTATGAGACCCATTCCCCATTCAGATGATCTTCCTGTCCCAACACCTCCAGTAAATAAGGATCTTCTTTCCTCATCAGATGAAGAAATGCCTCCAAGGGAAGATTCTGCCAAGTCAATCTCTTCCAAAGATATTGACTCTTCTTATTCAGGAACAAGTGGCAACGAGCCACACTGGATCACACAAGAAGACCTGAACGACCTTGCTCGTGATTTGTATCTGTCAAAACAGCAGTCAGAGCTCTTGGCTTCTCGGCTTAAACAGTGGAAACTAGTCCAGGAAGATGTAAGGATCACCAGCATGGGAAGCATTTAAGTCAGTCTGTAGTGGCTTCTTTGGTAACACACGCGTACCAAATTACCAAGCCTGTATTGAAAAGATGCTAAAGACTTATGAGCATATGGGATGCCGAATGTCACTCAAAATTCATTTTCTCCATTCCCACCTCAACTTCTTCCCTCCAAACCTTGGAGCAGTGAGTGATGAGCACGGAGAAAGATTCCACCAAGACATTACGAAGATGGAGAGCAACTACCAAGGCAAGTGGAACCCCAGCATGATGGGAGACTTCTGCTGGATGCTCTTGCGTGACATCCCGGAGGCAAAATACACCAGATCATCTGAGAAAACACACTTCTTACTGTCTGCGGTACTATGAATTGTGTACATTGTGTCATCCAAGTATATTTATTCCATCAATGTTCTTTATCTATCCTGTTTTATCTGTAATTAGCTGCTGCAACTGTTGAAATAAGCACGTATATACTCTGTATATACTAAAATGAGACTATTTAAAAGCCAGAAAACTAGAGGTGATAGAGCAAAACTATTCACATTCTTGCCTCAGACAAAAAATATTTTTTTGTAAACCAGTGTAATCGACACTGATACTAAATATAAGCCATTAATCAGCTTTGAAACAGTATATGACATATTATGAAGTTTTTATATCACAAATCAAATCAAGTATTTGTCAAAATCATTAAAAGATCTATCCCTTTGTACATAACACTTCTTGACACATACAGTCTCTAATACCAGTGTTCGACACTCAATACTATATATAAATACTCCATAAATCTTTGAAACTGCATTTACTCATTACGGACTCATTGTGCAACAAATCAAAACAGATATTTGTGAAGGTCACTGAGTGCTCTATCCCTTGGTATACAACGCGTCCTCATAGAAACAGAGTCTAATACTAATATTCGTTATTGAATGCCAAATTAACATTATTAGTAAATCTTGAAAACTGCATTAACCTGTTGTAAACTCTTTGTGCGACAATCAAAATAGATATTTTTTCAGGTCATTAAATGCTCTATTTTATGATGTATAACATTTCTTGAGAGAAACAGTCTACAATACTGATATTTGTCATTGAATAACCTTAAAAGTGTCATGAAAGAAAGGGATCTTGGTGAATTTGATCAGTTTCTAAAGCCATCAAACTGGTGTGCTGTTGCTAGTGCTAGAACAAATATAACTTTAGCTGTATCTTGTTGTTGTTGTTTTGAATTAAGCACAAAGCTACACAATGGGCTATCTGTGCTCTGCCCACCACGGGTATCGAAACCCGGATTTTAGCGTGTAAATCCGCAGAGATACCGCTAAGCCACTAGGGGGCTTAGCTGTATCTACAGAAAACTGAGTACGAGAAGTTATAATTTTTCTTTTTCGTTACTGGTTACGTCACAGGCCCGGCATGGTCGAGCGCGTAAGGTAGCACATCCTCTTCAGTGTGCTCTTTAAGAATCCGGTTGCTCTCTCACAACATCAGTTACATCTGTGATCATATAAGTTAGTAAAGAGCTGCCTAGTGTTGTTGAGTCTGAACATTTTTTAATCAGTTTTGAGATAAACTAGATTCTTCTTTTGTAAAGTCTACTCTGCAAAACTCTTCCAGGACATCTAGTACATTCTCTGTCTCTATCTTGAACAGTGTTGTGATAACATGTTGCATAGTTGACTAGTATCAACACGTACGTGTTTTGACTGTTAATGGTCTAAGCAAGTTGACAGCTACTCTGCTGAATGGTTCTTATGTGATAGGCATCTAGCTCAGAGGCATCTTGGCTACATTCCTTCTAGTACTGTCCTTTGGAAGATGCTATATGACCTGTAGAATCTGGTTACATCTCCAATTACTCCTAGCCAATGGCAATTGCTGGTTATTTTAGTCTACTATATTATTTACTCCCAGGTGTCCTCCCACGAGCAACTAGTGAGCAGACTTCATCATTTAAATCTGGTATTCAGTTTGTATTATGAGGTATTTAACTTCCACAATATAACAGCCCCAACAATTCTATAGTAAAGAGACTTTATTATGTGTTTATTTCAGCTTTCATAGACTTACATTTAAGATGTTACCTTTAGAAACTTGCACGGACTTGATGTAATGCTTATTTTTATTCTCTTAAACTATGGTGGTGACTGCAGATGCCTCATCAGTATCTTTTCTGTCAGGTTCCCCCAAACCTCTACTGCCTGGAATATTGCCAGTCACTAAGTCTTAGATAGGTTCCTTCATACACATAGCCTCAAGGTCTTCCACATCGCATAGAGTATCCACTTTTATTCTTGTTATGGGTATCTTTCTCACTGTCATCTCAGTCAGCATAGATAGATGTATCTGGCCATTAGAATACTAAACTGGTTCTTTTCGCTACACCCAGTGCCTTGTATGGATTTCACTTTCTTGTTCCCAGTATATCCTTTACTTGCTGACATATTGTGATTTGTTTGAATCTCGTGATGTTTGTCACATGCTCCAGTCACCACTACCACTGTTGACCCATTTACTAACTTGAATAGACCATCAATCATGTACTATTTAATCATGTTAATAACACGTTGTGGTAAATCTGGCTAGTTGTCCTCATTCTGTTTCTTCTGGCAGCAGCATCCGTGATTACAGTAATTCTTTTCTTGTTTCTTGTCAGTACCATCTTTGCAGTTACTAGTTGGTGACAGACTTGAACTCATTCACAGTATACCCCATTTTAAAACAAACACAGCTTCTCTTCTCCCTTTCGTCTATTGACTTCTTGACACCTTTGGCTGCATCCTACCTTTGTTAAATCACCCCTATTTATCAAGTTTGACTGGTTAATCTTGAGCTTACTAGTTCCACTCTCTTCATAGGTTTCAATATACTGTTCTACCAGTTTGATCATTTTGTTTTTTGGTGTTCTCTCTTTTAGAGACGGTGACATTTCAGTGAACCAAGTGACTATGGACTGTTCATGTATTAATAAATTTGCCATTCCTTCAAAACTATCACCATATTTGATTGTGTCAGCCCACCTTGTGAAGTATTGCTGTAGATACACTGCAAACTGAAATACAGTTTCTCCCATAACAAGTTTGATTTATTTGAACTTCCAGCAAAGCCTTCTCTGATGAGCAAGTGGTAAAGGCACTCGACTCACAATCTGGAGTTCAGGGGTTTGAATCCTTATCTTATCAAACATTATTGTCCTTTCATCCATGAGGGCATTATAAAGTTATGGTCAATCCTGTTATTCATTACTGTTAAAGTAGCTCAAAGTTAGTGGCAGGTAGTAATGACTAGCTGCTTTCTTCCTTGCCTTTCACCCCTAAATTAGGGATGGCAAGTGTTGATAGCCCTCGTGTAGATAGCTTCTGTGCAAAATTTAAAAACAAACAAACCTTCCTTGGTTAGTTCATGGCATTTCAGCAAAGTCACTTTTAACTTGCCATAGTTCATAGTATCTGTTGATGCCATGCCTACAAACACTTACAAGTATGTTTAGAAGAAGGGACTGAAACAAACTGTTCATACACCTTCGTCCCAGCTCCAGTTTTGGTCAAGTCTTTACTACTTCACAAGAAAAGCACCCATATTGTCCTTCTGTTCATGAAATTTATGCAGCTTGGATCAACTGGCCCTGACCCTATTGTCATTCTTGCATCCCCAATCTTTTCGTTGGATGAGCTAAATTTTTGCTTTTATTCTATTTCTACTCTTTACTCTCTTGGCTCTTCATTTTAGAGCCTTTCTTTCTACCCATATGATTAGGCGTAGCTAGCCTAATTGCTTTGCGCCATAAAATGCCAAACCAACCAACCAACTGATTCTCTTTCCCACCTCTCTCCAGTTTATCTAATCTCTCTTCTGCTTTATTAGACTTTTATAGATCATCATCTTTAAGCTGAAATCGCTCACCACTCTATATCCATTTATCCAAGTTGTTGTTGTTTTGAATTAAGCACAAAGCTACACAATGGGCTATCTGTGCTCTGCCCACCACGGGTATCGAAACCCGGATTTTAGCGTTTAAGTCCGCAGACATACGGCTGAGCCACTGGGGTCTTATCCAAGTCAGTTGATACAGTTCTATAGTGTAATTGTGACGTCTTCAGCATTTTGACACCACTACGGCTCTGCATATAGAGGCCCATAAGCTTGTCGTCAATTTCTACTTTTAGTACTGTTTACCACAAAAGATCTTGGCTGGCTTACTACTGTCAGATTTTATGCATGGCCAGAACAGATTCTCTACAGTAGGTGTATGTGTCTTGTTGGTTGTAAATTTGAAAGTGAAACGAATACAATGTAGTCCACTTCTTTTCAAACAAGCCAAATGTATGTAAAAATGTTTATCACACTGTTAGTTATCATAACTGTATTCAAAGCTTTGAATACTTGTCTCTGGTTTCATTACTTTAGAACACAACTGACAAGATGAATTATTCTCTTTTTACTCTGTAATTACAATACAATATGTGATAGCTTCTCATAACACATTGCCACTGCATGCTCTTTATGGTTAAATTCACAACCACACAGTCAAGTTCTATTTCTCTATCTATCTCGAGCCCCCCAGTGGCTCAGCGGTATGTCTACTGACTTACACGCTAAAATCCGGGTTTCGATACTTGTGGTGGGCAGAACACAGATAGCCCATTGTGTAGCTTTGTGCTTAATTCAACACAACAACAACTATCTGTCTCGAATTAAATTTCCAATGCGTATTTATATCCCAACAGAGGTCTAGAATAATCGATACAGTATGAGGTATTATGATAAAATAAGTATTTAAAATAATAAATCTCATAAAGTTCTTGTAACATGATGTAATAATGTAACAGTCAGCAATTAATAGCTACTGCACTACACAATGCATGGTCCGACAACAGCTATGTAAACAAATTTTTGATGCACTATTACTTCAAAAAATATCTAAATTTAACATTTGTGCTATATAAACTATGTAAATAATAATGCCAATAATTTGTCTGTCAACTACAGAATTAGCATACAATTTCTAAAAGTTTCGTTATTCTAAAGCCATGTAAAAGAAATCTCCAGAAAAAAATTTTGGATGGTCTTAGGAATATTAAATGTAGAAATGTGTCTTGTATTAATTTATATGTGTTTTTTGTTTAGAATTAAGCACAAAGCTACATAATGGACTATCTGTGCTCTGCCAGCATGGGTATTCAAACCTGGTAGTTAGTAGTGTGATTCTGCAAACATACCACTGTTCCATTGAGGGACATGTTTGTGAATTTGTTCACTTGTCCACATACCTTTCCCACACTTTTGAAGATGGCAAAACAAAATGTTTTGAGTGAGATTCAGGTTGACGCAAGTGGGGTCATTATCCATATGCTATAGCCGCCCCCACCCCTCTCACTAAGAGAACGTAAAATGCACCAGAAGGTTAAATAGAGTATAATAGTGGTCAAGAAGCAGGTGTTTCAGGGATCTTTTACCTGATTCTGGCATTGGATTTTGTGTTCCTAGTCCCCTCATTCATTTATATGACTCTCACAAGTTAAAGGTGCAAAATGTGGGGCACGTACTGAAGGATCATGGGTAGATGTCCTAACAATATTTCATCATGGGTTTAATCCCTTCTTCAAGTAAGATATAAATTTCTTGTACATTGGAGTATCTGCAAATCATGAGAGTGCTTTACAGCACAACAGTACAGACCAGATATTCTATGCTTGTTCTAAAACGAAGCTTAACTAACTTTATGGATTTGTTGAATTTTCTTGAATTATTCCTGTGAATGATCTGTTTGTTTGTTTGTTTTTGGAATTTCGCACAAAGCTACTCGAGGGCTATCTGTGCTAGCCGTCCCTAATTTATCAGTGTAAGACTAGAGGGAAGGCAGCTAGTCATCACCACCCACTGCCAACTCTTGGGCTACTCTTTTACCAACGAAAAGGGGGACTGACTGTCACATTATAATGCCTCCAGGGTTAGAAAGGCGAGCATGTTTGGTGCGACTTGGGCGCGAACCCGCGACCCTCAGATTACGAGTCACATGCCTAGCCAAATGATCTGTTAAAAAGTGATTTTTCAACAGAACAACTGTTTTTAAACACTAAGTGCAACTTTTTCCAATACACTCTGAGGTTCATCTTCTACAATCTTCACAATTTGATGAAACATAAAACTTGACTGTAAAAAAATGAAAATCTAATTTTCAAGAAAAATGAGATAAACCTGGTACTCATTTCAGATTTATTCAGGAAATATAAACGACACATTAACAGTTCATTAGTTTGAAAAAGTTTTATTCCATTCTTTTTTTATAAAAACAATTCCAGTATTGTTGAACAGGCTTTAATAATAAAACACAAATTGCAAGTTAAAAAAAAATGCAGCAGGTAGGCCAATCATAAATATGAATACAAGATATCTGTTGTTTTCACTCCAAAATATATAGAAAAAAATAGTTACAGTTACAGTTTACTGTAACAAAATTTTTGCTAACAATATTCTTTGTTATAATTAATTTATGTTTATTTTGTTTCTATATAAATTAAAACTTCTTTTATTTATTTGTGGTACTTGAATATGATATATTTAACAATAATTTTCAATACTTATGGATTTGAGTTACATTTGACCCACTTGGATATTTTACTATTATTACTGTACACTCTCGAAACATAAAAAGGCTTGTATAAGGTTTTCTCATAAACAAAAATTGCCATAATTTGTGACCAAATACAACTGAATCCAGCATGCATGTAACTCATCCATTCGACTAACCTGATACTGAAAAAGGAATACTAAATAAAATTCAAAATCCATCATCTGTATGTATAAGGAAGCAAGCTTTTAGTGAAACATAAAAGCGTGTTATGCACAAAACTAGAGGAGTTACAAAGATATGTCTGCAAATTGATGATATCTGTTTGACTGAGATTGACATATCAAAGCACATGGCAATGCTCATGTGAAAAATTAGGTTTCTTTATTATCATTGTATTTGCACAACCTTTGAATTGAATGTATAAAGTTTTTGTGAATACTTCTACTTGTATTACATCTGTCACTTACTTTCCTCTACCATGAAATGCTTCTAAATCAGTAATAAAGGATTACATATACAAATATTTAACAACTGACATCAAATACATAATACTATGTTGAATGGTACTCTCTAAAAAGTAAAAAAAATATGAGCTTTGACATCTACCCATACAAACAGGCCTAATATGAAAACTTTTACAAGAATGAAGACAATATCTAAAAATACTATAATAAACTTCTAAGATTGTGACTTGTGTCTACGTCTTTTAAACTTTACATAAATTATGTTGTTCGTATGTACAGAAGTTACATTTAATCTCATGATCACAGAATCATAAATTATTTCTCATGTAAATAGCTGATAACCTGCATTATCCAATGATAACTAAACTTTGCTTTTAGTCATTTTTAAAGCCAACTCTGTTAGAAGCCCTTGCCCTTTTACGGTCTTCTAGCACATAATGATAAATGAAATGTGTAATAATGAGTCTTCAAATACAAAAAAAAAAAAACCAGAAAAGAAACAAGAGTTGGTTAATTGTATTTTTAATGGATTCCATTTTCTTAATAAACAAGAACTTATATTTTGAGATTAACAGAAAATTCCTAACATAATGATCAATGGGGAGTTTTATTGAGAAAGTTGCTCTATTCTGTGAAGCTGTTGTACTCCCCAGTAATATACTCATTGAAGAATATACAACTTAACACTTTAAGATCAGTAAAAAGAGATAAACAGAATCACAAATTTAGACTGTTTAACGTATTCTAATTACATATAATCCATGTGGAGATTTGTAAAAACATTACTGAGATAATTAAATGTCAAAAGGAAGTTACTGTGTAAAACACAATATATGTTATCTTATCTACAAATTTCTGGATCACTACAGCAAGTACTTTGAAGTGAAGGTGACAAAAGAAGTTCATTGGACATTCAACACAAGACAACCTGGCTTATTTATTCAGTAGTTTTTTTACAGAGTGTGATTCACAGTCCAGACATGATAGAAATGTTTTTTTTTAACAAAGTAGAACAAATTAGAAGTACATAAAATGGAAATCTTCAAATAAATTGCTCTCTATTCAAAATTGTAACAGCAAAGAAATACTGTGGTTTGACTTAACAATACAGAACAGATATAACCTTCAACGATCTTATCTAGTCAATACAAATTTTTGTAACATTTCATGTAAATGTAATTTTAATGATAGAGCTTGTGGATGAGAACAAGATTCAACATTAAAATACCACAGCAAAGAAGCTGCATAAATCTAGATATCATGTATGGAAACAGTAAAATGTCAGGATGTTTAAAGCAAATGTAGTAAGTTAAAGGTGATGAAGTCTGAAGGTAAGGCCATCTGATCTTCATCTGAATAACAAGTAAAAGCAAGCTGTTGGAAATGCTGAACAAAATCTTCCAAACACACAACAAGTTGAAAAAAGTAAGTTACAAAAGCAAGAGGCCACAAGTCCTGGCTCTAAGGTACAAAATATAGAACAGAGCCAACCACGTTATGCACAATAACAGTAATATTGTATATAATAAAATAACACAAAGAGGAAACTCATTTTGCATTATAATATTTAAATCTCCAACACCAGATCAACTGCGTTAACTTTATTTACCCCAACCTTCTAAGAACAAACATTAAAAATATTAAATTTACATCAGTAAAAAATAAATTTAACGCTTTCTTTGAGATTTAATATGAAATATTAAGGCATATCCTAACATAAACAAGAAACTAATTTTCTAGTATATGATTTGCAACACCAATATAAGATCAACTCACAGTTATGATGAGGAAACAGTCGAATTAAAACAAAATTTGAAAAAAAAATTCACATTATAAAACTATTTTGTGAAAATATTTAGCACAGATCTTATTTATATACACACATATATTTTTGTTCTGTAAAGTGTCAAAGACAGACTTTACAGTTCTTTAAGCACTCAATTTTTGTTAATGTTATGGAGCTACGAGTAGATGTTAGATATTTTAGATGGGTAACAAACTTCTAATACTCAAAATAAATATTAACCAAGGCATCATTCAGTTTATTACTTGTCATTAAATTATAACTGTTTCATGGAATTTTGTTTTTCACTTGTAATGCTACTCAAGTACAAATACTAAAGAAACAAAGCTAAATACTTTTATCCTTAACCATACATCATAAATATGACATTTTAGTTGTCTTTTATTCAACCATAGCAAATATGCATTTGTATAAAACTTAATAATACGTTTTATCAGAATGATTAAATTTTGATTTTAAAATTTATCTTATGGTTTATATTTAATTGTAAGGTCTATGTTTGCATAAAAATATTGGTATTTTTGCATTAAAACACAGTTGTCAGTGCTTATAAAACCAAGGCTCTCTGTTACTGTAGAAAACAAGGTTCTTTTGAGTATCAAACATTTTGTTTTTTTATAGTAAAATAAATATAAATGCAATAATTGCAATGCGAAAACAAGTAATTATGGAAATGTTTAATATTTTCTTAAATGTTTTTTTTTTTTTACATTAAGCTACAGAAACAAGCACTACAAATACTGCAGAATAATGTTAACAAATAACATTACAACCAAGTGTAAGCTTGTAAGATGTATATACCTATGAATATTACAATCAAACTAATTTGAGCTCTATTACAGACAAGTATAATGTATTGATATATGATTAAGTAAATGAAACCTTTTGACTTTCAAGAACGAAATTAATGCAACATCATAATTTGATAACTATCATAAGTGTATTTGTATACATCATGCATGTTTGAATTTGTAGTAATTTTGGATAAATATGTTTTACTTGGGGGTCGTTTGCATAAATGGTCATCAGATTTATTGAGTAACAACAGGCAATATCTGATATTTTGACAAAATACTACTATAAACTTGCATTTTATGTCAGATGGTAGATCTATTATAGTTTTCTATTTATCACATCATGATACATGAGCCACAGTCAGACAAATACATTGCAACACACAAAATCTGTGCTACGTCTCTAATTGAATGACATAAAAGAAATATTTTTCAAACAACATACACAACCATTTTAACAAAAGTACATTTGTGATAAATAATAAGTCATTTACTTGAATTTAATACAGTTCAACCATTTCATAAAAAAAAAGACACATTAAAAATGTTAAAATTACAACAATAAAGATAAAACTAACAATTCCTTTCACAGATTTTTTCTGCACTTTCTGCAAATTCACCTTCCAATAATGCCAGCCTGTGTACAAAGACATGTACACTGTCATATGTCACTGACATATTTTTTAATTAGCTTATACAATTTTTTTATTTTTGTGAAGGTTTGTTCAACTATTTTCTCCACTGCCAGAAAAACCAAAATATTTTCACAATACTAAACTAAAGAGCATCAAATGCCTTCAAATTTGAGGTTCTGGAATTTCTTTTTAAAGTAAGCATTTTCCAATTTGCTCAAATACCCTGAAATTGTATTGGTGACAAATGTGTGACAAGTCACACCTAATTTTCACATTCAGTGCTGCCCTCTTTATATAAATGTTTTCACTTCCCACTAGCTTCAAGACTTGTAGCCGAGGTCATGTGTATATATGGCATTGCTGCATACTGGTAAGTACTGTATATGAAAATCCTCCACTATATGAAGTGTGACTCATTAATAGCACACCATCATTATGAAAGCAAGAAAAGATACACTAAAGAAAGGGTGGGAAGTGTGAAAGGAAGTATGTATCAGAAATACATTTCAGTCCAAGAAAATGTTGAATGTTATGTTTTATTCATGTACAACTAGAATCCAGCACTGAAACAGTGAAGGAATCACAAAAGCAACATTTACTTGTATAAATAAATCCCTTTCAGGAAGCACTCAAAATAAACCAGTAGCATGATACATTGTACACAATGGAATAGTATACAGAAATACTAGTGGAAGACCACACCTTGTAGGCATCAATATACAATCTCTATTTATAAAGAGTTGCTAGAAAGAGTGAAAATAAGCACAGTACAGAATCTCAACTGTTTCACACAAGTGCTACATGTATAGTGTGGCTAGGAATGTCACACTGTACATGGTTGATAAACTCCACTGATAAACGAAGCATCAATGGAAGTGTTTCATAAAGGCCACAGTAAAAGGGTCCTCATGATCTTCACTTGAGAACCAAAGAGGCAGAATGAAAATCCATCAAAGTGCATATGAATGTTACACTCTACACTACATATTCCCATTGCCTTATGGGATACACCTTGTACAATTTACATATAGCTATCATATTTTAAAACTAAAACTTTCATTTGTGACTTATAATTTAACAGCTATAGTAGATTAAAATTAAAAACGTATGTTAGTGTATTCATAGTTATATTATGTAATGTATCATTTTATAAAATATTACAAAATATCACATTTCTGTACATCATTTCATCCTTAATACATGAGTGTACTAATTCTCTTTTGATAACACTTAACTATATCTGCTTAATGCCCTTCTGTAGCATTTACATAAGGATATTTAAAAGTGAATGCTGAGAAAAACCAATAATTTTTTAAGCTGTACAAGTAAACCATATCAAACTATCTGCAGTCTCAATATTATTTAAAAGTAGTTAAAAAGGTTTGGATATGCTCATATATAGATCCTCATTTTAGACAGGGCCATTTCTAAAATAACAACATCACTTTTGCAGGAAGGCATGTCTGTGACCACAGTGTATTTAATTGACTGTGGTCATCAACCTCTGTGAAAGAAAAAGATGTTTTTCTCTTTACACACTGAAAAAAGGCAACTTTAGTGAAAGCATCATCCACACATTGTTTCTTTACAGACAAGGAAAAACCATGAAAAAGAATTAAAACTCGTAACATAGTCAGTGTAATCCATTAAGATAACACAGTAGCAGAAAAGTTTCATAAAAATGAAATGATGTTCACAACATAATTTGTTGTGAACAAAGATGAGAACAGTTATATTTAATCAATTCCAAGTAAAGTTTAACTTCTGAAAGTGTCTTCCAATTTTCAACTTAATATTAAAATTTAGATGAGTTACTCTGAATTCATAATAAATTTTTTTCTGTAAATTTATGGACAACAGTTAGAAATATCTCCTTTGAAAAAACTAATTGTTTTTTCAAATTTATATCCAGTGTTATTTAACCTAATTATATCTATAATGAAAACCCAAGACAAGAAAGACACGGGTATAATAAGTGACAGAAAGGTATTTGATAAAATTTTCATTTTTTTATCACACTAGCCAAGTATCCTTTATTCAGTGTTCTTGTTTTAGAAATTCCCATTAAAAGCCTGTTTCATATCTACATATGTTTCTGTAATTCCTATTATATCAAAATTATCCTTTCATTCCAGTGCTTTAAAATCTTATACTTATACTGCTTGTATTACAACAGTAACAATCAACTCTATCCTTTTCTCTTATTTTGGATGAAAATATTCAAATTAATTGTCAAATGTGATTAAGTGGTGTGATATAAACATTTCAACTCAGTATATTTAACAAATTGATCATTTAGATTTGTAAACATTAGTTCTAATTTAAAATTTGAATTATTCCTAAACCCAAAAAGAAACAGAGAATTTGACCTGTTGTTATTAGAACTTCCTGTTTGTTTTTTTGTTTTTTGGAATTTCGCACAAAGCTACTCGAGGGCTATCTTTCCTACCAGTCCCTAATTTAGAGGGAAGGCAGCTAGTCATCAGCACCCACCGCCAACTCTTGGGCTACTCTTTTACCAACAAATAGTGGGATTGATCGTCAAATTATAACACCCCATGGCTGGGAGGGTGATAAATTATATAGAAAAAAAAAAGACTTGTATGTAAGAACAACAGTTTACTGTAACAATATTTTTGCTAACAATATTATTTATTATAATTAATTTATGCATATTTTTGTCTATATGAATTAAAACTTCTTTTATTTATTTGTGGTACTTGAATATGATATATTTAACAATAAGTTTCAATACTTATGTATTTGAGTTACATTTGACCCATTTGGATATTTTACTATTATCACTGTACACTCTCGAAACATAAAAAGGCTTGTATAAGGTTTTCTCATACACAAAAATTGCCATAATTTGTGACCAAATACAACTGAATCCAGCATGCATGTAACTCATCCATTCGACTGACCTGATATTGAAAAAGGAATACTAAATAAAATTCAAAATCTATCATATGTATGTACAAGAAACATAGCAAGCTTTTAGTAAAACATAAAAATGTGTTATGCACAAAAAAACTAGATGAGTCACAAAGATATATATGCAAATTGATGATATCTGTTTCACTTAGATTAACATATCAAATCACATAGTAATGCTCATGTGAATAATAAGGTTCCTTTTTTCACATTGTATAATTTCCACATTGTATTTGCACTGCCTCTGAAATTCATATCTAAAGTTTTTGTAAATAATACCACATATACTGCACCTGTCACTTACTTTCCTCAATCATGAAATGTTTCTAAATGAGTAATAAAGAATAAAATAAACAAATATTTGATAACTGACATTAAATACATAATACCATGTTGAAATGTACTTTCTAAAAATTCAAAAAATATAAGCTTTGACATCTACACATACAAATAGACCCAATATAAAAATATTTACAGGAATGAAAACAATATCTAAAAATACAATGATAAACTTATAAGATTGT
The DNA here is from genome assembly GCA_011833715.1 of Carcinoscorpius rotundicauda. NCBI lineage: Eukaryota > Metazoa > Arthropoda > Merostomata > Xiphosura > Limulidae > Carcinoscorpius > Carcinoscorpius rotundicauda. The sequence goes on along the minus strand of CM022396.1, from coordinate 19,270,332 downwards.
GACTTGTGTGTTTGTCTTTTAAACTTTACACAAATTATGTTGTTCATATGTACAGAAGTTACATTTAATCTCATTATCACAGAACCATAAATTATTTCTCATGTAAATAACTGATAACTTGCTTTATCCAATGATAACTAAACTTTGCTTTTAGTCATTTCTAAAACTGTTCTCTGTTTGAAGCTCTTGCAGCATATGATGAGAAATAAAATCTGTAAAAATGAGTCTTAAGATAGAAAAGAAAATACATAAAAGGAATAAGACTTGGTTTGTTGTATTCTTAATATATGAAAATTTCTTAGCAAATAAGAACCTATATTTTGGGATGAGTAGAAAATTCCTAAAATATTGATAGGTGTGAAATTTGATTAGAAAGGTCTTTCAAGTTATGGAGTAGTTATATTCTACAGAAATCTACTCATTGAAGAATATACAACTTATCACTAGAACAACAGTAAAACAGATAAGCATAATTATATTTTTTGACTGTTAAAATGTATTGTAATCACATATACCAAAACTTGCAATTTATAAAAAAAATTATCATTTGCATTGTGAAAATTCAGTTTCAACAAGTAGCTGCTGTGGAAAACCCACTAAATCTGTATCTCATTTGCCAAATTTTTGGATCATCACAGCAAGTGCTTTGAAGTGCAGAAGATAAAAGAAGTCCTTTACTCATTCAACATAAGACTACCTCACTCATTTATACTTCTGTAGTGTTTTTCTTACAGTGTACAAGTCACAGTTCAATGGTGGTGGAAATGTTTTTTTAACAAGGTAGAACAAATTAGGAGCACATAAAATACAAATCTTCAGTAAACTTGCTCACTATTCAAAATTGTGACGTAACAATGTAATCCTGTGGTCTTATCTAGCCAAGACAATTTTTCTGTCATATTTCATATAAATGTGCTCTTCCTCATACAGCTCTAGTAATTGTATTGCTTTAACAAGACCATAAATTAAGTTTGGTGGCTACATGTCTAGAATAAATAATTTATTCTGATTTGCTCACCTGTGTTGAAATAGTTCTATGGTGTGAGTTGTTTTTTTTTCTTTCAAACGAATCATTAAAACTTTTTGTTATTGCAATAATTTATAATTACCTTTTGAACATCAGTGAACCAAAATCTCAGTCAATTTGCAAGTTACTACTTTGGTATTGAAACCAATAATTTGTTATTTAAGAGTTTATTTTGAAAATGTTTCTACTTTCCTTTTAACTTTTGGATATATAAAGTTTGTAAATTGCAATCCTTCCCAGATACCATACAAAACTTACAATGGATATGAGGATGTTTTAGTTGTGGAAGAGAATGCATCAAGGACCAGGACAACCATCACCCTATAACATGTGCATTAACAAGTGAAAGTAATGTCTTTATTTTTATCTATTCTCAAGATCATGAGTTTGGAAGTAGGCAAGGGATAATCTCTGATGTTGTATCAAGTTGGCTTCTACTGATCTTTTCCATTGATAATTCATAAGGTTGCAAGGATGAATCATGACAAGTTTGAACATCTCAAATGGATTTGACTGTGTGGGAATGTCTTAGTACTACTCAAAATGTCAAGCCATTGATATCCATTTGTAAGTGCTTCCTATAATCAGAAAAAAGATTAAGTGCATGTGGAGGATGAAGTTCACAAGACTAAATAGTGACTCCATTACTTTTCACAGCACACATGGATCCTTGAGGCAGTCAGAATCTATCCAGATTAATAAAGTGTAAATGGTAATCCAGAGTGAGATGAAGAAATTGTGAACTAGCCATCTCACCAATTGTTCAAAAGTATGAGAAACAACTCTAGAACCTTCTTTTCAAAGGATAGTTGACAACTGGAGTTCCCTGGAAAAAGGTTGAGGGAATCTAGCATGAAAAAGAAAGGCATTATGCCAAAGATATTCCAGAATCCAATTTAACTGTGTATCTGATGCACTGATACAGAGCAAGCATATACTGATGATGAGAAAATGCTGCAGTAAACAAAGAAAATTCTCAAAGTGGAAAAAGATATTCATGAAACTTGTGCTCTACAGAAGAAGGACTACAATGACAGGTCACACAATCGAAATTTCAAGGTTAAGGAAAATGTTGCAAATAAGAGTCAACACAAAGATGCTACAGAAAAGAAGCTGCATAAACCTAAATATCTTGTATGGAAAGATAAAAGTGCCAGGATGTTTGAGACAAATGTAATAAAGTTCATTCATTAACCTGCAGAAAGAACATCACATACCTGAGATATCAAGTTGGTGAAGTATGAAGGTAAAGTCACCTGATCCTCAAGAAACGAAAGCAAGCTGCCAGAAATACTGGACAAAATCTTTCAAATACACAGCAAGCTGATAAAAAAGTGAGAAAAGTAAGAAGCCATGAGTCCTGGATCTGAGGTAGAATAGAATAAACTGTTTAATGGCAGTAACATTGCTCAACTCAGAGCTCATCTATTTGTCATTGAAGTAAAAAATGAGTTGGCATTTTCATTTCTGCTAAGTTATATAAAAGGACACTCACACAAAATCCAAATACAATAAGATATATAACCATTTGTCTCAAACCACTGTAAGCTTTGCTTTTCTTACATCAACAAAAACAGCAGCTAATAAAAGTACTGTAACAGCAGCTAATACAGCATAATAAATGTACCTCATAACAACCATGTATAAATACGAAACAAATGCAAAAAAATCTTAACCTTTGTGAATAATGAACTTCTGAGATGTAAAATAAATATTAGTTAATTTATCATTCAATTTACCATCTGTTACTGAATTACACCAGTTTCATGAAATTTTTATCCTTCACTTGTAATGATGGACAAGGACAAGTACAAAGACACCACATTAGATTTTTTTATCGTGAATTATATATCGCATTATGATGTTTTTAGTTGTCTTTTACTCACCACAGTAAACATATATTTATATAAAATTTGAAAAGAATAAGTTTCAATAGAATGTTCAGATCTAGATTTTAAACTTTACATTAGGGTTTGTAATTAATTATCAGGTCTATGTTTGCAAAACAATGTGGGTTTTCTTGCATTAAAACACAGTTGTAAATTCTTATAAAACCAAGGCTAGCTCACTGTAAATTATTGCAGAAAACAAGGATCTTTTGAGTATCTAATATTTCTTTTTTATAGTACAAAAATGTGATTACAATAATTTCAACGTAAAAACAAATCATTATGGCAATGTTTAAAATCAACTCAAATGTTGTTTCTTTATATTAAGTTACAGACAAATACTGCAAAGTAATTTTTACAAATAATGCTATAACTAAGAATAAAATTATGTTATGTATATATATACATAGTTGTTTTTTTAGAAATAAACTGATTTGAACTCTGTTATAGAGAAGTATAACATATGAATTTATGTATAATAACATCATACCACACGAAAAATATATTTTAATATTTTAACTGGTTGAATGAACAGAATAAGTCAATGAGGCCTTGTAGCCTTCATGAATGAAATTAATGCAACATCTTAATTAGATAATTATCTCAAACATATTTGCATATATGATCATGCATATTTAAATTTGTAGTAATTTTGACTAAGTACGTTTTATTTGGGGATCATTTGCATCAATGGCCATCAGATTTACTGAATAATAACAGGCAATCTCTGGTATTTTGACAAAAGACTATAAAAACTTGCATTTGATGTCACATGATAGGTATATTAAAGGGTGGTCGCTAGAAAAGTGGAAAATTTGAGGGTCAGATGAGATCATGAATAAAATGCGTGCTTACTCATTTCTATTTTGATTTCTTTACATCATGAATAAAATTCATGATTTTAATAATTCTGAGCATCAATGAGTGTAATATAACATATGCCTTTAAAAAACTTTGTAAAAGTTATTCTTTGTAAAAATAAATAGCTGTTTGACAAATTTTCCGCTTTTCTAGCGACCACCCTGTATATCATAGAAGACACAGTTAACCCTTAAACAGCAGGAGTGTTGTAGGTAGGGTTAATTAGCTCATGATATGATAAGTATGAGTTATAGTAAAATATATATATTGCAACACACAAAACCTATATTACATCTTTAATTAAATGATGTGATACAAATATTCTTTGATCAACATACGCAACAATTTTAACAAAAGCACATTTAGGAAATATAACAAGTCATTTGCTTGCATTTAACACAGTTTAACCAACCCTTCCAAAAACAAAAACATTAAAAGTGTTAAATTTGCAACACTAAAGATAAAACTAACAATTTCTTTAACAGGTTTTTCTCTTCACTTTCTGCATGCTGACCTTCACATAATCCCAGCATATGTACAAAAACATGTTCATTCCACCCCTTATGCATATTTGACACATATTTTATTCAACTTACACAAATCCTTATTTTTGTGAAGTTGTGCTCAGCCATTTTCTATAGCACAAGGAAACCCACAATATTTCCACAATGCTAAACTACAGAGAATCAAATGTCTTTGAATCTGAGGTACTTAAATTCCATAAGTTTTTCAATTTACCTTAATACACTTAAATTGTATTACACAACTATTCTCACTTAACTTTCTGATTCAGTGCTGCCTTCTTTACACAAATGTCTTCACTTGCCACTAGATTCAAAGCTTTCACCGAATTTCATGTTTCTACATGATATTGCTGCATTGCTCCATACTAATAAGTATGTGAAAATCCTCGACTAAGAGGAGTGTGAACCCATCCCAGCACAGCTGACTCCTTCTGTATTCAACCATCATTACGAGAGGAAGAAATGATGCAAGAAAAAAAAGGTGGGAAGTGTGAAAAAAAGTGTCTATCAGAAATACATTTTCAATCAAGGAAACACCCAAAATGAGCCAATAGGATGGGACATTGTATAAAATGTAATAATACATGGACACTGTTTACAAATAGTTGCTAGAAAGAGTGGAAACCAAAGGCTGCCCATCTTCAGGAATTCAAGTCCAAAGTGGTGTGTTTGGGTTGGACATCTCAACCACAAGGATTATTTCCTCCCCTTCATGGGTTGCCATGCACAGCAAATACGTGGGTGGATATTTTGATCCCAGAGGAGGTAAAATGAAAGAACAGAACCTTCCATGGGAGATCCCATTACAGGAAGTATAGGAATCCACAATGAAGGGAATAAAACATTGACTGCAAGTTAAAAAAAAACAAAGGAGCAGGAAGGCCAATCATAAATATGAAACCTGTTGTTTTCACTCCAAAATATATATACAAAAAAGAGACTTGTATGTAAAAAAGAACAACAATTTAATTAACAATATTTTTGCAAACGATATTCTTGGTTCTAATTAATTTACATATATTTTGTTTCTATATAAATTAAAACTTCTTTTATTTATTTGTGATACTTGAATATGATACATTTAACAATACTATTCAATACTTATGGATTTGAATTACATTTGACCCACTTGGATATTTTACTCTTGCTACTCTACACTCTCAAAACATAAAAAGGCTTGTATAAGGTCTTCTCATGCACAAAAATTGCCATAATTTGTGACCAAATACAACTGAATTGAGCATGCATGTAACTCATTAATTCGACTGATCCAATATTGAGAAAGGAATACTGAATAAAATTCAAAATCCATCATATATAAGTACAAGAATCATAGCAAGCTTTTAGTAAAACATAAAAGTGTGTTATGCACAAAAAACCAGATGAATTACAAAGATATGTCTGCATATTGATGATATCTGTTTAATTTAGATTAACATATTTAAGCACATGGCAATGCTATCTTATATATATAGTGATCAAAATTGTCTGCTTGAGCACTTACCTATCTCCTATTTACAGCAGCCACTTCCAACTCTGGATCTCGAGAGATGTGTACATAGGAAAAGTTCAACATCCATTTTTATAATGACAAGAGAACAGGCATAAATAATGTTGAAACCAACTTTTATTTCATAAAATAATGTGAACCATTCTACACTAAATTGTTTGAAACAAATCACACTATCATTCACATTTCAAAATATAATGTAACTGAAACAATAAAAATGTAGATTTACCATATGTTACTGTTGAGTGACTCTTAACATAACCAAATGGCTAAAAAAATTGCTTCACACAGTGGGTGGTATAATTAGCTTATAGCTTTGGTTCTGAGTAAAACCAAGAGAATGATACAATGGAACACTTTTAAGAATGAGAAAATAATTTAAACTGATAGATTAACTTCCACTTTTCCAATCATTAGAGACAATTACTATTGTTTGTTATTTACAAATCTGTTCCTTTACTTATGTGAAAAACAAAATTTTGAGAAATTATTTACAGTTCTAGTGCAACCCTAATCTTTTCTTAATAGTTATTGTCTATTAATGATAACATTTATTTATTCGTTTTGAATTCCTTTTTTTCCCTTTTCTTAACATTGGCATTTTAATCATTTTTCACGTCATATTATAAACTTACTTAACAAATGCTTATTATAATTTATCTTTGGAGTTAAATGTTTTAAATAATACCTTTTCATACTCTTTGTATCTAAAATTGTTGTTTCATAGTTTATTCTTATCATAAAATACATCAAATTCTGTGTTCTTAGTCCCCTCAATGATTTATAAGACCCTAACAAGTTAAAGAGGTTAATTGTGGGACAAGTGCTTAATAATCATGGGTTCATGTCCTAACAGTATTGTTTCATCTGTATAACCCCCTCTTCAAGTAAGATATAAACATATCTGGAGATAATGAAATAATTTATATTACACTGGAGTCTCTGCAGATCATGAGATAGCTTTAGAGCCCAACAGTATAGATCAGATATTTTATTCTTTGCTTTAAAAACTAACTTAATTTATGGGTTTGTTGAATTTTCATAAATTATTCCAGTGAATGACCCATTAAAAGTAATTCTTCACACATTTACTTCACTTTCAAACTAGATATAGAGAAACAAATCCAAACTGCTTAAACTACAAAAGGAATGTCATTGCTGGTTAAGTGAATTTGGCATAATATTGTTTTGAAAACTTCAACAGCTCAAACTTCACTATATTTAATGCAATTAAAATATTTTATATACTTCAAATTTATAATCACCTCAAAGTGGTATATACAATTTTGAAACTGATCTTACATTTGTAGAATTCAACAGGAGCAATGGAGTTGAAGAACTGAAATTTATTTGAATGTCATTATGTCCTTGCATAGTTAAGGCTATCTCAGTCAGATACAATATCTAGCTCACACATGAAAAGGTACAAGAACATTTTGGTATGATGAGTTGCAGTGATAACCAACAGGACAGCTGCTTCTTGAACACCATGTGAAACTTTTCCTAATTTGCTCTGAGGTTCATCTTCTAGAATTTTTACAATCTGGTGAAAGAGAAACTACAACTGTCAAAATATGTAAATCTGATTTTCAATAAAAATAAGAAAAACCTGGTACATATTTCAATTTTATTTAGGAAATATAAAAAATACATTAAACAACTCACTGGTTGAAAAAGTTCTATTTAACCCTTCTTGTTTTGAAAAAATACCAGCATTGTTACACAACATTTAAATAGGAAACACTGACTGGAAGTTAAAATCAAGAAATAAAGCTGGTAGGCTAATCATAAATATATTAAAAAGAGACTTGTATGCAAAAAACAATAATGTATTGTATGTTAAGAAGAAGGTCAAGATAGGTAACAATACATTTGCTAACAGTATTCTTGGTTGTAATTAATTTATGTATATTTTGTTTCAATAAAAATTAAAAAAACCTTTTATTTATTTGTTTTGCTTCAATATAATACATTTAATAATAATATTCCAAACTAAATGATTTGTCTTACATGTGAACCATTGGAGTATTTTACCACTGCTACTGTACACTCTATACATAAAAGACATATCTATCTTCTTGTATACAAAAATTTCCATAAATTGTGAGCAAATACTACTTAACTCAAAGTGTATGGAACTGATCCATTGGACTGACCAGAAAGGAATATTTACTAAAACCCTAAACCTATCAGAAGTATTTACAAGAAATATAGCAGGCTTGCAGTTAAACACACAAGTCTGTTATGCACAAAAAATCCAGACCAAAGATATGTCTGTGAGTTGACAGAATCTGTTTGACTCAGGCTAACATATCAAAGCACATAGTATGGCTCATGTGAATAATAAGGTTCCTTTTTTGACATTGTATAATTTCCACATAGTATTTGCACTGCCTCTGAAATTCATATCTAAAGTTTTTGTAAATAATACCACATATATTGCACCTGTTACTTACTTTCCTCTACCATAAAATGTTTCTAAATCAGTAATAAAGGATAAAATAAACAAATATTTGATAACTGACATCAGATACATGACACCATGTTGAACGGTACTCTCTAAAAAGTAAAGAAATATAAGCTTTGACACCAACACATACAAATGGGCCAAATATGAAAACATTTACAGGAATGAAGACAATATTGAGAAATACTATAACAAATTCCTAAGAATGTGACTTATGTCGATGTCTTTTAAACTTTCCACTAAATTACGTTGTTCATATGTATAGAAGTTACATTTAATCAAATTATCCCAGAACCATAAATTATTCCTCATGTAACTAGTTGATAATCTTTATTCAGTAATACCTAAACTTTGCTTTTAGTCATTTTTAAAGCTCTTCTCTATAAGTAGCTCTTACCCTTTTGTGGTCTTGTAGCATATGATGAGAATCGAAATGTGTAATAATGAGTCTTCAAATAAAGAAAACAAACCATAAAAGAAACAAAGGTTTGTTAACTGTATTCTTAATGAATGATAGTTTCTTAAAAAATAAGAACCGATGCTTTGAGATGAACAGAAAATTCTTAACTTAATGATTCATGGGGAGTTTTATTGAGAAAGTTGCTTTATTCTTGGAGCTATTATACCCCCAGAAATTTATTCAATGAAAAATATACAACTTAACACCATAACAACAGTAAAGAGAGATAAAGAGAATTACAAATTTTAATTAATATATTCTAATTACATATACCAAAAGGGGAGATTTACAAAAAATTATTTGCAATGAGAAAAATATCAACAGGAAGTTACTGTGTAAAATACACCGAGTGTATATTTTATCTACCATTTTCTGGATCACTACAGCAAGTGCTTTGAAGTGAAGGTAATAAAAGAAGTGCATTGCTCCCTCAACACAAGACTTCAAAAGTTTTTCTTACAGAGTGCGAGTCACAGTCCAGTCATGATAGAAATGTTTTTTTTAACAAGATAGAACAAATTAGAAGTACATAAAAGGGAAATCTTCAGTAAAAAAGTTCATTGTTCAAAACTGTGGTTTGACATAACAATACAGTACAGATATAATCCTGAAAAATCTTATCTAGTCATATTTCATGTAAATGTGATTTTACTAATAGAGCTTGTGGATAAAAACAAGATTCAACATTAAAATACCATAGAAAAGAAGCTGCATAAACCTGAATATCATGTATGGAAACAGAAAAATGTCGGGATGTTTGAGACAAATGATATAAGTTAAAGGTGATGAAGTCTGAAGGTAAAGTCACTTACTTGAATTTAACACAGTTCAACCATCCCATTAAAAAAAAAACATTAAAAATGTTAAAATTACAACAGTAAAGATAAAACTAACAATTCCTTTCACAGGTTTTCTCTACACTTTCTGTAAGTTGACATTCTCATAATGCCAGCCTGTGTTCAAAGACACGTTGATTCCACCCCACTCCTATGTCATTGGTATATTTTTTAATCAGCTTACACAAATTTTTATTTTTATTTTCTACACTGCTAGAAAAACCAAAATATTTCTACAATACTAAACTAAAGAGCATCAAATGCCTTCAAATTTGAGGTACAGGAATTTCATTTTAATGTAAGCATTTTCCAATTTGCTCAAATACACTGAAATTGTATTGGTGATAAATAAGTGGCTATTCACACATAATTTTCTCATTCAGTTATGCCCTCTTTATACAAATGTTTTCACTTCCCACTGTCCTTAAGACTGTCACTTAAGCTCATATTTATACATGACATTGCTGCATAGTAATAAGAACATGAAAATCCTCCATTATATAAAGTGTGACTCATTAATAGCACAGCTCATTCCCTCTGTATTCAACCATCATTATAAGAGCAAGAAATGATGCATTAAAGGAAGGATGAAAAGTGTGAAAGGAAGTATCCATCAGTAATACATTTCAGTCCATGAAAATGTTAAATTCTATTCACATACAACAAGAATCCAGTGCTGAAATAATGAAGGGATCACAAAATCAAAATTTACTTAAAAAAGCACTCAAAGGGAACCAATAGCATGGGGCATTGTATACAATGGAACAGTATGCAGACATACATATTCAATATTCTTTTAAAGTAGTTAAAAAGCTCTGTAAAAGAAAAAGATGTTTTTCTCTTTACATACTGGAAAAATGCAGCTTCGGTGAAAGCATCATCCACACATTGTTTCTTTACAAAGGAAAACCATGAAGAAGAATGAAAACTCGTAACAAAGTCAGTGTAATCCATTAAGACAACTCAGTAGCAAAAAAGTTTAATAAAAATGAAATGATGTTCACTGTATAATTAGTTGTGAACAAAGATGAGAACAGTTATATTTAATCAATCCCAAGTAAACTGTAACTTTTGAAAGTGTCTTCCAATTTTCAACTTAAAATTAAAATTTAAAAGAATTACTCAAAATTCCTAATGAATTTTTTTCTGTAAATTTATGGATATCATTTAGAGACATTTACTTTGAAAAACTAGTTTTTCCAAATTTATTTCCAATACCAGTGCTTCAAAATCATATACTTTTTCTCTTATACTCCTAGCATTACAACAGTAACAATCAAGTCTATCCTTTTCTACTACTTCTGTAGTAACTTAACATGCTAAATTTTTCATTTCCTCTTATTCTTTTTGTGTTAAGTTTTTCTGGCCCTCACCACTGTTTAGTTTTAGTTTAAAACCTCCCTTATAGCTGAGTTAATAGTCTTAGAAAACAAGCCAGCTGCTACAGTATTTAAATGTAAACCACCCATTCCAAAAGCTCCCTTCTTCCGATGAACTTGATCGATACAAGTCCAGTCAGTCTGCTCATCCATACAGTTTACTTACTAAAACCTAAACCTCACATTTAACCCTTGTGATCTACTTATAACTTCATTTACACAGTTAATTCTTGGTTATATTCTCCACCTGTTCTCCCACATAGCATAGTCTAATTATTTTGTCCTCATTTACCCAACAGATTATTCTAACCATATATCTTGTCGATAAATCACCTACAACTTCCATATCCTTCTATTTTCATTCTCTCCAACAGTTCATGTGCAGAATCCAAATTCTGAAATTTGTTTGTCAACATAACAGGTTCATAACAAGTAAATTCATTATTTTGTACTCTAATACTAATAGCACTCTTTCTATCATCCTGAAAGTCACTGTCATCTGATATATTCCTTTCATATCAATAAATTATTCACCCTTTGACGACTGCTTCCATTTCCCTTAATCTACAATTCTTTTCGTTGCCTCTAGCTTCTCCAATTATATAAATTCTACATAAAACTCGTATACCTTCGTCACTAATTTTCTTTAGTACGTAGCGACCTGGCATATTTCGGTGCTTTAGGTACTTGGCTCGTACTCTTGAGCGGCTAAAATGGGATTTACTGAACTCTATAACGTCCTTATGAATGAAAGAATACACACTAGTAAGGATAAAAGAGAGAGCACGTTATGTAACGGGTGGATTCGAACTCCCAATTCTTTTTTTAATATTTATCCAATTATTTCTTTTAATGTCTTGTGGAAAAACACTCATTAAAAATGAATAACATATATGTATTGTTACATGCAAAATTTATACAACTGTGATTGGACATCTACTTCGTGGAATCCAATAATGATTTGTAAGTAATGACGTCAATACTGATTATACTATAGAGTATCTTAGCAACGTTAAACGTAGAAAAAAGAATTTCGGAAAGCAAGTGAAGTAGTACGACGCCTACAAAATATTGATATTTCGTCTTATAAAAAGAGAAGTAAGATTTTATAATGGAATTAACATCAAGAAGTATTATATTTACTTCATTATATTTGCTGTCAAAACCCAACCCAAATGTGTGAAAAATTTATTTTATCTCTTACAAATGTGAAAAACATGTACTATTATACCCAGAAACGAAATAATACAGTAGCTCCTTCGCGCCACTTTTTTCCAACCGAAAAACCCTCAGTCACTGCTTCTGTTAATTACGATTGGAGAGGCTAAAGCGTTACAATTGTATCTGCAGGAAATAAAATCATAATATAAAACTAATACAGATGTCCTTTTAATTTGGGTTGTACGAGTTCTTATCGGGGTCATTTCCAATGTAATACTGTATACCAGATAAAAAATTTGTGGAAATGAAACCAGCAAGAAATCGTTGTACTGATTCATGATGAGGAAAAACCCACTTGAGAAAAATGTAATCTAAAGTCGGCTGGTACTGGTATTAACATTTTAATTGAAATGAAGTACAGTTTGAATTCCTCTTCCCCTCAAAGTATGTTATGGGTTACTGTTTTGTTTTGTTTGTTTTTGGAATATTGCACAAAGCTACTCGAGGGCTATCTGTGCTAGCCGTCCCTAATTTAGCAGTGTTATACTAGAGGGAAAGCAGCTAGTCATCACCACCCACCGCCAACTCTTGGGCTACTCTTTTACCAACGAATAGTGGGATTGACCGCCACCTTAAATCGCCCTCATGGCTAAGAGAGCGAGCAAGTTTGGTGCGAACCCGGGACCATCAGATTACGAAGCGCACGCCTTAACGCGCTAGGCCATGCCTGGCCAATGGGTTACTGAATTATGTGAACATGAATAAAAGTGTTGTGTCTTTTCGCTTCAAGACAAACAAACACAGTTATTTTATAACAGAAGTTCGAAGTTACTTTTGTTTACATGTTTTTCATAATTTTTAGACATGGTTTCTAGTCTTTTGTGTTAATTTGGGTGAAAATATTCAAATTAATTAAAAATGTTGACCATGACTATAAAGCAGATATAAGTTTGTTTTTGATTTTGAATTTCGCGCAAAGCCACCCGAGGGCTATCTGCGCTAGCCGTCCCTAATTTAGCAGTGTAATACTAGAGGGAAAGCAACAAGTCATCACCACCCATCGCCAACTCTTGGGCTACTCTTTTACCAACGAATAGTGGGATTGACTGCCACCTTATAACGCCCTCATGGCTAAGAGAGCGAGCAAGTTTGGTGCGACCGAGATTCGAACTCGCGCCCCTCGGATTACGAGTCGAACGCCTTAACACACTTGGCCATGCCGGGCCAAGTTTCTCTATTGGAATGTTTTTCGTAATTCTTAGACATAGTTTCTGGTCTTTTGTATTAATTTGGGTGAAAATATTCAAATTAATCAAAGATGTTGACCGTGGATATAAAGAAGACATGAGACTGATAAATGTTATTTCGTGGCGTTGTGATTTAAACATTCCAACTCAATACATGTAACTAAATGATCATTTAGATTTGTAAACATTACTTGTGATTTGAAAGTAAATTTATACTTAACAGAAAAAAAGGAAAAATTTTACCTATCGTCATAAAAACTTCCTGTGCAAACACAAATAAAACACCTTCTTAATTATTTTCATGAAGATGATTATGTTGATACTTTTTACAATTTTATTTAATTTTTTATTTAGTTTATTTGGCACCACAAAACAAGATAAACTGCCATTGTGGATACATGTTAAGAGAAATCATGGCTGTAAGTTGTGAATATGGATATACTCAGTGTATATTCATTTCATCTTTTCATATAAAAATTTGAGGAACATAATCTGTTTGGTAGAAATATGTCTTTGTAATAATTTAATGAGAAAACTCAAGATAAACTAAAAATACATTTGGTATCTTCCCAACTTTAAAGCTCTGACTGAAACGAAGTGTTTTTGCTGGTTTATTTTTTAGTATATTTTACACGACTACGAATATGAATTTCCTCACACAGAGACACAAAGCAACTTGGAATAGATCTAAAGAATATGTTTTATTATAATATGCGAAATAAGCAGTATATGCAATGGAATTCTTGTGAATTTCAATAATAAGAAAATATTACAACAAGAAAACACCTGTACTAATTACATCGTGACATAAAAGACCACAAGTTACGCAAAATTTCTTCGGGTTCGTGGAAGAAATGCTAAGTGTTGTTTAATGTCTGGTGTTGGCGTTCACTAATTGATGGTCCCATGTTCGAGCACAATGTGTCGTGAATACGTTTCATACTTTTAACTGAAGGGTGTTTTAACTACCTTAATCAGTATCGTTATTCAGTTAAAAATAGTTACATAAGAGCGGTAACTACTGCTAATAGTTATCTGCATCTATTTGACAGTTGTAAATAAAGAACGCCTCTGTCTGAAACTTAGGAAGGACTTGAACTGGATTTTTTACCTTCTGTCATATAATGTGCCATTTCTTCAGCTTTTGTTTTGGAGACATTATTTCGGATGTTTTAACAGCTCTCTGTTGAGAAAAGTTATTATTATTATTACTCTCACAATCATCGCTAGCATCTGTTGTTGTGAGGGCACTACTTCAAACACTTCCATGCCTGTTTTTTCTTCACTCATAAAAGAAGTTAAGGCTGTCTGTGCTATTATATAATTTTATCACCATGTTTTTTTCATCCTCCTCCTTTTGCTCTTGTATTCAGCGTTTCGTTGCATCGAGTTTCAGAATAAATTTACTTATTTTATGCCATAAACGCAAACGAAACATTAATATAAACATTAACAAGTACATTATGGGAAATACCACATGTCAAACTCTTGTTTACTATTTTACCAATGTATAGAGGGTCGAACGCCCTCATCACCTGACCATTTCTACATTACAAGTTTTGTTGGATCAATTTGTTAACGCATTTTCTTTCCGATTATCACAAAATAAAATCAGATGTAAATTTGAATTGAACGTGAATTATATAAATAAATATCATTTTCGCTAAAAATAATATTAACATTTTAATAACTGTGGTTCTGTTTTATTCATACTTACCGAAGGAACCTTAAACTCTAACAACGTGTTTCCCTCACAACAAAACCACATCGGGTTATCTGTTGAGTCCACCAGGGAGATTTGAGAACTCCCGTTTTCGACTTGTAAGTCTGAATGCTTCCCGCTGTACCAGCGGCAGACTGTAGATATGGCACTTCATTTTTGATTTATAAGAAAGACAGATTAATATTTACATTAAAAGTTGCTATGAAAAACTATTAATAACTCTTTGAATACTATTTCACTGACGAATAGTAGGATTGTATTAATCGTCCCATTATAACGCCCCCACGCTTTAAAGGGCGTGAATATTTGGTGTAACGCAGATTCAAACCTGCTATTTTCAGATTACAAGGCGGGCGCCTAAACCACCTGGCTAAACCGGGCCGTTTACCACGAATCTGCGATAAGAACAAAACATGCAAATACCGTTTTGTGAATTAAACATAAACAATCTGAAGTAAATGTGCTGGCCATATGTACACACATCATAAAGTCCACATACAAACTATTTATTAAGCAATAACTACTTAGTATATTTTCCTTTTAAAATTAAATGTTATTCTAATTGTACTTTTGTTGTTATAATCAAAATACAATTTGTTTGTGATATAATTTCAAACTTTAAATTTTTCATATCTATAAGTCTCAGCAACTTTTCACAGTTCTTGGTGGCTGTACTCAACCAGTTTCTTCTGCTCCCTCACTTCTAGCTGTTTAAAAAGGAGACAAACGTTAATTAAATGATTTATATTTTGAAACTAAGAACACATTTACACAACTAGTTATCTTTGCTTTGCTCACAACGGATATCGGAGATTCTCGGTGTAACTAATTCTTGAACGGTGAAACGTATGAAACCGGTAAAACAAGGAAATAAAAGTCATATATTCCACTATTTTGGTAATCATATCCACAAGAAAATCATTTCGATATTTTGTATATTACTCCCAGGGGCAAGCGGTAAATATACGGACTTAAAAAGTTAGAAATCTGGTTTCGATACCCGTCATAGACAGAACGCAGAGAGCTATTTGTGTATCTTTATCTTAACTTTATAAAGAGACAAAAATTTGGTTAAATATATATATTTGTTTCATTAGAATACCAAAAAAAGAAGACCTAGGATCAAGCCTAAAAACTTGAATAATATTCAAAAAATCTCCAAAGAAAAAGGTAAAATATCTCTATTTTTTGGTTGTCTAATATAAAAAGTACCAGCAAAATCTTTTAAAAATTGTGAAATGTTTCCTAAAATATTTATTTTATCATGTATCAGACCCAAGAACAAAACCGCCTCTACCTCCCACTTATCAAATTTACACCAATTGCAAAACTGCAATACAAGCATTGAAAGTATGGAATTAAAAAAAAACAACCTAAGTTCAGTTACTTCTCTTCGCCAGAACAACCACAAAAAGATTTCTCAAGCAATTTTAATTCAAAATCGGAGAAAAGAAATCTGCAAAGAAAATACTTCTTATCAATATATTTATTTCAACACATGAATTTCCATTTTCTGAAATTGAACTTCTTGTTCCTTTTCAAGCACTAAACAAAGTCAGATGTCTTAGTAAAAAACTAAACAGTTGTTTTATCTTTACGAAAACAAATTAAATCTGAGTTTCGTTTCAAACTTTCAAATAATAAACCTACATGCCGCAATAGTGGCAATAATTATATATTTTGTACAAATTGTATACAACTTCCAGTACCGCATCCATCATGATCTAACAATTCAAATACTAGTCTCAAGCGATTTAACGGAGAACAATCTTTACAGTAACATTTCCCTTTTGACTGTTACGTCTAAGATAATTAAAGATCCGGTTTGAGAAGCAAAGCAGCATTATCATCAGTTAACAATAATTTTCAAAACTTAATCATTGAAGTAGAAGAAAAAAAGTCACATTTAATTTAATTGAAAACTCAATATACACACGGCATATTCATCTGATAAAAGCGACTAATCTTGTACAAGTGGTAAATAAGCATCTTCAACTCTTTTCTTGTCGGAGCAAATAAAGACTGCATAAGCCTAATATTTAAAGCCATAGTTATAGAAAACCACGAGAAAAATCCTGGACATTAGAAAACTAACACATATCTTATACTCTGTACACCTAACCATGTTCTTACCAAACGAAAGTTAGTTAAAAAGGATCAAAATCTAGAAAGGAAACCAAATTTATTACAAGCCAAACACATTAAAGACAAAGGAAAATCTTGTTCATCTCGTCGCGATCTAACAGCTAGGTTTCTTTAGTAAGCTTGAAAACAAATCAACATATTTTGTACTGTGTTTTAAATGATAATGAGCTATCGTCGCCTCATGATAGAATATAAAATGATCTGACAACTGGAATAGACTACACACTGATAAAATAGGACAAAAATCGAATCTCACATCACAGCCAATCGATTCTGCAAACTTAGTGGAATCGCTAATTTACAACCAACACCACAATTGGGCAATGAAGGATTAAAAAAGTGAAATAATTTATGTTAGTCTTATCCTATAGATGTACGTCTCAACGAATATTTGAATTAAACGTCACCCTCACGTGCTGTTATTGATTATACAAGGCTAAACACGAAAGTTGGGAGTGGGAACACCTTTTGAGTTCTTATACTTTTAATATTTAGAAACATTCCCGTGCCGTGTCTAATTAGCGTATTTCAGATATCAAAAAAAATATTACAAGTCTCGACATATTCTTACAAAGAAATGTGTCTCTATTTCATGATTTATTAAATCTGTTCACTTTTTGCTATTTCTAATTGTTCCCGGATATCATCGACTCCAATACTTCATGCTTAACACAATATTTTATACTGTATTTTGTTCTTGTACATACTCTGCTACGACCAAAATTTCAATATTTTTATATCTTCTACATTCTAATGTATGCAATATTTTAGATCACGTTTTGTTTCTCCATTACAATTTCTTCCACGTAGAAAGTCATATTTATAAATTTAAATATTTTATATTTACCGAATGTTACTTTTTGTATTACCTAAAATCTGATTTATCTTTGTTATCGATTAAAATATAGGATAAGATATTTGGTGATTTTCAACACGTTAAACAAAATAAGACACAAGAAACATTCCTTTTAATGCTTCAGTAAAGAAGTACTTTAGGCTCAGTAAAGCAATGAGTTGGTAAACAACAATCTATAAATATAATGAAGTGATTTAGTTTGGGAAGAACGTACAACGCTTTTCGAAAGAGTGTTGGTCTGTCTTCTTCAGATATGGTATTTAGCAAATCAATACATGGTATATATACAAGAGGTTCAATAATTTAGAGTAAAAGAAGTGTTTCCATCATATGAAAAGATTATACATAAATATCAAGATGTATATTGGTAAAGTCTATGGTTGGTGAATGAACGAAACGAAATATGGTTGATATTGCTAGAGACATTATCACGGTTTGGAGAAATGCCGTTTGGTTTGTTGATCTCTGAACTTTCTAAACAGAATATTTTCGTTTTCAGTTGCAGGATAGCGTACGAGTAAAGTGTACAGTTACAATGTATTTTGTGACCAGGCTCAAATGGCTGGCATGTTAAAAACGATATCTGGAATTCATCACTACTCATATGACCTTTATATTCTTTTTATGATTTAGTTACAAGAAATGTGATATTTATCTATTATACTTAACAATACATTCCTGCGGGATTCTACGTATATGATATATTTTGTTCCTTTATTAGTAGTTATTTAGGGTTAGAGAATAAGACGTTTATATTATTTCAAGCTTTACTATCATTTTCAATTTATTAAAGAGGCTGGTAAATTCATAAGAAATTTCTGGTATGAAATGGTTTGTTTGTTTGTTTCTGTTTTTAATTTCGCGCAAAGTTACACAGGAGCTATCTGCGCTGTCATCCCTAATTTAGTAGTGTAAGACTAGAAAAGAGCATGAAATGGTATGCCGGAAGAATGGATTTGGTTGTTATAATATATTGTGTGGTTTTGAACGTCAATAGAAGCTCTATTATATAAGTTTGTCTAAACCTTTAGGTAGTACTACATTTTCTAAGTAGTGCAATTCAGTTCTAAATCTTCAGTTTGATTCATTAAAGGGAAAACAAAATTATTAAGACAAATATAATGAGATGATCCCTCAGAAAATAATGTAACCATAAATTACGATTACAATAACAAACAGTTTGAGCTGATAAAGATGCTATATC
Organism: Carcinoscorpius rotundicauda; assembly: GCA_011833715.1. Taxonomy (NCBI): domain Eukaryota; kingdom Metazoa; phylum Arthropoda; class Merostomata; order Xiphosura; family Limulidae; genus Carcinoscorpius; species Carcinoscorpius rotundicauda. The sequence goes on along the minus strand of CM022396.1, from coordinate 19,251,043 downwards.
AAAGAACGAGGTTCGCCATGGTGAGGTGGGTTAAGGCATTCAACTCGTAATCTGTGGGTTACGGGTTCGAATCCCTGTTGCACCAAACATGCTTGCCCTTTCAGCTGTAGGGACGCTATAATGTGAGGTTCAATCCCATTATTCGTTAATAAAAGAGTAGCCCAAAAGTTGGCGGTGGGTGGTGATGACTAGCTGTCTTCCCTCTAATCTTACACTGCTAAATTAGGGACGGTTAGCAAAGATAGCCCTTGTGTACCTTTGCACAAACTTGAAAAAAAAGAAGGACGATACGATGTGGTTATTAAAGTCAGAGTTTACCTCGTGTAGAACCTGCTGTTATTGTGTTTTGAATTTAATTATTTAATCTAGTAGATTCCTCACTAGATGTCAAAGCAAAACTCGTTAGGTGTAATTTAATTTTGCAGAAATCACCATTTTTTATCTTAACTTAGGTAAATCCAGGGCAATCATGAATAACAGCTGCAAGAAACAAAAAGAATCAGTTCCTTCGGGGATTTTAAAACTCAAAAGGTATGTATTCTCAAGTAAATCCTGACTTTTAGCTAAGTGGTTGCCAGGACGCACTGCTCACAATACCCAGAAAGCTTTTTGAGCTCCTGTCACACTAAATACATTCAACCCATTTAGCCGTAAGGGAAAATTAAACTATAACGATCAATTTCATTATTCGTTGATCTAAGAGTAACCCAATAGTTGACTAGGTGTCTTTCCTTTAGACTGCAATTGCTGAAAAGATGGTTGATGTACATAGCATACGTGTTGTTTCGCGCAAAATTTAAATGAAACCAAATCAAACAGACTAAGTATTGAAAAAAATTTGAAATTATAAAAATATTTTTAAAAAGTTTCTCAGAAAATATGTAACAGTTCATGTATATTATATATTGTTGTTCTGAGTTGTTTTTATCTCACCATTGTTTTGATAAGAATGTGTACTATTGATAATTATAATCTGTTATCAAGCAGAAAAACTATTAACTTAAAATTCAATGAAAAGTGTGTAATCCAATGATGTAATTAGGTTCCATAGTTACTTACATAATCTGTGTATTTCTTCAAGTACATTGCACCTTTGCTGCTTGGCTAAAACTAGTTAAACGCTACGTGTCATATCATCTTTGCCGTCAACATTTTGTAGAGTCGTTTTCACTTATAATTTGTTTTGGGACCTTAATTCTTGTATTTTTGACTCAAGCAGACTAATTTGGTGACATATGTTTTATGTGACCCTGTAATAACCATAATTCATTGTATATTCCACCATATGAATATTGAAGTACGTTTAATAATCATTTGACGAGCCTCAACTACTGTTTTCCTCCATACACAATTGCAACCATTTTTCATTACAAGTAATTTTAGTGTGGATATTATTGTAATTTGTGAATGAAAGTAGAGAAGAATACGTCAACTCCATTACATCTGCTATATCCACTGTTATCAAGAATCTCTGTATAATACCAGTACTCCACAGTTTAACTGTACACGAAAGATCTAGTAGTTATTGAAATACTGTTCATACTATTATATTGTCTGAACAATAATTGTTTTAGTGTAGATCGTGATATTTACCAATTTTAACTGAGTTCTTAACCATTAACACTAAGGTACTGATTTATCAATATAACACAGTTCATTTAAATAAATATTGATCTTCTCTCATACAATTCAATTTTGTGTAAATATACTATGACAAATAAATTATTTGTAAGTTTTGCTTTTATTCCAGTGACTTTCCCCTGAAAAAAAAAATACAGAACGGCCTCAGAAGGATGATTAGTCGCAAACATCATCACATGCGACACAAGCAGAATATAAAAAGAAAAATAACAGATCCTCTCCACCATACAGAGTCCTGGTATAACGACTCGTAAGTTCTAGGTTTTTATGAATAAACTGGGATACCGTATTTTAATACCACATATACTCAATGTGATGTATAGCTTTACAAAAAGTCTGACTGAACTTATCGCTTCTTACGGCCCTCTCAGAAATATACATTTCTTACTACTACAGTTTAGCCGAAGGATAAGCACTAAAGCTATTGGGATAAATGGCTTTGTGAACAACGTTGTGTGCCATTTGAGTAATTTTTTTCACACGAGTGAAAGCTATACTGACTATTTAACTCTCTTTTACCTGAGACTAAATGTCTAGAGGGTGAATAACTTGAACATCCAATTGACATAAAGTAGGCGTTTTCTTTTTGTTTTTGTATGAGACTCTCGTACATTTCAACACGAATATTCTCTGGTTGAAAACTGAGAGTTCTTAATTTTCCAACTCTCCTGGAAAGTCTCTCAGTAGCTTGACACCGATATTTTCAATTGATGGGTATTCTATGTTCACAAGGGCTAAATGGCAAGTTAGAATCAATTAACATTCCTAATTCTAAACAACTGACTAACTACTCATTCCTACAAGAAACTTTAGCCATCTATTAGACCCGAAGAATGGGGCTTACTGCCATTACTATAACCCGAGCACAACCGAAATTACGGGCTGTATTTAGCTGCATTTTGGCTCGAATATTAGACACGGAAAACGCAACCCTGCAAACTGAATATCAGGTACTGCTGGCCCGTCCAAGTAGAATATAATAAGTATAAATTAATGTTATCTTTTAATCTCTGAAAGGATCTGTTTGAAGGAAGTGTGATGTGAAAAATGCAACAGATTTTAGCATGTCCTTTGGGTAATCAACGATTTCTAACTTGAAATAAGTTTCATATTAAACTTTAGCTTGTATTGACTTTGTATATCATACAGCTTCGTTGGACTTCTTTGAACAACCATGTCGTAGTTTCTCTTTTGTTTATTTCTTACTATAATCCGCGTGGCATGACAGTAATTGGATGTCTCACCTTTTTAATCTATGCTTGTATAAAAGGGAAACAACAATCTGTGCTTTAACAACATTTTTTTCTCTCCAAAACACACACTTGTAGCAATGACAGTGAAATGGATATTTCACACTATGAAGAAATGGGTAGCTCATTAATTATAAAAATGGAAATATCACCCATTCTAGAAATGGATTTCTCGTCCATTCTAGTAATGGATACATCATGCATCATGGCAATGGATACCTCACCTAGTGAGGAAATGGTCATGTCATCAATTGAAGAAATGGATACATCATGCCTTGTAAAAATGGACACATCATTTACTGGGCAAATGGACACTTCACCAATTGAGTACATGGACACATCACCAATTGAGAACATGAACACCTCACTTGTGGTTGAAATGAGCACCTTATCCATTGCCGAAAGGTATAGCCAACCCATTATCGAGATGGACACCTCACCATAGTGGAAGTGGATCGTAATGGTAAGCAGTCTCTTGTTTGTATCAGAATAGCGTTTCTTTTATTATTATTATTACAGTAAAAGATGACCTGAAGAGATCACCTATTTGAATCATTTACACCACTTTATGGTAGTGTGTTGTCTGTCTATAACTTGATTACTAGACAGTAAAATGTTGTTACTTATGAAACGCTTAACATTGCAATTTGTACTGCCGTGACGTTAGTGAATCGTGCACATGCCACGAATCACGAGAATAATTATACAATCTGTAGGATACAACACAGTATGAAGTATGAACTTGAACAGCAAGAAATAAAAATATTTGTTACTATTCATTTTGTTTTAATCTGCTCTAGATATAAAACACGTCAGAGGTGCCTTCACCAAACATCAAGATGATTAATATATGTCGTGAGTGCAAATCTAGTTTGTTTGTTTGTTGTTGAATTTCGCACAAAGCTACTGGAGGGCTATCTGTGCTAGTCGTCCCTAATTTAGCAGTGTAAGACTAGAGGGAAGGCAGCTAGTCATCACCACCCACCGCTAACTCTTGGGCTATTCTTTTACCAACGAATAGTGGAATTGATCGTCAAGTTATAACGCCCCCACGGCTGAAAGGGCGAGCATGTTTAGCGCGACGAGTATGCGAACCCGCTTCCCTCAGATTTCGAGTCGCTCGCCTTAACACGCTTGACCATGCCGGACCGAATGCAATTCTAAAGAAAGGTGATAGGATTATGTGTTCAATTTATTATTTTTAAATTATAAGTTACAGGGGAAACAAAATTATCATGGGATAATTCGGCAGAAAATAACGTGACGGTTAATTTAAAATTACAATAACAACAGTTTTGAACTGATGATGATGATGTTGTATTAAAGGTCGATATGATGTGGTTATTAAAGTCAGGATTTACCTGGTGTAGAAGTTGTTGTTATTGTATTTGGAATTTAATGATTTAGTTTAGCAGGTTTTGCATCGTAACTGAAACAATTTTATCTTAACGTTTTAAAATTTCACTTCAATAGTTTTGAGCCCGACTTGGCCCAGTGGTTGATACATTTAAATCGTAATCCGAGGGTTGCGAGTTCGAATCCACAGCACACCAAACATACTCGCCCTTTCAGTCGAGGGGCTATTATATCTGACGGCCAATCCCACTATTCGTTGGTAAAAGAGTAGCTCAAGAGTTGGCTATGGGCGGTGATGACTAGCTGCCTTCCCTGTTGTATTACACTTTAAATTATGAACGTCTCGCACAGATAGCCCTCATCAAGCTTTGTGCGAATTTCAAAAACAAACAAACAAACTTTATTGGTTTTACACTTTGCGCTTAAAATGGTTTAAAAATAAAGTTTATAAAATAGTTAGGGTGAGCATAGTGCAGATAGACCTTTATTAAGATTAAACGCGCACACACACAGATTCACTCCGAATTGTCGTAACAGATTGATTATTGTATGGCTTTGCATATTCTTCACTCAAAGCCACCTATGGAATAACTGCGCATAGCAGTTCCAGGTTTTAAACTTATAAGATAAAAGTTAATTACTCAATAACACCATTGTCTTTTTCAGCCTACTCCAGAGCAACATTCTGCCCATTTAAGAGTTTCAATGGGTAAAAACAATTATTCGATATGACCTGATATGTTGTTTTTCCTTTTGAAGTTAACATCTAAGAACAAGTCCATAATTTGAGGGCTAAGTAATACAATAAATATACGATTTGAGTACAGTCAACAAGGACCAATTTGCTCCGAGCACTTTGTATCACCAACAGTCATATAACAGTCTGGAAAAAATTGCGTTGTCATGCCTGCATAGTTGTAAGTCGATATTCCATTTGTCTTTCATTGATTTGTTGTTACTTTAAGGAATGTTTTTGTTGTGAAAAGAGAAGAGGAAGGTTTTTAGCTTGTTAACGCGATCTAAATATTCAAACATTTTCTTTCCTTTCATGGAAAATATGTTTTCAAGCCATTTTGTATTCCTGTCTTACCTCACTGACATTGTTTAACAAAGCAAGTTAGCAATTTATATACGAATTTTAGTGAAGAAGATAGTCGCACTAAATAGCAAAAATTACTACAAAGTGTAAGTATCATATATATATATATATTTATTGTTTCAGGAGTTTTCGTCACTCGTGTGAGAAATTACGAAACACTCAATTCGCTTAATGGGATCCTTGATCTCGGTGACGAAATTTTAGAAATAGATGGCATCAGGGTTAGCCAAAAACACATCATAAATATCCAAAATATGATAATAAATACCAAGAAAATATGCTTCACAACCCTGTCTCTTTTGAATTTGGAAAGAGAAATGAACACATGCAAAGACGATGAAATGGGTTTCTCATTGTAAATAATAATTTGTGTATTTATATATGTTATGTTTTTTGTTTAAAATTGTAAAATAATAAATTAAGAAAAGTTTAAATTGTATTGTTTGTTGTATTGAATGTTTTGTAAAATGTCGTATTGGATTTAATTGTTCAAATGATGAAATAACACCAACAGAATTCAAGACAGACAATACAAAAATTTTTACTAGATTTTATTGTTCAAATAATGAAACAACATCAACAGAATTCAAGACAGACTTGCGACAGAGGAATCAATCCAGAAAGAGATATAATTTTATGAACAAAGTTTCACTGAATATAATCAATATATAATTAATACAATAAGTTTAAATCAGTAATTTACCAGTTAATTAACTTTCTTTACCATTCAATTAAATCATCCTGAAAAAAAATGATACTGCAGAATAATTGAAACGAACTCTCAAATATTAAATTAACTAAATAATGGTTTTCGGTAACATGATTACGATAAAGTAATCTGAACATATTTCTTTTTTACAATTTATTAATTTTCTCACAACGTAGATTGTGCAGTATACCTACGCACAATGACACCATTCACATAGCATTTTCGAAAAACATTAGTCAATCTCGGTTGTGTCATCTTCTAAACCAAATTAGAATAATTTAAAAATAATTAAAGCCAGTCGTTATCATTCATACACTTTTCAAGCTTTTTATCTAAACTCTTATGTGCTGCTTCTTCAACGTCTGAAGATAACCCATTCCAAAAAACAACCAAACTTTTAAATAATTAAAACTGCCAGTGATGTCGAGAAACCCACTTGTTCAGAATTTTATAAGCAAAAACGGCTCGTTTGGGTTCAGAAAAATATTTTAAATAGAAGAGCGAACAACGTTTCGACCTTCTTCGGTCGTCGTCAGGTTCACAAAGAAAAAGGATTTTGAATTGTGTGTCGGTTCTTATAATTTTGAGGTTAAGAAATGATATTTGATTGCTTTCTTCCTGTTCACATGTGAAGTTAATGTTGGGATGTATAGAGTTAATGTGAGTGAAAAAATTAAGTATGTGTTCTGTAGATTTGAATCCCGCAACCGTGTCATCTACATATCTGTACCAGTATAGTGGTGGATGTAATGCTGCATTAATTGCTTGTGTTTCAATTTGTGTCATAAAAATATTGCCTAGAAAAATCACCCATACTGGACTATACATTCCTTGGAACTCAGCACATGAAACAAAACAAAAACTCAACATACTAAGAAACCAGATAAACACAGCCATAAAACTATGCTCACCAGATAAAATTAACGATGAATTAGACAAAATAAAACAATACTTCATCAACATCAATAAGTTTCCTCCACAAACCGTAGAAAACATTATACGCACACACCTAGACAGAAAGCAAAATAAACCAACAAAAGTAAATATATCTCACGAATCAAAAAATCACGAAACCATACACTGTTTTATACCATATAATCCTGACATCAGCAAACAAATAACCAACATTTGGCAAAATCTAGTAACAAAATATAACATTCCAGTTAATACTAAATTTATTCAAAAACCAGGCACAAAACTAAGGTCTATACTATGTAAGAACTACACTGACAAACACCACACCAACATTATTTATAAAATACAATGTGATAACTGCCACGACTTCTATATTGGAGAAACAAGTAGAAAAATGGAAACCAGATTCAAAGAACATAAAAAGTGACCTTCAGACGTTTTCGAACACTGCAAGTCAAATGGACACAACATAACCATAGAAAACACTAAAATACTAAATAAAGAAACAAACATAAACAAACGCAAAATTAAAGAAGCCTTACTTATACAACAACTTATACCCAAAATAAACCAATATAAAGGAACGCCATTATACCGATATTAATATTATAGATAAAATTATACATTCAAACATCTAACCCCGCCCTCTACATTGCGACACTCAGTTACACAACCCCTTCCAAACATGTGGTCAGCTTCCGGTCAGTTACCTTTTTCTTTGTGAACCTGACGATGACCGAAGAAGGTCGAAACGTTGTTCGCTCTTCTATTTAAAATATTTTCTGAACCCAAACGAGCCGTTTTTGCATATAAAATAATTAAAACTGCCTTTTAATTACCAGTCCATAAGTTGTACCTGTGTCCCTTGGTTCTACTACTTTCCTTGGCAAATATGGAAAAAATATCTTTTAAAAAATACACTTTATTGATGAATGAAAAGTGTCGTATGCAACAGACATGTCGAAATTGAAGTGGTTGGAATATTATTGCTATAAGTATAAAATCATCAACCTGTTTGTCTTCGGTCACAACTTTAACAAAGTTAGTTGGCAATGCTGTGGTCTTGGAATGAATTCTATGAGCAGCATGGAGTTACGTGAAAGTTGTTTCCAGAGAATGTCGAATTCCAGCAGGAGTTAAGACAAATGAACGTTCTTAACAAATATCGAATACAGGCAACGTGAACTTTAGGTAGGAGAGCAATGAACGTTGATATCTGCTTTCCATGGTTTACATACATATGCATGGTCCTGGAGTGTTGAAAGCTGCAGTAACATGCCTCCTCGGTGAAGAATTTTGGTTTTTCTGGGGTCAACTGAGACGCTAGGATTGAATTGATCAATGAAGACAACATGGCAGCGATGACTTCTCACGTCTAAACACTTCAGCTGCTAGTCGAGGAATGAAACGAGATCTATTGATATCAATTCGTCTCTGCATTTATACGCTTCTAACGGTAAACTAACAGGTTATGTGATTAGTCTTATTCTTGATGGTACAAATCTACAGAATGTAATACACAGGAATACCTCGTACAGGGCGGTTAATGCGTGGGAAACACTACCTCATTGATTGAATCAGCATTAAACGGGGAATAGTTTCAATAGAAAAAATAACGATACGTGGGTATCATAAGGGATTTATTGATTATAGAAATAATTAAGCCTAATTAGTTAGAAAAACAGAAATAGTTATGAGGTAAAATAAAAGCGGTATTAATTTGTAAACTTTTGAATTTTTTATTATTTTGAAAAATTAAAAGAATGAATATTTTATTTTGAAAAATAAAAAAATTAAAAATTTACTGATAAAAGAAAATCTATCTCTTCTTGGTTGCACCATTTTCTTCTTCTTCATTTCTTCGTGGAATTCTCGGTAACATCGAATGACATTTTATAACTGCACTCTAGGTCTTGATCATGATTCATAATTAAGCATGTAGCAGTTTCCACCGCCCGAAACATTGTTTCAAGTTTCCGTGAGAGAAATTATTTTTCCTGCTCATCACTAGTACCTTCGTTTCATTCCGGACTTCCTTCTTCTTCCTGATATGCCCGATCTTTGTCTAAATTAAGGAGGGTATCATTGTCGCAAGCTTGAGAATGTGCGTAAATGCACTCTCGAACATTAGCTACTTACAAAGACTCGAAATAAATAGTGTGTCCAGTTTTGATGACGTCTTCGGAAACATCCCTTATTTCGGACTCAGAGCTGTAGGAATGACTTGAGCCATCAGGCAAAACGTGCTTCAACGTCGCTCTCGTGTTACTCTTGCTAACTTGGAACCACGCTTTGTTGATGTTTTCGATAGCACTTCCGATGTAATTTTTCCATAATTCACTCATAGATAGTGCAGCTTCTCTAGTTGTAGCCTTTCGTGCTCGAGAAAATGTTCGCTTAAAATAATAAGCTTTAAACGTCGCAATGATACCTTGATCTGTCGGTTGCAGTGGAGATGTTTGTTCTATTGAATTGAAAAAAAGTGAATTTTGAGATTTTTTGTAAAAGTCACAATGTCCCGTTAGATGGCTTGGTACATTACGTAATAAAGTCAATGCTTTACAGTCCAAGTTGTTTGTTTTCTTTGCAGTAATGTTCAGCTGTTGGACAAAATTAGTTTTTTACCAGTCATCAAACAAAGTTTTCGTAATTCATACTTTTTTATTTGATTGCCAAACAAGTGGAAGGGTCTTCTTTGCACAGCCGCTAAGTGCCCGGGGAACGTCTGCACAATACACAAGCATGAGTTTTTATTTAAACTCGCCAGATGCATTTCCGATTAACAAAAGTTTCAATCTTTTGACATTTTGTAAATTGACTGAGGTTTTTTTTTATTTTCTGACAGAAAAGTTCCAGAAAACATGATTTCCAACATAAACCAGTTTCATCAACATGAAAAACTGCTTATCTTTGCACCGAAATTTTCAAAAAAAAAATGTAAATTAAAAGGGAAATATTTCAGCACAATCTACGTCTTCACTTGATCTTTTGCTTGCAATTCGAATATTATGAACCACAGAGCATTTTTTAAAACGAAATAACCAACCATGGCTTGACGAAACTGTTTTATAAATTGCCCCTTATCCGTTGTTTTCTTTAAGGGCGTTGGAGACTTAAAGCTTTCGTTTGAATTTCTATTTGACCTGAAGGTAATCTTGGAGAGTCGAAACGTTGTTCTTTCATTTTCAATATAAATGTTAATACCCATACCAGCCGTTCCGAAATACATTTTTATTTCAATTGGGTCTCTCGTCATCAATAAATGTTTGAAATATAATTAGGATGTTTTAGATATTATGCAAATTCTATTTGAGATGTTAAGGATGAAGAGTAGTTCTCTTAATCCTGACATGAAATCTCTTTACATTTACAAACAGATTCTATTTTCGCAAAAACATTTCTAATATTTTATTAAACAATCCGCAATCTTTACAAAAAGTATACCAAATTATGTAAAAATACATATGCTATATAAAAGGTCACAGCACAAACTCTTAGTGCGTGGAAATGTGAAGGCGAACTCGTGTATGTTATAACAAGCACATAGTGAAAGGGTTAACTAAGTTCGTGACCCCACATTGACCTTTATAGTTTCCATTCAATAACTTTTTCTGTTTTGTTTATCTCTACGAAATATCAACAACTTTCAGTAGATATCTGGGGCCATTTTGGAAAAAAATATTGAATTTTTAACAATTTATCTGAAAAATTCTGAAATTTCATTTCCACGACTTCTTAAAATCCCCTAACAAAGTTTTAAACGTTTTTATGAGTAAATCATTATATTCTATCTCTTATTTTCTCTACTCTAACTTTATATAAGGTTGTCCCTTTGACTGATCTTCTAATCAACAAATAAAAAAATCAAAATATACTTGAATTACATTTTTCTTTCCAGAATAACTTCAGATTGTAACATGAAACATTTCTTTATTCTAAATAGCTTGAAATGTGCAACAATACACATCTGTTTATATTTACAGTTTTGTTGCCCTTTTGAATCAGTTGTTGTTGTTGTTTTGAATTAAGCACAAAGCTACACAATGGGCTATCTGTGCTCTGCCCACCATGGGTATCGAAACCCGGATTTTAGCGTGTAAGTCCGCAGACATACCGCTGAGCCACTGGGAGGCTTTTGAATCAGATTTAACTGATATTCTCACCATAAAATTTGTAATTTACTTGGTAAATGTGGAGATCAAATTACCCTGCTGAATCACATAGAGCTTCTTGTGAGTTGCTTGCAAGCATACCTCAAAAAATCTTGTTTTTCCTTATTTTATGTAATCTAACCTAAAAATCTTACAATTTTTAGGCCTTAGACATTTTTATAATAATAAGTAAAAAATAAATAAAAAACAATAACTTACCTGCTTACTTAAGACTTTCTTTTCTGCCATCAATTGTCAATGAAATGTAAGCCCACCTTCTAACACTAATGGTAGTACTGCTCTAAATTCTTTATTCAGCTAAATAAAATACAGGATAATAATACCCAAAAAGCAAACAATGACAAATAACTATCCATTTTACTACTTTATAAGAGTAGAAATAAATGTTGCTAATAAATTCAGCTCAGCTTACTGATGTGTTTGCATGGGAATAAAGTTTGAATTTCAAGTGAAAATAGACAATTCTCTCACAGAAAACTTTTATGTTATTTGATAGATTAAAACCTTACTTCCTATTTAATATAAAAATACAGTATTAAACACAGAAATAATTTATGGCAATTTTGGAAAACAGGATTTGAAGAAAAGTCAATTCTTGTACTGAGAGAAGTTCATGATTTCTTTTAATGTTGCTTTACATAATTAAGGACTGAAACCTCATGTGTTATTAAAATTTGGATTATTAACTACGTTTGTCTGATGAACTTATCCATATACCATAACAAGAAAGTAGTTCAATGAAATTTAAAATGTGACTCACTGAAACACCATGACATTCACAGAAATAAATTAAACAAGGGTGGAAATAAACACAACAGAAAAGTTAAATGTGTTTTTTCCTAGCAATTAGTCAGGAACTTAATAATAAATTATAATACAAGCAAGTCTTGAGATCAGACTTTGGATATGACTGTACAATAAACATATCTGATAGCCACACATACCTCACGTTTTGAAACGGAGATTTCAAGTGATGAAAATTACAGAGAAAGAAAATAATTACTGAATAGAAACACAATTACAATCATACATCTTATGCTGTGTTTAAAATATATTTTTCTGTAACTGACTAATTTTTTATCTGCCTCTGAAATATAATGAGTAATTTTACATGGTTTTGAGGTTAGTCTTCCAAAAATCTTTGATAATCTAAAACAAGACATTTCTTTCTCTTCAAAACTCATACAAGTACAAAAATGACAGCATTTGCAAAATATAAAATGCCAAAGGAAAAGAAGCTGTATGTGTCCAAAATATTCGCATTAAACATAGTTTACAATTTTGTCACTACCAATGTGCCGTCTATTGCTGCAAGACTTTGTTGAACTAATCCAGCTATATCACTCAATTTTAGTTTTATAATTTAGCTAACTAATTCAGTATTGTTGCATGATACTTGTTTTTAAATATATATTTTGTGCTTGTTTAAATTTATTGTCTTATGTTCCTGAGAGGTTTATTGACAACTGGAATCAGACCAGTTATTGTATGATAAGACAACAATTTGAACTGGTATATTTTGTTGAGGTTTCCAATCAATGATAAACTGACAACAATACTACATAATCATCAGCTTTTCTGTACATAGGGTATAAGCAGTCTGATTGTGTGCAACAATTACTGACAACAGGTCATTTCCAATCACGCATGATCAGTGAAACAGTAATATTATTATTATTTTTTTTTTTTCGCTGATTGAGTCTGCAAAGTTGGATTCAAAAGTTCTCACAACAAATAACGTGTATGTTCATCTTTTAAATTTGTGAACCTTGATGCAAGCTTGATGTCATATATAAAAAAGTTAAAATAACATTGTGATTTGAAATGGTAGTTAATCTTATAATATTACGAACAATCACTCTACATTTCAAATTTTATACATATATCAATCCCATTACACTGACACAGAAAGAGTGAATATTGAACAAAGTGATGGCATTATTAGTTATGAAAGTGCATTTACATTGAATACACACGCATTCATAGTGAAAAGTCTTCAGGAAATAAGTTCTGTTTGGCTAGAAAATGCTCAAATCATCTTTTGCCAATTCAAATTTTCAATGGCTGTTTTGGTTTTAAGGGAACACATGGGTTACCTGGCAGACACTTTTTGTAGGCTTACTTGCATTTTTGAATACTTAACAAACACACAACATGACACTGGCTCCTGGGCCCCTGATAATTTTGAGTCCCATGTATACAATTTTTATTGTGAATAGCAATTAAAATATGAAAACTTTGTGAGGATCTTTGCATGCCATTGTTAAAGATGGATAAAAAATGACCTCAGTTAAACTAAAAACTACAAATTGGGAAATAATCTAACATCTGTTGTACTTTCCAAGTTTATTTAGTTGTTTTAGTGAAAGATGTACATTATTTTTAAATGTCACTGCTAACAGGTTCTAATGAGTGATACTTTTGAAAAACTGGTCTAAGAAACAAACTTTCTTATTGATACTCTTACTTGACTGATATGTGCCAAAATATGTCAAAATTCAGACATTTTTGTTCATACCTCTCACCTTATAGACTAACCATTATATCACTAAATATCAGAAATATCTGAACTTACAGGGTTACAGCAATTACCTGATAAATCACACTTTTAGTTTGTTTTGCACATGCAATGAATTTTAGAAATATGTATACATGCATGAATGGAAGCCATAATAAAGTGACCAGTTTGTGTAGAACTGTAATGAACTGTGAACTCTTTATAATGTTTTTAATTATAATCACGATATGTAAAAAAAACAAAATGTAGTAACATTTATGACATGAATATTTATAGTTCTTACATAATAAGGCATGACAACATGGACCAAATTGTTATTTTAACATTTCCCAGTGTTTTTCCTTTCTACACTCATTTTATTGACAAAAAGTAATGTACAAGAACTGGAGCTGAAGATAACTTTTCATTTTTAACTGACCATTGTGTATATTTTAATATAAGATCAAACTTGTACAATATTTCCTTCAAACAAGGTTTTATTAGAACTTTTAGACATTTGACAGACATTTTGAAATGCATAAACTGCATGTAACTAGAAAAAAAAGAGAATTATTACAAAATTATAAATATCAAACACCAGAAAGTTAACATTTCTTGCCAATAAATTTGCTTAACAAGCACACATCATTTTCCTAATAAAAGTGCTTTTATTAATAACTGTTTCTTCAAATAAAATTCAAATAACATGAAAGAAATTTACTTGTGGTTGTCGTCATTAATAGACTAATCATGTCTCCAAAAAATAAAAAAAAATAATACTCTCTAAGCATTATACCCTGCCACCAGTATTTAATTTCTTCCAATAAATACCAATATCTTTATTCACATTTTCTCAAGATGTGTATGTCATTATGACAAAATAAGAAATTCTGGTGAGGCTTAACATAAAATAATGTTATAATAATTGTGTATCTACTTCCCTGACAGTAACAACCTTAGGTATTATGATCCACAGTTTACAAGTCAAGAGTCTCTCCCTGGGTAGGGCCAATAATGAATAAAGTCTCTGTGGCAAGGAGACACTAGTGATTTATAAACAGAGGCTCAATAAAAATATTCTCAGTTTGACCTATAACTTACCACTAAAGCTTCAAAATTTAATTTTTTAACCCTAGATATTACTAACTCTGGTTGCTAAGTTCTATTGTTTTACAAGCACCAGCTATGAGTAAAATATTATTTATGCTACTAACCCAGCCTATATCCAACCGATATCTAAAGGAAAAAAAAATCAATATTCTTAAACAGAGACAGCACATACAGTGTTACATTTATTTATGACACACAAAACAAAATATGTTTCATTTAGTACCTTGATTAAAGTTTGCCATCAAAGTCTCGGTCAATATATAAATAAATATTTCTATATTACAGTTTTACAAGTTAAAATGGTAATACAATACATAAATAAAAAAAGCTTATGCAGAAAAATATTTTTCATGAAGTAATTTTATAGTAATTGAATTAAAGAATAAACATGTTCATTTATCTAATTCAGAACATCTGAACCTATCATCCTAGCCAAAATGCATTTAAAAAGCTTCTTATATAATAAGTATATATAAATGTTAAGAGTATCCACATTTTAAACAATGTCTCATCAGATATATTCATGTATATACAAAGAAGCATGATTAAAAGTTTGAAATGAATATCAATATTAACTGAATGAAAAAATACATCATTAAATTTTGTTAGTAACATGAAAAGGAAAATATTAAAAATGAATAAATGGTGGTAAAATTACAAAACATGGTGTGTATTATACATATAGCATTTTTTGTTTGTTTTTTGTAATATACAAGTAACTGCAGTAAAATTTTAAAACTAGTGAAAAAGTATTCTGTTCAAACCCAGCACAGCCAACAAATATCATGATATACAATTTCTTATTTCAGAAAACACCTTGACACAAATTTAACATAAGCACATGCATATAAATTCAAAAATATATAGAAAGATTTAATAAATGTCTGGTAATTTGTTATTTAATCACTAAGTATCTATAGTTGCAGAGTATCAGATTTGGTACAACAATGAAATATTCTGAACAAACAAAATTTCTGCTACACCCTGAAAATAAACTGCATATCTTTCAAGGCATGCAAATACTTCAACATCAAAGTAAAGAATATCAGACATTAACTAAATGTTAATGAGCATTCAAACCACAAACTTCTTGTACAGTTGCCAATTTTGCATCTGTTTTCTAAAAACAAAAAAAAGTTATGTACATGTAACTAAAGTTAACAGTTTCCTGTATTAAATTGTATTTCCAATAATACTAACTCTGGTAATTACAGTTATTATTTGACTAACAGGGTTTCATCTTTGCTTATCTGAGCACTGTACTGTTTTTATCCTGCTTGCTCTTGTCTTTTATATCCCACTCAATTGCCCTTTGCAATATATGTTTCACGATACTTTCCAGCTATGTCAATGCAACCTCTGTTCTTGTAATGAATACTAAGCACCTCATTCAAATAATTTGTAATTCCAGTCTCTAACACCAACTCATAGTACAGAGGAAGAGTGAGAGAGTGTCAGCAAAGTGAAGTATTATTGGAAATACAATATCATTTAGGAAAATGTTCACTTTCAAAACATACTTACCTCTTCTACCACTTGTAGTTAAAATTGCACTAGACTCTGAAAAGATATGCATGTAGGCACATCTGTCTGTAAAGTAAATGCAGAATAGATAATATGGATCGACTGGTGAAGTCACCTTGTCAAGGTAATTAAGGATAAATCCCAGGAAGCTTAAAGATCCCAATGAATAAAGAGTCAGTTAATAGCACCTTGAATTAGTGCAAGCCAGATAACACCTCAGGGCTCTGAAATGACATAATAAATGACCAGGTGTTAAGGAATCATAGATGAGAGAAACAGGAAAAAAGGACTTAACAAGGTATAGCAGAACAATAGCCAAGTAATAGAGATTCCTGTGCACATGCAATGCAAACAGTTCTAACCTACAATATTGTCCAGATGTCAGAAGCAGCAAAAATACACTTTAAGGGAAAAGAGATGCACAGTACATGAGGCTATAGGATTGAATGCATGTCAAGTCAAAGCATGCAATACCAAGCTAACATCCCATTTCGGCTATTGGAAAGGTGTTTTGGGCAAAAGGACTTGAAATAATTTCAGAAAGCTGGATAGTACTGGGGGCTCAAATACTTTGTGATGTTTAGAATACTGCAAAGTAGTTTATAAAGCTGCCTTATATAAAGTGACAGTTGACTACCTTTGTGAAAAAGCCATGTCAAAAAATGAGATAAGGTGGGGATATTTGTGTGATGTGGGTTCAATTTCTTCGTTAGATGCCACTGATGATAATTCTGCTTTTTCCATTGATAAGTGACCATTATGGGTCTACAGACAGACTGATATAAATACAAGGCAACTTCAGAAGTTAAACCACAAAGTCATGTGAAGGGCTGCATAACTTCCATGTATAAAACTTGAGCTTAGAAATGTCTGGGTGTAGAATGTCAAAGATTAGGGTTACTTCAACAGAGATGGCTAAAGAGGAACTGGAAAAGGCAGGCACTCTTGAAGACACTGTAGAAAAGAAAACCAGGCAAGTTGTGGCTACCATCACGACTCAACAAGGAATTGATCAAACCTTCTATGCCTTCCCTCCAGTTAATATGTTACCAAGACTAAATGCATATACCACCAAAGCCCAAGAATGAGATACTAGGGACAAAACACCTGTAGCTGAAAGTTCCAATGCACAGAAAATGTGTCAAACACCACAGTCCTGAATTGAAAGCAAATTCATCAGAAAACACTGTGAAGAAACATCCATTCAGTCAAGAGAATTAGACTGAGTCAAGACAGGTGATATGCTATTCAATTCATTACTCCTAGAACATGGCAAGCCAAGAGGCTAATATGATGAGAATGAGCCAAGTAGAGAATATCCAAAGTTCAAAACAAATGTTCCAGGAACATGTGCTCCTCTGAAGAGAAATGAAAAATACCACAGTAGAACTGTCAGGAAGAATAATGATGATTTTTCCCCTTCAATAGGGCTAGACTTCGAACCATCGCCTATTGTACAGAAAGATGTTCTAAAATATTTACGTGAAAAGAAGATTCATTGTTTGTCCATAGACCCCAGAATTCCTGACAGTTTATATACTCATCCCATCCCTGAAGTGAGGCATCTGTGAAGAGCTGAATTTCAGGATAAGAGAGCAGATTAGGAACACCAAGGGTATCATTAGTCTGTAATATTGTTTGCTTCTAAGTAAGGAGACAAGGTGATCCACTGGATTGCAGTTCATGATCCATTGGTCACACAGCATTTGTGTTTGTCTTATAATAATTACTAGAGCTTTCAGGGATGTCCACTTTCCCAAAAGAGAGAGAACTATTCACGCAGCAGGAGAAAGAGATATTAGTAAAAGCCTGACTACTCATTCCATAGCATGGAACTTGATGGAAATTAAATAGCCAGGTTTAAAAATGTGTTGAAAAAGACACCCAGAAGGGCAAAACATTGAGTCAGCAAGAGAAAGGATTTCTGAACTCCAATAAGAAAGCTACTCTGGATGTACTGTTCTGTCAACTGACAAGATGGTGCCAGAAGTAATTAGTCACCCATATAATGGTATGTGCACAGGTCTAACAAATGAAGCTGAGGAGAAAAAAACTTGTATGACTCTGCAGAAGACAAATGGTGTAGATGGTAGGCCTAAGGGCAAAGCCCAGAACTGTAGAATCTGACCCTTGTGCATGAAATGTAGATAATAGCAGGATGACTTCACTAAGGGAATGTGTAGATATACATTAGCATCATCAAATTTGATCATTTATGAATTTGGTGAAAAATGGCATTGAAGGTTGAGAAAGGACTCTGCTATAAATCTGGGAGGATATAAGAATTGGCTTAGAAGAGAAAGATCAATGATCAGACACCAATCTCCCATCTTATTGGGTACAAGAAATAAATGGGAATTAAAATCTCAGGTGAATGGAACTGACTCTCTCCACTGTCCCTTAATCAAGAACTCTCTGATAGTTGTAGAACAAAAATCCACAATCTGCAGATTTATTGCTGGTGAAATTACCACAGAGATGTAGGATAATGGATGTGGAAAAGTGAACCAAATGACCAACTCTAATACCAGAACCAAAATTATGTATGGATCTGAGGTAAATAAATTCCAGATATCCAGGATATGTTGTAACCTAGTTATGGCATATGGTAGACACCAATGTCATTATTAATGATCTGATTGAGCAGAGGAACCTCTAAGATAAGAAAGGCGTCTATTGAGTAACAATAGATCAAAAAGCTGAAGCAAAGGGTTGGGACACACGATAAGCAGTCACAGAATGACTTCCAGCCAGAGCCAAAGAAACTATTGAGGCCAATGACCATGGAAATGAAGAATGGAAATGGGCGAAATCAATCCATGATTCCAATGCCTCTGGAATGCCCACAAATATCAAAGAACAAATAAAAGGAGCCTCAAGTAACTCCTGGAGGGTGGCAGCAAGCAGATAAACTCCCTCCAACAAAGCATTTCTACACAGTAAGTCCCAACCACATAAAAGCTGGGAAAATCAAAGAATAACAGAAGTTGACAATCTTTCTTACCAAGCTAGACGTTGACAAAGGATCCACTTCATCATATTGAAGTGGGAAATGCTGAAAAGTGCCCAACAAAATTCAGGTGGAAAATAAATATCTCAGAACATTAGTGAGAGTCAAAAAAATTTGAGAAAACTGTGATCAATTAAATATGATCAAAGGGTCCAGTCTGGAACCCCACATATTCAAGGGAGGATCATGTCTTTGGTAAACTAAATATACGTCCTCTTGGCAGTGATAAAATAAAGCATACTGTTAAGACAAATGTGGGGTCAAGGCATAGATATTATGTCATGTAACTGATAGGTAAAACTCCTGCATGAACAGCAATATCAGGTGAAGTAGGAAAAATTAAGTAGTTACACTCAGACCTTTCAGTAGTCAAGGAAGGAGAAGATTCAAATGCAACCTGAGAAATGAAGCAGGAGGTGACTGATCCAAATTGAGGGGGGAGCCTAAATTCTCTCCAGAATGTTCTGGATCATCAGCGAAAGCAGCCTCAGAAAGACATTTTCCAGATCAAATATGTCTCCATCTCACAATAAATCAGACAATGGACAGCCTTAACTGAACGTCACCCCCACCCTAACTATTGAGAGATGCTAGATAACAGAAGTGGAATACCAGAGAGTTGATTAGCCTACATGCTGGAAACAGTAACCTAGGAATTCATGCTTGAAAATGAGTTATTGCAGAAACAAAATTTTTTATTTTTATTTAATAGCAACATTAAGTTTTGCAGCACTTTATAGAAACTTGTCTAAATTCTTTTCAAAAAACAGTGATAGAATTATATATATAAGGTGCTTACTAAACATTACCAGGATATAGGTTGCATTGATGTAAGTAGGAAGTATTACAACACAAATATCACCCAGGACAATTGAATGGGTTATAATATCCTGGAACAAATGATAAAAACTAAAACCAGTATGGATGAAGATAAAACTCTGGTGGTCAAGTAATAGCTATAAAGGGAAATGAAGGTAAGCATATTTTGGAAATTATCCTGCCATACTTTTCATATTCTATACAGTACATTTCTGCATAGCTTCTTTAGAATACATAACTATACAGTTTTTCTCTGGTATATATCTGTTTTATATTTCTATAATGCATTTTTTAAATACAATTTTACACCATATGCCACATACCTGCAATATTCTTCTTCAGTGTTAAATGTAAGGATTTTATATCACTTGTAACAAAATCTATTCCACACTGAGAATGACTGTGCAACTTATAGCCCTACTTTATACACACCTTTATAGTTACTAGCTGTTTGAAGTTCACATTACACATTCGTGCAATTTCAGTGTATATGCTTAGATGTCTTTTTTTTTAAGATCACTATTTACTAAAAATATTTAAGGTTTCTCTGAATTTGTTACACTTTTTATTTTCTATTGTACACAATATAATTGTTCACCTTTTTTTACAGTGTAGAGGAAGTCTGATGAATTTTTAGGTTCTCCTTTCATTTCCATGCTCTACATTAAAATAATGGATGGTTTTCACCAATGTGGATTATCATGCCTTTCTTTTTCAATTTAAAATTTGTTCCCAATTCTTTGTCATACAAACTACACTGTTTCTCTTAAATGAGAAATAAAAATTGGTGATTTATTGTAATCTAACTTCTAGTCTTTCATTTTTGTCTTACACAAAACATGTATCTAATTTCTCTGCAATGTGAGCGTAGTTATTTTATCTTCAGAGAACACCTAAATTCTTTGCTCTATACAATAAATCATATGCAACCACAGCATAAATCCATTCATATTTGTGATGTCAGAAAAAAACACACACATTCAAGAACTCTTGACACAAAAAGATAAAACCCATATAATACCCCAAGCATTTTCAAAAAGTGGAAGTTCTTGTCCTTGAAGAAAAAAGGCCTCCTTTCCAAAGTGCTTGGGTTATAGGATTTTTATCATTTTATATCAAATGATTCACATCAGCAGTTATTTCTCCTCACATCTTAACAAGACACAACATAGATACGTGGTTATTTAATGACTTTATAGTACCTGCTATTTTACCTATTGCATCCAACATAAATTCTTTACTCGTATATTCTTACAGATAACTTTGTGCATTTCCACCTCCTCAGTATAATTCCTCTGCTGTTTTCTAATACATATTCTTAAAACTTTATTTCTTACAGTACAACTTCATATGTCTTCAATATTTTCTTGATTCAATTTGTTCCATACATAATTAAAAATACACTGTTCTCAATATAGATCTTATTACTTAAGTAATGTTCAAAAACTATTTCCAACACATTACACAACTGTATGCTTTTCTCTCTCATGTATCCTCTCATGTACTTTTAACTGAGTACTAGTCAAAAATGATTTACCACACACTTCACAAATATATGGCTTCTCCCCAGTATGTGTCCTCAAATGTATTTTTAAATAACTCTCTATTCTAAATTCTTTGCCACACACCATACAGCTATATGGTTTTTCCCCATTGTGTATTCTTTTATGCTTTTTAAGGTGGCCTTTACTTCTGAATTCTTTGTTACACACTACACAACTGAAAGGTTTCTCTTTGATATGTGTTGTCTGATGACTTTGTAGATACCACTTCCTTCCAAATTCTTTGCCACATACTACACACACATATGGTTTTTCTCCAGTGTGTGTTCTTTGATGTGCTGTGAGATAACTATAACTTACACAATTTTTACCACACACTACACAGATGAATGGTTTATCCCCAGTGTGTGTCTTTTTATGTTGTTTCAGATTACTATTTCTTTTAAATATTTTGCCACACAACACACAGTTGTATGCTGTCTCAACAGTGTGTATTTTCTGATGTCTTTTGAGGTCACTACTTCTTGCAAATTTTTTGCAGTATCCAGAATGCTGAGTTTCACAAAAGTTTTTCAAGTTCTTTGGATCTGTAATCAAAAGATAAATTCAAAATTTGATACATTTATTACATTAAACACTTTTAAATCCTTTTTGTAATTATCTTATGCAAACTGTCAAAAATATCTAAATAAGTTACTTACAGACCTTAAACCAAAACTAATGTAGAAGATACAATTAGGTTGATGTCATTACGACATATCCTTTGAATACTGACTGTATTTGAAAAGAATTTTTCTTTGAAAAAAAAACCCTCCTGGATAACAGTAAGAGAAATTACAAATGAATCAATACTAAAACTCCTGAAGTGGAATCAAATCCACAGAAACATCAGGAGCTGTAAAGAACACTCTGTTGAAAAAATGTAATCCTGAAATTACAGCAGACCCAGAAACAAATTCTAAGCTCCCACAAAAGTAGAAGTCATAAGATATTTAAGAAATATTTGATACAGATCCAAAAAAGATGTGCAGAAATCTGTAATAAAGGATGATTGTAGATACAATGAATTACTCTGGATTTGGAAAAACCACATTGCAGGAGCCCAAACACAAAAAAATAGAAAAGGTGTGACTATACAGAACTGCAACCCACCTGAATAAATTTTATACTTTATGCTTTTCTTTCATTTATTTCTTACATTATAAAATATTCCTCTACTTTCGCAAATTTATTTTCAAGGAATC
This sequence comes from Carcinoscorpius rotundicauda, assembly GCA_011833715.1. NCBI lineage: Eukaryota > Metazoa > Arthropoda > Merostomata > Xiphosura > Limulidae > Carcinoscorpius > Carcinoscorpius rotundicauda. The sequence goes on along the minus strand of CM022396.1, from coordinate 19,228,195 downwards.
CTGAGAAGCATGTCATTGGGATGGAGTGTCAATTTCCTACTATATCATTTGAACAAGTAAAAAAAATGTTTCTTTTATAATAACTTCATGTGTGTATATGTATCACAAAAATCTATCTGTTTATTTGTTACTCATCTAATTAATCCTAGAGTTAATTTCAACTAAACTAGAACAGAACAAGAGGAATGTTAATAAGGAGTTCCCAACCAACACACCCACCCATTAGTGATGTTACTGAGCATTAGTTATCTTCGACAGAAGTGAACATTAACCACGTGCACATATAGTGCCACATTCTTCGGCCAAACAGAAAATATATTAAGTTTTCTATCCCCTGGTAGAACAGTTGTAAGTCTTCAATTTTACAATGCCAAAATCATGGGTCCAATTCCTCCAGTAGACACACTAAATAGCTAAATGTGGCTTTGCTGTAAGAAAACACACACTTTCTGTAGCACAACATATATAGTATAAGAGGAGGGCACACAAATGTCTTGTATATCTCAGTGTGTGTGCTAGCACTCTATATGGAAAGATAGAATGAAAAAATATTTGCCACTATTGCAATAATACATAAATTCAGATGAAGTTGATACAACCACCACCACCATAGGAAGAGTCGTTTCTTGTGTTATACTCAATTCCTACTTTGATCCATGACCTTATAACTTCACCTCATAAGACACTTCTGTGACTAATGATTGTAAACTGATTAATAATGAGAAACAGCATGAAAGACATTAATGAGTGGGTATTGAAAGTTAGTAACAGGAAACAACTCTACTACCACTACATTGGCTACTACCTATTTGTACAAATTGACCCTGATCATCACATAGTATACACTATGTTTTAAGTATATACACTGAACTGTGGCCCACACATTCTGTTAAGTTCATAACCTGGGACAAAGGGCAAGCACTTCAACTTGTTGTAAAATAAAGAGACAAAAGTGAGAAACATTTCTAAACAATTTGTATATATTAAAAAAAAAGTTTCAGAAATGTCTGAAAGCCAACCAGGAACCAGTGCCAAAAGCAACAATAAAAAGACAAAAAATACAGATCTGAAAAGTGTAGAAAAGCAAGAGCAACTCAAAAGTTGTTCTTTTTATGCAGGCACTTCTGGCATTTGAAGGAAAAGTTTACACACACACATTGATAGTTCTGAAATGTCAATTATGACATAAGTTTTAAAAAAAAAATGGATACATTTTTAATTCTTTCAGCATTATGTGTTGTATTACGTTCCTGGAACAATAAAAATCACCTCATTTGTATATTTTTATGGATTAATAATTATTTTCCAAAAGTACTGAACATAACACAACCAATGATCAGCTATTGATTGTAAAACCAATAAACATAGCAATGGCCTAATTTTTGCCTGTGGATTTATTTTTTGTTAATGTTACTCTCAATGTGATATTTCATTGATTTTTGTACATCTTTAATACACTAACTATTTCACTAACCATGATCAAAACAAATATAATTAAGTGTGACTATAAGGCATAAATTAATTAATTATTTTAAAAAATATTGTAAATAAACACCTTCTAGCAGTTATAAGATATCCATTACAAACATAATAAATAAAAAGGTGGTTAATTTTGGCCAATATGCTGATTTTTTTTTCTTTGAACGAGATGAAACCACTAGGTGAAGAAAGCAACACAGAAAATATCAATCAGGTATGACAAATACAGGAATGCAAGCCAGTGTGATCATAAGATAAAAAGGAAATGAAAGGTTTCACATGCTTACTCAGAACGTAATGCTACTGAACAACTGTACTAATGTATTTTCAGATTTCTTTGTTTTTCAACAACCAAAGCGACAACACTCTACTAGACTTCACTGACACATTAAAACAGTACCCCATTCCTCCCATTGAAACTCGTATAATATCAAAAATATTACAATAAAATCTAACATGAATATGGCCACACTCTAAAATCAATTTTATATTATCAAGTTTATTTTATAAATATTATACAATTAACAATGCCTAACACGTTACAGTTAAAGAATACAGTTCTTGAGATGTTCACACTCACATGATTAAATTTCTAACCCAACATCAAGTTGTTGTAACTCTTCTTTTTGTTCTTTATCTTCTTTTCTCACACTCTTAACATCATGTTTTGAACAATGTAGAACTTCATTATCACTCTCAATGAACTTGGAAATAACACAATCCACTGTTAAGTCATAATGGGGCTCAGTTTTTACTTCCATAAATTCATTCTGAAATATATTTTAAAAAACAACAACAAATGTATGACATCATTAATAAAGATTTAGAGCTATTAATATAGTATATGAATAATTGAACCTTCTCAGTAAACTATGAAATATCATATGTTGCAACTGACACTTTTACAGTGAATTAAAACTTTTAAATTTTCCTACCATTAAAACAATATTGTCACTAGAAAATTACTTTGAATGAAAAACATTTTTTATATCAATAGCTGGTGTAATATAAATTGTGTGTCTTAATGTAATTTGTGGGAATAATTTTTATTAGGAATTACACCTAACCAAATGATATAAGTAGTTAGTACCACATAAAATAATCAAAATTGTGATTATGTCAAAAACATAATCATCTTACCAAATGCATGTGTTTAATTATTTCAACCTTCAAAATGACTAAAGTAATGCTATCATAATTTCTCATTATTATTTTTGGTTAATTTAAGCTTACCCTATTTTTGTCATGACTCGTGAAAATACTCAAATAAGGTCTTCGTGGATTACCCCAACAATCCAATTAACTATTATTTTTCATCATTATTCACCTATGGGGAAGCATGATGCAATGGTTAAGGGGAAGAGGTTCCTTTGTAATTTCAAAGCCTTAAGTTTGGTTGTAGTTAAGCACAAAAATACATGATGGGTTAGTTATGGCCTGTCCACCATGTGTATCAATCTTTGGTGCTTAGTATCATAAGCCTGCAGACTTATGATACTAAGCTCTGTGTGTGTGTGTCTTTTCAATGAGGGGGTTAGCAGTTGAAACCTCCCACTTAATTTCATATTGATAAAATTCTTGAAAACAGTACATCTTCATTTTCAGTATTGATACTTTAATGTATTTTTTATTGCACATTTAATCTTTATTATGGTAAGGAGAAAGAAACAGAAGCACAATTTACTATCCTGTGTTACAAAAGTTTTTATTTTACCTATCCACATAGATGTGCTCCAGCTAGTTTTCAATAAATAATAATCCACAAATGAATGCAGCATTAATATTTGCAAGTATCAATCATTTACTTAGGGGCACAAAACAACAGCATGACACACACATTGTCTTCTACATTGTACTTTACATCATAGGGAATAATATTAAAATGTAATATTAAAGTGCACTCTGTCACTGATTATGTATAAAAGGCTATGAATCAATATAACCTTCATAAAACCTACAAAAAAAGAATGTTTCTAGTACCTCTACTGACCCTGGAAAAATATAAATGTCCCAACCCTAAAAGTTCCACAATTTTTATTACAAAAACCATTGAGAGTGCATAAACAGCATTCACTGATTAGCAATATTTTCACCTGTTATTCACATAAGTCATGTAATGAAGTCATCTACAAACTGTATCCCTGATCAGAACTAATTTGAAATTATATTAGGTAAAAGGTTGACAATTGCAGTAAATGTATAAGATAAATAAAAATATAGTTGTGTTTTTATTCTATTACTTTATTAGATAATTTATTTTATGTTGCTTCCCACAATTCACACAAAAATTATTCATTTTATCCAAAGACAGAATATGAAACATTTTTGTAGTGATGATTGTTTACAGTTTATTGATGAAACTATAATAGTATCCTTTTTTGAGTGGCATTTTCTCAAAGTATCAATCTCTAACATTACCATCCAACTGTTTAATACAAACTGAAAAATACAGATGTAATACTTAGCTCATTCTGCTTGGCAATATGTTTCTTACTCGATGTTACTGTTAAATGTTTATTTTTGAATTTCATGCAGAGCTACACAAACATTACCTCCACTTCCTGTCTCTAATTTAGCATAGTAAGACTACAGAGAAGGCTGTTAGTCAACACTCCCCACTGCCAATTCTTGTGCTACTCTTTTACTAAGAAATAGTGAAATTGACCATCACATTATAATGCCCCATGGCTGAAAGGGCAAGCATATTTGATGTGAGGGGAATTTGAACCCAAAAAAATCAGGTTGCAAGTTTAGCACTTTAACCATCTGGCCTGCATTTAACTCTATAGTTAAATATTGTCAAATAATGAGTTTCCTTGTTCAGAAAAAATAGATTAACATGCAAACATTAACAGATCTATTTGGAGAATTGGGGTTTATTTGTTCTTGCAGACAATAGTAACATATTAAAATTATATATAACTACACAACTGACTGAAGTAGTTTCTTCCATTAAAACTTGAGAACTTATATAATTAATGCCTACATATTACTATGAAACAGAGAAATGGAGATTCTAAAATTAAAATCTCACTAATTTCGTTTACCTGATTTGAGTATTACCATTTTAAAGATTTTAAACTTTTTGTCTGTGTATTAAAAATACACAACTGACATTTATAATGTATAATGTTAATAAATAATTCTAGAAAGAAAAGATTACATGTTATTATGAAGTGTATTTAACATGAGCATGAATCAGCTACAATTAATATTTCCCTAGTGTAATTTAATTGCAAGTCTATTGAGGCAAATACAAATTGGAAATATAGAAACTAGCTTAATTTTTATTTGCTGGAATGCATGGAAAACATTACCTACATAATGGTATGAGAATCTGATTGTAATAACATTTTTGCCTGATGTGCAATGAGGAACATGTGATGATAATGGATATATGTAGGAATGGCATTTTACTGATTCAAAATAATTAACTGTTGGTTCATTTTGCATTAAAATAGTGTACAGAATAATGAATAATTTTATAATCTTTATAATCTTATTCTCCTAATAAGTGCCAAGTAATGTTAGCTTTTCTGTTCCTTTGTACAAAAATAATGCACCAAAACATGCTTTATTGGCTAGCTTTATTGATGTATGCTCTGTTCAACATCATGTGATTAATCACCTTGATACAGTTGTATTTATGCGAGATGTACTTGTAAGCTTTTAATTTCAAATATTTTTGTCCTATTGTACAATTCAGCTATCATTCCTACATTGTAGTGAACTGTACTTTGAAAACCTAACCTAAAATTTAGGTATCCACTGAAAATGCATCTATAAAGTCTTAACCTCAAATGCAATGTATGGATCTAACTTGAAAGAAGGCAGTTCAGTATGGACAGTTTATTGCAATTTCCATCATAACTGAATAATTTGATTAGAAAAAACAGACAAATATTCAACATGCAAGAACTAAGCTCTTCAATTCACATTTAAAAGTGTAGATGTTAATTGCGAGCTCTAAAATCCCTAATATGTCTGAATTAGATATGTCACTTGTAAATACATTGATAAGAGCTTCTGATGTATCATCAACATAGTTAACAAACCATGATGTTGAGATGAACAAAAAAAAACAAATTAAGCCACAATATAAAAAAAGATAACATTAATGTTGTGTATGTCAGATGTGGCAAGACACCTATAGAGAATTACTGGACATCAATACACCGTCTTCATTATAATTTTTCTCAGCAAAACTCTTTATAAACAAACATGTCACAAAGAAGAGAAGCAAGACATACTCAACAAGGCAACAGGAGTACTCAGTACAACTTCTTACTTTGTTAGAGCACACATACACACACTACTAAAACAATATTAAAATCAAAGCATTAAAAAGAAAAGGGAAAAAAAAGAAAGGCAAAGAGAATAAAAAACACTAACCGAATGTCATGACATTATGTCAGAAGCAACAAGAACCATAAAGACAATAACTTAGAAAGAAAATTAACAGCATCTTGAGACAAATACCATGTAAAGATGTAAACTGGAACAATAAAATTATAAAAATATTAAAATGTTTATCATCATATCATCAACACCTATAAAAGCATTAAACCACATCAAAATGGATTAAAATGTGGAATATAATATTAGCAACCCAAATAAAGATCACCCTATTACAGTAAAAGGACAATTATCATGTTAGTAAATGAGTTTTAATCAATAAACTCACTAAAAGTAAGTCACAAAATAAACTTCCCTAATATGGTCTAGAGGATAAACAAATCAAGAAAGAAAAACTTCCATTCAGTAACTACAATAAAAAAGCAATCAGATAAAAGTCACTAAACTGAAATAAACCACAGATGAAGGAAAAGGCCACAAATTACTCATATTTGCTGATGATATATTAAGGTGTTGCTCACTGTCAATATGATGTTGCTTTAACATAGCAGGTATCTTATAATTATAATAAATGCAGAATAATGTTTGTGGATTATCATAATTTGAATTACAATTTTGATAAGAATGAATTTAGAAGTTTTTCACAGGAAGAGAATCTTTGTATTCATGTCAATCAGTTTCTTAAGCCAATTAATTTGCTGTTTCTAGTGGCAGGAGTTAGGGTGTATACATAAAAACATTGAGTACAAATCTAGAGGTTATAATTTTTTTTCCCTTTGTCACTGTTTAGGTAATAGATCTAGGTGAATCCCACAGTTCAGTCTTGTTGTACACTGTCACTACCATTCATCTGGTAACATGTCAGATCTAGGCGACTTTTGCTGTTTAGTCTAGTTGTACATTGTCACTATCATTCCTAGGGTAACATGTCTGATCTAGGTGACTTCGCCTGTTTAGTCTAGTTTGTAGATAATATTTAGATGCCCAATATTTGGCTTCTTAGTTTATGAAAGACACTGATTGTTAAAAAGAGGTTTAGAGAAGGATATTTAGAATGATACCTGGAATTAAAAGATGGTCATATGAGGACAGGTTAAGATCTCTAAAATCTCTTGAAAAAGTGTTCATGCATCACCAATTTTTTATACATAAAGGGAGAATATTAATACCAGATGACAACACATTTTATCCAAGTAGAAGTCATCTTTAGCTAAAGGAGATTTATTTTTTAGTATAATAGTTGGACTTTGGAATGGGTTTCTTTATGATTTGATGGATACAGTAAAACTTAACCAAGTTTAACCATTTAAATATGAGAGCAACCCTTGTCATGTCAACAACCTTCTAGTATTATATTCAAGATTTAAATATGTTTAGTTTCAGTTAATGTTAATAAACTTGATATCAAAACTAAAGTTTATAATTTAAATTTTAATATTATCTAAGTTTCACTTTCTTAGATTTCGAAAGGAAATACTTAAAATATCTGCAATCTTTACAGTTTTCCACTCTTTATTAACAAATTAGTTGAACTACCATACATGTAGAACAACTATCAATCAACATACTGCACAGTTTTCCATCAATAAAACCATGGACTCATAAATAGTTTTCCTCATGTAGTGAACTTCTTATCATTTTGAGCAGATGGAGTGTTCTAGCTGAACATTGCCCTCACAATCCAATTCCCAATGTCTTATGTCTGGTAGATCTCAAAAGATTCATCTTCAGGTATTGTCTCCATAATTTTAAGATGCTGTTTCTAGTAGTTTAACAGACTCAAGAAACTGGTAGGACCAACCTCTGCTGACCAACCTATTGCTCAAACCCAATGATGGGGAACTGGGAACTAAAACTGAAGCAACATGTAATTGAGGGTGATGGCAAATGCATCAATATGGGGAGTACCCAAACAACAACAATGCCACCAAAAAACAGCACGATGTAGAGACCACTCAATTTGATAATCTCAATCTGGTCAGGAAAGATGATGCACCATCATATTAAATATGCCCAAAATATGACATACAATCAAACAAATGTGTTCAATGTGTACCTGATAGATGAGATCCAATATGCAAAATGTGAAGATCTCAACCAGGTGCTGCCCTGGTGATTGGTATAAGCCACCACTACAGAATTGAGTAAGAATGGAGCATAACATGCACTTGTTGCTGAAAGTGCAGTAATGGAGTGATATGCACCTGAAATTGCAACAGGGACTTTGAAATTCAGGTTAGATACAAAACTAGCAAAAAATGCACAGCAAAAATGGGTAAATCAAATGCTGTCAAAGAAAAGTGAAATTAAATTAAATGAAGTTCAAATAAGTTAAACCACTTCTAGGGTAATCAGTGTTCTAAAGACAAGCATCTGTGCTCAAGCACTGCCAAATGAGAATGACAGTTTAAAAGTGGTGCATAGAAAGAGTTACATGATAGAGTACTCTTCTTCTGGCAGATAGGTGACACATGATGATTTGTACAAGAGATGTGTTGAAGCTTTAAATTCCAACAGCTGGGTGGTGAAGACTTGTGGCATGTGTTAAAAAAATCACAGACAACAGCAAAAAATGAGAAAAGCTAATCCTGTGAGAATACTATATCAATTTATATTTAACTGACAAGTTTTCATGAGACATGCCAAACACAACATGCAGCAACATGTATCTGAACATACCAGTTACAAATGAAATACAGCAAAACACTACAACCTTTTCTTTGTGTTCAAATGGAAGAGTTCTTATAGTGTCAAACAAAACAATCTGGAAAGAATATGTTGCAAGTTTTAAAATTATGACTCATTAATATTTAATTATACATTATTTTCTGAGAAGTAATGATGCATTTAATACAGTTTTCCTCAGGTTATTACTACATTGTTATTAAATCCCTCTATTATTATTATTTAATATTAATGATTCCAACTCACAAAAAACTGCTACCAGTGTTTAGCACCAAAATAATGTTAGTTCCATCTGGTGTACAGACAAATACTTAAAACGTTTTCTTAACAATATACAGAAAACAAATGAAAATTTGGTCCTTTGAATCTACCTCTGTAAACCCATTCCTAAAATATATTCATGATCTAATTTTCTGGAACATGTAGGTTATAAATGTTTATAATGTTCCAGCATATATTAATGCTGATAGCAACTCATTCCCTAAATTAATCACTCTGTTAGAAAAAATAATACTGTTAACTATAACCATTTATTGTTTCCAAGTATTATATAATTTATCCCTTCATCCTACCGTCTTCAGAATTCCACTCAGAAAGAAAATTTTTTATGCTACCGATCTATTCATGTAAAACTTCTAAATTTCAACAAAATCACCACTTGTTTCTATTTTTTCCCAGAGCAAATAAGAGATTTTAGCCAATTATCATAATATAATTCTAGTAGGCCTTTTGTGAACCCTTTACAAAAGACTAATATCCATTTTTAGACTAAAATAAGATGACCAAAACTGTATGCACTAGGGATTTGTACAGAGAGATAAGTACCTCTTTTCATTTGCAAAAAATATATCTGTCAATATGTATAAAATTTATTTAGCATAATTACTAGTAATAGAGTACTGCCTTAAAGGCTTGAGTAACTGTCTACTAAAATGTCAAGATCCTTTTTCTTTTACCAATGTTGATCGGGGTTCCATTTAAAAGCATGATCCACATACTATCAAATTTGAACAACATGGCACTTGTAGGTCTCTAGACTGTTCCATCTGCTAAAGTATTAAAAAAAAGCCAGCTCCCTCTTATTTAAATATGTATTAAACCCCAACTTAAACTTACTGCACCTGCAACATTGAAGGCAGCCTATTCCAAAGGCTGACCATCCTGTAAGATAAACACTTAGTTAAATGTGACTTGTACCTTGCTAAACTTTATATCTCTGTATCCCAGTCCTACATTTCTCACTTTTAAATTTGAAGAAATATGATCCACAGACAATATTAATTCCCTTAACAATCTTAAACACTTCATTCAGAACCCCCTATAAACACTTCTTTTTTCCAGAGTAAACAATTTCAGATTTTAACCTGTTCTTTCTATCACAGGTATCATACTAGTAGCCCTCATATGAATCCTTTTTAATAATTCAAGATCCTTTCAAAGGTTGGAAGCCCAAGGCTAAATACTTATCATGCAGCCTAACTAGTGACATATACACTGAAATTATAACAAATTTAGACTAATATTCAATATTTCATTATATACAACCTAAACTATGAAAAGCAGTATTTAGTTACTGAGCTATCTCATAGTTATTAAAATCAATCTTCCTTTGCCATCTCTAAAACTCCATACCCCTGTCCTTACATTTTTCTTAACTTAATGCATTTAAATAAATCCTTAGCTTACTACCTTGAACATATTTATCAGTGTATTCAAAGCACTTTGTAAGAATTCAATAAAGCTAGTAATATCCAAGAATTTAATGTTATCAGGAAACTAAAATAATTATGTTCTCAACAGCATTATTAATAATTACTGTAAATAAGAAAGAAGAAAAATCCAAAACTGACTACCAAAACACACTACTTTTAACAAGGTCTAGTTTGACTGGACTCTAATGATTACAAATTTCCCTTACAGAGATCTCTTCAATCCAATTACCGATCTTTACTCAACTCCTATCAATGCAAAATCTCATTAAAAAGCTTTTTTGAAAATACAAGCATACCACATCTGTTATAAAGATTGGTGGTTCCCAAACTGAGTTCTGTGGGGAGAAAAAGGCAACAATGGCAAATAGACCATTTATATAGAATTGCTTAATATTACCAAGATACTGGAATTAGCATTTCCACTCCCATTAAAACGGAGGGTGCCCATTTTAACTGGCATTAATCCACTTCTATGAAGAGAAAGAAACCAGCCCATATCACTGACAATGTGTTATTCTTCTTTATTGTCTTTCATGAAATATACTTTTGATGATTCAATATTTAGAATAATTCTAAAACAGAATAACAGAATATTTGTTTATGTGTCTCTGTGTGTGTGTGTGATACAGGCTATAATGTGGGATATAGAATATGTTCAAGGTTTCTTAAAGTGACTGAAAAAGTAGGACCCACATTACAGTGGGGATACACCATCTATTTATCTTAACCTCCAATCACCAGTCTTATATATAGAAAATAAATAATGATAAAATAATCAAAATTAAATAACTACAAAGAAACAGAAATTATGAGCGAGATGTTGATACTCAAACCTACAATCTATATTGCCCTTCACTGCTTGTAGGCAGTTGTGGGAAAGTGACTATTCTCCAAAGTAAAGAAAAAAAATTAAAATATGGAACTACCACTTGGAAGTAAATAAAATAAACTTACCTCCTGCAGTTGGCATTCCAGCTCCCATTACAGTGGTTAAGCAATCCCATAAATGGGAAGTTTTGGGAACTACTGACACAAATAAAAGGAAACATCATCAAAACAAGTTAACATATTTTTGCTAATATATTCTTTAGCATATTCATGTTTGATTTATTCCTTGGCATAATAAATTAAATACATATCTTAATGTTCTACGTGACTTACCCACCACATATGAAATTTTTAGGCGGTACAACAAATACAGTGAACTCCTTGAACTTATATTTCAATCTCTGTTGGATCATGGTTTCAGTTTACTTAGTTCTCACACACGAAAATCCTATTTTGTTTCCCAACACTACAATTTAAACAGATTTACTTCACCACATGCATGTTAATGTCACAATATAGTCTGTTACAACTTTTAGAAGTTTCACAACATATTTGCGAAAAGGCAAACATTGTATAGTACATATTTATTAATGATTATTATTATCTATTTATAAATTACAGTAACACACACATTAAACTAAAGTTAAAGCAAACTAACCCAACATATAAATTTTAGCATTGTTGGAATAACCACCCCACAACAAATGTTTCCACATGTACAACTTAAAACTTGTTAAGCCAAAAGACAAGTGATTCTGATTGTTTAGACTTACTCTATCATTATCAAATTCGCATATAAAGCTGCATAAACATTGTCAATACATGGAAAAATGCGAAACAAGGAGTTCCACTGCCTAGCATAATGGCGTTTAAGACCACTCACAAGTTTTCCATAAAATAGGCAAAAAGTGGAACACTGAATTACAAAAAAGTAACATTCAAAATGAAACTAAAAATAAAGTGCTTGGCTGAACTTATCAATATCGTCTGTTTTAAAACATTTTATACTATTTCAATGACACTGTAATTGTAACCTCTTAAATATGGGCAAGGTAAAATGTGTAACCACCAGATCTAAAAAAGAATAATGTTCAAATTTATATAAAAAAAATTAATGTTATCACTAGAAAAATAACAGTTAACGAATCTTAAAAGTCTCACTAATGAGGACCATAAATTCTTTTATTACGCGAAAAGACGCGATGCATTCTATAAATTATGTATAAATATATTTGAATTTACTAATACTGCAATACCGATAACACTGGTTTACAAAGAAATTGAGGCAAGCACAAAAATAGCTGTTTTAACCTAATTTGGGGGTGCTGAATTCAGATTTGAAATCCATTTTTACTCATCACCTCTAGTTTATTAGATATGCATATTGTACATTTTGTACACATACTGTACATAAAGGCGTATATGCATTCAGGGTTAATTTCTAATATTGTGTGACTTATGTCTTCTTTTTTACTTATTATGCAATAAATGTAAGTGATAGCATTACATTATATTTATATATAGCTATATATCAAGACGTATTTTGGCAGTTAAGCGTAGCCAACACTTCTCAATGAACAGCCAGTAGTGCACTGGCAGTCAGCGCAGGAGGTTGGTGTCCCTCGACAATTGTGTTACATGATCTTTTGGGTATATATTTGTATTACAATTTCCAACGACGCACATAATTATTATTGCCTTACATATGATTTAATTTTACTTTGTTTTTTTTTCAGATTCTCCAATGGCTTCAAGCTCGTCAAAACACCGAGGATGCCTCAACAAGGCCAATACTTTCTGCTACGTGTGTGGGGACTTCACGACAGTTGCACAGTGTCAAACCATCACTTCCCTCCTCAGAACTGCCTACTTTCATTATTTTGACTGTAAAATTGGTGATCAGGACAAATCTTAGGCTCCACACATCAGTTGTAAACCCTGCTACAATGGACTAACTGCTTGGTTTAATGGCAAGAAAGCGGCTTTCAACTTTGCAGTCCCGATGGTTTGGAGAGAGCCACGAAGCCATGCAGATGATTGTTATTTTTGTCTAATAAATATAACTGGTTTCAATGCATCTTCTAGGAAAAAGATCAAATATCCCAACCTTCCATCTGCTATGAGACCCATTCCCCATTCAGATGATCTTCCTGTCCCAACACCTCCAGTAAATAAGGATCTTCTTTCCTCATCAGATGAAGAAATGCCTCCAAGGGAAGATTCTGCCAAGTCATTCTCTTCCAAAGATATTGACTCTTCTTATTCAGGAACAAGTGGCAACGAGCCACACTGGATCACACAAGAAGACCTGAATGACCTTGCTCGTGATTTGTATCTGTCAAAACAGCAGTCAGAGAGCTCTTGGCTTCTCGGTTTAAACAGTGGAAACTAGTCCAGGAAGATGTAAGGATCACCAGTATGGGAAGCATTTAAGTCAGTCTGTTGTAGCTTCCTTGGTAACACACGCGTACCAAATTACCAAGCCTGTATTGAAAAGTTGCTAAAGACTTATGAGGATATGGGATGCCGAATGTCACTCAAAATTCATTTTCTCCATTCCCACCTCAACTACTTCCCTCCAAACCTTGGAGCAGTGAGTGATGAGCACGGAGAAAGATTCCACCAAGACATTACGAAGATGGAGAGCAACTACCAAGGCAAGTGGAACCCCAGCATGATGGGAGACTTCTGCTGGATGCTCTTGCGTGACATCCCGGAGGCAAAATACACCAGATCATCTGAGAAAACACACTTCTTACTGTCTGCGGTACTATGAATTGTGTACATTGTGTCATCCAAGTATATTTATTCCATCAATGTTCTTTATCTATCCTGTTTTATCTGTAATTAGCTGCTGCAACTGTTGAAATAAACACGTATATACTCTGTATGTACTAAAATGAGACTATTTAAAAGCCAGAAAACTAGAGGTGATAGAGCAAAACTGTTTATAAATTTGAATTCAGCACACCCAAATTAGTAAAAAACACCTATTCACATTCTTGCCTCAGACAAAAAATATTTTTTTGTAAACCAGTGTAATCGACACTGATACCAAATATAAGCCATTAATCAGCTTTGAAACAGTATATGACATATTATGAAGTTTTTATATCACAAATCAAATCAAGTATTTGTCAAAATCATTAAAAGATCTATCCCTTTGTATATAACACTTCTTGACACATACAGTCTCTAATACCAGTGTTCGACACTCAATACTATATATAAATACTCCATAAATCTTTGAAACTGCATTTACTCATTACGGACTCATTGTGCAACAAATCAAAACAGATATTTGTGGAGGTCATTGAGTGCTCTATCCCTTGGTATACAACGCGTCCTCATAGAAACAGAGTCTAATACTAATATTCGTTATTGAATGCCAAATTAACATTATTAGTAAATCTTGAAAACTGCATTAACCTGTTGTAAACTCTCTGTGCGACAATCAAAATAGATATTTTTTCAGGTCATTAAATGCTCTATTTTATGATGTAAAACATTTCTTGAGAGAAACAGTCTACAATACTGATATTTGTCATTGAATAACCTTAAAAGTGTCATGAAAGAAAGGGATCTTGGTGAATTTGATCAGTTTCTAAAGCCATCAAACCGGTGTGGTGTTGCTAGTGCTAGAACAAATATAACTTTAGCTGTATCTTGTTGTTGTTGTTTTGAATTAAGCACAAAGCTACACAATGGGCTATCTGTGCTCTGCCCACCACGGGTATCGAAACCCGGATTTTAGCGTGTAAATCCGCAGATATACCGCTAAGCCACTAGGGGGCTTAGCTGTATCTACAAAAAACTGAGTACGAGAAGTTATAATTTTTCTTTTTCTTTACTGGTTATGTCACAGGCCCGGCATGGTCGAGCACGTAAGGTAGCACATCCTCTTCAGTGTGCTCTTTAAGAATCCGGTTGCTCTCTCACAACATCAGTTACATCTGTGATCATATAAGTTAGTAAAGAGCTGCCTAGTGTTGTTGAGTCTGAACATTTTTTAATCAGTTTTGAGATAAATTAGATTCTTCTATCACTCAAGACTTCTTTTGTAAAGTCTACTCTGCAAAACTCTTCCAGGACATCTAGTACATTCTCTGTCTCTATCTTGAACAGTGTTGTGATAATATGTTGCATAGTTGACTAGTATCAACACGTACAAGTTTTGACTGTTAATGGTCTAAGCAAGTTGACAGCTACTCTGCTGAATGGTTCTTATGTGATAGGCGTCTAGCTCAGAGGCATCTTGGCTACATTCCTTCTAGTACTGTCCTTTGGAAGATGCTATATGACCTGTAGAATCTGGTTACATCTCCAATTACTCCTAGCCAATGGCAATTGCTGGTTATTTTAGTCTACTATATTATTTACTCCCAGGTGTCCTCCCACGAGCAACTAGTGAGCAGACTTCATCATTTAAATCTGGTATTCAGTTTGTATTATGATGTATTTAACTTCCACAATATAACAGCCCCAACAATTCTATAGTAAAGAGACTTTATCATGTGTTTATTTCAGCTTTCATAGACTTACATTTAAGATGTTACCTTTAGAAACTTGCACGGACTTGATGTAATGCTTATTTTTATTCTCTTAAACTATGGTGGTGACTGCAGATGCCTCATCAGTATCTTTTCTTTCAGGTTCCCCCAAACCTCTACTGCCTGGTATATTGCCAGTCACTAAGTCTTAGATAGGTTCCTTCATACACATAGCCTCAAGGTCTTCCACATCGCATAGAGTATCCACTTTTATTCTTGTTATGGGTATCTTTCTCACTGTCATCTCAGTCAGCATAGATAGATGTATCTGGCCATTAGAATACTAAACTGGTTCTTTTCGCTACACCCAGTGCCTTGTATGGATTTCACTTTCTTGTTCCCAGTATATCCTTTACTTGCTGACATATTGTGATTTGTTTGAATCTCGTGATGTTTGTCACATGCTCCAGTCACCACTAGCACTGTTGACCCATTTACTAACTTGAATAGACCATCAATCATGTACTATTTAATCATGTTGATAACACGTTGTGGTGAATCTGGCTAGTTGTCCTCATTCTGTTTCTTCTGGCAGCAGCATCCGTGATTACAGTAATTCTTTTCTTGTTTCTTGTCAGTACCATCTTTGCAGTTACTAGTTGGTGACAGACTTGAACTCATTCACAGTATACCCCATTTTAAAACAAACATAGCTTCTCTTCTCCCTTTCGTCTATTGACTTCTTGACACCTTTGGCTGCATCCTACCTTTGTTCAGTCACCCCTATTTATCAAGTTTGACTGGTTAATCTTGAGCTTACTAGTTCCACTCTCTTCATAGGTTTCAATATACTGTTCTACCAGCTTGATCATTTTGTTTTTGGTGTTCTCTCTTTTAGAAACGGTGACATTTCAGTGAACCAAGTGACTATGGACTGTTCATGTATTAATAAATTTGCCATTCCTTCAAAACTATCACCATATTTGATTGTGTCAGCCCACCTTGTGAAGTATTGCCGTAGATACACTGCAAACTGAAATACAGTTTCTCCCATAACAAGTTTGATTTATTTGAACTTCCAGCAAAACCTTCTCTGATGAGCAAGTGGTAAAGGCACTCGACTCACAATCTGGAGTTCAGGGGTTTGAATCCTTATCTTATCAAACATTATCGTCCTTTCATCCGTGAGGGCATTATATAGTTATGGTCAATCCTGTTATTCATTAGTGTTAAAGTAGCTCAAAGTTGGTGGCAGGTAGTAATGACTAGCTGCTTTCTTCCTTGCCTTTCACCCCTAAATTAGGGATGGCAAGTGTTGATAGCCCTCGTGTAGATAGCTTCTGTGCAAAATTTAAAAACAAACAAACCTTCCTTGGTTAGTTCATGGCATTTCAGCAAAGTCACTTTTAACTTGCCATAGTTCATAGTATCTGTTGATGCCATGCCTACAAACACTTACAAGTATTTTCCTGGAAGAAGGGACTGAAACAAACTGTTCATACACCTTCGTCCCAGCTCCAGTTTTGGTCAAGTCTTTACTACTTCACAAGAAAAGCACCCATATTGTCCTTCTGTTCATGAAATTTATGCAGCTTGGATCAACTGGCCCTGACCCTATTGTCATTCTTGCATCCCCAATCTTTTCATTGGATGAGCTAAATTTTTGCTTTTATTCTATTTCTACTCTTTACTCTCTTGGCTCTTCATTTTAGAGCCTTTCTTTCTACCCGTATGATTAGGCGTAGCTAGCCTAATTGCTTTGCGCCATAAAACGCCAAACCAACCAACCAACTGATTCTCTTTCCCACCTCTCTCCAGTTTATCTAATCTCTCTTCTGCTTTATTAGACTTTTATAGATCATCATATTTAAGCTGAAATCGCTCACCACTCTATATCCATTTATCCAAGTTGTTGTTGTTTTTTGTTGTTTTGAATTAAGCACAAAGCTACACAATGGGCTATCTGTGCTCTGCCCACCACGGGTATCGAAACCCGGATTTTAGCGTTTAAGTCCGCAGACATATGGCTGAGCCACTGGGGGGTTATCCAAGTCAGTTGATACAGTTCTATAGAGTAATTGTGACGTCTTCAGCATTTTGACACCACTACAGCTCTGCATATAGAGGCCCATAAGCTTGTCGTCAATTTCTACTTTTAGTTCTGTTTACCACAAAAGATCTTGGCTGGCTTACTACTGTCAGATTTTATGCATGGCCAGAACAGATTCTTTACGGTAGGTGTATGTGTCTTGTTGGTTGTAAATTTGAAAGTGAAACGAATACCATGTAGTCCACTTCTTTTCAAACAAGCCAAATGTATGTAAAAATGTTTATCACACTGTTATTTATCATAACTGTATTCAAAGCTTTGAATACTTGTCTCTGGTTTCATTACTTTAGAACACAACTGACAAGATGAATTATTCTTTTTTTACTCTGTAATTACAATACAATATGTGATAGCTTCTCATAACAAATTGCCACTGCATGCTCTTTATGGTTAAATTCACAACTACACAGTCAAGTTCTATTTCTCTATCTATCTCGAGCCCCCCAGTGGCTCAGCGGTATGTCTACTGACTTACACGCTAAAATCCGGGTTTCGATACTCGTGGTGGGCAGAGCACAGATAGCCTATTGTGTAGCTTTGTGCTTAATTCAACACAACAACTATCTGTCTCGAATTAAATTTCCAATGCGCATTTATATCCCAACAGAGGTCTAGAATATTCGACACAGTATGAGATATTATGATAAAATAAGTATTTAAAATAATAAATCTCACTAATTTCTTGTAACATGATGTAATAATGTAACAGTCAGCAATTAATAGCTACTGCACTACACAATGCATGATCCGAAAACAACTATGTAAACAAATTTTCGATGCACTATTACTTCAAAAAATATCTAAATTTAACATTTGTGCTATATAAACTACGTAAATAATAACGCCAATAATTTGTCTCTCAACTACAGAATTAGCATACAATTTCTAAAAGTTTGGTTATTCTAAAGCCATGTAAAAGAAATCTCCAGAAAAAATTTGTGGATGGTCTTAGGAATATTAAATGTAGAAATGTGTCTTGTATTAATTTATATGTGTTTTTTGTTTAGAATTAAGCACAAAGCTACATAATGGACTATCTGTGCTCTGCCAGCATGGGTATTCAAACCTGGTAGTTAGTAGTGTGATTCTGCAAACATACCACTGTTCCATTGAGGGACATGTTTGTGAATTTGTTCACTTGTCCACATACCTTTCCCACACTTTTGAAGATGGCAAAACAAAATGTTTTGAGTGAGATTCAGGTTGACGCAAGTGGGGTCATTATCCATATGGTATAGCCGCCCCCACCCCTCTCACTAAGAGAACGTAAAATGCACCAGAAGGTTAAATAGAGTATAATAGTGGTCAAGGAGCAGGTGTTTCAGGGATCTTTTACCTGATTCTGGCATTGGATTTTGTGTTCCTAGTCCCCTCATTGATTTATATGACTCTCACAAGTTAAAGGTGCAAAATGTGGGGCACGTACTGAAGGATCATGGGTGGATGTCCTAACAATATTTCATCATGGGTTTAATCCCTTCTTCAAGTAAGATATAAATTTCTTGTACATTGGAGTCTCTGCAAATCATGAGAGTGCTTTACAGCACAACAGTACAGACCAGATATTCTATGCTTGTTCTAAAACGAAGCTTAACTAACTTTATGGATTTGTTGAATTTTCTTGAATTATTCCTGTGAATGATCTGTTTGTTTGTTTGTTTTTGGAATTTCGCACAAAGCTACTCGAGGGCTATCTGTGCTAGCCGTCCCTAATTTATCAGTGTAAGACTAGAGGGAAGGCAGCTAGTCATCACCACCCACTGCCAACTCTTGGGCTACTCTTTTACCAACGAAAAGTGGGACTGACTGTCACATTATAATGCCTCCACAGCTAGAAAGGCGAGCATGTTTGGTGCGACCCTCAGATTACGAGTCACATGCCTTACGCGCTTGGCCATGCCGAGCCAAATGATCTGTTAAAAAGTGATTTTTCAACAGAACAACTGTTTTTAAACACTAAATGCAACTTTTTCCAATACACTCTGAGGTTCATCTTCTACAATCTTCACAATTTGATGAAACATAAAACTTGACTGTAAAAAAATGAAAATCTAATTTTCAAGAAAAATGAGATAAACCTGGTACTCATTTCAGATTTATTCAGGAAATATAAACGACACATTAACAGTTCATTAGTTTGAAAAAGTTTTATTCCATTCTTTTTGTATAAAAACAATTCCAGTATTGTTGAACAGGCTGTAATGATAAAACACAAATTGCAAGTTAAAAAAAAATGCAGCAGGTAGGCCAATCATAAATATGAATACAAGATATCTGTTGTTTTCACTCCAAAATATATAGAAAAAAATAAGACTTGTATGTAAGAACAACAGTTTACTGTAACAAAATTTTTGCTAACAATATTCTTTGTTATAATTAATTTATGTTTATTTTGTTTCTATATAAATTAAAACTTCTTTTATTTATTTGTGGTACTTGAATATGATACATTTAACAATAATTTTCAATACTTATGGATTTGAATTACATTTGACCCACTTGGATATTTTACTATTATTACTGTACACTCTCGAAACATAAAAAGGCTTGTATAAGGTTTTCTCATAAACAAAAATTGCCATAATTTGTGACCAAATACAACTGAATCCAGCATGCATGTAACTCATCCATTCGACTAACCTGATACTGAAAAAGGAATACTAAATAAAATTCAAAATCCATCATGTGTATGTATAAGGAAGCAAGCTTTTAGTGAAACATAAAAGCGTGTTATGCACAAAACTAGAGGAGTTACAAAGATATGTCTGCAAATTGATGATATCTGTTTGACTGAGATTGACATATCAAAGCACATGGCAATGCTCATGTGAAAAATTAGGTTTCTTTATTATCATTGTATTTCCACAACCTTTGAATTGAATGTATAAAGTTTTTGTGAATACTTCTACTTGTATTACATCTGTCACTTACTTTCCTCTACCATGAAATGCTTCTAAATCAGTAATAAAGGATTACATATACAAATATTTAACAACTGACATCAAATACATAATACTATGTTGAATGGTACTCTCTAAAAAGTAAAAAAAATATGAGCTTTGACATCTACCCATACAAACAGGCCTAACATGAAAACTTTTACAAGAATGAAGACAATATCTAAAAATACTATAATAAACTTCTAAGATTGTGACTTGTGTCTACGTCTTTTAAACTTTACATAAATTATGTTGTTTGTATGTACAGAAGTTACATTTAATCTCATGATCACAGAATCATAAATTATTTCTCATGTAAATAGCTAATAACCTGCATTATCCAATGATAACTAAACTTTGCTTTTAGTCATTTTTAAAGCTGTTCTCTGTTACAAGCCCTTGCCCTTTTACGGTCTTCTAGCACATAATGATAAATGAAATGTGTAATAATGAGTCTTCAAATACAAAAAAAAACAAACCAGAAAAGAAACAAGAGTTGGTTAATTGTATTTTTAATGGATTCCATTTTCTTAATAAACAAGAACTTATATTTTGAGATTAACAGAAAATTCCTAACATAATGATCAGTGGGGAGTTTTATTGAGAAAGTTGCTCTATTCTGTGAAGCTGTTGTACTCCCCAGTAATATACTCATTGAAGAATATACAACTTAACACTTTAAGATCAGTAAAAAGAGATAAACAGAATCACAAATTTAGACTGTTTAACGTATTCTAATTACATATAATCCATGTGGAGATTTGTAAAAACATTACTGAGATAATTAAATGTCAAAAGGAAGTTACTGTGTAAAACACAATATATGTTATCTTATCTACAAATTTCTGGATCACTACAACAAGTACTTTGAAGTGAAGGTGACAAAAGAAGTTCATTGGACATTCAACACAAGACAACCTGGCTTATTTATTCAGTAGTTTTTTTACAGAGTGTGATTCACAGTCCAGACATGATAGAAATGTTTTTTTTTTAACAAAGTAGAACAAATTAGAAGTACATAAAATGGAAATCTTCAAATAAATTGCTCTCTATTCAAAATTGTAACAGCAAAGAAATAGTGTGGTTTGACTTAACAATACAGAACAGATATAACCTTCAACGATCTTATCTAGTCAATACAAATTTTTGTAACATTTCATGTAAATGTAATTTTAATGATAGAGCTTGTGGATGAGAACAAGATTCAACATTAAAATACCACAGAAAAGAAGCTGCATAAATCTGGATATCATGTATGGAAACAGTAAAATGTCAGGATGTTTGAAGCAAATGTAGTAAGTTAAAGGTGATGAAGTCTGAAGGTAAGGCCATCTGATCTTCATCTGAATAACAAGTAAAAGCAAGCTGTTGGAAATGCTGAACAAAATCTTCCAAACACACAACAAGTTGAAAAAAGTAAGTTACAAAAGCAAGAGGCCACAAGTCCTGGCTCTAAGGTATAAAATGTAGAACAGAGCCAACCACGTTATGCACAATAACAGTAATATTGTATATAATAAAATAACACAAAGAGGAAACTCATTTTGCATTATAATATTTAAATATCCAACACCAGATCAACTGCGTTAACTTTATTTACCCCAACCTTCTAAGAACAAACATTAAAAATATTAAATTTACATCAGTAAAAAATAAATTTAACGCTTTCTTTGAGATTTAATATGAAATATTAAGGCATATCCTAACATAAACAAGAAACTAATTTTCTAGTATATGATTTGCAACACCAATATAAGATCAACTCACAGTTATGATGGGGAAACAGTCGAATTAAAACAAAATTTGAAAAAAAAATTCACATTATAAAACTATTTTGTGAAAATATTTAGCACAGATCTTATTTATATACACACATATATTTTTGTTCTGTAAAGTGTCAAAGACAGACTTTACAGTTCTTTAAGCACTCAATTTTTGTTAATGTTATGGAGCTACAAGTAGATGTTAGATATTTTAATGTCTCTTCCATAATAAGTTTGAAATATTAATACCTGATTCAAAACATAAACAAAATTAATAACTAATAAAACAACTGTAATAGCAGCTAATATAACACAATTTAAAAACCTTGTATATACATATAACAAAAGAAAAAAATATTTTCCTTTCTGGGTAACAAACTTCTAATACTCAAAATAAATATTAACCAAGGCATCATTCAGTTTATTACTTGTCATTAAATTATAACTGTTTCATGGAATTTTGTTTTTCACTTGTAATGCTACTCAAGTACAAATACTAAAGAAACAAAGCTAAATACTTTTATCCTTAACCATACATCATAAATATGACATTTTAGTTGTCTTTTATTCAACCATAGCAAATATGCATTTGTATAAAACTTAATAATACGTTTTATCAGAATGATTAAATTTTGATTTTAAAATTTATCTTATGGTTTATATTTAATTGTAAGGTCTATGTTTGCATAAAAATATTGGTATTTTGGCATTAAAACACAGTTGTCAGTGCTTATAAAACCAAGGCTCTCTGTTACTGTAGAAAACAAGGTTCTTTTGAGTATTAAACATTTTGTTTTTTATAGTAAAATAAATATAAATGCAATAATTGCAATGCGAAAACAAGTAATTATGGAAATGTTTAATATTTTCTTAAATGTTGTTTTTTTTTTACATTAAGCTACAGAAACAAGCACTACAAATACTGCAGAATAATGTTAACAAATAACATTACAACCAAGTGTAAGCTTGTAAGATGTATATACCTATGTATATTACAATCAAACTAATTTGAGCTCTATTACAGACAAGTATAATGTATTGATATCAGATTAAGTAAATGAAACCTTTTGACTTTCAAGAACGATATTAATGCAACATCATAATTTGACAACTATCATAAGTGTATTTGTATACATCATGCATGTTTGAATTTGTAGTAATTTTGGATAAATATGTTTTACTTGGGGGTCGTTTGCATAAATGGTCATCAGATTTATTGAGTAACAACAGGCAATATCTGATATATTGACAAAATACTACTATAAACTTGCATTTTATGTCAGATGGTAGATCTATTATAGTTTTCTATTTATCACATCATGATACATGAGCCACAGTCAGACAAATACATTGCAACACACAAAATCTGTGCTACGTCTCTAATTGAATGACATAAAAGAAATATTTTTCAAACAACATACACAACCATTTTAACAAAAGTACATTTGTGATAAATAATAAGTCATTTACTTGAATTTAACACAGTTCAACCATTTCATCAAAAAACACACATTAAAAATGTTAAAATTACAACAATAAAGATAAAACTAACAATTCCTTTCACAGATTTTTTCTGCACTTTCTGAAAATTCACCTTCCAATAATGCCAGCCTGTGTACAAAGACATGTACACCGTCATATGTCACTGACATATTTTTTAATTAGCTTATACAATTTTTTTATTTTTGTGAAGGTTTGTTCAACTATTTTCTCCACTGCCAGAAAACCCAAAATATTTTCACAATACTAAACTAAAGAGCATCAAATGCCTTCAAGTTTGAGGTTCTGGAATTTCTTTTTAAAGTAAGCATTTTCCAATTTGCTCAAATACACTGAAATTGTATTGGTGACAAATGTGTGACAAGTCACACCTAATTTTCACATTCAGTGCTGCCCTCTTTATATAAATGTTTTCACTTCCCACTAGCTTCAAGACTTGTAGCCAAGGTCATGTGTATATATGACATTGCTGCATACTGGTAAGTACTGTATATGAAAATCCTCCACTATATGAAGTGTGACTCATTAATAGCACACCATCATTATGAAAGCAAGAAAAGATACACTAAAGAAAGGGTGGGAAGTGTGAAAGGAAGTATGTATCAGAAATACATTTCAGTCCAAGAAAATGTTGAATGTTATGTTTTATTCATATACAACTAGAATCCAGCACTGAAACAGTGAAGGAATCACAAAAGCAACATTTACTTGTATAAATAAATTCCTTTCAGGAAGCACTCAAAATAAACCAGTAGCATGATACATTGTACACAATGGAATAGTATACAGAAATACTAGTGGAAGACCACACCTTGTAGGCATCAATATACAATCTCTATTTATAAAGAGTTGCTAGAAAGAGTGAAAATAAGCACAGTACAGAATCTCAACTGTCTCACACAAGTGCTACATGTATAGTGTGGCTAGGAATGTCACACTGTACATGGTTGATAAACTCCACTGATAAACGAAGCATCAATGGAAGTGTTTCATACAGGCCACAGTTAAAGGGTCCTCATGATCTTCACTTGAGAACCAAAGAGGCAGAATGAAAATCCATCAATCAAAGTGCACATGAATGTTACACTCTACACTACATATTCCCATTACCTTATGGGATACACCTTGTACAATTTACATATAGCTATCATATTTTAAAACTAAAACTTTCATTTGTGACTTATAATTTAACAGCTATAGCAGATTAAAATTAAAAACGTATGTTAGTGTATTCATAGTTATATTATGTAATGTATCATTTTATAAAATATTACAAAATATCACATTTCTGTACATCATTTCATCCTTAATACATGAGTGTACTAATTCTCTTTTGATAACACTTAACTATATCTGCTTAATGCCCTTCTGTAGCATTTACATAAGGATATTTAAAAGTGAATGCTGAGAAAAACCAATAATTTTTTAAGCTGTACAAGTAAACCATATCAAACTATCTGCAGTCTCAATATTATTTAAAAGTAGTTAAAAAGGTTTGGATATGCTCATATATAGATCCTCATTTTAGACAGGGCCATTTCTAAAATAACAACATCACTTTTGCAGGAAAGCATATCTGTGACCACAGTGTATTTAATTGACTGTGGTCATCAACCTCTGTGAAAGAAAAAGATGTTTTTCTCTTTACACACTGAAAAAAGGCAACTTTAGTGAAAGCATCATCCACACATTGTTTCTTTACAGACAAGGAAAAACCATGAAAAAGAATTAAAACTTGTAACATAGTCAGTGTAATCCATTAAGATAACACAGTAGCAGAAAAGTTTCATAAAAATGAAATGATGTTCACAACATAATTTGTTGTGAACAGAGATGAGAACAGTTATATTTAATCAATTCCAAGTAAAGTTTAACATCTGAAAGTGTCTTCCAATTTTCAACTTAATATTAAAATTTAGATGAGTTACTCTGAATTCATAATAAATTTTTTTCTGTAAATTTATGGACAACAGTTAGAAATATCTCCTTTGAAAAAACTAATTGTTTTTTCAAATTTATATCCAGTGTTATTTAACCTAATTATATCTATAATGAAAACCCAAGACAAGAAAGACACGGGTATAATAAGTGACAGAAAGGTATTTGATAAAATTTTCATTTTTTTATCACACTAGCCAAGTATCCTTTATTCAGTGTTCTTGTTTTAGAAATTCCCATTAAAAGCCTGTTTCATATCTACATATGTTTCTGTAATTCCTATTATATCAAAATTATCCTTTCATTCCAGTGCTTTAAAATCTTATACTTATACTGCTTGTATTACAACAGTAACAATCAACTCTATCCTTTTCTCTTATTTTGGATGAAAATATTCAAATTAATTGTCAAATGTGATTAAGTGGTGTGATATAAACATTTCAACTCAGTATATTTAACAAATTGATCATTTAGATTTGTAAACATTAGTTCTAATTTAAAATTTGAATTATTCCTAAACCCAAAAAGAAACAGAGAATTTGACCTGTTGTTATTAGAACTTCCTGTTTGTTTTTTTGTTTTTTGGAATTTCGCACAAAGCTACTCGAGGGCTATCTTTCCTACCCGTCCCTAATTTAGAGGGAAGGCAGCTAGTCATCAGCACCCACCGCCAACTCTTGGGCTACTCTTTTACCAACAAATAGAGAGATTGATCGTCAAATTATAACACCCCATGGCTGGGAGGGTGATAAATTATATAGAAAAAAAAAAGACTTGTATGTAAGAACAACAGTTTTCTGTAACAATATTTTTGCTAACAATATTATTTATTATAATTAATTTATGCATATTTTTGTCTATATGAATTAAAACTTCTTTTATTTATTTGTGGTACTTGAATATGATATATTTAACAATACTGTTCAATACCTATGGATTTGAGTTACATTTGACCAATTTGGATATTTTACTATTATCACTGTACACTCTCGAAACATAAAAAGGCTTGTATAAGGTTTTCTCATACACAAAAATTGCCATAATTTGTGACCAAATACAACTGAATCCAGCATGCATGTAACTCATCCATTCGACTGACCTGATATTGAAAAAGGAATACTAAATAAAATTCAAAATCTATCATATGTATGTACAAGAAACATAGCAAGCTTTTAGTAAAACATAAAAATGTGTTATGCACAAAAAAACTAGATGAGTCACAAAGATATATATATGCAAATTGATGATATCTGTTTCACTTAGATTAACATATCAAAGCACATAGTAATGCTCATGTGAATAATAAGGTTCCTTTTTTCACATTGTGTAATTTCCACATTGTATTTGCACTGCCTCTGAAATTCATATCTAAAGTTTTTGTAAATAATACCACATATACTGCACCTGTCACTTACTTTCCTCAATCATGAAATGTTTCTAAATCAGTAATAAAGAATAAAATAAACAAATATTTGATAACTGACATTAAATACATAATACCATGTTGAAATGTACTTTCTAAAAATTCAAAAAATATAAGCTTTGACATCTACACATACAAATAGACCTAATATAAAAATATTTACAGGAATGAAGACAATATCTAAAAATACAATGATAAACTTATAAGATTGTGACTTGTGTGTTTGTCTTTTAAACTTTACACAAATTATGTTGTTCATATGTACAGAAGTTACATTTAATCTCATTATCACAGAACCATAAATTATTTCTCATGTAAATAACTGATAACTTGCTTTATCCAATGATAACTAAACTTTGCTTTTAGTCATTTCTAAAACTGTTCTCTGTTTGAAGCTCTTGCAGCATATGATGAGAAATAAAATCTGTAAAAATGAGTCTTAAGATAGAAAAGAAAATACATAAAAGGAATAAGACTTGGTTTGTTGTATTCTTAATATATGAACATTTCTTAGCAAATAAGAACCTATATTTTGGGATGAGTAGAAAATTCCTAAAATATTGATAGGTGTGAAATTTGATTAGAAAGGTCTTTCAAGTTATGGAGTAGTTATATTCTACAGAAATCTACTCATTGAAGAATATACAACTTATCACTAGAACAACAGTAAAACAGATAAGCATAATTATATTTTTTGACTGTTAAAATGTATTGCAATCACATATACCAAAACTGGGAATTTATAAAAAAAATTATCATTTGCATTGTGAAAATTCAGTTTCAACAAGTAGCTGCTGTGGAAAACCCACTAAATCTGTATCTCATTTGCCAAATTTTTAAATCATCACAGCAAGTGCTTTGAAGTGCAGAAGATAAAAGAAGTCCTTTACTCATTTAACATAAGACTACCTCACTCATTTATACTTCTGTAGTGTTTTTCTTACAGTGTACAAGTCACAGTTCAATGGTGGTGGAAATGTTTTTTTAACAAGGTAGAACAAATTAGGAGCACATAAAATACAAATCTTCAGTAAACTTGCTCACTATTCAAAATTGTGACGTAACAAAGTAATCCTGTGGTCTTATCTAGCCAAGACAATTTTTCTGTCATATTTCATATAAATGTGCTCTTCCTCATACAGCTCTAGTAATTGTATTGCTTTAACAAGACCATAAATTAAGTTTGGTGGCTACATGTCTAGAATAAATAATTTATTCTGATTTGCTCACCTGTGTTGAAATAGTTCTATGGTGTGAGTTGTTTTTTTTTCTTTCAAACGAATCATTAAAACTTTTTGTTATTGCAATAATTTATAATTACCTTTTGAACATCAGTGAACCAAAATCTCAGTCAATTTGCAAGTTACTACTTTGGTATTGAAGCCAATAATTTGTTATTTAAGAGTTTATTTTGAAAATGTTTCTACTTTCCTTTTAACTTTTGGATATATAAAGTTTGTAAATTGCAATCCTTCCCAGATACCATACAAAACTTACAATGGATATGAGGATGTTTTAGTTGTGGAAGAGAATGCATCAAGGACCAGGACAACCATCACCCTATAACATGTGCATTAACAAGTGAAAGTAATGTCTTTATTTTTATCTATTCTCAAGATCATGAGTTTGGAAGTAGGCAAGGGATAATCTCTGATGTTGTATCAAGTTGGCTTCTACTGATCTTTTCCATTGATAATTCATAAGGTTGCAAGGATGAATCATGACAAGTTTGAACATCTCAAATGGATTTGACTGTGTGGGAATGTCTTAGTACTACTCAAAATGTCAAGGCATTGATATCCATTTGTAAATGCTTCCTATAATCATAAAAAAGATTAAGTGCATGTGGAGGATGAAGTTCACAAGACTAAATAGTGAATCCATCACTTTTCACAGCACACATGGATCCTTGAGGCAGTCAGAATCTATCCAGATTAATAAAGTGTAAGTGGTAATCCAGAGTGAGATGAAGAAATTGTGAACTAGCCATCTTACCAATTGTTCAAAAGTATGAGAAACAACTCTAGAACCTTCTTTTCAAAGGATAGTTGACAACTGGAGTTCCCTGGAAAAAGGTTGAGGGAATCTAGCATGAAAAAGAAAGGCATTATGCCAAAGATATTCCAGAATCCAATTTAACTGTGTATCTGATGTACTGATACAGAGAAAGCATATACTGATGATGAGAAAATGCTGCAGTAAACAAAGAAAATTCTCAAAGTGGAAGAAGATATTCATGAAACTTGTGCTCTACAGAAGAAGGACTACAATGACAGGTCACACAATCGAAATTTCAAGGTTAAGGAAAATGTTGCAAATAAGAGTCAACACAAAGATGCTACAGAAAAGAAGCTGCATAAACCTAAATATCTTGTATGGAAAGATAAAAGTGCCAGGATGTTTGAGACAAATGTAATAAAGTTCATTCATTAACCTGCAGAAAGAACATCACATACCTGAGATATCAAGTTGGTGAAGTATGAAGGTAAAGTCACCTGATCCTCAAGAAACGAAAGCAAGCTGCCAGAAATACTGGACAAAATCTTTCAAATACACAGCAAGCTGATAAAAAAGTGAGAAAAGTAAGAAGCCATGAGTCCTGGATCTGAGGTAGAATAGAATAAACTGTTTAATGGCAGTAACATTGCTCAACTCAGAGCTCATCTATTTGTCATTGAAGTAAAAAATGAGTTGGCATTTTCATTTCTGCTAAGTTATATAAAAGGACACTCACACAAAATCCAAATACAATAAGATATATAACCATTTGTCTCAAACCACTGTAAGCTTTGCTTTTCTTACATCAACAAAAACAGCAGCTAATAAAAGTACTGTAACAGCAGCTAATACAGCATAATAAATGTACCTCATAACAACCATGTATAAATATGAAACAAAAGTGAAAAAATCTTAACCTTTGTGAATAATGAATTTCTGAGATGTAAAATAAATATTAGTTAATTTATCATTCAATTTACCATCTGTTACTGAATTACACCAGTTTCATGAAATTTTTATCCTTCACTTGTAATGATGGACAAAGACAAGTACAAAGACACCACATTAGATTTTTTTATTGTGAATTATATATCGCATTATGATGTTTTTAGTTGTCTTTTACTCACCACAGTAAACATATATTTATATAAAATTTGAAAAGAATAAGTTTCAATAGAATGTTCAGATCTAGATTTTAAACTTTACATTAGGGTTTGTAATTAATTATCAGGTCTATGTTTGCAAAACAATGTGGGTTTTCTTGCATTAAAACACAGTTGTAAATTCTTATAAAACCAAGGCTAGCTCACTGTAAATTATTGCAGAAAACAAGGATCTTTTGAGTATCTAACATTTCTTTTTTATAGTACAAAAATGTGATTACAATAATTTCAACGTAAAAACAAATCATTATGGCAATGTTTAAAATCAACTCAAATGTTGTTTCTTTATATTAAGTTACAGATGAATACTGCAAAGTAATTTTTACAAATAATGCTATAACTAAGAATAAAATTATGTTATGTGTATATATATATATAGTTTTTTTAGAAATAAACTGATTTGAACTCTGTTATAGAGAAGTATAACACATGAATTTATGTATAATAACATCATACCACACGAAAAATGTATTTTAATATTTTAACTGGTTGAATGAACAGAATAAGTCAATGAGGCCTTGTAGCCTTCATGAATGAAATTAATGCAACATCTTAATTAGATAATTATCTCAAACATATTTGCATATATGATCATGCATATTTAAATTTGTAGTAATTTTGACTAAGTACGTTTTATTTGGGGATCATTTGCATCAATGGCCATCAGATTTACTGAATAATAACAGGCAATCTCTGGTATTTTGACAAAAGACTATAAAAACTTGCATTTGATGTCACATGATAGGTATATTACAGGGTGGTCGCTAGAAAAGCGGAAAATTTGAGGGTCAGATGAGATCATGAATAAAATCGTGCTTACTCATTTCTATTTTGATTTCTTTACATCATGAATAAAATGCATGATTTTAATAATTCTGAGCATCAATGAGTGTAATATAACATATGCCTTTAAAAAACTTTGTAAAAGTTATTCTTTGTAAAAATAAATAGCTGTTTGACAAATTTCCCGCTTTTCTAGCGACCACCCTGTATATCATAGAAGACACAGTTAACCCTTAAACAGCAGGAGTGTTGTAGGTAGGGTTAATTAGCTCATGATATGATAAGTATGAGTTATCGTAAAATATATATATTGCAACACACAAAACCTATATTACATCTTTAATTAAATGATGTGATACAAATATTCTTTGATCAACATACGCAACAATTTTAACAAAAGCACATTTAGGAAATATAACAAGTCATTTGCTTGCATTTAACACAGTTTAACCAACCCTTCCAAAAACAAAAACATTAAAAGTGTTAAATTTGCAACACTAAAGATAAAACTAACAATTTCTTTAACAGGTTTTTCTCTTCACTTTCTGCATGCTGACCTTCACATAATCCCAGCATATGTACAAAAACATGTTCATTCCACCCCTTATGCATATTTGACACATATTTTATTCAACTTACACAAATCCTAATTTTTGTGAAGTTGTGCTCAGCCATTTTCTATAGCACAAGGAAACCCACAATATTTCCACAATGCTAAACTACAGAGAATCAAATGGCTTTGAATCTGAGGTACTTAAATTCCATAACAGTTTTTCAATTTACCTAAATACACTTAAATTGTATTACACAACTATTCTCACTTAACTTTCTGATTCAGTACTGCCTTCTTTACACAAATGTCTTCACTTGCCACTAGATTCAAAGCTTTCACCGAATTTCATGTTTCTACATGATATTGCTGCATTGCTCCATACTAATAAGTATGTGAAAATCCTCGACTAAGAGGAGTGTGAACCCATCCCAGCACAGCTGACTCCTTCTGTATTCAACCATCATTACGAGAGGAAGAAATGATGCAAGAAAAAAAGGTGGGAAGTGTGAAAGAAAGTGTCTATCAGAAACACATTTTCAATCAAGGAAACACCCAAAATGAGCCAATAGGATGGGACATTGTATAAAATGTAATAATACATGGACACTGTTTACAAATAGTTGCTAGAAAGAGTGGAAACCAAAGGCTGCCCATCTTCAGGAATTCAAGTCCAAAGTGGTGTGTTTGGGTTGGACATCTCAACCACAAGGATTATTTCCTCCCCTTCATGGGTTGCCATGCACGGCAAATACGTGGGTGGATATTTTGATCCCAGAGGAGGTAAAATGAAAGAACAGAACCTTCCACGGGAGATCCCATTACAGGAAGTACAGGAATCCACAATGAAGGGAATAAAACATTGACTGCAAGTTAAAAAAAATCAATAATGAAGTGCCATATCTACGGTCTGCCGCTAGTACAGCGGGAAGCATTCAGACTTACAAGTTGAAAACGGGAGTTCTCAAATCTCCCTGGTGGACTCAACAGATAACCCGATGTGGTTTTGTTGTGAGGGAAACACGTTGTTAGAGTTTAAGGTTCCTTCGGTAAGTATGAATAAAACAGAACCACAGTTATTAAAATGTTAATATTATTTTTAGCGAAAATGATATTTATTTATATAATTCACGTTCAATTCAAATTTACATCTGATTTTATTTTGTGATAATCGGAAAGAAAATGCGTTAACAAATTGATCCAACAAAACTTGTAATGTAGAAATGGTCAGGTGATGAGGGCGTTCGACCCTCTATACATTGGTAAAATAGTAAACAAGAGTTTGACATGTGGTATTACCCATAATGTACTTGTTAATGTTTATATTAATGTTTCGTTTGCGTTTATGGCATAAAATAAGTAAATTTATTCTGAAACTAACTTACCTTCAGACTTCATCACCTTTAACTTACTACATTTGCTTCAAACATCCTGACATTTTACTGTTTCCATACATGATATCCAGATTTATGCAGCTTCTTTTCTGTGGTATTATTGATATTCTTGGTTCTAATTAATTTACACATATTTTGTTTCTATATAAATAAAACTTCTTTTATTTATTTGTGATACTTGAATATGATACATTTAACAATACTATTCAATACTTATGGATTTGAATTACATTTGACCCACTTGGATATTTTACTCTTGCTACTGTACACTATCAAAACATAAAAAGGCTTGTATAAGGTCTTCTCATGCACAAAAATTGCCATAATTTGTGACCAAATACAACTGAATTGAGCATGCATGTAACTCACTAATTCGACTGATCCAATATTGAGAAAGGAATACTAAATAAAATTCAAAATCCATCATATGTAAGTACAAGAATCATAGCAAGCTTTTAGCAAAACATAAAAGTGTGTTATGCACAAAAAACCAGATGAATTACAAAGATATGTCTGCATATTGATGATATCTGTTTAATTTAGATTAACATATTTAAGCACATGGCAATGCTATCTTATATATATAGTGATCAAAATTGTCTGCTTGAGCACTTACCTATCTCCTATTTACAGCAGCCACTTCCAACTCTGGATCTCGAGAGATGTGTACATAGGAAAAGTTCAACATCCATTTTTATAATGACAAGAGAACAGGCATAAATAATGTTGAAACCAACTTTTATTTCATAAAATAATGTGAACCATTCTACACTAAATTGTTTGAAACAAATCACACTATCATTCACATTTCAAAATATAATGTAACTGAAACAATAAAAATGTAGATTTACCATATGTTACTGTTGAGTGACTCTTAACATAACCAAATGGCTAAAAAAATTGCTTCACACAGTGGGTGGTATAATTAGCTTATAGCTTTGGTTCTGAGTAAAACCAAGAGAATGATACAATGGAACACTTTTAAGAATGAGAAAATAATTTAAACTGATAGATTAACTTCCACTTTTCCAATCATTAGAGACAATTACTATTGTTTGTTATTTACAAATCTGTTCCTATACTTATGTGAAAAACAAAATTTTGAGAAATTATTTACAGTTCTAGTGCAACCCTAATCTTTTCTTAATAGTTATTGTCTATTAATGACAACATTTATTTATTCGTTTTGAATTCCTTTTTTTCCCTTTTCTTAACATTGGCCTTTTAATCATTTTTCACGTCATATTACAAACTTACTTAACAAATGCTCATTATAATTTATCTTTGGAGTTAAATGTTTTAAATAATACCTTTTCATACTCTTTGTATCTAAAATTGTTGTTTCATAGTTTATTCTTATCATAAAATACATCAAATTCTGTGTTCTTAGTCCCCTCAATGATTTATAAGACCCTAACAAGTTAAAGAGGTTAATTGTGGGGCAAGTGCTTAATAATCATGGGTTCATGTCCTAACAGTATTGTTTCATCTGTATAACCCCCTCTTTAAGTAAGATATAAACATATCTGGAGATAGTGAAATAATTTATATTACACTGGAGTCTCTGCAGATCATGAGATAGCTTTAGAGCCCAACAGTATAGATCAGATATTTTATTCTTTGCTTTAAAAACTAACTTAATTTATGGGTTTGTTGAATTTTCATAAATTATTCTAGTGAATGACCCATTAAAAGTAATTCTTCACACATTTACTTCACTTTCAAACTAGATATAGAGAAACAAATCCAAACTGCTTAAACTACAAAAGGAATGTCATTGCTGGTTAAGTGAATTTGGCATAATATTGTTTTGAAAACTTCAACAGCTCAAACTTCACTATATTTAATGCAATTAAAATATTTTATATACTTCAAATTTATAATCACCTCAAAGTGGTATATACAATTTTGAAACTGATCTTACATTTGTAGAATTCAACAGGAGCAATGGAGTTGAAGAACTGAAATTTATTTGAATGTCATTATGTCCTTGCATAGTTAAGGCTATCTCAGTCAGATACAATATCTAGCTCACACATGAAAAGATACAAGAACATTTTGGTATGATGAGTTGCAGTGATAACCAACAGGACAGCTGCTTCTTGAACACCATGTGAAACTTTTCCTAATTTGCTCTGAGGTTCATCTTCTAGAATTTTTACAATCTGGTGAAAGAGAAACTACAACTGTCAAAATATGTAAATCTGATTTTCAATAAAAATAAGAAAAACCTGGTACATATTTCAATTTTATTTAGGAAATATAAAAAATACATTAAACAACTCACTGGTTGAAAAAGTTCTATTTAACCCTTCTTGTTTTGAAAAAATACCAGCATTGTTACACAACATTTAAATAGGAAACACTGACTGGAAGTTAAAATCAAGAAATAAAGCTGGTAGGCTAATCATAAATATATTAAAAAGAGACTTGTATGCAAAAAACAATAATGTATTGTATGTTAAGAAGAAGGTCAAGATAGGTAACAATACATTTGCTAACAGTATTCTTGGTTGTAATTAATTTATGTATATTTCGTTTCAATAAAAATTAAAAAAACCTTTTATTTATTTGTTTTGCTTCAATATAATACATTTAATAATAATATTCCAAACTAAATGATTTGTCTTACATGTGAACCATCGGAGTATTTTACCACTGCTACTGTACACTCTATACATAAAAGACATATCTGTCTTCTTGTATACAAAAATTTCCATAAATTGTGAGCAAATACTACTTAACTCAAAGTGTATGGAACTGATCCATTGGACAGACCAGATATTCAAAAAGGAATATTTACTAACACCCTAAACCTATCAGAAGTATTTACAAGAAATATAGCAGGCTTGCAGTTAAACACACAAGTCTGTTATGCACAAAAAATCCAGACAAGTTACAAAGATATGTCTGTGAGTTGACAGAATCTGTTTGACTCAGGCTAACATATCAAAACACATAGTATGGCTCATGTGAATAATAAGGTTCCTTTTTTGACATTGTATAATTTCCACATAGTATTTGCACTGCCTCTGAAATGCATATCTAAAGTTTTTGTAAATAATACCACATATATTGCACCTGTTACTTACTTTCCTCTACCATAAAATGTTTCTAAATCAGTAATAAAGGATAAAATAAACAAATATTTGATAACTGACATCAGATACATGACACCATGTTGAACGGTACTCTCTAAAAAGTAAAGAAATATAAGCTTTGACACCAACACATACAAATGGGCCAAATATGAAAACATTTACAGGAATGAAGACAATATCGAGAAATACTATAACAAATTCCTAAGAATGTGACTTATGTCGATGTCTTTTAAACTTTCCACTAAATTACATTGTTTATATGTATAGAAGTTACATTTAATCAAATTATCCCAGAACCATAAATTATTCCTCATGTAACTAGTTGATAATTTTTATTCAGTAATACCTAAACTTTGCTTTTAGTCATTTTTAAAGCTCTTCTCTATAAGTAGCTCTTACCCTTTTGTGGTCTTGTAGCATATGATGAGAATCGAAATGTGTAATAATGAGTCTTCAAATAAAGAAAACAAACCATAAAAGAAACGAAGGTTTGTTAACTGTATTCTTAATGAATGATAGTTTCTTAAAAAATAAGAACCGATGCTTTGAGATGAACAGAAAATTCTTAACTTAATGATTCATGGGGAGTTTTATTGAGAAAGTTGCTTTATTCTTGGAGCTATTATACCCCCAGAAATTTATTCAATGAAGAATATACAACTTAACACTATAACAACTGTAAAGAGAGATAAAGAGAATTACAAATTTTAATTGTTTAATATACTATAATTACATATACCAAAAGGGGAGATTTACAAAAAATTATTTGCAATGAGAAAAATATCAACAGGAAGTTACTGTGTAAAATACACCGAGTGTGTATTTTATCTACCAATTTCTGGATCACTACAGCAAGTGCTTTGAAGTGAAGGTAATAAAAGAAGTGCATTGCTCCCTCAACACAAGACTTCAAAAGTTTTTCTTACAGAGTGCGAGTCACAGTCCGGTCATGATAGAAATGTTTTTTTTAACAAGGTAGAACAAATTAGAAGTACATAAAATGGAAATCTTCAGTAAAAAAGTTCACTGTGGCAGAAAAGTAATACTGTGGTTTGACATAACAATACAGTACAGATATAATCCTGAAAAATCTTATCTAGTCATATTTCATGTAAATGTGATTTTACTAATAGAGCTTGTGGATAAAAACAAGATTCAACATTAAAATGCCATAGAAAAGAAGCTGCATAAACCTGAATATCATGTATGGAAACAGAAAAATGACGGGATGTTTGAGACAAATGATATAAGTTAAAGGTGATGAAGTCTGAAGGTAAAGTCACTTACTTGAATTTAACACAGTTCAACCATCCCATTAAAAAAAAAACATTAAAAATGTTAAAATTACAACAGTAAAGATAAAACTAACAATTCCTTTTACAGGTTTTCTCTACACTTTCTGTAAGTTGACATTCTCATAATGCCAGCCTGTGTTCAAAGACACGTTGATTCCACCCCACTCCTATGTCATTGGTATATTTTTTAATCAGCTTACACAAATTTTTATTTTTATTTTCTACACTGCTAGAAAAACCAAAATATTTCTACAATACTAAACTAAAGAGCATCAAATGCCTTCAAATTTGAGGTACAGGAATTTTATTTTAATGTAAGCATTTTCCAATTTGCTCAAATACACTGAAATTGTATTGGTGATAAATAAGTGGCTATTCACACATAATTTTCTCATTCAGTTATGCCCTCTTTATACAAATGTTTTCACTTCCCACTGTCCTTAAGACTGTCACTTAGGCTCATATTTATACATGACATTGCTGCATAGTAATAAGAACATGAAAATCCTCCATTATATAAAGTGTGACTCATTAATAGCACAGCTCATTCCCTCTGTATTCAACCATCATTATAAGAGCAAGAAATGATGCATTAAAGGAAGGATGAAAAGTGTGAAAGGAAGTATCCATCAGTAATACATTTCAGTCCATGAAAATGTTAAATGTTAAATTCTATTCACATACAACTAGAATCCAGTGCTGAAATAATGAAGGGATCACAAAATCAAAATTTACTTAAAAAAGCACTCAAAGGGAACCAATAGCATGGGGCATTGTATACAATGGAACAGTATGCAGACATACATATTCAATATTCTTTTAAAGTAGTTAAAAAGCTCTGTAAAAGAAAAAGATGTTTTTCTCTTTACATACTGGAAAAATGCAGCTTCGGTGAAAGCATCATCCACACATTGTTTCTTTACAAAGGAAAACCATGAAGAAGAATGAAAACTCGTAACAAAGTCAGTGTAATCCATTAAGACAACTCAGTAGCAAAAAAGTTTAAAAAAATGAAATGATGTTCACTGTATAATTAGTTGTGAACAAAGATGAGAACAGTTATATTTAATCAATCCCAAGTAAACTCTAACTTTTGAAAGTGTCTTCCAATTTTCAACTTAAAATTAAAATTTAAAAGAATTACTCAAAATTCCTAATGAATTTTTTTCTGTAAATTTATGGATATCATTTAGAGACATTTACTTTGAAAAACTAGTTTTTCCAAATTTATTTCCAATACCAGTGCTTCAAAATCATATACTTTTTCCCTTATACTCCTAGCATTACAACAGTAACAATCAAGTCTATCCTTTTCTACTACTTCTGTAGTAACTTAACATACTAAATTTTTCATTTCCTCTTATTCTTTTTGTGTTAAGTTTTTCTGGCCCTCACCACTGTTTAGTTTTAGTTTCAAACCTCCCTTATAGCTGAGTTAATAGTCTTAGAAAACAAGCCAGCTGCTACAGTATTTAAATGTAAACCACCCATTCCAAAAGCTCCCTTCTTCCGATGAACTTGATCGATACAAGTCCAGTCAGTCTGCTCATCCATACAGTTTACTTACTAAAACCTAAACCTAACATTTAACCCTTGTGATCTACTTATAACTTCATTTACACAGTTAATTCTTGGTTATATTCTCCACCTGTTCTCCCACATAGCATAGTCTAATTATTTTGTCCTCATTTACCCAACAGATTATTCTAACCATATATCTTGTCGATAAATCACCTACAACTTCCATATCCTTCTATTTTCATTCTCTCCAACAGTTCATGTGCAGAATCCAAATTCTGAAATTTGTTTGTCAACATAACAGGTTCATAACAAGTAAATTCATTATTTTGTACTCTAATACTAATAGCACTCTTTCTATCATCCTGAAAGTCACTGTCATCTGATATATTCCTTTCATATCAATAAATTATTCACCCTTTGACGACTTCTTCCATTTCCCTTCATCTACAATTCTTTTCGTTGCCTCTAGCTTCTCCAATTATATAAATTCTACATAAAACTCGTATACCTTCGTCACTAATTTTCTTTAGTACGTAGCGACCTAACATATTTTGGTGCTCAAGGAACTTGGCACGTACTCTTGAGCGGCTAAAATGGGATTTACTGAACTTTATAACGTCCTTATGAAAGAAAGAATACACACTAGTAAGGATAAAAGAGAGAGCATGTTATGTAATGGGTGGATTCGAACTCCCAATTCTTTTTTTAATATTTATCCAATTATTTCTTTTAATGTCTTGTGGAAAAACACTCATTAAAAATGAATAACATATATGTATTGTTACATGCAAAATTTATACAACTGTGATTGGACATCTACTTCGTGGAATCCAATAATGATTTGCAAGTAATGACGTCAATACTGATTATACTATAGAGTATCTTAGCAACGTTAAACGTAGAAAAAAGAATTTCGGAAAGCAAGTGAAGTAGTACGACCCCTACAAAATATTGATATTTCGTCTTATAAAAAGAGAAGTAAGATTTTATAATGGAATTAACATCAAAAAGTATTATATTTACTTCATTATATTTGCTGTCAAAACCCAACCCAAATGTGTGAAAAATTTATTTTATCTCTTACAAATGTGAAAAACATGTACTATTATACCCAGAAACGAAATAATACAGTAGCTCCTTCGCGCCACTTTTTTCCAACCGAAAAACCCTCAGTCACTGCTTCTGTTAATTACGATTGGAGAGGCTAAAGCGTTACAATTGTATCTGCAGGAAATAAAATCATAATATAAAACTAATACAGGTGTCCTTTTAATTTGGGTTGTACGAGTTCTTAATCGGGGTCATTTCCAATGTAATACTGTATACCAGATAAAAAAATTTGTGGAAATGAAACCAGCAAGAAATCGTTGTACTGATTCATGATGAGGAAAAACCCACTTGAGAAAAATGTAATCTAAAGTCGGCTGGTACTGGTATTAACATTTTAATTGAAATGAAGTACAGTTTGAATTCCTCTTCCCCTCAAAGTATGTTATGGGTTACTGTTTTGTTTTGTTTGTTTTTGGAATATTGCACAAAGCTACTCGAGGGCTATCTGTGCTAGCCGTCCCTAATTTAGCAATGTTATACTAGAGGGAAAGCAGCTAGTCATCACCACCCACCGCCAACTCTTGAGCTACTCTTTTACCAACGAATAGTGGGATTGACCGCCACCTTAAATCGCTCTCATGGCAAAGAGAGCGAGGCAAGTTTGGTGCGAACCCGGGACCCTCAGATTACGAAGCGCACGCCTTAACGCGCTAGGCCATGCCTGGCCAATGGGTTACTGAATTATGTGAACATGAATAAAAGTGTTGTGTCTTTTCGCTTCAAGACAAACAAACACAGTTATTTTATAACAGAAGTTCGAAGTTACTTTTGTTTACATGTTTTTCATAATTTTTAGACATGGTTTCTAGTCTTTTGTGTTAATTTGGGTGAAAATATTCAAATTAATTAAAAATGTTGACCATGACTATAAAGCAGATATAAGTTTGTTTTTGATTTTGAATTTCGCGCAAAGCTACTCGAGGGCTATCTGCGCTAGCCGTCCCTAATTTAGCAGTGTAAGACTAGAGGGAAGGCAGCTAGTCATCACCACCCACCGCCAACTCTTGGGCTACTCTTTTACCAACGATTAGTGGGATTGACTGCCACCTTATAACGCCCTCATGGCTAAGAGAGCGAGCACGTTTGGTGCGACCGAGATTCGAACTCGCGCCCCTCGGATTACGAATCGAAAGCCTTAACACACTTGGCCATGCCGAACCAAGTTTCTCTATTGGAATGTTTTTCGTAATTCTTAGACATAGTTTTTGGTCTTTTGTATTAATTTGGGTGAAAATATTCAAATTATTCAAAGATGTTGACCGTCGATATAAAGCAGACATGAGACTGATAAATGTTATTTCGTGGCGGTGTGATTTAAACATTCCAACTCAATACATGTAACTAACTGATCATTTAGATTTGTAAACATTACTTGTGATTTAAAAGTAAATTTATACTTAAGAGAAAAAAAGGAAAAATTTTACCTATCGTCATAAAAACTTCTTGAGCAAACACAAATAAAACACCTTCTTAAATATTTTCATGAAGATGATTATGTTGATACTTTTTACAATTTTATTTAATTTTTTATTTAGTTTATTTGACAACACCAAACAAGATCAACTGCCATTGTGGATACATGTTAAGAGAAATCATGGCTGTAAGTTGTGAATATGGATATACTCAGTGTATATTCATTTCATCTTTTCATATAAAAATTTGAGGAACATAATCTGTTTGGTAGAAACATGTCTTTATAATAATTTAATGAGAAAACTCAAGATAAACTAAAAATACATTTGGTATCTTCCCAACTTTAAAGCTCTGACTGAAACGAAGTGTTTTTGCTGGTTTATTTTTTAGTATATTTTACACGACTACGAATATGAATTTCCTCGCACAGAGACACAAAGCAACTTGGAATAGATCTAAAGAATATGTTTTATTATAATATGCGAAATAAGCAGTATATGCAATGGAATTCTTGTGAATTTCAGTAATAAGAAAATATTACAACAAGAAAACACCTGTACTAATTACATCGTGACATAAAAGACCACAAGTTACGCAAAATTTCTTCGGGTTCGTGGAAGAAATGCTAAGTGTTGTTTAATGTCTGGTGTTGGCGTTCACTAATTGATGGTCCCATGTTCGAGCACAATGTATCGTGAATACGTTTCATACTTTTAACTGAAGGGTGTTTTAACTACCTTAATCAGTATCGTTATTCAGTTAAAAATAGTTACATAAGAGCGGTAACTACTGCTAATAGTTATCTGCATCTATTTGACAGTTGTAAATAAAGAACGCCTCTGTCTGAAACTTAGGAAGGACTTGAACTGGATGTTTTACCTTCTGTCATATAATGTGCCATTTCTTCAGCTTTTGTTTTGGAGACATTATTTCGGATGTTTTAACAGCTCTCTGTTGAGAAAAGTTATTATTGTTATTACTCTCACAATCATCGCTAGCATCTGTTGTTGTGAGGGCACTACTTCAAACACTTCCATGCCTCTTTTTTCTTCACTTATAAAAGAAGTTAAGGCTGTCTGTGCTATTATATAATTTTATCACCATGTTTTTTTCATCCTCCTCCTTTTGCTCTTGTATTCAGCGTTTCGTTGCATCGAGTTTCAGAATAAATTTACTTATTTTATGCCATAAACGCAAACGAAACATTAATATAAACATTAACAAGTACATTATGGGTAATACCACATGTCAAACTCTTGTTTACTATTTTACCAATGTATAGAGGGTCGAACGCCCTCATCACCTGACCATTTCTACATTACAAGTTTTGTTGGATCAATTTGTTAACGCATTTTCTTTCCGATTATCACAAAATAAAATCAGATGTAAATTTGAATTGAACGTGAATTATATAAATAAATATCATTTTCGCTAAAAATAATATTAACATTTTAATAACTGTGGTTCTGTTTTATTCATACTTACCGAAGGAACCTTAAACTCTAACAACGTGTTTCCCTCACAACAAAACCACATCGGGTTATCTGTTGAGTCCACCAGGGAGATTTGAGAACTCCCGTTTTCAACTTGTAAGTCTGAATGCTTCCCGCTGTACTAGCGGCAGACCGTAGATATGGCACTTCATTATTGATTTATAAGAAAGACAGATTAATATTCACATTAAAAGTTGCTATGAAAAACTATTAATAACTCTTTGAATACTATTTCACTGACGAATAGTAGGATTGTATTAATCGTCCCATTATAATGCCCCCACGCTTTAAAGGGAGTGAATATTTGGTGTAACGCAGATTCAAACCTGCTATTTTCAGATTACAAGGCGGGCGCCTAAACCGGGCCGTTTTACCACGAATCTGCGATAAGAACAAAACATGCAAATACCATTTTCTGAATTAAACATAAACAATCTGAAGTAAATGTGCTGGCCATATGTACACACATCATAAAGTCCACATACAAACTATTTATTAAGCAATAACTACTTAGTATATTTTCCTTTTAAAATTAAATGTTATTCTAATTGTACTTTTGTTGTTATAATCAAAATACAATTTGTTTGTGATATAATTTCAAACTTTAAATTTTTCATATCTATAAGTCTCAGCAACTTTTCACAGTTCTTGGTGGCTGTACTCAACCAGTTTCTTCTGCTCCCTCACTTCTAGCTGTTTAAAAAGGAGACAAACGTTAATTAAATGATTTATATTTTGAAACTAAGAACACATTTACACAACTAGTTATCTTTGCTTTGCTCACAACGGATATCGGAGATTCTCGGTGTAACTAATTCTTGAACGGTGAAACGTATGAAACCGGTAAAACAAGGAAATAAAAGTCATATATTCCACTATTTTGGTAATCATATCCACAAGAAAATCATTTCGATATTTTGGATATTACTCCCAGGGGCAAGCGGTAAATATACGGACTTAAAAAGTTAGAAATCTGGTTTCGATACCCGTCATAGACAGAACGCAGAGAGCTATTTGTGTATCTTTATCTTAACTTTATAAAGAGACAAAAATTTGGTTAAATATATATATTTGTTTCATTAGAATACCAAAAAAAGAAGACCTAGGATCAAGCCTAAAAACTTGAATAATATTCAAAAAATCTCCAAAGAAAAAGGTAAAATATCTCTATTTTTTGGTTGTCTAATATAAAAAGTACCAGCAAAATCTTTTAAAAATTGTGAAATGTTTCCTAAAATATTTATTTTATCATGTATCAGACCCAAGAACAAAACCGCCTCTACCTCCCACTTATCAAATTTACACCAATTGCAAAACTGCAATACAAGCATTGAAAGTATGGAATTTAAAAAAACCAACCTAAGTTCAGTTACTTTTCTTCGCCAGAACAACCACAAAGAGATTTCTCAAGCAATTTTAATTCAAAATCGGAGAAAAGAAATCTGCAAAGAAAATATTTCTTATCAATATATTTATTTCAACACATGAATTTCCATTTTCTGAAATTGAACTTCTTGTTCCTTTTCAAGCACTAAACAAAGTCAGATGTCTTAGTAAAAAACTAAACAGTTGTTTAATCTTTACGAAAACAAATTAAATCTGAGTTTCGTTTCAAACTTTCAAATAATCAACCTACATGCCGCAATAGTGGCAATAATTATATATTTTGTACAAATTGTATACAGCTTCCAGTACCGCATCCATCATGATCTAACAATTCAAATACTAGTCTCAAGCGATTTAACGGAGAACAATCGTTACAGTAACATTTCCCTTTTGACTGTTACGTCTAAAATAATTAAAGATCCGGTTTGAGAAGCAAAGCAGCATTATCATCAGT
Organism: Carcinoscorpius rotundicauda; assembly: GCA_011833715.1. Classification (NCBI taxonomy): domain Eukaryota; kingdom Metazoa; phylum Arthropoda; class Merostomata; order Xiphosura; family Limulidae; genus Carcinoscorpius; species Carcinoscorpius rotundicauda. Next base: position 19,183,311 of record CM022396.1, on the reverse strand, counting down.
TAACAATAATTTTCAAAACTTAATCATTGAAGTAGAAGAAAAAAAGTCACATTTAATTTAATTGAAAACTCAATATACACACGGCATATTCATCTGATAAAAGCGACTAATCTTGTACAAGTGGTAAATAAGCATCTTCAACTCTTTTCTTGTCGGAGCAAATAAAGACTGCATAAGCCTAATATTTAAAGCCATAGTTATAGAAAACCACGAGAAAAATCCTGGACATTAGAAAACTAACACATATCTTATACTCTGTACACCTAACCATGTTCTTACCAAACGAAAGTTAGTTAAAAAGGATCAAAATCTAGAAAGGAAACCAAATTTATTACAAGCCAAACACATTAAAGACAAAGGAAAATCTTGTTCATCTCGTCGCGATCTAACAGCTAGGTTTGTTTAGTAAGCTTGAAAACAAATCAACATATTTTGTACTGTGTTTTAAATGATAATGAGCTATCGTCGCCTCATGATAGAATATAAAATGATCTGACAACTGGAATAGACTACACACTGATAAAATAGGACAAAAATCGAATCTCACATCACAGCCAATCGATTCTGCAAACTTAGTGGAATCGCTAATTTACAACCAACACCACAATTTCGTAAAGAAGGATTAAAAAAGTGAAATAATTTATGTTAGTCTTATCCTATAGATGTACGTCTCAACGAATATTTGAATTAAACGTCACCCTCACGTGCTGTTATTGATTATACAAGGCTAAACACGAAAGTTGGGAGTGGGAACACCTTTTGAGTTCTTATACTTTTAATATTTAGAAACATTCCCGTGCCGTGTCTAATTAGCGTATTTCAGATATCAAAAAAAAATATTACAAGTCTCGACATATTCTTACAAAGAAATGTGTCTCTATTTCATGATTTATTAAATCTGTTCACTTTTTGCTATTTCCAATTGTTCCCGGATATCATCGACTCCAATACTTCATGCTTAACACAATATTTTATACTGTATTTTGTTCTTGTACATACTCTGCTATGACCAAAATTTCAATATTTTTATATCTTCTACATTCTAATGTATGCAATATTTTAGATCACGTTTTGTTTCTCCATTACAATTTCTTCCACGTAGAAAGTCATATTTATAAATTTAAATATTTTATATTTACCGAATGTTACTTTTTGTATTACCTAAAATCTGATTTATCTTTGTTATCGATTAAAATATAGGATAAGATATTTGGTGATTTTCAACACGTTAAACAAAATAAGACACAAGAAACATTCCTTTTAATGCTTCAGTAAAGAAGTACTTTAGGCTCAGTAAAGCAATGAGTTGGTAAACAACAATCTATAAATATAATGAAGTGATTTAGTTTGGGGAGAACGTACAACGCTTTTCGAAAGAGTGTTGGTCTGTCTTCTTCAGATATGGTATTTAGCAAAGCAATACATGGTATATATACAAGAGGTTCAATAATTTAGAGTAAAAGAAGTGTTTCCATCATATGAAAAGATTATACATAAATATCAAGATGTATATTGGTAAAGTCTATGGTTGGTGAATGAACGAAACGAAATATGGTTGATATTGCTAGAGACATTATCACGGTTTGGAGAAATGCCGTTTGGTTTGTTGATCTCTGAACTTTCTAAACAGAATATTTTCGTTTTCAGTTGCAGGATAGCGTACGAGTAAAGTGTACAGTTACAATGTATTTTGTGACCAGGCTCAAATGGCTGGCATGTTAAAAACGATATCTGGAATTCATCACTACTCATATGACCTTTATATTCTTTTTATGATTTAGTTACAAGAAATGTGATATATATCTATTATACTTCACAATACATTCCTGCGGGATTCTACGTATATGATATATTTTGTTCCTTTATTAGTAGTTATTTAGGGTTAGAGAATAAGACGTTTATATTATTTCAAGCTTTACTATCATTTTCAATTTATTAAAGAGGCTGGTAAATTCATAAGAAATTTCTGGTATGAAATGGTTTGTTTGTTTGTTTCTGTTTTTAATTTCGCGCAAAGTTACACAGGAGCTATCTGCGCTGTCATCCCTAATTTAGTAGTGTAAGACTAGAAAAGAGCATGAAATGGTATGCCGGAAGAATGGATTTGGTTGTTATAATATATTGTGTGGTTTTGAACGTCAATAGAAGCTCTATTATATAAGTTTGTCTAAACCTTTAGGTAGTACTACATTTTCTAAGTAGTGCAATTCAGTTCTAAATCTTCAGTTTGATTCATTAAAGGGAAAACAAAATTACTAAGACAAATATAATGAGATGATCCCTCAGAAAATAATGTAACCATAAATTACGATTACAATAACAAACAGTTTGAGCTGATAAAGATGCTATATCGAAGAACGAGGTTCGCCATGGTGAGGTGGGTTAAGGCATTCGACTCGTAATCTGTGGGTTACGGGTTCGAATCCCTGTTGCACCAAACATGCTTGCCCTTTCAGCTGTATGGACGCTATAATGTGAGGTTCAATCCCATTATTCGTTAATAAAAGAGTAGCCCAAAAGTTGGCGGTGGGATGGTGATGACTAGCTGTCTTCCCTCTAATCTTACACTGCTAAATTAGGGACGGCTAGCAAAGATAGCCCTTGTGTACCTTTGCACGAACTTGAAAAAAAAGAAGGACGATACGATGTGGTTATTAAAGTCAGAGTTTACCTCGTGTAGAAGCTGCTGTTATTGTGTTTTGAATTTAATTATTTAATCTAGTAGATTCCTCACTAGATATCAAAGCAAAACTCGTTAGGTGTAATTTAATTTTGCAGAAATCACCATTTTTTATCTCAACTTAGGTAAATCCAGGGCAATCATGAATAACAGCTGTAAGAAACAAAAAGAATCAGTTCCTTCGGGGATTTTAAAACTCAAAAGGTGTGTATTCTCAAGTAAATCCTGACTTTTAGCTAAGTGGTTGCCAGGACGCACTGCTCACAATACCCAGAAAGCTTTTTGAGCTCCTGTCACACTAAATACATTCAACCCATTTAGCCGTAAGGGAAAATTAAACTATAACGATCAATTTCATTATTCGTTGATCTAAGAGTAACCCAATAGTTGACTAGGTGTCTTTCCTTTAGACTACAATTGCTGAAAAGATGGTTGATGTACATAGCATACGTGTTGTTTCGCGCAAAATTTAAATGAAACCAAATCAAACAGACTAAGTATTGAAAAAAATTTGAAATTATAAAAATATTTTTAAAAAGTTTCTCAGAAAATATGTAACAGTTCATGTATACTATATATTGTTGTTCTGAGTTGTTTTTATCTCACCATTGTTTTGATAAGAATGTGTACTATTGATAATTATAATCTGTTATCAAGCAGAAAAACTATTAACTTAAAATTCAATGAAAAGTGTGTAATCCGATGATGTAATTAGGTTCCATAGTTACTTACATAATCTGTGTATTTCTTCAAGTACATTGCACCTTTGCTGCTTGGCTAAAACTAGTTAAACGCTTCGTGTCATATCATCTTTGCCGTCAACATTTTGTAGAGTCGTTTTCACTTATAATTTGTTTTGGGACCTTAATTCTTGTATTTTTGACTCAAGCAGACTAATTTGGTGACATATGTTTTATGTGACCCTGTAATAACCATAATTCATTGTATATTCCACCATATGAATATTGAAGTACGTTTAATAATCATTTGACGAGCCTCAACTACTGTTTTCCTCCATACACAATTGCAACCATTTTTCATTACAAGTAATTTTAGTGTGGATATTATTGTAACTTGTGAATGAAAGTAGAGAAGAATACGTCAACTCCATTACATCTGCTATATCCACTGTTATCAAGAATCTCTGTATAATATCAGTACTCCACAGTTTAACTGTACACGAAAGATCTAGTAGTTATTGAAATACTGTTCATACTATTATATTGTCTGAACAATAATTGTTTTAGTGTAGATCGTGATATTTACCAATTTTAACTGAGTTCTTAACCATTAACACTAAGGTACTGATTTATCAATATAACACAGTTCATTTAAATAAATATTGATCTTCTCTCATACAATTCAATTTTGTGTAAATATACTATGACAAATAAATTATTTGTAAGTTTTGCTTTTATTCCAGTGACTTTCCCCTGAAAAAAATACCACATGAAAAAGATAATACAGAACGGCCTCAGAAGGATGATTAGTCGCAAACATCATCACATGCGACACAAGCAGGATATAAAAAGAAAAATAACAGATCCTCTCCACCATACAGAGTCCTGGTATAACGACTCGTAAGTTCTAGGTTTTTATGAATAAACTGGGATACCGTATTTTAATACCACATATACTCAATGTGATGTATAGTTTTACAAAAAGTCTGACTGATCTTATCGCTTCTTACGACCCTCTCAGAAATATACATTTCATACTACTACAGTTTAGCCAAAGGATAAGCACTAAAGCTATTGGGATAAATGGCTTTGTGAACAACGTTGTGTGCCATTTGAGTAATTTTTTTCACACGAGTGAAAGCTATACTGACTATTTAACTCTCTTTTACCTGAGACTAAATGTCTAGAGGGTGAATAACTTGAACATCCAATTGACATGAAGTAGGCGTTTTCTTTTTGTTTTTGTATGAGACTCTCGTACATTTCAACACGAATATTCTCTGGTTGAAAACTGAGAGTTCTTAATTTTCCAACTCTCCTGGAAAGTCTCTCAGTAGCTTGACACCGATATTTTCAATTGATGGGTATTCTATGCTCACAAGGGCTAAATGGCAAGTTAGAATCACTTAACATTCCTAATTCTAAACAACTGACCAACTACTCATTCCTACAAGAAACTTTAGCCATCTGTTAGACCCGAAGAATGGGGCTTACTGCCATTACTATAACCCGAGCACAACCGAAATTACGGGCTGTATTTAGCTGCATTTTGGCTCGAATATTAGACACGGAAAACGCAACCCTGCAAACTGAATATCAGCTACTGCTGGCCCGTCCAAGTAGAATATAATAAGTATAAATTAATGTTATCTTTTAATCTCTGAAAGGATCTGTTTGAAGGAAGTGTGATGTGAAAAATGCAACAGATTTTAGCATGTCCTTTGGGTAATCAACGATTTCTAACTTGAAATACGTTTCATATTAAACTTTAGCTTGTATTGACTTTGTATATCATACAGCTTCGTTGGACTTCTTTGAACAACCATGTCGTAGTTTCTCTTTTGTTTATTTCTTACTATAATCCGCGTGGCATGACAGTAATTGGATGTCTCACCTTTTTAATCTATGCTTGTATAAAAGGGAAATAACAATCTGTGCTTTAACAACATTTTTTTCTCTCCAAAACACACTCTTGTAGCAATGATAGTGAAATGGATATTTCACACTATGAAGAAATGGGTAGCTCATTAATTATAAAAATGGAAATATCACCCATTCTAGAAATGGATTTCTCGTCCATTCTAGTAATGGATACATCATGCATCATGGCAATGGATACCTCACCTAGTGAGGAAATGGACATGTCATCAATTGAAGAAATGGATACATCGTGCCTTGTAAAAATGGACACCTCACAAATTGAGAACATGGACACATCACCAATTGAGAACATGAACACCTCACTTGTGGTTGAAATGAACACCTTATCCATTGCCGAAAGGTACAGCCAACCCATTATCGAGATGGACACCTCACCATAGTGGAAGTGGATCGTAATGGTAAGCAGTCTCTTGTTTGTATCAGAATAGCGTTTCTTTTATTATTATTATTACAGTAAAAGATGACCTGAAGAGATCACCTATTTGAATCATTTACACCACTTTATGGTAGTGTGTTGTCTGTCTATAACTTGATTACTAGACAGTAAAATGTTGTTACTTATGAAACGCTTAACATTGCAATTTGTACTGCCGTGACGTTAGTGAATCGTGCACATGCCACGAATCACGAGAATAATTATACAATCTGTAGGATACAACACAGTATGAAGTATGAACTTGAACAGCAAGAAATAAAAATATTTGTTACTATTCATTTTGTTTTAATCTGCTCTAGATATAAAACACGTCAGAGGTGCCTTCACCAAACATCAAGATGGTTAATATATGTCGTGAGTGCAAATCTAGTTTGTTTGTTTGTTGTTGAATTTCGCACAAAGCTACTGGAGGGCTATCTGTGCTAGTCGTCCCTAATTTAGCAGTGTAAGACTAGAAGGAAGGCAGCTAGTCATCACCACCCACCGCTAACTCTTGGGCTATTCTTTTACCAACGAATAGTGGAATTGATCGTCAAGTTATAACGCCCCCACGGCTGAAAGGGCGAGCATGTTTAGCGCGACGAGTATGCGAACCCGCTTCCCTCAGATTACGAGTCGCTCGCCTTAACACGCTTGACCATGCCGGGCCGAGTGCAAATCTAAAGAAAGGTGACAGGATTATGTGTTCAATTTATTATTTTTAAATTAATAAGTTACAGGGGAAACAAAATTATCATGGCATAATCCGGCAGAAAATAACGTGACGGTTAATTTAAAATTACAATAACAACAGTTTTGAACTGATGATGATGATATCGTATTCAAGGTCGATATGATGTGGTTATTAAAGTCAGGATTTACCTGGTGTAGAAGTTGTTGTTATTGTATTTGGAATTTAATTATTTAGTTTAGCAGGTTTTGCATCGTAACTGAAACAATTTTATCTTAACGTTTTAAAATTTCACTTCAATAGTTTTGAGCCCGACTTGGCCCAGTGGTTGATACATTTAAATCGTAATCCGAGGGTTGCGAGTTCGAATCCACAGCACACCAAACATACTCGCCCTTTCAGTCGTGGGGCTATTATATCTGACGGCCAATCCCACTATTCGTTGGTAAAAGAGTAACTCAAGAGTTGGCTATGGGCGGTGATGACTAGCTGCCTTCCCTGTTGTATTACACTTTAAATTATGAACGTCTCGCACAGATAGCCCTCATCAAGCTTTGTGCGAATTTCAAAAACAAACAAACTTTATTGGTTTTACACTTTCCGCTTAAAATGGTTTAAAAATAAAGTTTATAAAATAGTTAGGGTGAGCATAGTGCAGATAGACCTTTATTAAGATTAAACGCGCACACACACAGATTCACTCCGAATTGTCGTAACAGATTGATTATTGTATGGCTTTGCATATTCTTCACTCAAAGCCACCTATGGAATAACTGCGCATAGCAGTTCCAGGTTTTAAACTTATAAGATAAAAGTTAATTACTCAATAACACCATTGTCTTTTTCAGCCTACTCCAGAGCAACATTCTGCCCATTTAAGAGTTTCAATGGGTAAAAACAATTATTCGATATGACCTGATATGTTGTTTTTCCTTTTGAAGTTAACATCTAAGAACAAGTCCATAATTTGAGGGCTAAGTAATACAATAAATATACGAATTGAGTACAGTCAACAAGGACCAATTTGCTCCGAGCACTTTGTATCACCAACAGTCATATAACAGTCTGGAAAAAATTGCGTTGTCATGCCTGCATAGTTGTAAGTCGATATTCCATTTGTCTTTCATTGATTTGTTGTTACTTTAAGGAATGTTTTTGTTGTGAAAAGAGAAGAGGAAGGTTTTTAGCTTGTTAACGCGATCTAAATATTCAAACATTTTCTTTCCTTTCATGGAAAATATGTTTTCAAGCCATTTTGTATTCCTGTCTTACCTCACTGACATTGTTTAACAAAGCAAGTTAGCAATTTATATACGAATTTTAGTGAAGAAGATAGTCGCACTAAATAGCAAAAATTACTACAAAGTGTATGTATCATATATATATATATATTTATTGTTTCAGGAGTTTTCGTCACTCGTGTGAGAAATTACGAAACACTCAATTCGCTTAATGGGATCCTTGATCTCGGTGACGAAATTTTAGAAATAGATGGCATCAGGGTTAGCCAAAAACACATCATAAATATCCAAAATATGATAATAAATACCAAGAAAATATGTTTCACAACCCTGTCTCTTTTGAATTTGGAAAGAGAAATGAACACATGCAAAGACGATGAAATGGGTTTCTCATTGTAAATTATAATTTGTGTATTTATATATGTTATGTTTTTTGTTTAAAATTGAAAAATAATAAATTAAGAAAAGTTTAAATTGTATTGTTTGTTGTATTGAATGTTTTGTAAAATGTCGTATTGGATTTAATTGTTCAAATGATGAAATAACACCAACAGAATTCAAGACAGACAATACAAAAATTTTTACTAGATTTTATTGTTCAAATAATGAATCAACATCAACAGAATTCAAGACAGACTTGCGACAGAGGAATCAATCCAGAAAGAGATATAATTTTATGAACAAAGTTTCACTGAATATAATCAATATATAATTAATACAATAAGTTTAAATCAGTAATTTACCAGTTAATTAACTTTCTTTACCATTCAATTAAATCATCCTGAAAAAAAATGATACTGCAGAATAATTGAAACGAACTCTCAAATATTAAATTAACTAAATAATGGTTTTCGGTAACATGATTACGATAAAGTAATCTGAACATATTTCTTTTTTACAATTTATTAATTTTCTCACAACGTAGATTGTGCAGTATACCTACGCACAATGACACCATTCACATAGCATTTTCGAAAAACATTAGTCAATCTCGGTTGTGTCATCTTCTAAACCAAATTAGAATAATTTAAAAATAATTAAAGCCAGTCGTTATCATTCTTACACTTTTCAAGCTTTTTATCTAAACTCTTATGTGCTGCTTCTTCAACGTCTGAAGATAACCCATTCCAAAAAACAACCAAACTTTTAAATAATTAAAACTGCCAGTGATGTCGAGAAACCCACTTGTTCAGAATTTTATAAGCAAAAACGGCTCGTTTGGGTTCAGAAAATATTTTAAATAGAAGAGCGAACAACGTTTCGACCTTCTTCGGTCGTCGTCAGGTTCACAAAGAAAAAGGTAACTTGTGTTTCAATTTGTGTCATAAAAATATTGGCTAGAAAAATCACCCATACTGGACTATACATTCCTTGGAACTCAGCACATGAAACAAAACAAAAACTCAACATACTAAGAAACCAGATAAACACAGCCATAAAACTATGCTCACCAGATAAAATTAACGATGAATTAGACAAAATAAAACAATACTTCATCAACATCAATAAGTTTCCTCCACAAACCGTAGAAAACATTATACGCACACACCTAGACAGAAAGCAAAATCAACCAACAAAAGTAAATATATCTCACGAATCAAAAAATCACGAAACCATACACTGTTGTATACCATATAATCCTGACATCAGCAAACAAATAACCAACATTTGGCAAAATCTAGTAACAAAATATAACATTCCAGTTAATACTAAATTTATTCAAAAACCAGGCACAAAACTAAGGTCTATACTATGTAAGAACTACACTGACAAACACCACACCAACATTATTTATAAAATACAATGTCATCTAACCCCGCCCTCTACATTGCGACACTCAGTTACACAACCCCTTCCAAACATGTGGTCAGCTTCCGGTCAGTTACCTTTTTCTTTGTGAACCTGACGATGACCAAAGAAGGTCGAAACGTTGTTCGCTCTTCTATTTAAAATATTTTCTGAACCCAAACGAGCCGTTTTTGCATATAAAATAATTAAAACTGCCTTTTAATTACCAGTCCATAAGTTGTACCTGTGTCCCCTGGTTCTACTATTTTCCTTGGCAAATATGGAAAAAATATCTTTTAAAAAATACACTTTATTGATGAATGAAAAGTGTCGTATGCAACAGACATGTCGAAATTGAAGTGGTTGGAATATTATTGCTATAAGTATAAAATCATCAACCTGTTTGTCTTCGGTCACAACTTTAACAAAGTTAGTTGGCAATGCTGTGGTCTTGGAATGAATTCTATGAGCAGCATGGAGTTACGTGAAAGTTGTTTCCAGAGAATGTCGAATTCCAGCAGGAGTTAAGACAAATGAACGTTCTTAACAAATATCGAATACAGGCAACGTGAACTTTAGGTAGGAGAGCACTGAACGTTGATATCTGCTTTCCATGGTTTACATACATATGCATGGTCCTGGAGTGTTGAAAGCTGCAGTAACATGCCTCCTCGGTGAAGAATTTTGGTTTTTCTGGGGTCAACTGAGACGCTAGGATTGAATTGATCAATGAAGACAACATGGCAGCGATGACTTCTCACGTCTAAACACTTCAGCTGCTAGTCGAGGAATGAAACGAGATCTATTGATATCAATTCGTCTCTGCATTTATACGCTTCTAACGGTAAACTAACAGGTTATGTGATTAGTCTTATTCTTGATGGTACAAATCTACAGAATGTAATCCACAGGAATACCTCGTACAGGGCGGTTAATGCGTGGGAAACACTACCTCATTGATTGAATCAGCATTAAACGGGGAATAGTTTCAATAGAAAAAATAACGATACGTGGGTATCATAAGGGATTTATTGATAATAGAAATAATTAAGCCTAATTAGTTAGAAAAACAGAAATAGTTATGAGGTAAAATAAAAGCGATATTAATTTGTAAACTTTTGAATTTTTTATTATTTTGAAAAATTAAAAGAATGAATATTTTATTTTGAAAAATAAAAAAATTAAAAATTTACTGATAAAAGAAAATCTATCTCTTCTTGGTTGCACCATTTTCTTCTTCTTCATTTCTTCGTGGAATTCTCGGTAACATCGAATGACATTTTATAACTGCACTCTAGGTCTTGATCATGATTCATAATTAAGCATGTAGCAGTTTCCACCGCCCGAAACATTGTTTCAAGTTTCCGTGAGAGAAATTATTTTTCCTGCTCATCACTAGTACCTTCGTTTCATTCCGGACTTCCTTCTTCTTCCTGATATGCCCGATCTTTGTCTAAATTAAGGAGGGTATCATTGTCGCAAGCTTGAGAATGTGCGTAAATGCACTCTCGAACATTAGCTACTTACAAAGACTCGAAATAAATAGTGTGTCCAATTTTGATGACGTCTTCGGAAACATCCCTTATTTCGGACTCAGAGCTGTAGGAATGACTTGAGCCATCAGGCAAAACGTGCTTCAACGTCGCTCTCGTGTTACTCTTGCTAACTTGGAACCACGCTTTGTTGATGTTTTCGATAGCACTTCCGATGTAATTTTTCCATAATTCACTCATAGATAGTGCAGCTTCTCTAGTTGTAGCCTTTCGTGCTCGAGAAAATGTTCGCTTAAAATAATAAGCTTTAAACGTCGCAATGATACCTTGATCTGTCGGTTGCAGTGGAGATGTTTGTTCTATTGAATTGAAAAAAAGTGAATTTTGAGATTTTTTGTAAAAGTCACAATGTCCCGTTAGATGGCTTGGTACATTACGTAATAAAGTCAATGCTTTACAGTCCAAGTTGTTTGTTTTCTTTGCAGTAATGTTCAGCTGTTGGACAAAATTAGTTTTTTACCAGTCATCAAACAAAGTTTTCGTAATTCATACTTTTTAATTTGATTGCCAAACAAGTGGAAGGGTCTTCTTTGCACAGCCGCTAAGTGCCCGGGGAACGTCTGCACAATACACAAGCATGAGTTTTTATTTAAACTCGCCAGATGCATTTCCGATTAACAAAAGTTTCAAACAATCTTTTGACATTTTGTAAATTGACTGAGGTTTTTTTTTAATTTTCTGACAGAAAAGTTCTAGAAAACAATATTTCCAACATAAACCAGTTTCATCAACATGACAAAACTGCTTATCTTTGCACCGAACTTTTCAAAAAAAATTGTAAATTAAAAGGGAAATATTTCAGCACCATCTACGTCTTCACTTGATCTTTTGCTTGCAATTCGAATATTATGAACCACAGAGCATTTTTTAAAACGAAATAACCAACCATGGCTTGACGAAACTGTTTTATAAATTGCCCCTTATCCGTTGTTTTCTTTAAGGGCGTTGGAGACTTAAAGCTTTCGTTTGAATTTCTATTTGACCTGAAGGTAATCTTGGAGAGTCGAAACGTTGTTCTTTCATTTTCAATATAAATGTTAATACCCATACCAGCCGTTCCGAAATACATTTTTATTTCAATTGGGTCTCTCGTCATCAATAAATGTTTGAAATATAATTAGGATGTTTTAGATATTATGCAAATTCTATTTGAGATGTTAAGGATGAAGAGTAGTTCTCTTAATCCTGACATGAAATCTCTTTACATTTACAAACAGATTCTATTTTCGCAAAAACATTTCTAATATTTTATTAAACAATCCGCAATCTTTACTAAAAGTATACCAAATTATGTAAAAATACATATGCTATATAAAAGGTCACAGCACAAACTCTTAGTGCGTGGAAATGTGAAGGCGAACTCGTGTATGTTATAACAAGCACATAGTGAAAGGGTTAACTAAGTTCGTGACCCCACATTGACTTTTATAGTTTCCATTCAATAACTTTTTCTGTTTTGTTTATCTCTACGAAATATCAACAACTTTCAGTAGATATCAGGGGCCATTTTGGAAAAAAATATTGAATTTTTAACAATTTATCTCAAAAATTCTGAAATTTCATTTCCATGACTTCTTAAAATCCCCTAACAAAGTTTTAAACGTTTTTATGAGTAAATCATTATATTCTATCTCTTATTTTCTCTACTCTAACTTTATATAAGGTTGTCCCTTTGACTGATCTTCTAATCAACAAATAAAAAAATCAAAATATACTTGAATTACATTTTTCTTTCCAGAATAACTTCAGATTGTAACATGAAACATTTCTTTATTCTAAATAGCTTGAAATGTGCAACAATACACATCTGTTTATATTTACAGTTTTGTTGCCCTTTTGAATCAGTTGTTGTTGTTGTTTTGAATTAAGCACAAAGCTACACAATGGGCTATCTGTGCTCTGCCCACCATGGGTATCGAAACCCGGATTTTAGCGTGTAAGTCCGCAGACATACCGCTGAGCCACTGGGAGGCTTTTGAATCAGATTTAACTGATATTCTCACCATAAAATTTGTAATTTACTTGGTAAATGTGGAGATCAAATTACCCTGCTGAATCACATAAAGCTTCTTGTGAGTTGCTTGCAAGCATACCTCAAAAAATCTTGTTTTTCCTTATTTTATGTAATCTAACCTAAAAAGCTTACAATTTTTAGGCCTTAGACATTTTTATAATAACAAGTAAAAAATAAATAAAAAACAATAACTTACCTGCTTACTTAAGACTTTCTTTTCTGCCATCAATTGTCAATGAAATGTAAGCCCACCTTCTAACACTAATGGTAGTACTGCTCTAAATTCTTTATTCAGCTAAATAAAATACAGGATAACAATACGCAAAAAGCAAACAATGACAAATAACTATCCATTTTACTACTTTATAAGAGTAGAAATAAATGTTGCTAATAAATTCAGCTCAGCTTACTGATGTGTTTGCATGGGAATAGAGTTTGAATTTCAAGTGAAAATAGACAATTCTCTCACAGAAAACTTTTATATTATTTGATAGATTAAAACCTTACTTCCTATTTAATATAAAAATACAGTATTAAACACAGAAATAATTTATGGCAATTTTGGAAAACAGGATTTGAAGAAAAGTCAATTCTTGTACTGAGAGAAGTTCATGATTTCTTTTAATGTCGCTTTACATAATTAAGGACTGAAACCTCATGTGTTATTAAAATTTGGATTATTAACTACGTTTGTCTGATGAACTTATCCATATACCATAACAAGAAAGTAGTTCAATGAAATTTAAAATGTGACTCACTGAAACACCATGACATTCACAGAAATAAATTAAACATGGGTGGAAATAAACACAACAGAAAAGTTAAATGTGTTTTTTCCTAGCAATTAGTCAGGAACTTAATAATAAATTATAATACAAGCAAGTCTTGAGATCTGACTTTGGATATGACTGTACAATAAACATATCTGATAGCCACACATACCTCACGTTTTGAAACGGAGATTTCAAGTGATGAAAATTACAGAGAAAGAAAATAATTACTGAATAGAAACACAATTACAATCATACATCTTATGCTGTGTTTAAAATATATTTTTCTGTAACTGACTAATTTTTTATCTGCCTCTGAAATATAATGAATAATTTTACATGGTTTTGAGGTTAGTCTTCCAAAAATCTTTGATAATCTAAAACAAGACATTTCTTTCTCTTCAAAACTCATACAAGTACAAAAATGACAGCATTTGCAAAATATAAAATGCCAAAGGAAAAGAAGCTGTATGTGTCCAAAATATTCGCATTAAACATAGTTTACAATTTTGTCACTACCAATGTGCCGTCTATTGCTGCAAGACTTTGTTGAACTAATCCAGCTATATCACTCAATTTTAGTTTTATAATTTAGCTAACTAATTCAGTATTGTTGCATGATACTTGTTTTTAAATATATATTTTGTGCTTGTTTAAATTTATTGTCTTATGTTCCTGAGAGGTTTATTGACAACTGGAATCAGACCAGTTATTGTATGATAAGACAACAATTTGAACTGGTATATTTTGTTGAGGTTTCCAATCAATGATAAACTGACAACAATACTACATAATCATCAGCTTTTCTGTACATTGGGTATAAGCAGTCTGATTGTGTGCAACAATTACTGACAACAGGTCATTTCCAATCACGCATGATCAGTGAAACAGTAATATTATTTTTTTTTTTTTTTTTTCGCTGATTGAGTCTGCAAAGTTGGATTCAAAAGTTCTCACAACAAATAACGTGTATGTTCATCTTTTAAATTTGTGAACCTTGATGCAGGCTGGATGTCATATATAAAAAAGTTAAAATAACATTGTGATTTGAAACGGTAGTTAATCTTATAATATTACGAATAATCACTCTACATTTCAAATTTTATACATATATCAATCCCATTACACTGACACAGAAAGAGTGAATATTGAACAAAGTGATGGCATTATTAGTAATGAAAGTGCATTTACATTGAATACACACGCATTCATAGTGAAAAGTCTTCAGGAAATAAGTTCTGTTTGGCTAGAAAATGCTCAAATCATCTTATGCCAATTCAAATTTTCAATGGCTGTTTTGGTTTTAAGGGAACACATGGGTTACCTGGCAGACACTTTTTGTAGGCTTACTTGCATTTTTGAATACTTAACAAACACACAACATGACACTGGCTCCTGGGCCCCTGATAATTTTGAGTCCCATGTATACAATTTTTATTGTGAATAGCAATTAAAATATGAAAACTTTGTGAGGATCTTTGCATGCCATTGTTAAAGATGGATAAAAAATGACCTCAGTTAAACTAAAAACTACAAATTTGGAAATAATCTTACATCTGTTGTACTTTCCAAGTTTATTTAGTTGTTTTAGTGAAAGATGTACATTATTTTTAAATGTCACTGCTAACAGGTTCTAATGAGTGATACTTTTGAAAAACTGGTCTAAGAAACAAACTTTCTTATTGATACTCTTACTTGACTGATATGTGCCAAAATATGTCAAAATTCAGACATTTTTGTTCATACCTGTCACCTTATAGACTAACCATTATATCACTAAATATCAGAAATATCTGAACTTACAGGGTTACAGCAATTACCTGATAAATCACACTTTTAGTTTGTTTTGCACATGCAATGAATTTTAGAAATATGTATACATGCATGAATGGAAGCCATAATAAAGTGACCAGTTTGTGTAGAACTGTAATGAACTGTGAACTCTTTATAATGTTTTTAATTATAATCACGATATGTAAAAAAAAACAAAATGTAATAACATTTATAACATGAATATTTATAGTTCTTACATAATAAGGCATGACAACATGGACCAAATTGTTATTTTAACATTTTCCAGTGTTTTTCCTTTCTACACTCATTTTATTGACAAAAAGTAATGTACAAGAACTGGAGCTGAAGATAACTTTTCATTTTTAACTGACCATTGTGTATATTTTAATATAAGATCAAACTTGTACAATATTTCCTTCAAACAAGGTTTTATTAGAACTTTTAGACATTTGACAGACATTTTGAAATGCATAAACTGCATGTAACTAGAAAAAAAAAGAGAATTATTACAAAATTATAAATATCAAACCCCAGAAAGTTAACATTTCTTGCCAATAAATTTGCTTAACAAGCACACATCATTTTCCTAATAAAAGTGCTTTTATTAATAACTGTTTCTTCAAATAAAATTCAAATAACATGAAAGAAATTTACTTGTGGTTGTCTTCATTAAAAGACTAATCATGTCTCCAAAAAATAAAAAAAATAATACTCTCTAAGCATTATACCCTGCCACCAGTATTTAATTTCTTCCAATAAATACCAATATCTTTATTCACATTTTCTCAAGATGTGTATGTCATTATGACAAAATAAGAAATTCTGGTGAGGCTTAACATAAAATAATGTTATAATAGTTGTGTATCTACTTCCCTGACAGTAACAACCTTAGGTATTATGATCCACAGTTTACAAGTCAAGAGTCTCTCCCTGGGTAGGACCAATAATGAATAAAGTCTCTGTGGCAAGGAGACACTAGTGATTTATAAACAGAGGCTCAATAAAAATATTCTCAGTTTGACCTATAACTTACCACTAAAGCTTCAAAATTTAATTTTTTAACCCTAGATATTACTAACTCTGGTTGCTAAGTTCTATTGTTTTACAAGCACCAGCTTTGAGTAAAACATTATTTATGCTACTAACCCAGCCTATATCCAACACATATCTAAAGGAAAAAAAAATCAATATTCTTAAACAGAGACAGCACATACAGTGTTACATTTATTTATGACACACAAAACAAAATATGTTTCATTTAGTACCTTGATTAAAGTTTGCCATCAAAGTCTCGGTCAATATATAAATAAATATTTCTATATTACAGTTTTACAAGTTAAAATGGTAATACAATACATAAATAAAAAAAGCTTATGCAGAAAAATATTTTTCATGAAGTAATTTTATAGTAATTGAATTAAAGAATAAACATGTTCATTTATCTAATTCAGAACATCTGAACCTATCATCCTAGCCAAAATGCATTTAAAAAGCTTCTTATATAATAAGTATATATAAATGTTAAGAGTATCCACATTTTAAACAATGTCTCATCAGATATATTCATGTATATACAAAGAAGCATGATTAAAAGTTTGAAATGAATATCAATATTAACTGAATGAAAAAATACATCATTAAATTTTGTTAGTAACATGAAAAGGAAAATATTAAAAATGAATAAATGGTGGTAAAATTACAAATCATGGTGTGTATTATACATATAGCATTTTTTGTTTGTTTTTTGTAATATACAAGTAACTGCAGTAAAATTTTAAAACTAGTGAAAAAGTATTCTGTTCAAACCCAGCACAGCCAACAAATATCATGATATACAATTTCTTATTTCAGAAAACACCTTGACACAAATTTAACATAAGCACATGCATATAAATTCAAAAATATATAGAAAGATTTAATAAATGTCTGGTAATTTGTTATTTAATCACTTAGTATCTATAGTTGCAGAGTATCAGATTTGGTACAACAATGAAATATTCTGAACAAACAAAATTTCTGCTACACCCTGAAAATAAACTGCATATCTTTCAAGGCATGCAAATACTTCAACATCAAAGTAAAGAATATCAGACATTAACTAAATGTTAATGAGCATTCAAACCACAAACTTCTTGTACAGTTGCCAATTTTGCATCTGTTTTCTAAAAACAAAAAAAAGTTATGTACATGTAACTAAAGTTAACAGTTTCCTGTATTAAATTGTATTTCCAATAATACTAACTCTGGTAATTACAGTTATTATTTGACTAACAGGGTTTCATCTTTGCTTATCTGAGCACTGTACTGTTATTATCCTGCTTGCTCTTGTCTTTTATATCCCACTCAATTGCCCTTTGCAATATATGTTTCACGATACTTTCCAGCTATGTCAATGCAACCTCTGTTCTAGTAATGAATACTAAGCACCTCATTCAAATAATTTGTAATTCCAGTCTCTAACACCAACTCATAGTACAGAGGAAGAGTGAGAGAGTGTCAGCAAAGTGAAGTATTTTATATGCAAAAACGGCTCGTTTTGGGTTCAGAAAATATTTCAAATAGAACCCAAAACGAGCCGTTTTTGCATATAAAATTCTCAACAAGTGGGTTTCTCGACATCACTGAAAGTGAAGTATTATTGGAAATACAATATCATTTAGGAAAATGTTCACTTTCAAAACATACTTACCTCTTCTACCACTTGTAGTAAAAATTGCACTAGACTCTGAAAAGATATGCATGTAGGCACACCTGTCTGTAAAGTAAATGCAGAATAAATAATATGGATCGACTGGTGAAGTCACCTTGTCAAGGTAATTAAGGATAAATCCCAGGAAGCTTAAAGATCCCAATGAATAAAGAGTCAGTTAATAGCACCTTGAATTAGTGCAAGCCAGATAACACCTCAGGGCTCTGAAATGACATAATAAATGACCAGGTGTTAAGGAATCATAGATGAGAGAAATAGGAAAAAAGGACTTAACAAGGTATAGCAGAACAATAGCCAAGTAATAGAGATTCCTGTGCACATGCAATGCAAACAGTTCTAACCTACAATATTGTCCAGATGTCAGAAGCAGCAAAAATATACTTTAAGGGAAAAGAGATGCACAGTACATGAGGCTATAGGATTGAATGCATGTCAAGTCAAAGCATGCAATACCAAGCTAACATCCCATTTCGGCTATTGGAAAGGTGTTTTGGGCAAAAGGACTTGAAATAATTTGAGAAAGCTGGATAGTACTGGGGACTCAAATACTTTGTGATGTTTAGAATACTGCAAAGTAGTTTATAAAGCTGCCTTATATAAAGTGACAGTAGACAACCTTTGTGAAAAAGCCATGTCAAAAAATGAGATAAGGTGGGGATATTTGTGTGATGTGGGTTCAATTTCTTCGTGAGATGCCACTGATGATAATTCTGCTTCTTCCATTGATAAGTGACCATTATGGGTCTACAGACAGACTGATATAAATACAAGGCAACTTCAGAAGTTAAACCACAAAGTCATGTGAAGGGCTGCATAACTTCCATGTATAAAACTTGAGCTTAGAAATGTCTGGGTGTAGAATGTCAAAGATTAGGGTTACTTCAACAGAGATGGCTAAAGAGGAACTGGAAAAGGCAGGCACTCTTGAAGACACTGTAGAAAAGAAAACCAGGCAAGTTGTGGCTACCATCACGACTCAACAAGGAATTGATCAAACCTTCTATGCCTTCCCTCCAGTTAATCTGTTACCAAGACTAAATGCATATACCACCAAAGCCCAAGAATGAGATACTAGGGACAAAACACCTGTAGCTGAAAGTTCCAATGCACAGAAAATGTGTCAAACACCACAGTCCTGAATTGAGAGCAAATTCATCAGAAAACACTGTGAAGAAACATCCATTCAGTCAAGAGAATTAGACTGAGTCAAGACAGGTGATATGCTATTTAATTCATTACTCCTAGAACATGGCAAGCCAAGAGGCTAATATGATGAGAATGAGCCAAGTAGAGAATATCCAAAGTTCAAAATAAATGTTCCAGGAACATGTGCTCCTCTGAAGAGAAATGAAAAATACCACAGTAGAACTGTCAGGAAGAATAATGATTTTTCCCCTTCAATAGGGCTAGACTTCGAACCATCGCCTATTGTACAGAAAGATGTTCTAAAATATTTACGTGAAAAGAAGATTCATTGTTTGTCCATAGACCCCAGAATTCCTGACGGTTTATATACTCATCCCATCCCTGAAGTGAGGCATCTGTGAAGAGCTGAATTTCAGGATAAGAGAGCAGATTAGGAACACCAAGGGTATCATTAGTCTGTAATATTGTTTGCTTCTAAGTAAGGAGACAAGGTGATCCACAGGATTGCAGTTCATGATCCATTGGTCACACAGCATTTGTGCTTGTCTTATAATAATTACTAGGGCTCGAGGGATGTCCACTTTCCCAAAAGAGAGAGAACTATTCATGCAGCAGGAGAAAGAGATATTAGTAAAAGCCTGACTACTCATTCCATAGCATGGAACTTGATGGAAATTAAATAGCCAGGTTTAAAAATGTGTTGAAAAAGACACCCAGAAGGGCAAAAAATTGAGTCAGCAAGAGAAAGGATTTCTGAACTCCAATAAGAAAGCTACTCTGGATGTACTGTTCTGTCAACTGACAAGATGGTGCCAGAAGTAATTAGTCACCCATATAATGGTGTGTGCACAGGTCTAACAAATGAAGCTGAGGAGAAAAAAACTTGTATGACTCTGCAGATGACAAATGGTGTAGATGGTAGGCCTAAGGGCAAAGCCCAGAACTGTAGAATCTGACCCTTGTGCATGAAAAGTAGATAATAGCAGGATGACTTCACTAAGGGAATGTGTAGATATACATTAGCATCATCAAATTTGATCATTTATGAATTTGGTGAAAAATGGCATTGAAGGTTGAGAAAGGACTCTGCTATGAATCTGGGAGGATATAAGAATTGGCTTAGAAGAGAAAGATCACTGATCAGACACCAATCTCCCATCTTATTGGGTACAAGAAATAAATGGGAATTAAAATCTCAGGTGAATGGAACTGACTCTCTCCACTGTCCCTTAATAAAGAACTCTCTGATAGTTGTAGAACAAAAATCCACAATCTGCAGATTTATTGCTGGTGAAATTACCACAGAGATGTAGGATAATTGATGTGGAAAAGTGAACCAAATGACCAACTCTAATACCAGAACCAAAATTATGTATGGATCTGAGGTAAATAAATTCCAGATATCCAGGATATGTTGTAACCTAGTTATGGCTATTGGTAGACACCAATGCCATTATTAATGATCTGATTGAGCAGAGGAACCTCTAAGATAAGAAAGGCGTCTATTGAGTAACAATAGATCAAAAAGCTGAAGCAAAGGGCTGGGACACACGATAAGCAGTCACAGAATGACTTCCAGCCAGAGCCAAAGAAACTATTGAGGCCAATGACCATGGAAATGAAGAATGGAAATTGGCGAAATCAATCCATGATTCCAATGCCTCTGGAATGCCCACAAATATCAAAGAACAAATAAAAGGAGCCTCAAGTAACTCCTGGAGGGTGGCAGCAAGCAGATGAACTCCCTCCAACAAAGCATTTCTACACAGTAAGTCCCAACCACATAAAAGCTGGGAAAATCAAAGAATAACAGAAGTTGACAATCTTTCTTACCAAGCTAGAAGTTGACAAAGGACCCACTTCATCATATTGAAGTGGGAAATGCTGAGAAGTGCCCAACAAAATTCAGGTGGAAAATAAATATCTCAGAACATTAGTGAGAGTCAAAAAAATTTGAGAAAACTGTGATCAATTAAATATGATCAAAGGGTCCAGTCTGGAACCCCACATATTCAAGGGAGGATCATGTCTTTGGTAAACTAAATATACGTCCTCTTGGCAGTGATAAAATAAAGCATACTGTTAAGACAAATGTGGAGTCAAGGCATAGATATTCTGTCATGTTCTGATAGGTAAAACTCCTGCATAAACAGCAATATCAGGTGAAGTAGGAAAAAATTAAGTAGTTACACTCAGACCTTTCAGTAGTCAAGGAAGGAGAAGATTCAAATGCAACCTGAGAAATGAAGCAGGAGGTGACTGATCCAAATTGAAAGGGGAGCCTAAATTCTCTCCAGAATGTTCTGGATCATCAGCGAAAGCAGCCTCAGAAAGACATTTTCCAGATCAAATATGTCTCCATCTCACAATAAATCAGACAATGGACAGCCTTAACTGAACGTCACCCCCACCCCAACTATTGAGAGATGCTAGATAACAGAAGTGGAATACCAGAGAGTTGATTAGCCTACATGCTGGAAACAGTAACCTAGGAATTCATGCTTGAAAATGAGTTATTGCAGAAACAAAATTTTTTATTTTTATTTAATAGCAACATTAAGTATTGCAGCACTTTATAGAAACTTGTCTAAATTCTTTTCAAAAAACAGTGATAGAATTATATATATAAGGTGCTTACTAAACATTACCAGGATATAGGTTGCATTGATGTAGGTAGGAAGTATTACAACACAAATATCACCCAGGACAACTGAATGGGTTATAATATACTGGAACAAATGATAAAAACTAAAACCAGTATGGATGAAGATAAAACTCTGGTGGTCAAGTAATAGCTATAAATGGAAATGAAGGTAAGCATATTTTGGAAATTATCCTGCCATACTTTTCATATTCTATACAGTACATTTCTGCATAGCTTCTTTAGAATACGTAACTAAACAGTTTTTCTCTGGTATATATCTGTTTTATATTTCTATAAGGCATTTTTTAAATACAATTTTACACCATATGCCACATACCTGCAATATTCTTCTTCAGTGTTAAATGCAAGGATTTTATATCACTTGTAACAAAATCTATTCCACACTGAGAATGACTGTGCAACTTATAGCCCTACTTTATACACACCTTTATAGTTACTAGCTGTTTGAAGTTCACATTACACATTCGTGCAATTTCAGTGTATATGCTTATAGTCTTTTTTTTTAAGATCACTATTTACTAAAAATATTTAAGGTTTCTCTGAATTTGTTACACTTTTTATTTTCTATTGTACACAATATAATTGTTCACCTTTTTTTACAGTGTAGAGGAAGTCTGATGAATTTTTAGGTTCTCCTTTCACTTCCATGCCCTACATTAAAATAATGCATGGTTTTCACCTATGTGGATTATCATGCCTTTCTTTTTCAATTTAAAATTTGTTCCCAATTCTTTGTCATACAGTAGCAAACTACACTGTTTCTCTTAAATGAAAAATAAAAATTGGTGATTTATTGTAATCTAACTTCTAGTCTTTCATTTTTGTCTTACACAAAACATGTATCTAATTTCTCTGCAATGTGAGCATAGTTATTTTATCTTCAGAGAACACCTAAATTCTCTGCTCTATACAATAAATCATATGCAACCACAGCATAAATCCATTCATATTTGTGATGTCAGAAAAAAACACACACATTCAAGAACTCTTGACACAAAAAGATAAAACCCATATAATACCCCAAGCATTTTCAAAAAGTGGAAGTTCTTGTCCTTGAAGAAAAAAGGCCCCCTTTCCAAAGTGCTTGGGTTATAGGATTTTTATCATTTTATATCAAATGATTCACATCAGCAGTTATTTCTCCTCACATCTTAACAAGACACAACATAGATACGTGGTTATTTAATGACTTTATAGTACCTGCTATTTTACCTATTGCATCCAACATAAATTCTTTACTCGTATATTCTTACAGATAACTTTGTGCATTTCCACCTCCTCAGTATAATTCCTCTGCTGTTTTCTAATACATATTCTTAAAACTTTATTTCTTACAGTACAACTTTATATGTCTTCAATATTTTCTTGATTCAATTTGTTCCATACATAATTAAAAATACACTGTTCTCAATATAGATCTTATTACTTAAGTAATGTTCAAAAACTATTTCCAACACATTACACAACTGTATGCTTTTCTCTCTCATGTATCCTCTCATGTACTTTTAACTGAGTACTAGTCAAAAATGATTTACCACACACTTCACAAATATATGGCTTCTCCCCAGTATGTGTCCTCAAATGTATTTTTAAATAACTCTCTATTCTAAATTCTTTGCCACACACCATACAGCTATATGGTTTTTCCCCATTGTGTATTCTTTTATGTTTTTTAAGGTGGCCTTTACTTCTGAATTCTTTGTTACACACTACACAACTGAAAGGTTTCTCTTTGATATGTGTTGTCTGATGACTTTGTAGATACCACTTCCTTCCAAATTCTTTGCCACATACTACACACACATATGGTTTTTCTCCAGTGTGTGTCCTTTGATGTGCTGTGAGATAACTATAACTTACACAATTTTTACCACACACTACACAGATGAATGGTTTATCCCCAATGTGTGTCTTTTTATGTTGTTTCAGATTACTATTTCTTTTAAATATTTTGCCACACAACACACAGTTGTATGCTGTCTCAACAGTGTGTATTTTCTGATGTCTTTTGAGGTCACTACTTCTTGCAAATTTTTTGCCACATACTCCACAACTGTATGGTTTTTCCCCTGTGTGTGTCCTCATGTGTGTTTTTAAGTCACAATTTCTAATAAATCTTTTGCCACAAACTACACAACTGTGTGGTTTGTCTCCTGTATGTATCCTCATATGTTCCTTTAGGTAGCTATTTCTTCCAAATCCTTTGCCACAAAAAACACATAGATATAATTTATCTCCATTATGGCAATTTTTTTCAGGGTGTTGGTTGTTTCTCTTTGACAATGTTTTGTCAAACACATCATCACTGTTAAGTTTAAGGGATTTCTTATGTTTTGTATTTGTAAAGAGAGGTTTTTGTTTTAAAATGTAGTATCCAGAATGCTGAGTTTCACAAAAGTTATTCAAGTTCTTTGGATCTGTAATCAAAAGATAAATTCAAAATTTGATACATTTATTACATTAACACTTTTAAATCCTTTTTGTAATTATCTAATGCAAACTGTCAAAAATATCTAAATAAGTTACTTACAGACCTTAAACCAAAACTAATGTAGAAGATACAATTAGGTTGATGTCATTATGACATATCCTTTGAATACTGACTGTATTTGAAAAGAATTTTTCTTTGAAAAAAAAACCCTCCTGGATAACAGTAAGAGAAATTACAAATGAATCAATACTAAAACTCCTGAAGTGGAATCAAATCCACAGAAACATCAGGAGCTGTAAAGAACACTCTGTTGAAAAATTGTAATCCTGAAATTACAGCAGACCCAGAAACAAATTCTAAGCTCCCACAAAAGTAGAAGTCATAAGATATTTAAGAAATATTTGATACAGATCCAAAAAAGATGTGCAGAAATCTGTAACAAAAGATGATTGTAGATACAATGAATTACTCTGGATTTGGAAAAACCACATTGCAGGAGCCCAAACACAAAAAAATAGAAAAGGTGAGACTATACAGAACTGCAACCCACCTGAATAAAGAAGCATTTATGAACAAGTGTAAATCCAAGAACAAGGAAAAACAATAGATGCACAAGAGTTATGCAGAAACTTCTGATCCACCACAACGGTGAAAGGTAAAGAGACAGAGGTATGGAAATAAGAGAAGACAGCGAATTACAAGATATATTTCACTGATCTGTCAAAATCAACTGAAGGGAACAATTCAGAGAAACAAGAGACATGAGAGACAGCTCAAAAGAAACAGAGCCTTAATGGGTAAGAAAAAAAGGAGACATAGGAGCCAGAAATTCCATGTTCTGGAAAGATAAGGAGAGGAGTCAATTCACTCAGCAATCAATATAAGACTCCTAAATGAATCAGGTAATGAATATAAGTTACTATTAATTTTTAAAACCCAACTGAACAGACAAAAGAGAGAAGAAGTATTGCAAATGATGTCTTCCTGAACACGATCAGGAAATGCCACTGTTTATACAGTGATGGAAATGCATACCCAATGAGTACATTCTTCATGCAAAAAATTCTTCTGGAGTTAGTTGAAAACAGAGGTATAAGACCTGAAATACAAAAAAAGTTCCTGAAAGAAAATCCATGTGACCCAAGAGTTTCTTTCAAAGCAAGTTCCAAGGTGAACAACGTAAGAGTCAAGCTCCCACAGGGCTTGAGTAGGAAGTCATTTCAGAAGCAAATTATTGCCAAGCCTCATGTCTGTGTGACACACCAGAAAGAGCTTAACAATGAGGAACTCTGAAAAAAATGTATGAAGAAAGGGTGTAAAATTGAGTTTCCTGAAAAAAAATTAAGTTTATTTAAAAAGAAAAGAATATATCTATGAGCAAAACCCAGAAAAAATTAAAAGGGGTTGACAAGATGGTAAACTAAGAATGTAAGTAAGCAAAATAAAAATAGATTGAGAGTAGAAAAAGTTAAAGTATATTAAGAGAAAAATATGAACAGGATAAAATTAGTAGATAAGAGAAAAAACTAAAACGTTATGCCACAGAGAAAGATTTTATGTTTGAGGAAGATGGGGCAACAAAAATCTAACATCAAGTAGACATAAACAATATGTAATAATGCTACAAGCAGATGAGGAGAAGTAAGAGTGGTAAAAATATAATGAGTAGAAACAACTGGATTAAAAAAACAAATGACACATACTTATTAAAGCAGTAAGAGAGGGTGTTAAGTGATCATTATTAGGAATAGAAGAGTCAGAAGCAAAGGCTTGTCACTGGAACAGCTGGTCAAAGTGAGACACATTCAGCAGCAGTTACAAAATCAGAACATCAAGATTCCTGGTAATGAAGAATACAGGACAGAATAAACCAGGTAATGTACAATGGCTGCAAGATAACTCACCATCGGAGTAACTCTGATTGCCATTTAAGACAACCCCTTTGAAAAACAATCAGGATCATAGAAGGTTTCAAAAACATGGACATGAAAATGGCTATTCAATAAGATTCTTGATTAAATCTATGGAGAGCATTATTACAATTTTAGTAGACCTGTTATGTCTTATAATACTTTGCCTTGGTCACTTTCATATTGACAAAATTGAGATTAATTCTTTGTTTAATGATGAAATAAATCTAAATGAATTTGTTTTCTTTCTCGAATCACTTCAAATAATAACATTAAACTACATTCGTTTATCCTAAATATCTTTACACTTTTTACAGTATACATCTATTTATAAATAAATTTTGTTGTTTTATTGCCCTTTGAACCATGTTTAACTACTCTCCTTGCTAGTATCAGTTGTAAATTACATTAGGACATGTGCAGCTCATGCTACACTACTGAATTACATTACCAACACACTGCAAAGAGTAGACAATTTCCCTAAATTCTCATTTTTTCTTGCTTTCCAACTATGCAATAAGAGTTATTACAAATTCATTCAAGCTAATCATTAAGTTTCTCACTGGAATGTTGCATGCACTCTTGAGTGAAACTATTATCTGTTCAGATTACAACATTATGCAATCAATCATTTGGTGGAAGAAACTTAAGACTTTCATCAGTTCTTTGTAATATATAATTAAATGTAAGAAAGAACTATTAACATATCCCAAAACAAAGGATGTTATGGGTGTAGAAAGAAATGGTTTGATTTTCCACTGATAGCTCTGTAACAAAACAAAATTGAAGGCAATAAGAATTATGGTTTATTTTAGCAGTGACAATTCTATACTAAGAAATTTACATTTAATTTTTTACTCTTTCAAAAAATCATAGAAAAAAAAAAAGAAGGCAAGATGCCAAGCAAAAATATACCATGTGTATTACACTAAGGACAATTCAGGATTTTTATAAACATTTCCTTGTAGAATTAGAAACTTAAAATATGGTTTATCAGTTGAGATTTATGCCATACCAACTGACATAAAATAGTTTTATAAAACTTTGAATGTAAGACACAAACTTTCTGTCCTGTAGGAAGATGACTGGGGTGAAAGTGTTAAGGAATATGTTCATACTCACCTGATAAAATTTCAAAGCCAGAGTCAATATGTTGAAACTCTCCTTTTCTTTCCTCATTTTCTTTTTTTAAACTTATAAACCCATGTCGTGAACAATCTAGAATTTTATCTTCACTTTTATTGAAGCTGTAAGTATCATCCTCTTGTGTTGATTCACCATGACTCTCAGTTTTATTTCTGACAAATATGTTCTAAAATTAAAAGGGAAATATCAAAAACAGCAATGGCTTAGGTCTCTTCACTTAACTAATTATTTGGCAAAAGATCACACGACAGATAGTGTGGTTGACATCACACATTCTTCTTTGTTTTCACTCATATATTCATACAATAACTGTCAAAAAAGATAAGCTACAATTGGCATTTTTCTATGGATTGATGTGTATTAAGTACTCAGAGCAAAATAAGCAATATCTTCATTCAAAATTTATTTTAAATTAAGACATCTGTAATAACAGTAGTTCATGTAGTTACAATGGTATGTTTAGTGACAAAATATGGCATAATGAAAAACTACAATATATATATGCAATACTCTTGATTATTTAACTTTTAACTTTTATACAAACAAGTATATTCTGGTCCCACCCAGAAAATTTTCTTAACCCTAAAATGTTTTGAACACATGATAACGAAACCATTTAACATGCCAAAAAAAAATCAAAACACCATCTTCAAAACTTATTGCACAGAGGATGAAGTCTCTCACTGATAATCCTATATTTTGTAATACATACAGCCACTCACACAAAATTAGAAGAATATATGCTTCTTTGGACAATTTTTACTTTCAACTAGAAAAACTGATAAGTTTCTTACATATAACCTTATTCATGTAAAAATTTTACAGCCACTCAAGAGGGAATCAAGAATTCCCAGACACACAAACACGGCATATATTAATATTAGAAACTTACAGATTGATTCAGATACCCAACATCTGGTGCTGAAAAGATGTCTGTGTCATGTAAACAATCTCTTTCAAAAGTGAAATTTACCTGAACTGCCCCAAGCATAGTAACATCTTTGGAATTATAAGAATTGAGATAACAAAAGCAGAAAAACCATAATAATCTGCTAGTACCTCCACCACGACAAATAACATGGATGAAGTAACAAGAAAATAATTGAGGAAGGAATACAGACATCTCTAACACATGTGTGAGGACTTATAGTGATTGGTTGAACTTTCAGTCCAAAATCCAGTCACTGGAAACCAACAACCACATGGGGGTAGGATGAGGGATTCCAATCAAAGGGGTGAATTAATACTTCGATGGCTCACTCCAATTTATATTGGAGGATATCACATCATCTACACTACCAGAATGGTTTTATAATCGTTTCTATATTTTGTTTGTATTTTGTATTCAAGAAAATGTCTCCACTAATCATCATCCCAGTAGCTTGGAACTGGAAAGTGGTAGGGACTCCCAAACCCTATGAGAAAAAAAGGGGGAAAAATGCTGTAGAGAATCTGGACGAATGGCAACATCTGAGACACTGCAATGAGTGACCATGAAAACCTATTGTTAAACACATATACATTTTATTCAACACAAGGCATGCATAGCAGGGATGAGCAGCTATTCACTCTTGATTTACCCATGTTGTCCATGGGTGAGTATGAGTACAGTCCGGAACAGACAAATATTTTGTTAAAAGTTTTTTTTGAGGACAAACAAACATGTGATCTTGTGGAACACCCCACCTCTACATTGTGTGTTGTGTGGCTCTGGAATTAAATTATGCAAGTCAACATGGCATTAAAGTGTGAATCTGATCTGTTAAAGAATATCTGGTCAGGAAATGAGCAGTGATAAACAGGAAAAAAGGCCCCAAAAAAGGAAAAAAATACAAGAATAAATAACTTGGCCAGTCAAAGTCTCATTAAATTAGGAAAAAAATGGCTGAAGGACTGAAGAGGAAGAAACCCTCAATTCAATACTAATATTAACAGATGAAAGTATCCTGGGTAGTTCACATGTTTGACTAAAGAAGCACCTCCAAGGAAGACAAAGATGAAATGATAATGAAAAGGTGTCACACTGTGTGACAAATGAACAAAATTGGCAAAGGTGAAGGAAAAGGATCACAAACAGGATAACAGCTGCCAGGGAAGAGAAAGGTGGGAACAGATGCCACAGAAGGAAGCCATGTGGATAACATAAAAGGGAAGAGAATGTACATAACATAGAAATCTATCCTGATCAGGTTAATGATAAAATGGAAGAAAACAAAAGTGGCTAAGTGGAGTAGTTATTCTAATAAGTTGCCAAATACTTGGGGAAGAGAACAGGATAAAGTTTATATGAAACAATGATGGCAACTAAACAGACCACCAATATCCACAGGCAAACAGAAGAGAAAAGGAGACATAAGGGAAGGTGAAACAAGAAGCACTGGGATAGTAGTCAAAGTGAAGTAGTGCAGGACCACATAAATATACCCATCCAAAAGGGAAGTTTGCTGCAATGGACAACGAATACAACAGAAACACATCAACAAGTGTAGAAGAGGTAAATGGCTGCTGAATCAGAAAAAAATGAAAGATGTAAGAGAAGGATGCTAAAATTCCAATACTGAGGGCACAGAAGACCCCTGAACCTCAAGTCAAGAGAAGAAATCCACATGATGAAGAATAGTGAGTTGATCAGGGGTACATCCTGGACCAAGATACCAATGACATAAAATGTTCCATTGAGAAACTTTCATGGAGAATGGGCAAATAAAACAAGCCAAGAAAGAAGCTGACCCTCCTTGTCAATAACCAAAGGAAAACCAAGCATGAAGACAAAGAGCAGGAAGGTCTAGAATCAAAGAAAGAGGAAGTTAGAGCTGCAGAAGCTACAGAAGCCACAGCTGAGACAGCCAGAAAGGAGCTATCAGAAGGACTGAACAAGAAGTTTCCAGGGTGTTCAAAGTTAGCTGGGGAAGAAGAATGGTGGATATAAATATATGTTGGTCAATTCTAGCTGAAAACATTAGTAGCCAGAGCAAGAAGACAAAATCAAGGCAATATATTGTTCAGGGGTGTAGCAAAAAGCCTCAATGTGAGAGGAGCACACCACTGAAATATAAGCAATTGTACAACAAAAGGATAAGAGACCACTCAGTTGGAAAGAATTCATCTGGACAAGAATCCACAACAAGAATGAAAGCATCTGGAACATAACATGCAAAGATATGAGTATCAAGCATGTGGAACCAAAAGGAAGACCTAACGTACAAATACGGATGCATTAAAAATGGATGCCACCCTTGTGACAGGGACGGATTATTACTTGATCATTTCTGACCAGATGAAGAAAATGAATCAAAATACATTGTACAGCCAGAAGCTCCAGGATGTTGATATGATAAGCCCTCTCAGACACAGACCAAAATTCCAAATCTTCCTGTTGACCAACCCATGGCTGGAGGACTTATCAGAAGTATAAAGTAGGGCAACTGCTGACATGTCAGTCATGTCCAATCACCAACTACGACCTTCAAAAAAGAAAGGAGGAAGAGGTAATAACAGTTGACAAAGGATCCCTTGAAAGGTTCCACTGGTCAAGAATAGCCTAACTCAAGAGGATAAGGGCCACCATAGAAGATCACCTCCTCAAAATCAGCAGAACCTTGTAAGCAATAGTAGAACTAAAAACCTATCAAATTAAGTCAAAGAAAAGATAGATGAGGCTGAATAAGATGGATGTTGAAAAAGAAAACATCCAAATGGTCAAGATATTTGATAGATCACAGTAAGAATTTATCTATCTGTCTCCAAGAACAACTGATAAGAACAACAAGCAGACTCCTGTCCAGAACAAGCTAACAGTAGCCAGACATCCAAAGAATAAGAATGCAACCTAATAGCATGTAAGTAATGAATGAATGCTCTAACTGCCCAACAAACATACAGTGCCACAGCAAATCCACAGGTCTGTGCATGAAATCAATACCAACAACATGGAGAACAAACCGAATAGTGAGTAACAAGATATTAGGATATGCATAGAAACATTTGTGAAAATCTTGTACCACCTCAGACAGACATTGGCTGATGGCAGGATCTTAAGTCATAGGGAAGGAAAAGGGTATCCAAGTCAAAGGAGGTGAGAAAAAATTGTGCAACAAGTCCCACTAATAAGCCCAGAAAATACATGGATCTGTACTGAAACCAAATGGTAACAAAATCTTACAATCATGCTACCACTGGGCTGAAAGCCACTGATTAGTTTCAAATACTATTGGTAAAATGCCCTTTGGAAAGATAAGAAATCCCTGATAGGAGGAACATGGAATGGTAGATAAGAATCATGACAAGAAAGGAATAGTAATTTGTCATGGTTTCAACTATGACAAATGTGCCACCAAAGAGGAAAAAGTAGAGAGTTGATGCACAGATTACATAAATCTAAAGTCTTAGATATATGATTGAAAATACATCACCAAAGAAAAAAAAGGCTATACATAAATCCCTAAAAGAAAGAAGTAGAAAATAAACCTGTGGCAAGGTTATACTGAACCAATGTAAACTCAACAACCATATGTGTAAAAGAATCATAGGCAAATGGGAAATTACAGAAAACATCACATACTTGAGAAATTATGTCTCGCTGATTCTTCAAGTGGAGTAGGGAAAGGCACAGCAAAACCTTTGTATAAAAACTATCAAATTTTCATGAGCTTAAAACAGGTTCTGGAGGACTAGTAGGAAAAGTTCAGGTAAAAAAAAAATGACTCATATAATGATCAATCTCATGACATAAAAGAGAAATCCAATGATGGATGTTCCCCACTTACATTTGTGAAAATACTTCCAGAGGTATAACACTAAAAGTGGGAACATGAACCTCAGGATTCATTGTAAAAATACATAAATCAAACAAAAATGTTTGATTCAAAATATGTTACTGTAAAAAAATAAACACTGGAAACTTAAGTTAAATTGAAAGATTTCTTCATTGTAAAAAAAAAACCCTGTTGAAAACTACAGCATTAAATAAACAAAAAAATGACTTGCACTACATGATAAAAAAAGAAACATAATTAAATGTTGCAAAAGGAAAAAAAAAACAATTCAATTATGTACAGAATATGAATACAATTTAAGAACCTTTCTACAAGCAAACAAATTACTAAATGACAAATAAAGATGGGCTCTTCAAATCAACAGTATGCAAATATAAATTCCTAGTTGGCAAAGGAAAAAACAAACCACCAAAAATGATCAGTCAGTCAAGAAAAAATACACAGGTAAGAAATAATTATAAAGACAATCAGGATCCCAAATGCACTATTTAACACTCACAAAAAAGTGACTTAACATGAAATTCACCTCTATTGCAGTTGTGAATATATAATACAAAACTGAAAAAACAAAGTTTATTATCTTAACAAGAAGAACATAAAAAACATAGTGTTCCACTTGTGTACATGCTTATTGTCCAGTTTAAAGACACCATAAAAATATTTGTTGTATTTAGTATATCAGTTAATTCTTCCTCATAAGTCACAGGTGACAAAAATAAATGGAAACATAACTTTCAGTAGAAGCCATATTGGTCAGAAACAACAAAATGTACAACTTAAAGAAATGTACATAAGCATCCCAAAAAAAGCACCAGGAGGACTTAATACCTTCAAATATATATCAATCCATGTCTCTATTTCTATTGGTATCTCTATTTGTGGCAAAGCTACTATGGCTAGGGTGTCATTCTTAATTCTGCACAACTGATTATAGGGAAAGCAGCCAGTAAGCTGTACCCTACCATCCATACTAGTGGATTAACTGTAACTTTTATAACGAACCCACAGCTGAGAGTTAGGAAAATAATTTTTGATGTTGCATGAATTTGAATGTGGTTTGCATCAGAAGTCCAGAGTAATACCACTTGGCCAAGCTCTGTCTCTCCTAAGTACTAAGTTCAATCTTCCAGAAAAAAAAGTAAAAAAAGACAACTAAAAATTTAAGGTTGTTGGGATTAACCCCAAAAACACCAAATTATTCTATTTCAGACTATACCTCAAAGAAAAAGATAAATCTATAAATTACTGATTCATTTTTATACTATTATTACCTGCATACTGCAACATATTGAATAAATTCATGCTTTTGTTTGTTGAAAAAGTCAGTTTGCTTGGTACCAGCAGCTGTCTACTGATCAAATTTAAGACATTTTAAGACCAATCCTAAGAAAATTTAAGGACCTACTTTCAGAGTAAATCAACCAAAAAATAACAAAAATGTTAATAATAAAACATTATTTGAACAGTAATTTATCTAACTTCTAATGTATATATAAAGAATACCAATGTGTTTAATAATAATGTGTGTTTTTCATCTGCAAAACACATTTTTTCCTCTTCTGTATGTATGTCCACTGAGAATGAGAGCATTTTGTTTTGGCTGTTGATTGCTTTTCGACATTCAGCAACATATTAAATACTTTTAAAAGCTTCAAGAATATAAACATCAATTTAAAACATCTTAAGGCTCTGCAGAAACCCTTGTTTAAAGATCTGGCAAAAACAATTTTGTGAAATCACCCATTATCTGTTAAATATCCACATAAAACCCAGCAGTACTTACACAGACTAACTGTAATACTGAGAGTGCTTTTTCCTTTTTCTGTATGGACTCATATTATTAAGGAGCCTGTAACTTACAAAGTCAGCCCCACAAGCACTAGCACTATGGTGCACAAACAATTTAGAAAACTGTTGCAAAAATCTAGTAAATTCCATGTGATGTCCTTACTTCAAGAAATACACGGATCTAAATTAGATTATGAGAAAGGAAGATTATTTTCTGAAGCAGACAAAATGATAACATACAAGTTCAGAATTGAAAAAAAACTTAAAAGAAATAAATGGTGTAAAAAACACATATAAGCAAGCAGAAAATGCACAGAAAATGTTCTAAAATAAAAAATGAGTCTTTTAAAACAAAAATCATTACTCATACTTTACATACTCACCAAATTTAACCATTTGTTAAAAATTTTGGTTTCAATTTCAAGATAAGAAATTTGATATCAAATAATAGTGCACAGTAAATCATTCTCTCACTGATTTTTTCTTGCTGTTGGGTCCAAAAATAGTCACTTTCTATGTACCAAATAAATGTAACACAAGAGAAAACATTTATAAAGACAAGAAACAAAGTGAGAAAAATAAGCATACAAATATTTTTCTACAATAAAAAATCAACTTCATTGAAAGAAGACAAAAAGGAAGTTTCACCAATCTGAATTAAAACATTTACATAGTCACAATGATGCAAATAATAATAAACAAAGTTACATCTAATGAAACTAAACCCACTTACAAGTCTTAGCAACTTCACTAAAAATTAAAACAAGATATGGTATTAGGCATTAAAAGTAGGTAAAAAAACAAAACCCAAGCTAATGACAGGTTTGTAAGAATTACCTTCCCAGTACAAACTTACTTTAAAATTGGTACACAAACCTTAATATACTTATCATGTAAAGTTAAGAATTATTCTGAATTGTGGTATTTATCAGCTAACGATACAAATTACAACTGGAAGGAAGAAGAAGTTACTTTCCTTAAAGATGTCAGAATGTTAAATTGTCATCAGAACAAAATAAATAAAATCTGAATTTCTAAAATTAATAGAAATTTATCTGTGAGAGAGGTGAAAACACATTAATACACTGACTTAGGCTCAGGGTAAAGTATAACACAAGTCTCCATGAGTGTGACTATGTAATGCAGCAGCTATGACTAATGGATATTGAGTAAATGTAATACCACAGAATTCTTGATAATTGGCCTATCACCTTAAAGATTCATGTCATAATTTCTAGAATAATATTTACCTGAGTACAGGTGATAAAAACAGGATAGAAAGGAAGGTACTTGTTTTAGCAAACTGTCTAAAAAGTGAGTAAAATACATTAAACAGTAATTGCTCTTCATGTCTTACACAATCATTTAAATGCCACAAATAATTACACAAAAATAAGTCCATAAGTCTATTTTAAAGTAAAATATATATGCACAGATTTTGTGACAAAGAGCAAACACCCAAATGCATTTTTTGTCTTTTTGTTCATATAATTTATTTATATTGCTACTTATTTTTTTGACAATAAGCACACAACTGTGGTCTGTCAATGTTAATATTATAACAGTAATAAGAAAATAACTAAGGA
Source organism: Carcinoscorpius rotundicauda (assembly GCA_011833715.1). Lineage (NCBI taxonomy): Eukaryota > Metazoa > Arthropoda > Merostomata > Xiphosura > Limulidae > Carcinoscorpius > Carcinoscorpius rotundicauda. The sequence goes on along the minus strand of CM022396.1, from coordinate 19,147,587 downwards.
TATCATTATCTTGATGTAAAACTATTCTTTATTATGAATATCGTATCTTGTTAATAATGAATATGCACAAAATAACTATAATCCACAAGTATTATCAATACAGTTACAACATTATCTTAATGTCTTCTCAAAATCATCATCTTGTTTTTCCTACCAGGAAAATTTTACACATTTTTAATCTATAAATTACCTCAATTTCCACTGGTACTTCAAAATTCTCTTCCTGCTCTTCTTTCACAGTTTTATAATCATAGATGGAACATAAAGGCACTTCATCTAGGGAAGCAACTTCTTCTCTTGCTACAGCTATAAATCAGATATTCTCTCTGTAACTAAAAATATAACAGAACAACATAACAAGTTATCAATAATTAATTGAGAGAAGTTATAAATTTCCTATGCTGAAAATGTTAAGTTTTGCAGAGGATATCTGCATTGGAGAAAAGTAGGAAGTGTGAGAAAAAGCAAGTATCTATTGAAATTGCATTTTCAGTATAGAAAAAATATTACTTCTGGTATGGTACTTATCATCCACTCACAAGATTACCCAGAATCCCATAATGATATTGCAACTCAATCCCACAATAAGAAAAGTGGGTAAACAAGGATGCACCTCTGGATGTAGAGTGGCTATGGCAAGTTAACTACATCCAAAACACCTTTACAAATATCAATATCTATGAGGATGACAATTATGCTACCTTCACCTCAAACTCAAGAACTTCAGATTAAGACCTGTAATAATTTCTGAGGGATATGAAAAATTATATCTGGTATTATCGATCCAAAATTTGATATTTGTTATCAAAAGGATATCTAACACATGGAATCAACTCCCCAAACTGTGGCATAGGCTGGGACCATCCAAGGACAATGACACCCCTATAAGAAAACAAGGGATAGTCATGGCCAGAACTGTAATAATATCTTGTACCACCACTGTGACTCAGAATACAGACAGAGTAAATGAAAGAGTACAGACAACCCAAAACTGTATGAGGACTTCTGATTATTGGTGCACTTAAATCCAAAACTTCCTTGTGCAGTACTGACATCACCACAAGGGGAGACTGAGGGCTCCCAATCAAAAGGGTGATTCATAACTTCAACAGCCCAACTCCAGAGATGATGTAAATGGTATCAGGAGGCCATATGATTCAGCAATATGAAGATCACAACCAAAACTAATAATATTTTAAAGCTATAGCACACAAAACTATCAATCAAAACAAGATGCTTTGCCAATCTGTCTTACACTGTAAGAAATGACTAAATTATTTTAATATATTTAACCCTTTTGCAGTAGGTGAAACATAAAAGGCCATTTCATTGCAATTATTCCCTTACATTTAAAATTTTATTGAAATACTATTTTATGAATTTATTTAATAAGTTTTTAATTTTAGTATTATAATTTAGTTAATTTCTTAATTTAAGAGTAAATATTGAAAGAACACATCTAAATATTAATTTTTGGAGCATTGATGTCCAAATACAATGTCAATTTGGGATGAATGCTGGATGACACTGAAGATATTGAAGAGAAAATCATGGTTAGGACAACCAATAATGGGCTAGCAGCAGTTCACAAACAGAGGATCAAAACATAGTTAAAGCTCTGAGTAACGGATGAATTGCAGAAAAGACAAAGACATGCAATCCCATCCAATCAGGACTGAATGCATCTATCATCCAAGCCTCAGGATGAGGTAATGGAGATTAACCGGGCTTGTAGTTGAGAGCATCAATTAGCAGCAAAAAAGAAGTCACTAGAGACCCAAACTGGGAGCAAATTTGTTGAAAAACCTCACAATGTACAATCCATTTGATTTGAAGAAAGTGAAGTCTGAGACTGATAATCTGCTAAGAAATTCATCACTTCAGGAAAGTGGCAAGCCAGGAGGCTGATATGATTGAAATAAGCTCTGTGTAGAAATAACCAAACATCAAAACCAACAGACCTAAGAATGCATGTCTCCATGACAGTAAACTGAAGAGTACACTGTAGAATTGATATTATTTCTCATCAGGATATTCTTGTGCAAGAGATCTAGACCTTGCACTACTGGCTTTTGTGCAGCAAAATCTAAACTACTGATGCAGAATAAAGTTACCTCCTCCATTCATATACCCTGGATTACCTGATCCTTAACATCCACACCCCTCCCCCTAAAGGGAATTGTGAAGTGACAAACTTGGGATAGAGAGTCAGTAAATATTTATACAAACATACACTTATATATATAAATACACTTTTAACAATGGGGTTGATCCAAACTAACCACCATTAAAAAAACTAAAATGTTACTCCTGATTAATGAGACTAGAAGATCCAGTGGATTAAAATTCCAGATCTTTTCATTGCCCTGGGACTGTTTTCATTCCCTAAAAATCATAGATTCCTGTAAGAGCCTGATTGCCCATTTCATACCCTGAAGCTAGATGGGAGGTAGCTGAGCCTAGCTTGAAACATGATGAAAACTTGTACAACCCACAAGAAGACACATGGTGCTGATGTTAGACCAAATATTAAATCCCTAAACTGCAGAACATTATCCCTGTATATGAAATGTAGCTTCAGGCAAAATAAATTCACTACGGAGAAATGCATCAGCAATCACAAATTTGGACATCCACTAATTTGGTAAAGAATGCCAATGTGGGATAAAAAAGGACAATGTTAAGAACCTGGGAGGATTAAAGAATAGACTCAAGTAGAAATGACTGACAATTATCAGTCAATTTACCCTTGTCCCAGGCACAACAAGGAAACAGGAATAACATCCCAGAAGAACAGGATCAACTATCACTACCACCCCCATAACCAGTAACTCTGACAGTCTTAAAATAAAACCTCACACCCCACTGTTCAGGTGGAGATGGAGATACCACATATTGGAAGGATAACAGAGGTAGAGAAATGAATGAAAGACTAACTTCAATACTAGAACCTGAACTATCCATGGATCTTCATTGAAAGAATACCAGGTTGTTACTCAAAAGTTGTAACTCACTCTAACTGGCTCCCACCCACCTATGCAGATAACAATGCTCCTAACATCAGTCAGCCCAAGTGAAGAGGTCCTGAAAATAATTTGAATCTAGTCAGCTGCTAGAGCCAAAGAAGGTCTTGAGGTCAACAACAACAAAAAGCAAACATGTGACATCAATTCATGATACCAATACCTCTAGAATATCCACAAACATCAAGTAATGAAAAAAACATAATAAACAACACACAGTTTACAGCAAATAAACAAATTCACTCCATCAATATACCTCTACAGAAAGAATAGAATCATTAAGTCTGACCAAGTTAAAAGTCAGCAGAAGACTCATTCATCTGCAAATTGATGTGGAAACTATTGATAGGCTGTGAAAAATTTTAAAAGAGAAGAAACATCATGGAATGATAGTGAGAATCAAACATTCATAAGGAAATGTGAATGGTTCAAAGTGAACATCCTTGAATCACATATATCCAAACAAAACATTTTTTGTCTGTGAAAATATGGCAGAATATACAAACAGACAAATGAAAGTCAAGGTCTATCTATTCAATCACTTAATAAAGCAGTAAATCTCCCAGCATGAACTAAGAATATAAGGTGAAGAAGGAAAAACTAGACAGTATCTCCTTCTGACCTCTCCACCAACAAGGGAAGAGTAGACTCAATAGACATAGAGGAAAGCCCAAAAATCTCACAAACCTAAATGACTAACTGAAGAAAAGGAGTTTAATCCAAACTGGACTCGCGAGAAGTCAACTTAGTAAAAAAATGTGCTTCAATAATCAGAATCAACATAAAGCAATTCCAAAAACTCCTGAGCCAAATGTATACATAACAAAGGAGGAGTAGGAGGGGTCAGGTTAGCTACTGCAATAACAGTGGTAATACAGAAATTCATACCTGCAAATAACATATTTTTATTATAAGGAAATTATAATGATTCAGAAATCCACATGACAACCAAAAAATTGTAATCCACAATAAAATTAAATGTAGCATTTTGTCAAAGAAAACTGTGACCAACTCTTTGTCAACAAAAAGTGATTACCTAAGTGAGGTGCTTATGTACAGTATCAGGATAAAGGGCACACTGATGTGGGTGAAGAGATTTGTAAATTAGACATTGCCAAGAGAATTTAAGTGGAGTACAAAAGACTGAAGCATGTAAGACCAATGCTTAGACAGGCAAAGCCAACACTGAATAGCTTTAGTACCAGCAGACTGTTTTATAAATGTGAGGTGAAATAAATATTGGTTACTACAAATATGTAAGTTATCACAAATGTAAGACATAAATTTCTGAAAGTTGTTGCCCCAATTGTTCTTTATTTTCTGCTCTCTTTGACTTTACATCAGGGGTTTTTTAGACACACAAACTGAAAGGGGGTGTATTTACCTCTTCAAGTGAATAAAAAATGTGATAGATCCAATAGTAATTATGTTCTTATGATATAGCTCCATGGATCTATAGTTGTCACACAACAATAAACATTTAAAACATCTTTTATACATATATATTACAAACCATAGACAATATCCAATGTTGATCATTCTCCCATTAGAAAAGCTGCATATGCAGGCAAAGTTCAACATTCACTTTTAAAATGATTGGAGAGCAAGCACAAATAATGTTAATGTCAAATTTTATTTAAAAACCAAAATATTCTACACTAAACTGTTAGGAAATAATTGGACTATTATCCACACTTTAAAATGTGATCTAACTTAGCAAATAAAAATGTAGATTTACTGTATGTTACTGTTGAATGGCTCTTAGCATGACTGAAATGTTGAACAATTACTTTTCATGGTCGGTGGTATAAATATCTCAGAGCTTTAACTCTGAGTGAAACACAATTACTATTTAAAATTTGCTAATAATTTAAATAGACTGATTAAATTTCTCCTGTCACTGTGGATGGGTACTTTTGTTTATAATTATGAAGAATTTGCTTCAGACATAATACTAAGTATGCCAACACAATTTAAATGTATTAATTAGAGTAATACATATAGATACTTGTAACCAAAATAAAAGAGAAATACAAAAATTGTTTAAAATAATAAAGATATATTTAATAGTATATTTGTATTTAACAGAAACTTGCTAAACAACTGTGACAGGAATAGTAACATTTTTTATTGAATAAAGCTCACCAACAAAAGGTTTTCTACACCAACGTTTTTTAACTTGTCAGTATCAATGTATTTAAAATGCATTTAGACAAATTGCAAGAGCATATAATGACTCTTTGGTAGGAAATTTATCTGTTTGAAGCTTGCAATCTACACTGCTCACTCAATTACTCAACAATAAACTGATAAATTGCTCTCAAAAACATGGTATAGATGCAACATTATACCATGAAATGCTGGTCATTATTACTGGTAAAGTACAATAGCACATGCAGTTGCTGTTACGTAAGTGCCTTGTATTCTCTATAAAAATGAGTGGCACTGTTAATTATCAAATGGTAAATTACAAGTATCTGCATATCTCATTTCTAAAAATTTTGAAATATAAAATATTTTCTGAACCAAAACTAAAACTGGGTAACAGCAGTGCTGAAGGCTGTTAAATGCAATTCAAAGTGGTGTATCCTTAGTAGATGTAGATCAAAATAAAATGTTGGGAGTAACAACTGGAAGAAGAGCAAACAGTTGTTCTGAAAGTGATTTTTGGAAGAGATTAAAAGATACCCTAAACAGGAATACTTTGACTTTCTAGTGCATTGCACATAAAAGTGATCTTGCCATTAAGTGTGCAGACACCAATGTCTGAAATGAAAACTTTGGTTGCAATTCTAAAATCAGTTTGTTGATACTTTAGAATATCTTGTATTAGGAGCAAGGTCTTATGCAATTTTTTTACAAACTGTATACAATTCTCTGTGTGTTTTGTTGAAGAACTCTTAAACATTGTATTTGTAGTATAGTTAAATCCTAATGGATGCAGGCAAGTGTGAACACATATCCAAAAGGATGGAAATAACGAGAACGAAAAAATACTCCAGTAGGGTTTTTATAAACATGGAATTACTGAGGTCTTCAGCACTGATTGGTCTACATTATGCAATATGTGCTAAAGATTTTAAAGATCTACAAATGCAATTACAGAAGAATGACTTAATTTTTCCTTATGTTTTCACTTATCAAGATTCTGTATTATGCAAATTTTCACTGATTGAAGAGGAAGGGTAATTCCACAATGCAAAAAGAATGAGTGATGATATTTAGAAACACAGTGTAAGCTGCACTTACTTTTTCAAACTAAAATTAGTGAATCATTTAAAAATTTTTATCTGAATGCCTGCACACAGAACAAGAGAAATTCTAAACAACTGCAAAACTTGAGACAAGCTAGTAAGAGTATTGTTTTGAAAAAATTTCAAGAAAAAATTTAATAATTTGCTAACAGATGAAAAGAGCAGTGGCCTTTTATAAAGGAAGTTAGAGACACTATATTAAACTCTGTTATGGTTCTCAATTAACCCAACAACTGTTTAAGCTCTTATAGGTTTGCCTATGTTAAACTGTTGATGCAAATGTAACACATACACATCATATAATAAACTGTTGTAAATATTAGTTTTGTCTTATAACTTAAACATATCTACACATCATGAGGACCAATGCAAAAACTACAAATGCAAGAATTATGTAAACTTTAAGTTACATTTTTGTTATAGCTTTCAATCACAGGTAAGACGGAGAGATTAAATCTCATGTCATACCACCACCACTGTATTGGTTATACTTGAGATGGTAACTATCTCACATTTCCACTATTTTCACATTGTAATTTGTATGCCAGTTTTACTTGTATACCCTTTTATGTGCAACACTTTCTGCTTATGGCCTATATTTGTAAAATTCATCAACATGCATACAAAGTTGCATTGCACTTGTAACATTGTGTTATACAAAATAAATAAATAAACAGCATGAATATGATCACATAATAAAGTAGGTATAGAAACACTGTTTATGTTCCTTTTTCCTCAAAATTTAAATCTCTCTCATATTTTACTATTTCATTCCTCTTTTCTAACATAACAAACTGCACATTAATATTTTTGAAGAAGTACCAGTCTTACAAAGTTTCCAAAAGTATTTGATTGTTTATTTCACAGTATAATTATATACGAACATGAATACACAAAGAGGAAGTGTTGGGCGCTTAAAATCTTAAAGTGCAAAGTTTGTAATTTCACAAATATACCTTTAGTACAAAAACTTTATTAATTCATTTGATTTTTTGCATGCAACATTCACTGAAAGCTTGCAACAACTTGTTATGATGTAGTTTATAAGTTCAGAATTATATTCAATATTACTTCCAGAACAGCATTAGATGAAGGAGTAATAAATTAGCTGATGATATTAAAGTTTTATGTTGTTGTTGCTGGTTACAAGTTGGATGCTGCCATTTTACAAAAATAGTTGGAGTACTTGGTTAGCTGTGGAACAAAACAGTAGATGGCTTTTAATTATATAGGGTGTTTGGAAAGTCACTGTGCACTTACATATTTATTAACAGACATGTTTCAATATAGAATAAGGAGGTAAATATGAATTACAATTATAAACAATATTGAAAGTAACCCCCATTGGCATCAATACAGGCTTGGATCCTTCTTATTTTGTTTCTAAACACCACTATCATTTGCCAGCTTGAAATAAACTAAGTAGATATATGATTACAAAACTGCACAGTGACTTTCCAAACACCCTGTATTACTTGCAATGTAATGCATGTGAGTTAACATAATTTATTATAAATGATATTTTGAAGAAGTAACCTTAACAATGATACAAAATAAAGCAATCTCTATGTTATGGTTGGCCAGTGGGATGCTCTTCAAGTCATTAACACATACAGGCCAAAGAAAGCCACAGATCAATTGTAGTCCAGAACTTAGTTCACTGCAAGGTTTATTACAAACTGAAAAAATATTATCAAATTAAAGAGGTTATTATTTGATTTATAATACAATCATTTGGCAGATTTTGCAGATCTAAGTGGAATATTCTGTACCCATCAAAATAAAACTGAGGTTTAAGAAGGGAAACATGCTTATTGAAGTTGGATGATATTATGAAATGTTTCATGTTAACCTATATTGTTGATTTTGCAACAGTTTGTGTTAGATTATAGAAAATACTAGATAAAACACATGCAGGACACTGAAAAAAAATAGATAAGCATTTAGAAAGTTGCAGAAGTTTGGAAGTACAGTTTGTAAACTGTATGATGAACTCTGGCTTGAAAGAGTAAGTCAGGTTAACTGTCATTTTACAGATGTATTTTAGTATAAAAACTTAATTAATAGATCTGATTTTTGTGTTTACAAGTAATTTGTACTGTTTACCAAAATCTTTCCACATTTTGTAAAGAAAGAATTTACAAGTTTGGAATTATATTTAACATTACCTTAACAATATGAGATCATTCAAATAGACCACCACCATGCACACAGAGTTAAGCCTAAGCAAGAACATATGATGTAGGAGAGTATATGGTTTAAATTGTATGAAATTTTAAAAAAATTAAGCATAAGTGAAAAATTGTTAACAATAAAAAAAGGCAAAATAAACCCATAATATTAGGAACCTAAAAAATTCCCTAGCCAAAAGAAAATGTGTAAACTTACTACAAAGTGATGTTTCTTCATTTTCTAGCAACTTCACTTCCAGCAAACCATTTTGTTTATCAGGAAATGATTTAGTATTTGTTTCCAACATTTCCATGATTACATCAGTATATCATCCTTCTTCTAATGTGCTTTCTCATTTGAAGCTGCAAACAGCTTTGCCTACCAAATAAGTAAAAACTTTTATTACCACGTCTTATTAAAACAAAACCCTCTAGTTCAATTCTCCAAAATATCAGTATCATGATAATATACATTTCAACATTATGAAATTTTTAAATTGAAACCATTTCAAGGTTTGAAATGTTAAAGGTTACTTTGAATGAATATGTAACAAAAGATTTAATCATTCAACCATATTTTTTTTTCACATCTCAAACATAAGTGATGATTTGGAAGTACATTATTAATTTTTACCTCCCAAAAAGGTCCATTTCTAATGTTCTCCATAACAAAAAGCAACCATACAACATGTTTCACCAAAAATTTTCAAATTAACACATGTAGGCCAAAGTAACCCACAGGTCAGCAGCAATCTAGGTTTTACAACAAAGTTTACAACAGACTCAAAAAGATATGAACAAACAAAAGATTATGAATATGAAATTATAATGCAAATTTTGTCAGTTGTTGAAGAACTGAAGTTAATTTTATGTTCAAAAAAGTGCAATTGATGTTCAAAAAGAGTCATTTGTTTATTAAAAGCATAAAAAAAATCAGATAAGTACCTGAGGAAAACTTGACAAACAGGAAAAAATACTTATAGAAATTAAATAAAAACTGTGATAATTTGTAAACAACATTAAATTCTTGGGTATTGCTAGCTATAGTGAAAAGTTTAAGCTTCTATAATATAATATGGATCTATTGGCAAGTTGGACAAATATTTGGTAAGCCCTTCAATTACAGTATACATAAAATAATGTATTTGGTTTATCATAATTTGGATCACATATTCAGTATTGCTGGCAACTAACTTGACACAAACATGACTCAGGATTACACCATTCTGACACAGATTAGTTTTACCCTATTGATGACTTATTTTTAAACTTATGCTGGAAGCAAAATGCTTGTTCAGTCTTGACTTTTCTACACTGGAAAAGCATCAGCTTTGGATGTTGATAGCTGCAAGGAAGATAATTCAAATTATTTGGTGAAATATGTAAAAAAATGGGGAATGGTTTTTAATTATAATAGTTGCAAGGTAATGTATGTTGGTTATAATGTATTAGAAGTACAATTTTGATGAAATAACCTTACAAATGTTCCACTTAATTAGTGTCCTATGCTACTTTAGCTGTATGCTGTTGCCAATTTGCAAAGCAATTAGAACTTTAGGTTGCATATAAAGAAATATTTCACACAATTTACCACATGTGAAAAAGGTGTTATAATTTCATTGCATAGGTTGTTAGTTCTGCCATACGTTAAAAGTATATTCAATTCTGAGCTTCTTATCTTAATGGATTAGATAAGAGCCACTTGTGGTGGCAGATGGAATTATCATATGAGAACACCAAAATCTCTGAAATTGTCTCTTGAAAGTTGAAAACAAGAACTTTATTTCACTGGCAAGGTGACTAGTCTTTGAAATGGGTCGTCTTCAAATATGGAATATGTAATTAATGATAAATACGTGAAAATATTTGAATAATAAGGGCTGGCTTTGAAGATTTTATTTTAAAAGCACAACTGTGTCTCCAGCCTTAGAAGTTACACGTACTGCTCTGTTTCTAGTAAGAAATATAATATTATTAATAATATTTATGATACTGACAGAATATTTGAATGTATTTATAGGCATACAACAGTATAAGCCAAAAGGGATAATCAAAAGTTAGGCCTGACTAAAAGTTGAAGTAAACGTGTTGGATCTTACACTTTGCACAAACAGCGCACTGTTAACCAGTACGTTGTAACACGTAATACAACAGTATTAAATTTACTTACTAACATTATAATGTAGTAAACCAGCTACTTCTTACTGTTTTAAAATAATTATGTTGTTTCTTTTATTACCTTAGTGCTTATGATAACAACGGAATAAGAAAAAACTAGAAACTTCCCCAAATATTTCTTTCGCGAGTTTTTAATGGGATAGATACGCTCGTCTTGCCTACTCCTTCTGTGGTGTCTGCGCTAAATGTTTTTCGAAGCGTTTTTTTTTTCATATTTTATAATCGGCGATATAGTTTATTGTTTGGTATTAATTTCTGTCATACAATTCGTTTTCTAAAATAAAAATATTAACACAGTGGAAAAAAATATATCATCCATTTCTAGTATTCTTATGCTCAATATTAGGCTAAACAGTAAGTCAAATTAAAAAATAAAATAAATCCTCTCGCTGCTTCAACTTCGGACAAAACTTGTATTTATTGTGCTTACTCGAGCTTTGTACATAGGCCTGGAATGGCCGAGCGCGTTAAGGCATGCACTCGTAATCCGAGGGTCGCGGGTTCGCGCCCGCGTTGCGCTAAACATGCTCGTCCTTTCAGTCGTGGGGGCGTTATAATGTTACGGCCAATCCCACTATTCGTTGGTAAAAGAGTAGCCCAAGAGTTGGCGGTGGGTGGTGATGACTAGCTGCCTTCCCTCTAGTCTTACACTGCAAAATTAGCGACGGCTAGCACAGATAGCCCTCGAGTAGCTTTGTGCGAAATTCCAAAACAAACAAACGAGCTTTGTATAAGAATTATTAAATGTAAAAATGAATAAACAGTCGTTGTTGTTTTATTTTTAATTGTAACAGTCATTCACATGTAAGGCTGTGTCCCAAACCAGTTTATTTTAACACTCTGACTCCAAACATTCATTAATAAATATTCAGTGAAAATGCTAAATTAGAAAATCTGATTCTGTGTAGAAAAACAAACTAGTAATGTTTATTGAAAACTTACTATGTTTCATGCAAATACATATTAAATGGTGTACTACGAAAACTTTGATGGTTACTTTGTATTAGAAAGTTAATTACATCAACTGATTCTTTATGAAAAGAGTTAATCCATCCAGATGAAGTCTAATGCAATGGTGTTGTGTGACACTGTCGTGGAAGGCACATGTAAAATAAGCTGTTTCTTGCCCAGAAAGCAAATATTATTAGTTTGCGTAGTCACCCATCAAGAAGACCTTAAGAACTACAATCCTCTGGCGAACAGTAAGAGATAGGACTCAAGGTAATTCACAAATTAAAGTCTTTATCCAACTCTCAAATAAAGTGTGTATACTTACTGTTTATTAAACACGAATATTGCTTCTACTGGATGTTACACCTTCAAATGATTATAATAGCTTTATCTACAGATTATTTTAAATTCACTGTTCCTTATTTCACAGGTCGTCATATTTAATAAAAGCAATTAGCGCTACTCAAATCACTGGTCATTTTCATTGAAGCATTAGCGTATGTCATAATCTTCGGATACCATTTGAACTATCATTGAAGTACACTAGTTGTCTAATATATTGCATTCAAAACATGCAACATTTCAGTTTTCAATGGATGTCTCTATAGCATGACAGTAAAACAAAGATATCCAGAGCAAAATCAATTAAATAATGTTCTTGACCATGTGTTATGCAAAATACAAACGTATTCAGAAATAACTATTTGATTCAGAATAAATATTATATCAAAATAGGAACTTAGAAATACATGATATATTTATATACCATGCTTATTTTCCGCTATTAGTTACAATGGCGATTAAATTATTATAAGTCTCAACAACAAACAATTCTATATAGGTAAATCTAACATGATAAATATATTTATTTCATTTGTCGATTTCCTTTAAAACGATACTATTGTATTACGCAACTTCCATTCATATTAATTATCAGATTATTATATGTGATTTGTATTTCATTTTTACTTTTCTTAGTTGTTATACCTTTTGAGTTTTTAGTACAAAGATGCACAATTAGCTGTTTGTGTTCTGTCCACTATAGGGAACTAAATTCCAGTTTTTATAGCTGCAATTTTATTAGTATACTGATGACTCATTAGAATGCCATATCATTAGTTATTAAATCCTTCCAATATTAGTATTAGTTTTCTAAATACATATTATCCTGCAAAAACTAGCGGTATCAAACACGCAGAAATATAAACTTATACAATTAGTCAAAAGTTCGGATTTGCTGTTTTTAATGCATCCTTCTTTTTGATATTGTTTTAATTTACAGTGTTAATATTCTCTAAGAATACATATACATTTATATATTTGGCTGATATCATCTTCAATTATTTGTATATTTAAAAAAACTTTCTCTCTCTAGTTCTATCATGAAACATCTTCCCCTGCTGATACTCTCCTGGCCTTTCTAAACACACAACTGGACCTCGACTAGTTCAGCACCTTCCTTGTTTTTTTTAAACTAAGTTGTTATTTACTGTATATCATGAAAGAAGTTTAGTTCTGATGACTGTGTTAGCAGCACATGAAGATGTTTAAGCTGGAATAGCCACAAGAGATGCCATATTTTATATTTCTTCCTTTTTTCGTTTGGAGTGGCACTGTACATGTAGGTCTTCTTGGATCTCCTAGGAATTATGGAGATAATCCGACTTGGCTCAGTGCTGTATCAAAGATATTGCAAATAGTGTCTTCACACAGACTGTCAGCCCATAGGGAGCGTGAAGCCAGTCTATAGGTCTCACGAATTTGCATTTTTGAAAGCAAAAATATATAAGATTTTGTTGCAACGGGGGGGGAGCAAAAACCAAAATCTCGCACAGGATGCCATCAGGTACGATTCTATTTCGACTAAAAGCAAATATGTTGCTTCCTAGATTTATACAATTTTTCTGGAGATATTTGTAGATATCGTTATAGTGTCTAAAAATACGAGACGAATTTATTATCATGCTTTCTTCAACCTATTTCAGAAAAACAAGCATGATGGAGTTCTGCACTGCTATTTTAAAAGAGTTATTATTCATCAAAGTGAATTTAATCAAAAACAGATTACAGGTTTATTTTGAATGTTATTAACCCTCTTAAAGACATTAAAACATTATTCATAACATTACACCACTTTCGGGAATATACGCTGTGAGAACAATACAAGGAGAATAGGGTAATACATTTGGTTTTTTTCATACTTCCTTTGTCCAATTAGTGAAAAAAATGGTGAAATCATACTACATTAAATTTCAAGTAATCAGTTATTAATTTCCACAGATTTTTCTTTCCCGACTGTATCTAACAAACGTTTTCCAGAGTAGTTACTAACTAGTAATTCAAATGTTTATAATGTTTTTTTTTCTACGTGCAATTATTGGTCATGTGTGAATCCTAACCAATATTGAAAAAGACCCTGTTAATTAAATAGTGGCCAGTTTGAGTACAACTCTAACGAAATAATAATAAACGTAGATTATTATGATTGTGTTTACATTAGCCTCGGCATGGCCATGTGGTTAAAGCACTCAATTCGTAATCTGATAGATGCGGGTTCGAATCTCCGTCAACCAAACATGTTCACCATTTCAGCCGTAGGAGCGTTATAATGTTACGGTCAATCCCACTATTTGTTGGTAAAAGAGTAGCCCAAGAGTTGGCGGTGGGTGGTAATGACTAGCTGCCATCCCTCTAGTCTTACATTGTTTAAGTAGAGATGACTAGCGCAGATAGCCCTCGTGTAGCTTTGTACGAAATTCAAAACAAACCAAATATTTGCATTAAAAGAACACATACAGTGTTATATCATTTATAGCTTGAGTATTTACATTTCTGATGTGTGAAGTTTGTGGAAAAGAAGCAGTTTATTAATGTTTGTATGAATGTTTGTAAGAGCTTGTTTGTTTGTTTTTGAATTTCGCACAAAGCTACTCGAGGGCTATCTGTGCTAGCAGTGTAAGACTAGAGGGACGGCAGCTAGTCATTACCACCCACCGCCAACTCTTGAGCTACTCTTTTACCAGCGAATTGTGTGATTGATCGTAAAATTATAACGCTCCCAACGGCTAAAAGGGCGAACATGTTTGGCGCGACAGGGATGCGAACCCGCGACTCTCAGATTACGAGTCGCACGCCTTAACACGCTTGGCATTTTAAGAAATAATGAAGGTTATTTCAATATATGACTATTTTCCTTTACCGGTTTCCCTTAGCAAACATTTGGCACAATGTTGAAACTAATCACATTTTTCGTTAGTTAAAAACATTAAAACAATGTCAATAAATATCACATGAAATCACAAAGAATGATACTGATGTTGAAAATGACCTTCTCGTTTGAAAGCGCTCGTGCTTCTTGGTTAGTTTTAATTTATTGAAATCATCTACAGTCTGTTCCTAAAACAGATCAAGGTGTTTGTTTTTTCTTATAACAAAACCACATTGGGCTATCTGCTGAGTCTACCTAAGGGAATCGAACCCTTCTATATATTGTTGTAAAACCATAGGCTTACCGCTGTACCAGCGGAGGTCAGATCAAGGTGATAAAAAACATGAAATTTTGTCAAATTTAAAAACTGATTTTATCTCACATCGATCAATAAACCCATGCCACGATCAACTGAGATCTTAACTCTCATAAACCAACTTGGGTCGATGAATCATTGTGACACACAGTGCATCGCGGCTTAGCGATTAGTGTATTGGACTGTGGATCTGATAATTTATGGTTCGCCTACCGTTGCCATATAAAATCATTTTCTGCGTTTTAGGTCTGGATGTGTGTTATAAATATAATGATCAAATTCAATTCCATGGCCGAATAGAAAAAGCAATAAATTAACAGTAGGTGCATTTGACCGCTTGACTTCATCTACTCTATTAGTTCAAAATTAGAAAAGGGCTGTAGTTTTGCACAAATATCCAAAACAAACCAAATAAAACCCAGTGTAGTATTTTCTGCCTCTCAAACACAAAGTGAAAAAATAAAATGCTGCCCAATATAAGTTATTACTTAGACTATATTAATCTTACATAATGTCAGAAAAATACGTAGATTCAAGAAGTTTTGATATAAAATTATAAAAACTCTATATCCCGAGCGTTTTAGAAAGATGAGTCTCTCTTCTACAGGGGCAAAACTGGAAAAGGTGATGTAATCGAATGAATGATATACACTGTATAAAGGGAGATGACGGGCATTATGAAGGTCGTCTGGTCTTCCAGAAAATGTTTAGCATATTTTTCCCTATACTGTTGTAACTGTGTTTCATATCCAGACAGGCCTAGCATGTTCAGGTGGTTAAGGAATTCGACTCGTAATCCGAGGGTCGCTGGTTAGAATCCTTTCCACCAAACATGCTCGTTCTTTTAGCCGTATGGGCGTTTTAATGTTTCGGTCAACCCCACTATTCGTTAGTAAAGGAGCAGTCCAAAATTTGGTGGTGGGTGGTGATGACTAGCTGCTTTCCCTCTTGTCTTACACTGCTAAATTAGGGACTGTTAGCGCAGGTAACCCTCGTGTAGCCTTGCACGAAATTTAAACACAAACAAACATTTCCAAACAATGCGACCGACGACGAGGGCGTAATATAAACAGATGTTAATGGCATCTCGCTTTAGAAAGGGATTTAAAAATAAATAAATAAATATATACTTGATTGTTTGGGTAAAATAAAGATTACACCAGGAGAGTATTTGAAAAATAAATATTATGTTAATTGATTTATACAAATAGTAGTAAGTTTTAGAAAAAATAAGATTCACACTACAGGAAAAAATAAGAAAACAATAAATATTATTTAGATTAGTTAGAAAAAGTCTTCAGTTTTGTATTCAATGTCCATGAAAGTAACATCCTTAAGTTGTGGGAGATGAACGTTTTTTTTGTTTTTCTCAGAATTCCTAAAACGTTTCTGAGTTTAAAATGACAGGTAATAATAAAAGAAATTCTATATATATTTGAAAATTTACTATTGCTCTATATTAAGATGTTTTTACATTGAGTGTTGTTAACCTTTTTCGATCTGTTTGTCGATTTCGATATCTTCATATTCTCTGTGTAACATGGTTTAGTTTAGATCCTTGGTTTGTTTTCTATAGTCTGTTTCATCTGAGCATATTTTCTTTATTCCACGAGCTTGACTGCATGTAATGTTCCATTTTGAGTGAGCGAGAAGGGTTTGTGAGTAGAGAAGAATGGACAATAGAAACATAAGAAGAATGGATGTTTCTGTTTGTGGAATGTGATGGATGAAGTATGATTTGTGTTAAGTCTCCTAGCAGAACCTAGAGAAGAACTTGAAAGATCACTGTTAACAATTCATGGAAAAATATATTAAATGACCTGCATGACGTTACTCAACTCCCTTATATATAATATATTCGATTGCACCACCAACCCCAGTTTGACCCCGAAGAAGAAAGGTCGGTCTTTCGAAAGCGCTCGGATTGTAGGATTTTTACCATTTTAAATTAATCTTTCTATTTTCAGCCTTAATTTCACTAAAATTTAATTACACTACTTTGGATTATTAACTACATAGTGAAATTTAAAGATAAAGCACAGACGAAATAATTTATATGTTCAGCAGTTCAAAATATCCTTAAGACTTTACTATACTTTTAGAGTTTAGCTGAAAGACATTAAATTTCTCTACCAGATACGATCAAAGTCAAATAAAAATTGTCTGCAGATTTATTCTGCAGAAATCGAAGTTTAATGGTGAACAATATAACAACGGTAATTTGAATTACTTCTTACAAAATGTTTGAACTTCATAAATTTTTGTATCGAATATTTGACCTTGTTCAATATAACTTGGTAAAGGTGAAATACGTACATTCCAAACTTTAAGAAACGAATACTTATCATTGTACACACACATGTCGCGCAGATAGCCCTCGAGTAGCTTTGCGTGAAATTCAAAAACAAACAAACACACATATCAAACGTTCGTTGTTGTTCTACTATTCATCATTAAATGCTTTCGAACCACGTGGATGACTTTTAGTGTATCCTTTATATTGGACCAACGGTCACTAAAATTTAATCAGTTATTCCTTGGGAGAAACTCAACCTACGTACCAACTTTGTTCAAACTCAGTTGAAAACTTAGTTAAATAGTTGAAACTCGGTGTTATTTTGAACTATATTCAAACTCAGAAAATCTACAATGGTAGGGATAAACATTCCAAAAATTACAATTTAGTTTTATTTTTAGGATGAAGTTATTATTTTTTCCTCGTTGTTTTTAAAATATATTGAACTGTTACTACAAGTCCCATTAGCTTACCACTGAGTTAACGGTGGTCCTAACCAAATTTCAAGAGAACAAGAAACAAGACATATGACAATTTGAGCAAGTCAGCTATTGCTATGCGATTAAAAGAATACAGCGTTAAAAGTATTTACACGGTAAATAGTTATTAAAATAGTGACTTGCCCTAAAAAGATTCTCTATATGTTTCAGTGTTCTATGATACTATATTCAGACGATAATGCCATAGAACACCAAAATATACGCATAAGACTTTTTAAGGCAAGTTCCTGTTGTGATTAATATTCATTATGTAATTACTTTAAAGTCATATTTCATTTAATTAATTTATTAGTAATATGTTTTACACAAATGTCATTTTAAATTATTCAAGTTATTCGTTTTCGTAAAATTTAGCTGACATCAAAATCTGAGACAGCAAAGCTTAAAATTTTCAGTTTCGTAAAATATGTTTCAATACTTATTACTGCAATGAAATGGGGCAAAATGTTGGTAACAAATGTAAAATTAAAACTTATAGATGAAACGGGTTAGTAGCTTAAAGTGTATTACTGTCATTAGACTGGCCCAGCATGGCCAGGTGGGTTAAGGCATTCGACTCGTAATCTGAGGATTGCGGGCTAGAATCCCCGTCGCATAAAACATGCTCGCCCCTTCAGCAGTGGGAGCATTATAATGTGACGGTCAATTCCTCTATTTGTTGGTAAAAGAGTAGCTCCAGAGTTGGCGTGGGTGGTGATGACTAGTTGCCTTCCCTCTAGTCTTACACTGCTAAATTAGGGACGGCTAAATTGGTTTAAATTGGCTATATAAATTGGTTTAAATCGTTGACAGGTGAAGATAAATACTTTCGAGGGTCCTTGGTTCGAGACCCACTGCCAAAAACAACGCTCTGCGCTTTAAAGCTATGGGTGTATTTTATGAGTGATGGTCAAATTCCAATACTAAACCGGAGTAGTGAAAGGATAGTAGTTACTTTCACTCTACTCTACCAGTTGAAAGTTAGGGGCGACTACCACAAAAATAATTGGGTAACTTTGTGCAAATAGTTGAAAAAACAAACTATTTTTAAATACTGAGATGATTTTTGCCAAATGACTGTTTATTGAAGTTTATGCAAAGTTATTCGAGAGATGTCTGCATTAGCCATCCACAATTTTGAAGTGATGGCTGGAGGAAAAGCAGCTTGTCAAAAACACACACCGCTAACGCTTGGAATACTCTTTACGAACGAAAAATAGAATTGAATAGCAAATTTTAATGCTCCTGTTGCTAAAAGAATGAGCATGTTCCTCAATGGGTTTCAGTCCAGCACTATAACCAGACCATGTTATATCAAATAAACATTTATGTAAGACTGAGAAGCAAAGTACTACTTTCTTTTTCAAATAGGGTCTAATTTTTTTACACAAGTGGTACAACTAGAGAACACGTTAGGATAAATCCTAAAAATTTTAGTGATACCTTCCATGAAGAAATATAGAAATATCAAATATGTAGTGACCTTTGACATTAGTACAACTGTATAATTAGTAAAAGAGTAAGATCATTAGGTTTCAAGCTAATATTCTGCCATTAAACACGAATAATAAAACAAATATATATACGAAATTGTTTGGCGAACGTCTGTCTTTCCAAACTAAAAAGAAGAAACGCCTCGTATGTTTCACATACCACACAACAAATATGCTATTTTGATTAACTAACTGATTTTCATATTCATGTGAAACAGCGTTTTCAAATCGATTATTTTATACTGTATTAGTTACAAAAAAGTGATTACTTTCGTACATTTCCATATTCACTGATGTCATTTGAATGAAAATTTAGTAGCTTTGCATTTAAATTAAAGGTGGGTTTAACAGTGCTTGAGAATGAAAATTAAATTCATCTCACTCGTAATTACTAAATTAAAAGCATATATAATTCGGGTTACTGTGGAAATTCTACACAAAATAAGGCATTATGTAATTCTCTGCCTAAAGAGTAGTTGTTCTGTTAAGTTGTTGTTGTTTTTTAATTAAGCACAAAGCTACACAATGGGATATCTGTGCTCTGCCCACCACGGGTATCGAAACCCGGACTTTAACGTGCAAGTCCGCAGACATACCGCTGAGCCACTGGGGGGCTCTACTGAAGTGTTTACATTTGTTTTATGCTCTTCAATGAAGAAAAGGATGACAATTTTTGAAATGCAAATTTTAATTAAATAATGATAGTACCTACTTTAAACAATATCACTATTACACAAAACAATAATAATAAAAATTCTTTGAAAAGTAAATGTATTGGAATAACAAAAATAGTTAACATTTGTTCAGAGGTAATATATTTATGGCTTTGCACATGATAAAATTTAACTTACATTGCAACTGAACAGAGCTAACATTAATAACTGAAATTATAACTTAATATCACAGTTAAAAAGTGCACAATCCAGATAAGTAACATTACAAAAAAGGTCCATGACCGTGAGTAAAGCATAAACGGAAATAATAAACAATTAAAGCTTATTCACATGGTATTTGTGGCCGTATTTTGATGCTAATTTATAGCCTCGTTACATTCAAACTTCAACTTCTTTCTGAAATATAAGTGACCTTCTTAAACAAATAAGCGTTTATTAATATCAATATATGTGCTTCTGTGAAATATCTTGTTTTTAGAGCGATAAAAAAATAGGAGAACATTCTGGAATAATTATAAAACTTAAACTTACTATTCTCACTACCTGTCTCAATCAACATAAACTATAAGATGTTTATTGTGTATCTGTTTAGGAGTTTACATTATTGCTGTTCGTAAAAAAAACTACAATTATCAAGAGTTTGATTAGCAATTACTTTGTACATTTCAATATAAACTAAAAGTTATTTATCAATCGTTTCACCATAAATCACTGTTTTTTCTACGTAACTTTTGTGCCTTTAACAAGAGTGTCATTACCAGTTATGGTGCACTTTGTTTGTTTCGAATTTCGCGCAAAGCTACAAGAAGTCTATATGTGCTAGCCGTCCCTAATTTAGCAGTGTAAGACTAGAGGGACTACAGTTAGTCATCACCACCCACCGCCAACTCTTGAGCTACTCTTTTACTAACGAATAGTGGGATTGACCGTCAAATTATAACGTTCTCACTACTAAATGGGTGAGCATATTTGGTGTGAAGGAGATTTGAACCCTCAAGCCTCGGCATATTCTGTATAAACTACAGTACATTTATGATGCGTTTCACTACCAGATTTGGTGCACTGTCCGATATAAAGCATGATATATTTATCTGGAGCCTCAAAAGCGATTACAGTGCGATTATTCATAAATTAAAAGATTTTTCTTTAGCAATTATAACGTACTGCTGCTCCATATATTATACGGACAAATTATCATTATCAATTTTTTGCAGTTGTTCGTTTGAAAACTGCAGGTTGAATTATCTGTTATAGTAATATTAACATTTGTTAAGTGGAAATAATATAGCTGAAAGTTAATTTTGGGGCATGAACGCCTTTGCGAACGTGTTTGATGGTTTAGAATACGTTAACATAGTAACACCTTCTTTGTGTATATATATATATATATTAATAACACGTTTAACTGGTCTTAATAGAAAAGTGCAGACATATATTTTCACAATGTAAAATTGAAATACTTCTATAATAGTATGAACAGTTTATAGCAAATAAATGCAGTGAGTCAGCACGTTAATCTGAAAGTATGCAGAAAATGATATATACTATTCTTCATCAAGTGTGACCACACATTTCCATTTGATACATGCCAGATATCATACAACAGTTTTAAACAACCGGCCTTCCATCCGGCTTTGGAAGAACACAACTTTATTTTTGCAGATCTAAACTGGGTGAATTGTTTTGTTTAACTGTTCAAT
The DNA here is from genome assembly GCA_011833715.1 of Carcinoscorpius rotundicauda. Taxonomy (NCBI): domain Eukaryota; kingdom Metazoa; phylum Arthropoda; class Merostomata; order Xiphosura; family Limulidae; genus Carcinoscorpius; species Carcinoscorpius rotundicauda. The sequence goes on along the minus strand of CM022396.1, from coordinate 19,125,844 downwards.
GAAGGTTCCTGCTTTAGGTACAATGAATTTCTATATTTTTCAGTTACTTCTTGTGATATTTTATTGAACTTACTACACCATCACCACAGTGTAAGTAGCAGCCACTCGTTCTTTACACGCTGAAATAGTACCTTTCCTTACTTTTCCAATATAGTTCAAGGACTGTTTTTCAATGCCAAAATTTCGTGCTTTTTTGTCATCATTGCAAATTCTAGATTCACAATAAAAAATTGCATAATTTGACTTCTCAAAAAAAAGTTACTTTTGGAAGACATCTGCATTTGAAACTCATTGAATTGTAATTCCAAAGGAAAAAAAAATATTAATGTAGTCACAAGATGGCCAAAAGCAAAAAATACCTTAGATATAGCTTTTTACTCTATATTATAGTGAACTACAATTGACATAGACAAGTATACGATGTCTGACTAGTGTAAAAGGAATGAATAATGTTTGACTAACAGTTAGGTTGTAAAGCACATGATTAGTATAAAAGTATAAGAAAGTGTATCACATGTGATTATTATAAAAGAGTATAATGTGTGTGAGCAGAATGAAAAACTGAAAAGTCTAACCATCATAATCAACTTTCAATTACTCTCTAGGGTTAACGAAGGCGCGATCTTTTAATAATTCAGGAGAATGTGTGATATTTGACTAAAATTTGTTGACACTTCAAAATTATTAGACACGTTTATATTTTTAAAAGTTTTCTGAATATTATGAAGCTATAGTTAGAATGTAATTAAATCGAAGACACGAAATATGCTTGTCTTAGGAATACACAATAGCTAATACATTCATTTAGAGTAAAAATATTTTAATAAATTACAGTTTAACTTTTTCCATTTTCAATCTCCAATTCAAAAGAAAGAATGATCGAAAACTCAGTGATTTTGAATTTTTATCTGCATTGATCGCACCTAATGACTCTCTTGTTTGTTTTGAAGTCAGAATTTCAATAAAGGTAAATGAAATCGAAAAACACAGACCAAAAACAAATAGCAATTCAATTAGTGTAGTATTTGTAACGAATAAAGGCGTACATAATTGTCAGTATAGGTTTATCTTCTTTAAAGTTATTGATGACTCTCAAAACAAATATCGAAGAAGATCAGAATACTACTTACTGAAAAAGAATTGGAAGGGTTTCAAAGTTTTCCCATATTATTCATTCGTTGAGAATGGAAGTTTCAATAAAATTCGTTGAACAAGCGTGATATAATAGTATATTTGCTACCATTAAATTTATCAAATTGTTTATCTTCTTCTGAAGACTCTGTTTTACCAGATTCTTCAGGCACACACAAAACATTAATAAATCCTTTTAGATCTGGTATATAAGTTTCTCCAACTTTCACAGTTGTATTGTTTTCAATCGTTTTGTGTATGTACAATCCATTTTCATTTAATCCCTCAGATGTTTCACAACTTTGTGTCTTTTGTTCTATGTTTTCAATTTCTTTATGTTTTAAACCTTTGATTTCTTCACATTCAGTGCCTACAAATGTTTCACCAGTTTGCCTACTTTGCCCTAACTCAGTGACCCCGAACTTTTTTTATCCCCGGCATCCCTAAAAAATTTTAATATGTTCTCGCACTCCTCACAGTAATTATTTATTTAAGAATAACGATGAAGGTGGCCAAAAAAAATTGTTATCTCACACCCCCTGGAACGCTATCTCGCACACCTGGTTGAGAACCACTGCCCTAACTGATCAATTTCATTATATTGCTTCAAGCCTGTGATTTCTATAGTTACAAAAGTTTGTTTATTTATTTTTAATAGATAAGCTTCATCAGATTGTTCTACATCTGTGATTTCTTTGGATTCAGTAGATACAAATGTTTCACTACATTCTCTATCTTCTCGTAGTTTATCAATTTCCTTAGATTAGTCTAAATCTTTGTTTCCATTCAAGTCTGTATTTATAGATGTTTCACCACATTTTTTTATCTTCTTGCAATTTATCAGTTTGATGAGACTGTTCTGAGTTTTTGTTTTCATCCAATTCCGTATTTACAGATGTTTTATCAGTTTGTTTATTTTCTTGCAATTCATCAGTTAGTTAAATTGTTCTGAATCTGTGATTGCCACAGGCCTATTAAGGACCGATACTTCTCCAGTTTCGCTACTTTTTTCAATTGATCAATCTGAATAGATGATTTCGAACTTCTAATTATTTTTGATGCTGTTGCCCTTGTTCTGAGCTCTTTTCTTAGGATGATATCTCAGGGAAACAGCGTTGGTCACTTCGTTCATTTTTTGTCATAGTCAGATTGATCCAATACTTTGCTTTGTCCATCGTCACTGATTTCAACTATTTTATAATATTCTTTAATATGTCCAATGTTATGCCAACTGGAATCATAATGAAAATCTTCATTATCCATTGACTGACCTTTTTTGTTTCTTTGCAAACTTATTTGTCTGAGACTTCTTTGATCTGTTCATTTTTGCGACTGGTAACAAGAAATTGTTTACCATATCTTTTTGTATCATAAAGTCTGAGTTGTAGATTTTATTTTGCTCTGATTGACTTAGTTCCTCTAATCTGTCTGATTGAACTTTACCTATTTGTCGTTCTACATTTAGATCACCATTTTGTTTAGTTGCTTTTTTAAAACAACTGTTTTTTGAATTAATTATACCTATCATATCAAATGCAAAACGTCATTCAGAATGGAGAAAACATCTAAGAGGAAAAAAAAGCCGTAAAAACTGACATCTTATTGAGTAAAAAATAATTGATACGAAAGGCAAAGATAATACACAACATTGAACAAAATTTCAAAGGATAAAGGTAAGAGAAAAAAAAAGGTATTAAAGTATTGGAGACTTTAGTTGGGCTGATATACACACCTATAACCTTCTCTCTGCTCACTTTTATTACACAGTTCATCTGAGCAGATTATATTATTAAAATAGTTCCAAAACAATTACAGCTATTTGGCAATACAGACTGAACGCAGTGAGAGGGTCTTCACTTCCTAAATGAGCCAATAGTTCAAGTAAGTAACTAAACAGAATGTGAATAATAGAAAAAGTCAGAAATAAGGTTAAGTTAATTTTTCTAGTCTATCAAGTGAATGAAATTACACACGAATTCATAAATACATCACGTTTCACAACAGTTGGTTACAAGATTGTTTAAATTTTGTGAGTGGCCAAGGCTAAATCTATCCCCACTTATGAATAAAAAGATCCTTATGGTGATCATAATATACTATCATAAACAGTGATCAGAAAAGGAAACAAATTGCCAGTATAAACACCATGTGTTTTTCAATAAAGATAGAAAGTCTTACCTTAAAGAAATTCAGACCACTGATAATTTCCAAGTACATAAACCAAACTTACGCCTATTTCTGACTTTCTGTTTAGTTACTTACTTCAACTATTAATTCAAAAAGGAAGTGGAGACCCTCTCACTACGTTCAGTCTGATTAGTTCTGATTTCTGCCACTGTCAAATCACAATAGCATTGTTATGTTACAGAAGAATGTAGAACATTTGTGTATTTCTAGGTACACCAAATGTATTTCACGTGATTTACTACATTTATTTATTACAGAATTTCACCTGAAATTAGCTGGGGTTGCTCTCCCTTTTAATTTTAGTATGCAGAAACTACCGTAACTGAAATCACTAGCTATCTCAGTTTTCAAGTCATTTTTGACTTGACGGCTAGTGTGGGTAATAAAACCTTTATTAAAATAAAGTAGAGTACAACGTTTCGACATTCTCAAGTCATCTTCAGGTTAACAAAGAGAGTTTGCAACTGATCGTTGCCGAGAAGGCCAGGCATGGCCAAGCGTGTTAAGGCGTGCGACTCGTAATCTGAGAGTCACGGGTTCGCATCCCCGTCGCGCCAAACATGCTCGCCCTTTCAGCCGTGGGAGCGTTATAATGTAACGATCAATCCCACTATTCGTTAGTAAAAGAGTAGTCCAAGATTTGGCGGTGGGTGGTGATGACTAGCTGCGTTCCCTCTAGTCTTACACTGCTAAATTATGGACGGCTAGCACAGATAGCCCTCGAGTAGCTTTGTGCGAAATTAAAAAAAAACAAACAAAAACAAATCGTTGCCGAAAACATGTCTCAGAGACGAGAGTGTAAACGGGTACGAAATCGTTGGAGGCTTTTCAGCTCGTTAGGTTATTAATCGGTTTGAGTTGTGGTATAAGTAGGGCTGTTTTGGTTTTGTGTTTGTATATATTTGTTTCCCTACTGGGTATCTGTGTTTTTTTATGGTTATGTTGTGTTTATTTGATTTACAGTGTTCAAAAAATGTGAGGGTGTTTTTTGTGTTATTTAAATATAGTTTCCATTTTTCTGCTTTTATTTTATAAATAATGCTGGTGTTGTGTTTGTCAGCGTAGTTTGTACACAGTATGGACTTTAGTTTTGTTACCTGATTTTTGAATAAATTTGGTGTTTACTGGAATGTTGTGTTTTGCTATAAGTGTTTCCAAATGCTCGTTATTTTTTCACTGATATCTGGAACGTGTGGTATGCAGCAGTGTAATGATTTGTTATTTCTTCAGATATTATTGTTTTTTGGTTGTTGGCCGTGTTGTTTATCTAGTTGTGTGTGTGTGTGTTCATTTTTTCTATGTTTTTTGAAGAAACTTTGTTGATGTTGATGAAGTGTTGTTTTATTTTGTTAATTTAATCATTAATTTTATCGGGTGAGCATAGTTTTGTGGCTGTGCTCATTTGGTTTCTTTATATATTTAGTGTTTGTTTTGTTTCCTAGCCTGAGTCCAAGAGAATAAATAGTCCAGTATGGATGATTTATCTATGGATTTCTGTTTTGAAATGTGTATTGGTTCTTGTGTTCCTGAACTAAATGGTAGGGTGTATCGAGTTAACGTGAATCAAAAAACTAAATGCGTGTCCTGTAGATGTGAATCTAACAATTGTATCCTAAACATATCTGTATCAGTATAGTGACCAATTCAGCCTTACACCCATTGCTATACAGTTGCTGGATATACATTTACATAACACACATTTAGCTTTTCCATTTATTCCCACTGGTCAAGTTGGTGACGCAGTGGTTTATCTGACAGTGCTTGACAAGCTTCAAGATAGAAAAAGTCCTGAGAGTTCATCTATTTACCATGGAATAAACCAGTATATGTCATTTCTTTATCGACCCTGTAGATGTCAAATCTTATCCGACCCCGAAGAACCAACGGAGCTTATCTCTTATTTTTCTGTTTCTGCTAAGCAGCTATATGAAAGAAACGTTAAAAGTTAACTAACGTCTTAGTAATATATGGAACGTCGATAATTATAAATAACTATACCATCAAATACAGAAGTCCCAACTTTCTCTGAATATCATGTCCTTGCTATTTCTCTAACCATCATTAGTCTAACTACAAGACAAAATCTGCATACATCTTCAAGTCTGTATGACCAAATAAAACCTGACTGCACTGTGAAGCCTTGTAGTACTGGCATTAAGGGATCTCATGACATATTCTTCTGATGTGTAGTGGTTTTTGAAAGCCATTCAAAAAGCAAGGTGACTGTAGCTGCAGACACGGACATTTTCCTGTCCCTCAATTTATGTAGAGGAATTACCATAATCCTTGTAACAGATAACAAGGTTTCTGTCAGGATTACTATTAAGTTAATCCCAATAGCTGTCTCGTGGGCTCTCTTAAAAATAAAAATTTCGTGGAATATTGGAATATGTTTATGAAAATATCATATCCTCACGATATGTCACAGCTAGACCGTGGTATGTTTTTCTGTGAAAACAACACAGATTATTAATGTATGCAGTTAAGTTAACCCTGAGCTCACAGCGTTGAGACTTAATTTGGCATTTATGTATAATTATCTTTTCACTGATGTGTTCCAGTTAGCGGTGATTTGGAAAGGTCTATATCTCAAACTGGTGATTTATTAGTGGATGTGGACGCCATTTGGAAATCACTTGAAGCACCTAGACAGTTCTCTAAAATGCTTCCTATCTAGAAATATACAATTTTGGGAAATATAAGTTTCTTGTTCCAAGCTGCAGATTTTCCTATGCTAGAGAAATCATTTTCTACAGTAAATAAATTAAATAACAAAAACTGAAAAAAAGAAACACAAGATAAACTCAAAGGAGAAAGACAATCTTCAACCACTTGGATCTTTGTTTACACAAATCCATTTCTGGTTACGGTAACAAAATTATTATGTATAATTGGAACGGTGGTATACCGTATAGTTAATATTAAACATACAAGTCGCTATATATCTATTAGTTACTAGATATTTAAATTAACACGTTATAGATATTCTACTATTTCTGGACATGATTCTTTTCATCTTCAGACAATTTTAGTATGTCTTCTAAAATGGAAACACCATCAAATAAGTAATCGTCTTTCCTCTTTTTGTACCATTTTTGTTTGCCTTTAGTATTTTCTTTTAAGTTGTAGCACGTTTCCTGTAATTCATTCATTCTAATTTCATTTTATTTCCTTTAGTTTTATTAACAGATTTCGGTATTTTGCATCATTTTAACTTATTTTATCTTATTACATGTTCTATATTGTTACCAATTGCTTTCTGTGGAATGTTTTTCTCCCCCAATGGAGGGACATGAATTTCCCATGTTTCTTTCTACTTCGCCTTTCTTACTCCTTTCAACAATTACAACTGTATGTCACTCCTTCATTTGTCCGAACCGTCCAGTGGCACAGCGGTAGATCTGCGGACTTAGAGTGCTAGCATTTGGGTTTTGATACCCATGGTGGTCAGAGCACAGATAACCCATTGTAAAGCTTTGTGCTTAATTTCAAACAAATAATCATTTGTGAGTTGATTACATTTTATTTTAGAGAACATATACTTTATCCTGTCCGTTCAAGCACATTTTGTTTTCTCATTTAGATTTTAGAAGTCAAAGGTAAATATTAAATAAGCACATATTTTGGACTGCTTTTCCCTTATAATTCCATCAACGAAAATGAGACTTGGTGTAGAAATACTGTGCAATCACTCCCACAAACTAAAGCTTCGAGATTTAGGATTTGCGCCTTTCATGCGATTTTACAGGAATTAAAGATTTAACATCTCAGTACTATTAATCTTCTATCCCTATATATTTTGGTCAGTCTTTGCACAAAGTCACAGATTAATACGAACAGAGTCGGGATTCCTCCTTTTCTGCGGCCCTCCCAGTGGCACAGTGGTATGTCTGCGGACTTACACACTAAAAACCTGGTTTCAATACCTGTGGTGGGCAGAGCACAAATAGCCCATTGAGTAGCTTTGTGCTTAATTCTAAAGAACCAACCAACCTCCTTTCCTGCACTTTTACAGACGGTCAAAGATAAAAATATTTTGAATAACTAGACCTTTGACTTGGGATTCTTCTTTATTTTGACTAATCTAGATGAGACTTTGCACAAAGGCATCTTGCGACAACATCCACGGATTAAATCAAGCATTTCTGATAGTTATAGATTTAGTTTAATGTTACGTAGGTAAATGGTAAAACGAAAAATCGCAACTTATGCAAAGAGTTTTGTTTGTTTTTGAATTTCGCACAAAGCTACTCGAGGGCTATCTGTGCTTGCAATGTAAGACTAGAGGGAAGACAGCTAGTCATCACCGCCCACCGCCAACTCTTAAGCTACTCTTTTATCAACGAATAGTGGGATTGACCGCACATTATAACGCCCCCCACGGCTGAAAAGGCGAGCATGTTTGGCACGACGAGGATGCGAACCCGCGACCCTCAGATTACGAGTCGCACGCCTTAACGCGCTTGGCCATGCCGGGCCTATGCAAAGAGAGTTCTGATGCTGGAGACAGTGTTCAAGTATATAAACCTTACACCAGGTTGTTATTGAAAGGTGTGGTAAAACGGCCACCTTAGAATATTTTAACTGCTTTAAGATACTGTTGTTACTGAAGAGCGTGTAGCTTCTATGTTCACTTCCATCAATGTGGTTTCAGCTTCAGGTTCAGAAGGACACCTTAATTAACGAACCAGGAATTAAAGAGATCAGTAGTAGTAGTTTCACAGGTAATAGCTGCCGAAAATTAAGTACTGTTTTGTTCACAGAACTGCTGCTAATTTTTAGCTGCTGCCATTGTTGGATGTACTTCCGATTAACTGATAAATTTACAGTGATGAAAAAACCCACAAAAAAACGCACTCTATCGATGGCAGCATCAAAGCTGATGAAATACATGGGCGGCCGTCTTACCTTATTTCCAGTGAACTTATTAATGACTTATCTCTTTATGTTAATTTTACACTTATCGCTGACAGTTTGAGACCAAACCTAGCCCAGTGAATAGTGTGTTTGGATTATGATCCTGCAGGGTTACTTTCCGAAACTTGCAGCTGCTGAAACAATTAAACGTTCTTAGAAGCAGTGGGAGCGTAATGAGTAACAGTCAAATCCCAGTATTCAATCAAACAGGAATAGCCCAAACGTTGACTGTGGATTATTTTAACTAGCTGTTAGACGCATTAGAAACAGTTAAAATCAGTGTGTTCATATGAAGGTAATTTTGGCCACAAAATTCACCCTCATCTTCATTAACTAGTCCGTTGTATTCTCATTAAAGAGAGATCGGTTGAAAACTTTAATAACTTTTAAACCCAGCCTGTACACAAGTTATACTTTCGTATTTGGAAAATCAATTAATAGTCTTTCTTACCTTGTAAGACGTTTTGTTCTCTGGTTTCTTTTTTTTTTAAAAAAAACTTGATTGAAGTGGGTGGGAATTTGGAATATCTGTCGTAAATTGATAGGGGATAGAACGATCTTCCTGCAAGAGAATCTACAGTTGGTTAATGTATAATTACATCAAAGTTTGATCATGCAGAGCTTTTTGTAAACGTTTCAAGGCAATTAGTTACGTACTTCTTCATAGAATATTTATGTAGTTAGTATTTGTTAGTATAGAACTCTGACAGCTGATTAAATATCTAACTGCCATCATCAATATAACAAGTCTTCTCAACACAAATATATCCTTTTTTTTAATATTCATGAATAACCAGTTAGTTCCATAATCACATGGTTAAATGTTTGATATGGATGAATAAAACTTCAAAAACATGTGCATACGAGTAAATCATACCAAAGCACGCTTAAACGTCACACGCATACAGAAGTAAACAGTATTACATTCACCAAAATGACTGATTCCCCATGCATAGAAATTTTAGTTTGGGAGTTCTTTGCCCCCTTTGTGCGCACCAATTACACATTTCTCATTAATAAGGCGTAAAATGCTTTCTTGTGCAAGATTCAACAATTATATTGTATGAACACTTTATATTTTACTTACGTATTAGCATTTATGAGTTAACTCTTAAAAAAAGTATTTATACTATATGCACTATGGATTTTATTATTTACATCGCCATACTTAACAATGATTAAAATAATCAATCAAGACAAGTCAGTAAAATACATATACTTCTGCAGTAACAAATAAATTAAAAGAAATTCTTAGAAAACTTTAATTCAAAGAAAAGCAACTAAAGAAATATTAACTATAGATAGTTCCATGACATTTCAAAGTGCCTGCTTTGCTACAATACTATTAGTAGAGATTTTTACACTGATATGAGTCTCGACACCAAACCTGTATTTACAACTGTCTGTTCAAGTTATATATGAATCAATGATTTATATAGCATTGGGGTCAGTAAATAATTAATACAGAATACCAAGGTTACAATAAAAAATGTGATCCAAAACCTAACATAGTTCTTTGTGATATGACGTAGTTAGCCCTAGTTTGCTTAAGGAGTTCATTATTTGTGTATTAATGAATTTTACCCTGCCGTCTCCAATAAAACAAAATTACAATGGTATAAATTTCGTTCCTCACCATTACTGGACTTAAGCTAAAACTTTCAAATAAGCAGTTAATTAATTGCTCCAATCAAAAGTTTTAATTATTATAACGAAATATAAATTAATTCTTTTGAGTTGTTGTTAACATTTGGCATAAAATAGTCCTGTTGATTAATTATTTAGGAACGTGTGAAAATCTCGTGGGAGTATTTAACTTTATACATGTTTTATATCTTGTGTCCCTTACTCATAAAGCACAGGTTCTATGGGTTTATATATGAAATAGAACAGATAAAAATTTTTGTTGAAATGTTTGGCCATACATAAGCTTTATATTTTTCTATCATTGTTATGTATAAAGCGTTTGGAATTCCATGTTGTTGTTTATATTATTGTTTTGAAATTTAAACAATAAAATACGTTGTTATTCATTTAAAATAACATTTAGAAATTTCTAGAATTAGGTAGATCAATCATATGTTTATAAATAGAATGTGTATGTCGGCCTTGGTGTCTAGACGACGAGTCTCGTGCAAAAACAGACATGCGCAGATTATTCTGGAATGTTGGGAAGTTACGCGATTGTTCGAGAAGAGGCCTACTGGTATATAAACAGACGGCGATGAAAGGAGAAGAGTCAGTCATTAGTTTATATTCAATTCAAGAGATATTGTCTTTGTTCGAGAAATTTTCAACGTTTGCTGTGTGTTTATTCAACTTGGATTTGTGACTAGAGCTAGATCTACAGAAGCTGTGATTTTATTTCGTCAATCTTTACGACTCTTTACGAATTAGTGGTTATACTGAAGGTCAACACGTACAGGACTGTTTAAGGAGACCGGAAAAGTGGGAGAACGACAAATTTGAGACATTATCGGAAACATCGTAAAAAGAACTTCGTCAAATTTATTGAACTGTGAATTGTTTCTAGACTTCTCCATTCAAACTTCGGAATTTCTTCGTGGGACCAAATTCACACCCTAGACTGGAATTTTAGATTTCTAATCTGGACTTTTGGACTTTCATTCTAGATCATATTATTAGATACAGGCCAGCACCATTTTGTATTGTAATTAATTTTGAAGGTTTAAACTGAATATCTGTCATTGTTGTTATGTAATTTATGTTATATCTGTTACATATATAATAGTTTAGTGTAATAAATTATACAAGCTGTTATCTGTGTCTTTCTGTTGCGTTCAGTCCAAATAAAAAAAAAGTAACAATCATACCCACAACCATCAAATCATTTAAGTTTACAGGATCAATAAAAAATATGGAATTTAAAACCTTCGAATAGAAATCGTAAAAAAAAATGTAAGAAAAGAGAAAGGTTGCAGATACCACAAACATTATTTACTAGAACTACAAATCCCTATCTGGGCTTCATGCTGTTACGCAAAATTCCGTGTAACTAAATTTTATATACACAATACATGGCAATGGGAAAATGAAAGGCTGGACTAGAACACAACCCTTACTTACCGAGTATAAAAGTTTACTAGCAAAAAAGCAGCCTTTTTATATAAAACGTGTGTGTACAAAACATCGTTTTATGTGAGCCTTCGCGTATCTTAAAGAAATTATTCTACTAAGTGTGTAACAAAATGTAATATTATGTGTATTTATTTATTTTTGTTACTCCATTTCTTACATAATGTAATGGTTGGCAACCTAAAGACACCGATTGTAAAGTGTACAAAGCATTTAGTATCTACACGTTGCAGTTGTCTAATGTTCGTCTATTTCTAGCTGGTAGTTCCCGTTTCATCTTACTTAAGATTTTTAATGGAACACCAGATATTTGTGAAAATAACTAACTTAAAGGGGTAATAATAACATCGTTCACGCTAAAACTGCTATATTTTTTACCTTATGTGAAATATAAAAGAAACATATCCACTTCTCAATGCTTATACAACTTCTGTAGTAACACATTTAATATTCTAAAAAAGGTTTGAGTACAATACACCAAGTCATTTATATTGTAGGCTGGTAAAAGAATAATTACAAATGTTAGTCTAACATTCATGCTGTTTTGTGCACTTTCATGTGTGCACAGTCTTAGCAATCAGTATCAAATGTTTTAAAGCGTTTTTGAACAGAATCTTTACTGTTTTAAGGTGTGTTTTTTTGCACAAACTCTGTATTATGATTTTATGTCATTCCTTGTGATCCATATACCATTATCTTAGTTCATGACACAAAATAGATTATACATTAGAATTTTGCATGGGTACTTAACTTTACACACTTTCATATGTATCTTATATACCCATAACCTTTAGGATTTATGTGTTTGTGCAATGCTGATTAGATATTTTAGTATTGTGGAAATGTTTCACTTTACACACGTCCCCAGTGACACAGTAGTATGTCTACGGACTCAGAAAGCGAGAAACCGTGTTTCGATACCCGTATTAGGCTCCAGAACAGCTCCAAAAACGTTCAAAACACCAGACGACTTTAAGATGAGTAACCACTTCATAAACATAGTAAATAACTATATCATAACCAATTGTAATTTATATGCACCACACATTATAAAGGACGCTCAATGAAGTATCACAGCAACATGACTACACACAAAAAAATTATCAGACCTATCACAGTAGCAGAAGTACAAAAAGACATAAAATGTCAAAAAACAAAGCACCAAGACGAGACAAAATTCAAAACTTATTACTCAAAAAAAGCCTTCTAATATTATTGGAATATTTTACATTTTTATAAGCATGTGACTAAACACGAGATGCATATCGGCCGCTTGGAAATAAGCCGACGTTTCAATATTTCAGAGTAACGAAAATCAGCAAATAACCCCGAAAACTACAGTTACTAGTCTTATAACATTAAAAAAATTACTTAAAATACTATAAATAACAGATTCATAAATTACCTTGAAACTAAATCAGTACCTTCGGAAATACAAAAGACGTCGGAAAAGCAAGACAAACAACATATCGTTTCATAAGATTAACAGAAGAAATGATACACGACTTTTAATAAAACAAGGTACAGTCGCAAGCTTCCTAGGTGTTTAAAAACATTCGATAAAATATGATACAATGGACTCCGACGATCGAAACTGAGACTTCCTATAGAAATGGTTTGCTGCGTCTTTAACTTCCTAAAAGGCAAAAACATTAGAATAAATGTTGAGGGCATCCACTCCAAGTGCTTCACTCTGGAGGAAGGTGCGTGTATCTCAAGAAGAAATTCTTAGTACTGCCTTGCACATCATGTATGTCAACGACATGCTTCTCAAAGAATCAAATGAGACGTTTTGCTTACAGTTCGCAGATGATGTTGTATTCTGGATAAGTGTTCCAAAGCCAACAACAGAAACACACAATATCTCTCTAAGTACCAGCTTTGTCAATTTACCAATAGTGTAGCCTCTTTTCACTCGTTCAAAGTCTTTATGGATTTCATAATACTAGCTTTTGGTATTGCGTGTATATTGTTACGTATTTTTTAAATGTTTTATGTTCTTCGTAGACTAAACGCAACAGAAAAAACGCAGATAACAGCTTGTATAATTTACTACACTAAACTATCAACAAATATAACAGATATAACATAAATTATATAATAACAGTGACAGATATTAAGTTACAACATTCGAAATTAATTACAAAACAAAATAATACTAGTTTCAAACTTCAAAATTAATCACAATACAAAATGGTACTGGCCTGTATCTAATATAATGATCTAAAATGAAAGTCTCAAATTCCAGTCTAGGGTGTCAATTTGGTCCCACGAAGAAACTCCGAAACAGTTCACAGTTCAATAAATTAGCCGTCTCTCAGCACAAGCAGTAATTCAGATGTATCGTAAAGATTGACGAAATAAAATCACAGCTTCCGTAGATCTAACTTCAATCACAAATCCAAGTTGAATATTCACAGCAAACACTTAATCTTTCTCAAATAACTAACTCTCTTCTTTTGAAATAAAACTGATGTCTGAATCTCACTCTTTTTCTTCGAATAAAACTAATGACTGAATCTCTCTCTCTTTTCTTCGAATAAAAATTGATGATTGAATTCTTCTCGCGTCACCGTCTTTTATACCGGTAGGCCTATTTCTCGAACAATCTTGCAATTTCCATTCAACTCCAGAGCAATCCGCGCGTGTCCGTTCTTGCACGAAACTACACGTCTAGACACGAAGTCACCAGCACTCATTTACAAACATATGATTGGTCTACTTAATTCAAGAAAATTCTAAATGTTACCCTAAATGAATAACAAAATATTAGTTTAAACTTCGAAACAATAATATCAATATGGAAAAATGAATAATAGAAATGAAAATTCAAACACAACACGACATGTTGTCGTTTACAAAATATTTACACATATACATAACAATATCTACAAGAAATTTGGCAGTCTTTCAGTAAATATTATGTCTTTCACACACAAAAAATCTTATTTTCAGCGAAATATTTTCAGTAAACTGAAAAAAGGTTGGTGTTGGCGAATATTTATTTTGTTTTAAGTAATCCATGTGCAAAGTGATTTTCATGTTAGGATTAAAAGTACTTTTCTTCATGTCAAAAATCTTAAATTTCGTTTGTATAATCTCTTGAAAATCATAAATACATTTCAAATATTTGTGTTCTCAAAAAGTTTATATTTTATCAATTGTTTTCTCTACCCAAACTCCACACAAGTTTGGTCAATTTTACCGACCTCGTAATCAGCAAAAAATAAAATTGGAATAAATCCAAATTACTATCTTTTTTCTTTCCATAATGTTTATTTGTTTTGAATTTCATATATAGTTGTACCTCGGTTCTCGAACATATTGTTTGAGGAAAAAATGTCTAGGTTATCAAACATAAACTCGGTTCCCGAGCCAAGCTGTCATGGCCCGAACCCCCAAACCCAACCCAACTGATGACCCAAACAACCCTTCGACCATTTTCGGCCCACGCCAAGCTTGCCCAAAACATTTTATCTGCACCTGTCGCTCAGTCCACACCCCTCGCTAAAATCTGCTGTAAACGTTCTCGTTTTTCTTTTTGTTTTTTCTTCTAAATATTCTGATTAAATAAGCTACCATAGAGTCAAAGAAGGATAATAAAAGCAGCAAACCAAAAAGAAAAGTTGTTAGAGCCACAACAGATGTGAAAAAAAGATCTAATAGCGAAGTATGAGAGTGGTGTTCGCGTGTTTGACCTTGCTACGCAGTTTGGTGTGGCAAAGTCTACAGCTTGCACCATACTGAAAAGGTCATCAAAGGAGCTAATGTTGCAAAAGCAGTGACAGTGCATATGAAACAAAGATCGCAAACAATGGAAAAAGTAAAAAAAACTGTTGTTGATTTGGGTAAACGAAAAACAGTCAGCTGGTGATAATATTTCTGAGAAAGCATGCTGCCCTCCTGAGAAACACCCTTGGAATGAGTGCTGATACAAGTGATGCCTTTAAGGCTAGTAGGGGTGGTTTGAAAAATGTAGGAAGAGAAGTGGCATACACAGTGTGGTGATACATGGGGAGGGTGCCAGTTCAAACAAAGACGCTGCTGATAAATTTGTTAGGGAATTTAAGGACTATGTAGAAGCTGATGGTTTTATTCCCCGACAAATGTTCAACTGTACCAAGACAGGCCTATTTTGGAAAAAATGCCAAAGAGGACCTACATCACCAAGGAAAAGTCACTGCTAGGACACAAGCCAATGAAGAACAAGCTAACTCTATTGTTATGTAGTAATGCAAGTGGGGACTTAAAACTTAAGCATTTGCTTGTGTACCATTCTGAGAACCCGAGGATTTTAAGAAAAATAATGTCCTGAAAAGTAAACTAAATGTCATGTGAAGAGCTAATAGTAAAGCATAGGTAACCAGGCAATTTTGTATGGAGTGGGTCCATGAAGTGTTTGCCCCAAGTGCAAAGAATTACCTCACGAAAAAACAGTTGCCACTGAAGGCTCTTCTTGTGATGGTAAATGCAGCTGCTCACCTACCAGGCTTGGAGTACAGGTTGGTGGAGAAGTACAGTTTCATTACGGTGAAGCTCTTATTCCCTAACTCGACTCCTCTCATTTGGCCTATGGACCAGCAGGTTATATCAAACTTTGAAAAACTCTACACCAAAGCACTGTTTCAAAGGTGCTTTGAAGTGACCTCTGACACAGAGTTAACACTCAAAGAGTTCTGGAAAAATCACTTTAATATCCTCCATTAGTTGAGAATTATAGACAAAGCATGGAAGGAAGTGTCTTTGAGGACCATAAACTCAGCGTGGAAGAAATTGTGGCCAGGCTCAGTAGCAGGTAGAGACTTTGAAGGCTTTGAGGCTGAGCCTGTTGTCGAGGATATTGTCTCACTAGGCAAGTGTCTGGGCTTGAAGGTGAGTGGTGATGATGTAGAGGAGTTGATGGAAGACCACAACATTGAGCTCACGACGAAAGAACTCCAAGATCTTCAGAAGGAGCAGCAACAGAAGGCAACTGAGGAAGTGTCTTCAGATCAGTGGCAGCAGCAAGGGGGAGCTTGAGCCCCCAAATGAGCCAAGCCCCCTCAGCCCCCAATATTGTTACTTACATATATTCATAAAACATGGAAAACACAATCGTCGTCGTTGCTCAACAATTAACATCAAAGAGACATAGATCTGTGGAACTCAACGTCTTTATTAAGACGGATGTGTCATGCGTCCCACAGCAACGTACTGAATGCACTGAAACTCATGCACTGTATTGCCGCTCCCTGTGTAATGCCATTCTATCTTGAGCTTTGACGAAGATTAGACAACCACTTTAATTTCAAGTCATAACAGATCATCAAGGACTTTACTTGATAAACCAAAATTAGCCTGATAGTGACCTCACTTTTCTTAAGAGTGTATTGACTTCACATGAGATAATTCATTTCTGTTATGTAAACCATGTCTTTATGTTATATTTCTTTTGAATTGTAGCTTTATTCTTAATGGTATGTTAAATGTTCAATCTAAGCTAATCTTGATTTTCTGTGTTATTGTGTATTACCTTGTGTGGAATTTAGGTGAGCTTTCTCTTTTACATATACGCATATTTTCATAAACAGATTATTTCTAATTTGTAATAATGAATTATTAACCAGAGTATGAGTTTCCAATGAAAACTGCATTGAAAACGTAGTTCAAAATAGCACACCTTTCTGAAATGTACCTTGGTATTTACATTATTATAATTTACCATCTATACTTTATTTTGATAGCATTTTGGGAAGCCCCTCCATAGTTTACCTCAGCTCCCCAACGAAAATATCCTGGCGGTGCCACTGCTTCACATGAAGAAGGGGAAAAGAGGATGTTCCTAGTTTACTAATCAAGGAAATGTGTGGAAAATCGGAAGAGTTACAAAGTTTTGTGGAAAAATTTCACCCTGATAAAGCTGTAGCAAACCGCAGCATAAACCTTTTCAATGACAATGCCGTCTTACTTCAGAAACATTTTAAAATGCAAGCAGAAACAAACATCATTAGACAAGTTTTTAGTGAGAAATAGGTCCAGTGAGTCTCAAGCAGGTTGTCGCGGTGCAAAGAGATAGAAAAGAGAAAGAACCCCAAAAGGAGAGTTACCTGACGTTTTAATGGAAGGTGACTCCCCTTCCAAACAACAATAACCCTCCTACTCTTCACGTTCCTCACCACCTTTCACTTACGCCATCAGCTCTCCTCAGCACGGGTAAAGTGCATTTAAATTTTCATTTATTGTTTTTTATTGTGTTTATAGTTTTTGTAGTTGACTTTATGCATGTAAGTATTATTATACAGGTATAAATAAGCAATATTTTAACTTAAAATGCTTCATGCTGTGTTACTTTTGGAGGCCTGTAGCGGATTAATTACATTTACAGTATTTCTTATGGGAAAAATTGATTCGGTTTTCGAACAGCCTTCTAGAACGGATTAAGTTCGAAAACCGAAGTACCACTGTACTTACATCTGATAAATGAAAAACCATTGGTTATATGTAATATAGAATTAAATGTAAGAAATAAATATTTACAAATCCTGAAAGAAAAGATGTGACAGGTGGGTGTAGCAAGAGGGGTCTAATGTTCTATGTAATGGCTCTGTAACCAAACAAAATGGAAAACTATAAAAATTACAGTTTTTCTGAGTAAAGATGATTTTATAGTGAGTAACGTACATTGAATTTCGTATTTATTGGAGAGGTGGTGAATAAAATAGAGAAGATAAAATGTGTACACAATATTTGTCACCTTTCTCACACTAAAGAAAATTCTGGATATTTTAAAATATTACCATTTGAAATTAGGAACATAAAACCTATATACCATTAAAATATGGATTACTAGCTATGATTTTATGCTATACTAATTCATATAACATAAACAGAAAGCAGATTCCTAAAATTTTGTAAGTAAACCACTAAATCCTTGTAACTTGCAGTAAACGATGACTGGGCAGATAAGGATATACAACCATTACTAAATAAAATGGAACTGCACTGGAATATGTGGATAATTAAAATTAATGTACATAAAACATAAGTCATATTATTTACAAAATTATACAAAGTAAAAGCAAATCAATCTCACAGTTATATCCAGATGGGACTTTCCCACAGACAACAATGTCAGAAAAATACTAAGGGATTATTTTTGGGTCAAAATTAAACTACATACCACATATTAATAGCTTTGTTTGTTTGTTTTTGAATTTCGCACGGCGTCATTAGCTGTGTTTTGCAGTACGCTGGATCTATTTTTGGGATATATAAAGAAATTTTGAGGAATATTACGTCATTCGAAATTGCGTTAGAAAGTCAAGGAAACCAGTCAAAAAACAACTTTTATCAACTCAATGAAGAACAAACGGTATCAATGGGGTCTGAAATACAAGAACTGGACGCAAGAACAATGAATGAAGGTGTTATTCAGTGACGAGACTCATTTCTTCGTACAGGGTCAAAGATGTATGCATATTCGAAAATTTCCAGGTGAGAAACTTCGAGAATATCACATCGATCAGTTTGTAAAGCATACCTTGAAGAAGATGTTTTGTGGCTTTCTCAGCTACTATGGCGTCAGATTGTTTGTTTGTTTTTTAATTTCGCACAAAGCTACTCGAGAGCTATCTGTCCCTAATTTAGCAGTGTTAGACTAGGGAGAAGGTAGCTAGTCATAACCACCCACCGCCAACTCTTTTACCAACGAATAGTGGGATTGATCGTAATATTATAACGCCCCCACGGCTGAAAGGGCGAGCATGTTTGGCGCTACGGGGATGCAAACCCGCGACCATCAGATTACGAGTCGCACGTCTTAACACGCTTGGCCATGCCAGGCTGCTATGGCGTCAGAGGCTTACATATCGTAGAAGGTATGATGCGAGGATCACAGTACATCGAAGTTTTGCAGAGAAGAATCGTTCCAGAATTGAGAAAAAGAGATTTTCAGGTGGATCTGGCCTTTTTCAGCAAGATCTGGATCCGTGCCACACACCGAAACTTGTAAAAAAATTTATGACTACAACGGGAATAAAGGTGCTGGACTGGCCTGTAAAATCTCCAGATTTAAATTCTATTGAAAATCTTTGTGTGATTTGTAAAGAAAGACTTCAGGAAAAAGACTGTACTACGAGAGATAAGCTAATTGAAGCCATAATTGAGATGTGGTAACACGATCCAAAAATTAGTGAAGATTGCAGTCAACTCGTAGACTCGATGCGAAAGCGGATTAATGATCTTCCGAAAAATAAAGGTGGTAATATCATGTATTAATTTTTGAGTAATTCTTGGATTCTCAGAAATAAAACGTAAAAAAATTGAAAAAATCGTAATTTTCCGTCTTGTTCCAATTAATTTGCACAAGGGTGTAGATATTTACACATGCCAACATTACCAGACACAAATATAATTCTCACTTTTTTAACAAGTCTAAGGTATTACCTTAAAATTCAGTTATGATAATATTTAAAACGAACATTTAGTTTAGCGGTGTGTTTCAAATTTAGTTATTTTTATGGATTTTCTTATTGCAGAAGGCCTGGCATGGCCGAGCGCGTTAAGGCGTGCGCTGGTAATCCGAGGGTCGCGGGTTCGCGCCCACGTCGTGCTAAACATGCTCGCCCTCCCAGCCGTGGGGGTGTATAATGTGACGTTCAATCCCACTATTCGTTGGTAAAAGAGTAGCCCAAGAGTTGGCGGTGGGTGGTGATTACTAGCTGCCTTCCCTCTAGTCTTACACTGCTAAATTAGGGACGGCTAGCACAGATAGCCCTCGAGTAGCTTTGTGCGAAATTCAAAAACAAACAAACAAACTTATTGCAGAAACACATCGAGCTATCTCCTAAGTTGACCGAAGGAAATCGAACCCTAGTTTTAGCATTGTGAATCCGTAGACTTACCGCGGTATCTAGTTTCTATTTTTCTGCTTGTTTCTCCAATATAGAAGTCGTGGCAGTTGTTGCATCGCATGTTATAAATTATGTTTGTCAGTGTAGTTCTTACATAGTATAGACCTTAGTTTTGTGCCTGTTTTTGAATAAATTTGGTATTTACTGGAATGTCATATTTTGTAAATAGATTTTGCCAAATGTTTATTTTTCTGCTGATGTTAGGAATGTATGGTATGCAACAGTATAAGGTTTTATAGTTTCTTATATCTTTGGATTTATTGTTGTTTGTTGTTGGTTTAGGTGTGTGTATAATTTTTTCCACAGATATTTTTAGGAAATTTATTGAAGAGTTTTTTGGGTTTTTTTATTTCATTAATTTTATTGGGTGAGCATAATTTTGTTGCTGTGTTTGTTTTTTTAATATCTTCAGTTTTTTTCATATACTGAGTCCCTGTGAATGTATAATTCAGTATGGGTGATTTTTCTGTGAATTTCTGTTCACAAATGAACTTAATGTTGGGGTGTATAGTGTTAACATGGTTGAAAAAACAAAGTGCGTGTTTGGTAGATCTGAATCAAACAATTGTATCGTCATCATACCTATACCATGAAAGTGGTGGGTGTACGGCTGAATTGATTGCTTGAGATTCAATCGGTGTCATAAAAATGTTGGCTAGAGTTGGTGAAACTTCCCCAGGCCATTTATTTGAAAGCAGTTTTGGTCGTTGAACATAAAGTTAGTGTTGGTGATAGTTAATTCTATAAGGGTTGCTGGGCATATATATATCAACGGGTTGGGGTCTTAGAGGTAAACAACGTTTGAATGTCTTAGATCATTTTCAGGTTAACAAAGAACAGTTTCTAGAAACTTCTCTCTCTCTCTCGTGGATTGGATCTTGTATTTCCTAATTAGTGTGTACGAAACAAAAATCCCCCCCCCCATAATTAGGATTTCATTAATAGGTGAAACCTTAATCTCACTGTAAAGTTTCTCACTAATTTCATCTGGTGGTCTGTAACAAATTCCTGCTAAGAGCTTTTCCCCTTGATATAAACTAACAGAAACCTAAATTGACTAAATCTCCTTACTGTTATTCTTAATATTCTCAACCTTAAAAGAATGTAATCCAGACTTTACATTCAGAGCCACTCCACCTCTCTTTACTGCTCTGTACCTATTAAATAACAGTATGTACTTCAAAGAAAATTGTCGTCAAAATCATCTACATTTAACCATGTTTAAGTTTGTCCCATTATATCTTCTTTTCCTATCAGTGCCCTAAAATAATCTGTTTCTTATAGCGTTACAATAGCAATAATTAAGCCTATTCTTATAACTACTTTTATATCGATTTCCTATGCTAAATTTTCCTTTACACCTCAATTTTGTTTCATTTGATTTATCTTTGCTCTCACCGCTATCTAGTCCTAATTTAAAACTGTCCTTACATCCGAGTTATAACCTTTGCAAATAAGCCAGGCACTTTCCTAATTAAGTGTAAACCATCCATTTAAAAAAGTTCTCTTTCCCTTTGAAATGATCCCACAAATCTAACCAGTTAACTTGCTCATACTTACATAATGATTTTTAACCATGTACTTAGCCCTAGTGACCTACTCAAAACTTCATCTCCACAATGAAATCTTCGCAGTACGCCCAACATAGTTAATTCACGGCCTTTAAATGCTTTTATCAACCTCATGTACTTATTTATTGGCTCCTCTGACTTTGTCTTCTTTATATCATTAGTCCGTACGTGTTCAACAAAGAATCCATCTTTGCCAGTCCTCTTCGTAAGATCTCTTGCTTTGTCAGTTACGCTTTCCACCCCTATCCCGAAGTAGCATGATTTTTCTCGCCGTTTACCCCACAAACTATTCTATCCACACACTTTGTCAAGGAATCACCTATAACCTCAAAGTTCACAATCCATATCTTTCTCTATTCCTTTTGCTTTCCCTTCCTCCAATAATACCTCATCTACAATAGCCAAGGTTTGAAATATGTTGCCCAACAGAATAGGATCTTTACATTTAATTTCACTGCTTTTAACCCTAATACTACCCTGTCTTTAACTTTCTGAGCGTCTTTGTTAATCGTAGCTGATGCCTCCCTTGCATGTAAAAGTTCTTCTTGAAGTCCTGTTGTTATTTTCCAGCAGGGGCGTAGATCCTGGGGGGATGAATTGTATACATCCACCCTTCATTTCAGGTGGAGGGTATGGTGCATACAATCATTACCCCTACAGTTTGGTCTGTTAAATTGTTTTATCGCATCACAGGCCTCCAAATTGTGTTTGTTCTTGTGATTCTCATGTTCTTACCAATCAAATTACATAATTAGGCCTAGATGTAGGCTTTTTCAGTAGTCGAAATGTACATCTTTTAAATAGGCGTGCTTCTAAGCTTTTCGATCTAAGCGATAGTTCGTAAGTATCAATCAGCAGGCCTAAGTATACATGCAAGTATAGTGGCAATAAGATTACTTTGTGACTGCACGTTTACAGCTTTCAGGTTCACGTAATTTGAGATTCCCAATATGCAAATTGAACAGTCCACATAAGTGGTTTCCCAGTCTATATTTCTCTTTATCCATTTCCTCAGCTTTAGTTAAAATAACCTGCAACCTACCTCTACATATAAAATGAACATCCTCCCTACTAGTTTCCTTAAAATTGCATAGTAGTCTGAAGTTCCCAAATAAAATCCGCTCGTTGCACCTAACAATGTATGAACGTTTAACTCTCGAACTAGTCTTAACCATTGTATTATTTCTAGAATTAAAATAAACAGTTAATACTATGATTAAATAGCAGTAACCTGTTATTAACACTGTTAAGCCTATATATGACAAATAACTAGTTATTATATTGCATGTGTAAAATAAAACGATCTTTCTAATTTATCTTTTTACAACTTCCATTATAACTGAGCCTAAAGAACCGTTACAGGTACTAAGTCTAAACTAACGTTACACTATTAAAATCTAAATTAAAAGTTTATCTGTTATTTAGTCGCCAATCTCACAAAATCTAGTTATTTTTTGTTACTCAATTTTAATTTTGGGAGATAAAACAAATAACATTTAAAAACCTAGAATATTAGCAGAACGTCTTTTTCCAAACTGTGCCAGCCAGATTATGGATCAGATATCCGCCAGATAACTAAGTGACGTGCGGAACAGTCCCGATGTCGCACGTCAATTAATACTGTAAAATCAGCATCTTGTTTAAGAACACAATTCAGACCTTTCATATCTAACAAATATTCCCCTACAGACATAGAGTTGTAAACAGGCCTTGTTTCTTCCACAATAATAGTCGTATCAGCTTTAGAAGAATTACTCGTTACTTCTGAAACGTATAGTAAATCAAAATCATCTGTCTTTTCCTCACGAAGGACGGCCAGTAGTTTAAACACCTCCATACAAATTCAAGCCACATGACCTTGCGCATGACGTCCACAACACGCCAGTTGTCTGAAACACAACGTTCTCTAGATTCTACACACTCGGCTCATTTCTCTCACAGTCAAAGTCGTCCAACTTCTCCAGCAAAATTTAACTTAAACCTAAAACTAAAAACCACTCGAGGTTTACAACTTACTCATGCCATCCTGTATCACTGTGTTAAGTTGTGCTGATTCGATAGTTTTTTCAGAATTAAATGGGAGGTCAAATTTCCTAATAGGATTTTTAATCACTCCTCGTTACTTCTACGGACCGCAGAAGTCACTATACCAAGTTTGGGGGAGAGTGATCGAATAGTGTACAAAGAGTTATCAGAGATACATATAGTTTCAATTTTTATATACATAGATTTTGGGTTGTTTTTCATTGGGTTGGTTTTAGCTTTGTCTGCCTACTAAGTTAAAGAAGAATGTTTTAATTTACGCATTTTCAAAATTGAAATTTGAAACAACTAAACCGCATAGGCTATTATAGAGTTGTAGCCAAAGGTTCTGACTGTACAAAATTTGGTGATGTTGCTCAATGTAGCCCCTTGACAACCATGCAAAAGTAATGGGGAATTTACACAAAAGCAAGAAACACTGCTATCCTATCATGTATAGCACAAACCGTGTTTCAGTTGTCTCAGTAAGTCCAAAGAGTAAGAAGTTTTGGAGCATTTGCCAAAGCTCTAGAATACTTAATATTGAACATGAAATTTTCTGAGTCACAGGCCATCTGATAAATTCAGCTCTCACAAAGAGCATGAGAGAGAAATACTACTGTAAGAATCAATGACGCAAGTCATCTACCATTTCATGAATAACTAGATTCCAGTCAATACATTCAACATTTTGTCTTGAGCAAAGTACTCTGTGATATTGCAAAGTTAAAATTGGGCCAAGCACACAACATAATCTCTGAAACAAGTTTTCCAAAATAATATCTAGAAGGATAAATTTAGTGAACTGTTACAGATGGAAATAGATGCATAAACGCATGAAAAAGAAACCAAAACTTCATTAGCAAAAACAAAAGTTTCTGGAACAGTGACAGATTATCTGGGGGTAGAATATAATTGACAACATTTATATGCAAAAATGGCTCGTCTGGGTTGAGAAAATATTTTACATAGAAGGTTTAAACGTTATTCGCTCTTCTATGTAAAATATATTGCATATATTTTTGCATATAAATTTCTCAACAAGTGGGTTTCTCTGCATCACTGATAATTGACCATAATTAAATAAAGATGAAAACTGTATTTGAGTAGAATATAAATTTTCCATAAAATTGAATTTAAAGTTGTAGTTAAAATGGATGGTGTGAACTATGCATAGTCAGCAAAAAAGCATAAAAAAGAAATGTAAAGTAAGTCTTGACTATATGTTAAGATACATGAATCTGCTAGAAAATAACAAGAGTGCTGTCGCAGTTCACTTCCTTTCTGTAGATAACTAATTATATGAATGGTAAATAAATCACGAATATCAAGTGATTTCTAGTCCATGTGACATGTATACCAAAATAATGAAACATAACAAATAACTCATGAAAGTGGATGTTATACATGAGCAAACAGTATTACAGGCAGTTACACCAAATGTTGAAGTAAAAGATCCAAACAAAAGTTAACATTGTGAATTAGGAATAATGTATATCACATAAATGTGAAGCATGTTACTATACCCATAAAAATCAAGGTATGGGTACTAACTTTCTTTTTTCGGGCACCTCTTTTTGAAAAAAAAATCAGAACCTTAAAACCTCCCACACAGATAATTTGACTATTTACTTAAAAATCCTGTTCTCACTTAAGACTCCTAGAATTAAAGAAGACATCTCAAGACTATTTCCACTTTTGTGTTTTAAACATTAAATACTAATCACAAAATATTTGAACACATTAAATATGCAAAAATGGCTCATTCGGGTTGACAAAATATTTTACATAGAGGAGCGAACAATGTTTTGACCTTCTTTGGTCATCATCAGTTTCACTGAAGAAGGTTGAAATGTTGTTCGCTCCTCTACGCAAAATATTTTCTCAACCGAAACAAGCCATTTTTACATATTTATTTTTCTCTACAAGTGGGTTTTCTCAGTATCACCGGTTTGAACACATTATGTTAAACATGTTCTCACAAGATGGATCATTTACACATACAAAATTTATATAAAGGACAAAAATATTTAACCTTCAAAATTCTTTTAAAGGGTAAATATGCATTTATTTCATGTGACTTTTTCAGGAACCTTTTCTGATAATTGACTGGTTTACATCTCTTTTTCAGGTGCTTTCTTCAAACAGTTTTAAAGAACCACCAGTTGGCATTATTGAAACTACCTATATATTTTATATGAAGCCCTTACACAGTTATGTTGCATATGTATTCTAGTTAATATGGAAAAATACTTTATGATTTTTTAATTCTTTGAAATGAAGTTATTTTTTCAAGTTGTACATATTCATTATAAATTTACACTAGTTTGATTTTCTATTTATTATGTACTGATTTAAAATATCAATCCTGAAGCCAAGAAATCAGAAAATTTGGGCAGAGTTCCAACAGTCCTTTTGTGTAGCTAACCTTTGACAAATACAATTTGAAAATATATTTCATACGTTACATATCTGAACTTCATAAAATATGTAATTCTGGATTATTTCCATGTTAAAGGGATATAACATGTACACGAAAGAAATTAAGCTAAAAAACATTTACCTGAATAAGAAAATATTTTTTTACATATTTCAAGTGAAAAAAACAGATTACATCATTTATGTTTCCTTTTTCTCAAATTATCTTATACATGAAGAAAAATACAGTACATTTATTGAAGCCACATAATGAATAGTCAATGTATTTCTTATGTTCAAGATACCATTAATAGCTTTTTGTGAACTGTAGTTCTGATAGAAACAAAATGAAAAACTGCAAAATGCTGTACTGAACAAATCAAGTGAAATTAATCTATAACACATTACAGAAATCAGAAAACTGTGGTATGTTGTAATGAAAAATTCAAATGAAATTAATTAATATATTAGAAATCAAAAACTGATATACTGCACTGAACAAATCAAACAAAAATTAATCTATTAATGTATTAGAAGTCAGAAAACTGCAATATAATGGACATTGAACAAATCAAATGCAATGAAACTAGTAATATATTACAGAAAAAAAACTGCAGAAATATAAACAAATCATACAAAATTAATCTACTAGTGTATTACAGAAAAATGTAGTATGTTATACTGAATAAGCCAGTTGAAATTAATATACTGTTAAAAAAACATTGCATAGAACTTTTAACATAGCTGGCCCACATGTTAAATTTAGGAGTAATATTCCTACTTCTATGCTAGTAAAACCAAGGTTAGTGTTTCAACTGCAGATTCCAAAAAAGAAAAAGTTCCATAAAATCAAGATTTTCTTCTACACCTCTTATGACTCTTTACAAGTTACACATACTGAAATGAAAATTGCTATATTTCACCATTTTAATTTGAGCTTTTCTAAATGTTAATACATGGTATTATAATCAGGGTCAATCTTATCCAATATAGAGTTTATTGTAATCTCTGCCTTATGTTAAGAAACATACTTCATTTGGAACTCATTGTTCTCATATGTAAAAATTAGTTCACTGTTATAATAATGTAATGTGTGCTTCAGTCATGATATTCTTTGATTTCACTTTTATGATTCTGTTGTTGTATTTTCTATATCCACCAAACAAAATTCGGATCCTTGTAAAAAAAAATAACTGGATGAAAAAAATAATCATCACAAATAAAGTTATGAACTTTCTTTATTTCAAAAATTACTAATTTACAAACATCAGACACATTGTTTCTACTATCATCCTCATAATATGCAAGCCAACTAACAGAAGCATATATCAAATACACACGTACACAAGGTAATATAATTATGTGATCTTGTTTCCCTTTCAGTTAATATATTCAATGTTAACTCAGTTACACATTTAGATAAAATGTCCATAATGATGGATATCAACAAGTAGCTTCTAAGTGAAGCAACATTAATTTCTAAAGTGGATTATTCCCTTCTGAAGAGTAATGAACAAAAGTAAAATAAAATAAAATGTGGTTAATTTGCTACTCTTTCTCTGTATATTCGTCTATCCAGTATTTGAAAACTGAAAAGAATGTGTTGAAAATTAATCAGTACTGTAATAAATAAAAAGCGGTCATAATCCAAAATGCAAAACTGAAAAACATGATGAAAAACATTAAATTACAAGTCTAGGCTGAAGTAAGAAAATTATAATCTAATCAGTTATTTGATGGTAAAGTAAAATAAATGCCAACTTTATTAACTCTTATATTTTTTGCACTTCACTCTGAATAACAACAAAATAAATTAGTTCTTGTAATTCACTTAAATATTTTGGTTTTCATATTAATTTTAAGGCTTTTAAAAATAAATTCCATACTAATTCCTTTCTTGTAGTTAGTTTTGTAGCCCCAGTGATTACATGTATGAACTTACAACTGTTACTCTAAGAAAAAAACATAGAAATTAAAACAAAATTTTACAATTCAAAGAAACTGACAAACACTCACAAAAATAGTTTTAAACCTAAGAATATGCTAAACACTATATATATATCTGTGAAACATTACTGACTTTATTCATACTGGATACAGATGTTTCAATGTCACACATAGATTTCATACATTATTAACTTACACACCAGATCAAAACAGGTCTCTCCAACTAGTTTTAATTCTACATACCATCCCTAAAATTTCATTACTTTCACTCATGTAACACAACATACTCTGCTGGTAGAAAAACACTCATCAAGCACACTGCACATATTTATTAGGGGTGATGATATAAAACTGACTTGAAATAAAGACTGATGGCCTCACAAAAAAAAAAGTAAAAATAAGTGTACCACAAAAGAAAAATGTCAAGTATTAGTGATTTATTTATTTTTTTGTCTACAGAAGAGAAGAATGTTAACATCCCTACTTACATATAACAACTTCCATATTGGACTCTTCAGGCTTCCAACTTAAAATGATTATTCTTCTGTGCATACAAGCTCTCAAAACCTAAAACACTGTTCAGAATAATATTCATCACACAAAAGTTGTTCCATGTAAGATCGAGATTAATACAAAACTTTCAGACATAATTTAGGGATCTTCTATGAAGTTTAACACTGAGGTGATGAAATAATGTCATAATTGCAACAAGGTTAGTAACAGAGTACATTTACTGCAGTTACTCAGTATCAGTCTTGCATTTCCTCAGGAATCTCATGAGGGTTCAGAATTCCTGGAACTGATAACTGAATTTTCCTCTTCTCTTCTTCAGCTTGACGTAGAGCAGTTTCTCTTTCCTCCAGAAACAGATCACTGTCATCTTCTCCAGCAAATTCCTAGAGATTTAGAAACATTGTGCATGTTATAGTTAAGTACCAGAGTCTAAACAAGTTTTTATTCATAAATGGACTGTCATACATAACAACATCAACTTTTAAAGTATTACACCTGGTTAACACCAGACAACAGTATTTGTTTTCATTATGCAAATATAAGTACTGAATAACTTTTTTAAACAAGTGATTTATGAAAAAATATTCTAAAATGAGTCATATAAAACACATGAAATATCTTAAAACACTTTCAGTTCTCATAAGATTTAAGTTGTTACCAACAAAAATAAAACACCTTACAGGGTACTTACTCTAATCTGAACCAAGAAATCTCTCAAATGTTCTTTGAAGGCAGGAATGTCCTGATCAAGATTAAAAAATCCCTGAACAGTAATTTTTATTTGATTTCTGCAGTGAGAGAAACAGTATATCAGAAAATATTCTTTGTATAATGTTTTAGCAACTTGTCTAGCATAAAAGATACAACTAAAATTGTCTTAAAACTAATAAAATTTAATCTCCTTCATTAATAAAACTAATTCTTGAAGTAATAACAATTATAAGCACAAAAAAGAAAAAAATATTGTGTTAAAGATAATTCTAGTGTAAAAAAATTAAAAATTTGGTAACAAAACATTAACCTCACTAAACTAGAGACCCTGTACTTGATGAAATGACTTTAGTCAAATTTGTATTTAGAATAAAACTGGCAAATTATGAAGTAAACCTTAGAAAAAAACTAATACGAGCTTAAATCAGAAATTACTTTATACTATCTCAATGGTTACCTAATTCAGTTCAATAACTTCACACATTAATGGATATTTTGTTGTATTTGCAACACATAAAACATTGGCTTTTTATGCAAACTTTTTTGGCTGTATTGTGAATAGATCTTAATACAGTCAGTACACTATACCAAACTGTTATCTTCCAAACAGTATCTGCAACAGAACTTTCTTCTTTATACAGGTAAACAATAACTCAGTTAAAAGTTGTTACAGTGCCACTCTAAATCAAGTGAATGTGCCTACAGGCAGTACTGACCTTCTTGCTGTCATTTTGAGGTATTCTGTTATTTACTAAACAAGAGAGAAGTAGTAAATTTCCTCAAGTTCCTCTACATGTGAATATATTTTACTGAAGTACTTTCCTTGACAATTAATTTTTTCCATTCAATAAGTTTAGTCTGAAGCCAAGTCATCAAGAAACACTAGCATCATATTATGCACTCCATCAAAGATAAGTGGTGTTACATATATTATGTGTAGTCTATAAATAATTTGTTCATGTATAAGAGTGGCATAAACACATTCTGTTTCTGTTAGTTTTAATACTTTAGATGATTTGTTCATCGCACTGTTTCTGTTAATAAAGTTGCATACAATAATCATACCTGGAATATGTTTGATAATATATCAACACTGACTGTCAGTTCAGCCATGACATAGTGCATGGATACCAGTGTAGTAAATGGTTACATAAAAGTTTTCACTGTATTATAAATCATTAGTTCACCAAAAAATAAATACATTTCTATTTCAAAAGGTTTCATAATAAATATGCCATTTGCTTGAAATGTCTGTTTCAGATATGGTTATGTGCATGTTATCAATGTTTATGAACCTTTTAGTGACAAGTCATAGGTCAAAAGCTACATCATTGTGTTTATTGACTTGCATACAAAATTCTATTGAGCTACTATTTTAACAAATTTGTCAATATGTTTGACATGAAATTGTATATTATAATTCAAACTTTAATATTATATACAAGTCCCTTATAAACTCTTACAAGATTATATAACCAATCAATAGCTCAGAATGTCTCCTGTTTTTTTGCATCCACTTCAATCTGTAAAACGGCTAGCGTGTTCTTTCAATCTAAGATTTCAAGGAGGTAGGTTGTGCCTTTAGCATGTTCAAAGTTTCATACTTCTTTTGGACCTAAGTAAAGCTCAGTTACTAAGCTTAATAAATTATAGTGAACTCTATGGTATAAATATACTTATTTATGATTTTTTTTGGTTGTTCAACTTCACATGTAAAACCTAAAAAAAATTGTTTGTTATCCTCCATATAGAAAATTTTAAAAGGCTTAGCAAATTATGTCCAGCAGCAAGCAAGTTCAAAGGTCATAGATAGAAAAAAACAATTTTTCCTTTACTTCTTTTACCTGTTGTTTTATTTAAGAAAAATATGATTAATAACTTGTTTCTAAATAGTAATAATATATGATGTACACCAATTGTAATGTGGCCAAATAATACAAAATTCTAGTCCACTAAGGTCAGTTTTATATGACTGGATAAAGTAACCTAAGTGCACAATGGACGTTATGTATTGTTAGCCAGACATGACTAGAAGGGAAATATGATAAAAAAATAACAAATAAATAAATATATACATATAAGATAGTGTTATGAGACTTAAGCTACTTAGACTAAACATCTATATCTTTGTTATAACATGTAGTCATTGTAGCACGAAAAAAGCATAGCTCATAATTCACCCTAAACCAAGGGTTTTTAAAATAACAAAATATAAAATCTTACTATAAATAAACATTGGAGTTGTAATTCAGAGGTTTTACATATTACAGAAATAATGTACAAGATTTTTCTGATGAAGAATAGTTTTTTAATTATAAAATGAAATCACTTCACACTCAGACAGGTTACCAAAACAGACTATTTTTTCATAAACAAATTTTTGGTAAAAACATTTAAAAATCTGATATTTTAACTACAAAAACTTGTAATCTATACTAAAATTTTTCCAAATTTTGTGAAGGTACACATAGTGTATTCAAAGTTGGAGTTAATACTTGACATGTACATATACATATATGAACTGTTGTATATTATACCTAGCCTAGTGCAAAAGGGTCAATCAAAAAAACAGTTGTGAGCAATGAAAAAATGCTCTGTTTACAGTAATCACTATCCAATATTCATACGTACGGTGAAAGGTGAGGAAAGGCCATCTTAAGTAAACTAGCCACAAATTCTTGTACATAAGTGACATTATTCTGTCCATTATTCTGTACTGCGGGATTCAGTGGAACAGACACTTTTCCAACTTCAACTAGAGTGAACATGTATGCCAGAATAGTTGCTTGCATAGTTAGACCTAAAAGTATTAAAATACTTTTGTAGAGACAACCTAAATATATATTTTTGTCATATTGATCTAAATACCTTAAAATATTGCATGCATACACTCAGTACAATAATGCTAGATAAACTGTTTCTATGCTACTTAATCAATGTCGCTTTCTAAAGAACTGGCTGCTACTTATTGTTTCTATGCAACTTAATTCAATGTCACTTTCTACATAACTGGCTGCTACTTAGTTCAATGCCACTTTCTTGAGAACTGGCTACTACGTATTGTTTCAATGCTACTTAATTCAATGCCACTTTCTAAATAACTGGCTACTACATATTGTTTCAATGCTACTTAATTCAATGCCACTTTCTAAATAACTGGCTACTACATATTGTTTCAATGCTACTTAATTCAATGCCACTTTCTAAATAACTGGCTACTACATATTGTTTCAATGCTACTTTCTTGAGAACTGGTTACGACATATTATTTCTACAGTACTAAGGGAACAAACTGCTGGATACTGATTCCATGGTATTCAACTTCATTTCTTATTATATGAAAGAACCTTATTATTAACTTTAAAAAAGGATTACTTTTATTTTTTCATGAAAGAAGTTGGTCACTTGTAGGTTATATGTTAACTAAACTTAACATATAGCAGATAATTCATACAGTTTGAACTGTGATAAAACCCCTTGAAGGGAAGTTCTGGTAATATTAAAATACAAATTCCTTGGTGTGATTTCTTAACTCTACCAGATCTATAACAGAAATATAAAACAAGCTCCAGATACATGCACATGTTCTTACACATAAAAATAATAATCATTAATGATAATATAATGTACCTGCAGTGTGTGATGTGTCTGTTACAACAGAAAACAAATGTTGTAAGATATCAGTGTAGTAAGTCTGGTAGAAACTTTGAGCAGCAGCTTCCTCTTGGCTAACATTCTGTAACAGCTGATATAAGATGTGAAGACCTGAAAGAAGAAAAAAATCTTAAAAGGTTAATGAAAGCTTATATAACTAAAACTACTGTTATAAGTATGTTGTTCTATTGCATATTATTTAACACACCGAAACATTTTGTAACATATACTTTCATCAGTGTTAACACGTCTAGACTTTCACATAAACCCACTACATATTCAAGGGTATTCACTCTCAAAGTACAGACCTAATTTTGTACTGTTCACTACTCACAGAATCCACACTACACCATACATAAAATTTATGTTTCTACCTGTTACAGTACTCAGTGTGAGAAACTTAACAAATACTTTGTGGAATAATTCACTTTCTGTGAAAAATACACTGATGTTTGTTAGCTTGTGTATTGATTTTCTTGCAAAGCTTTACACTAGCTGTCCCTAAACTTTGAAGTAAAAACAGCTAGTCAACTCTTTACCAATGAATAGTGGAATTAACTGTCACATTATAAATGTTCCAAGACTAAGAGAATGAACACATTCAATAACAGGGTTCCACCCCTAAACTTACTGATTGGTAGTTAAGCATTATAAATCACCATTAAAAATCTCAGCATTAATAAGAAAGATTAGTTACAGTAATAATAGTATAGCTACTTTGTGTGTGTGTAGCTTGTAAACTTGTTTGTTCCTAAACACAAAGTTACAGCATGAGTTATCTCTGCATTGCCACAGCATATATCCAAACCTAATTTTTAGCACTAAGTTCTCAGACTAACAATGAATCACTAAGGACGGCTTAATTATCATCAGGAACTTTGTAACCAACAAGGTAATACACCCATCAGTTATTCTAGGATTAATAATATTTTGCCACATGTGTTTTCTGTACCTTTACTGTCAAAATAAAAGATAAAACAGTGTATCACCGAATGTATATAAAAATATTCAAAATCATACTGTCATCAAACAGTCATGCAGATCAATATTTTAATGTTAATGACTGTAGCTACTACTCAATAAAACTAAGACATTCAGGACAGTTATAACTACATACTTAAAATGAAATTTTTAGCTTCACAAAGTTTTCCTTAAGATTCAATATTTTTTTACCCTTTAACTCCATAAATATAAGGTCACGTATTTTACACGACCTTGCAACCACCGTGAAGGTATACATACCAATATACTTTGGAAGTACTTTATGTATCTTCAAGAAATTTGGCAAGCTTTTAGCAGACAAGTCTTTTCTACTCCAAAAAATAATCTTATTCATGAATATACAGAATCAGTGTTTACTTATCTGAGTGGAAATTGATTTTAATATAATGTACAAAATATTTAAATTAAAAAAAAAGCCTTATATCTGTTACTTTATCTATTTTAATTCAACCACCATTGTTGTCACCACAAAAAAATATTAAATAAGTCTAAGTAGCAACTTTTAATCTGTAGATGAAGTACTTACAACTCTGTACTAAAAACAATATTATAATTTTTATCTATACATTAAAACATTGCCTTTTATAGAGTATAACAACAGAACATGAGAAAACTGACAATCTGTGAAAGAGAGAAAATAACAGATGGGAGAAAAAGATAGGTCTGATTTGAGAGAGACAAACTAGAAAGTCAAAAAAGATTGAAAGTGATGATAATTAGACTCAGTATAATATTTATAATATAATACAGTACTTCAAAGAGGTGTGTTGAAAAAATTATAGAATGAGAAAAATGTAGCAAACAAGTGTCAAAATTATATTGTGAAGGGAGATAGAGGATTAAAATATTTCCTTTTACAATCAATAAATTAAAAGTCATATAATACCAAAAACTGATTTTATTAACTACAAGCTGAAGTATCCACCTCTGTCCAGGTTATGAACTCAATAAAATGTGTGGGTTGATGCTATGATAAATAACACAAAAATCTTAACTCTCACACAATTTATTCATAATGTATTATTACAGTATTCTTTATTACCTCATAAAATATTTTATATGGCTTCAATAATTCAATGTGTATAAGTGAAAAACATTAATACACTGTGTAACGATCAGGGTAATTTTACAGGAATAGGTAGCAGCCAAAGTAAAGGCCATAGGGATTCTTTCAGTTACTCTCTTTTAATGCCCACCTCTTATTAATGTCCCTTCACAGTGTTTCATTGCTTTATTAATTAACAGTCACTGGGCATAGAAGGGTCTCATAAGCCAAAGATGAAAGGTTGCAGAGCACAATTTATAAAGTGGGTATAGCTCAAAAAATGGCTCTTCTTATCAACCATATATTGACTGTTGAAGTAGAAATTTCAGTTGAGTTTATACATTACTGCAATAATGTCGGCCACTTCTTCGTGTTCCTCTGTAGTGTGCTTTCACACACTGAGGAATATATGAACTTTGTGTTCCCTTCCCTCAAACTAAGTTTTTTTGTTTGTTTTTTGCTGTTGTTTTAAGAACATGGTGCTATTTATGTATGTAATAAACTTACAAAGATAATAAATACTGAATAACAGCAACAATGAAGAATGAAGGGGGTTGTGAATCTCCCAATAGCATGCCCTTTGTTCCAACCTATCATCCCACAATGTTTGGTTGAGATTGATCCACAATCTACTAGTAAAGACAGTTAACAGACAGACAGATTTTTATGCTTTAATATAAATGTTTTGATTCCAAGTTCATCATTACTCATTAATAATATATTAGTTTAATTAAGTATTGAATACAACTCACAAAAAGGTTGTAACAATCACACTTTGATCTACCCATACAGAGAGAGAATATTAGTTACTGACTTAACACAAATATTTAAACAAATTTTAAAATACAACATACCATAACATAAACAGTATAATATATTTATTGTATTTACTTTGAACTAATAATGATCAAATATGTATTTAATAAAACTTAAGTATCAAGAAAATTTCCTTTGAGTTAGATGTGAAGATATATTTTTCACTTTCACAGTAACTTCCCAAACCAATCACTAAGAGTGGTATACTTAGAAAGTTTGTCTTTTAAGTTTAAAAGTTACATATATAATTTATAAAATCAAGACAAATTTTTATCATTTGTATTTTGTCCTCCATCCTCTAAACAATCGAAATTACAAATAATCAACAGAAATATTTTCAAAAAATACCTTAAAAAGGCTATTTCTGAGCCACTCATTCAAGATCATTTCATTCAAATGTTGAACCTTTGGGATATGAGATGACATTTTACCTCTTACATACAAAAAATTCACATGCTAATATGTGCATAGAACTCTAACTGCCATGAACTGTTTTAAGAGCAACATACATATTAAAAACATCAAAAAGCAAACTGTTTTACACCTGTGTCAGCCACATTTCTCATGGTATGTTTAAAAGCCCAGATAACAGAATCAAGCACCAACTTGAATTGTGCAGGAGGGATGTTTAGCAGAGCTATAAGATAAAAAAAACTGTTTAGAAATTAAATTCATTTTCACATTTCAAAGTCACGTTAATCATTTTGCAATTCTTATTATACCTGACAAAATGGTAAAATTTATTTATATCTTTATGCAATCTGGCAACATTTTAAACTAAAATTTATAATAACCACCATACAGTGATCAATTAATTCATAAATGTTGAGCATAATGGCCACAGTTAAGAACCAAAATCAATTAATGTCTTATTGAGAAGACAGTTTAAAAAAAAAAAAAAAAAAATCTTTCTACCCCAGATATTTAAACAAAGAACATTTTCACTTTAATCAACAGCTTCATCAGGGTTAATACACTTTTTCTAAACCTATCAAAATGTGTTAATCCCTCCAAGTATGCACTGCCAGTTTGAAAAAAACAGCAAAAACTATCACGAAGCATTAAGTATAAGTAAATAAATTATTACTAAAACATGTCTGAGACTTGCAACATAACAAACAGCATCCACATGCCTCAGTTCTTGAATATTTGTGGTAAAATAAGGCTTAAAATTCCCACCTGTATTGATATAACTTTTAAACAAAATAAAAGAAAGCTACAAATCTGTAATATTTGCACGTTTCTTGGTCATTTCCAACACAAATAATTAAAACTGAATTTTTAACTTGTCTCAAAAAATGCAAATTCAATTAATAACATTTTTTACTTTATGAATTCCAAACTTCTAAACCCAAAAAAAACATAAGTGCATCATATTAAGATTTGTTTACTCTCTATTTTTTTGCATCACTTGCTGAAGAGTGTCATTTCTTCCTGAATAACTTTTTAACTGTACGGACAAATGCCTTCCTTCAGTTACATGTTTTTCAATATTTCAGCTACAACATAGTTTTGATTTCTCACATGCTTCACCATGGTGAAATCTTGGTGAAGTTTACCAATTAATAATTTTTATGAAATAGTAAATATCACCACCTGATCGGAAAGTGTTAATATACTCAAGATGTTTTAGTTATGAATATTAATCATTTAATTATAATTTTTTAATTTACAATAGACTAATGGTTGATATGTATTACTAAATATACAACCATACTGGATATATTTGTGTCACTGATTCTTTCACAAACATACAAAACTTTTCTAGGTTCTTTTGATCATTCTTTTTATTCTTGAAAATGTTTGTGTTAAATTACATTGCAAAGCTACAAAAATTTTCTTCTATAATAAGACAGTAAGTTCAGTTAAGTTTCATGAGTACAGCTAACAACAGCAAACTATTTTCACTGAATATAAAAGGTGCAAAGGCAACTGTCATGCCAGTTTTAAAAATAAGGTTTCATATTAATAGTAAGACTTGATTTTTGGTGTATTCTTTATATTTTATAACCAGTAAGATAGAAGAAAAAATATGTTAGCAATTGGAAACAAGCCTTAACTGGCTGGTTGTATAAAAATGGAACTTTCTGTTCAATTTCTTAAAAAACTAATATCCTCAGTTGAAAATAACTGATTTTAAACATTTGTTTCCAAAAAGTTTCAGTAGTTTGGAAATTTTACTCCTTAAACAAAAGTAGAACTATAAAATGACAGAGTCTAAAATTTTATAAGTCACAACAAGACAATATTTAACTATGTGCTAATTTCACATAACTTGGTTAAGTTTTTCTACTGTGAGAAGGGAGATATTGGAAGAGGGTTAAATTGTAATGTTCTTCACATACCTGGAAAACAATGTGATACAACTGCTTGAAGTAGAAGAAAGAAGTTGGTCCTGTGTTCAGGAAACTCTTCAAAGTCCTTGAAACATATAAAAAGCACATAAACATATGTAACTATTTATTTATTTATTGATATTAAAAACTTAACACAAGTGACTTCTGATAGGTTTGAAGTAGTTATATGGTTAGGAAAACCCCAAAATAGAGATCATTTCCTGTAATTTTTAAATTACTGAGTACACTTAACATTGAATTTATTTCACCAAATAGCAAATTAAAAGATGAAAAACAGTTTTTTTCACGTGCATGGAGAAAGTTATTCCTGTGAACAGTTATTAGTTATTTATCAAAAAGTCTCAGGGTCAAAACTTAAACAGCAATTCTACTGAGCAATATTACTTT
Organism: Carcinoscorpius rotundicauda; assembly: GCA_011833715.1. Taxonomy (NCBI): domain Eukaryota; kingdom Metazoa; phylum Arthropoda; class Merostomata; order Xiphosura; family Limulidae; genus Carcinoscorpius; species Carcinoscorpius rotundicauda. The sequence continues at coordinate 19,087,179 of CM022396.1, read as the reverse complement.
TAGTTGGATGATTGGTCTGGCATTTTATAGTGCAAAACAACTAGGCTACCTGTTTCAGATATCTGATGAAAAAATTAAAAGTAAAGTAAAATTATAAAAATCTATAAAAAGGAATCAAGGTAAAACAAACCTAAGTTTAATATTTTAATTAAAAACTTAAATAGCATTAAATCCAATTTACAGCTGTAAGATAGAAAGTGAAGTAATACAAGTTTTAAGACTTTATGTGGCATAATGCTAATTATTATAACTTTCCAGAATGACTAACTGGTAAGTTCAAACATCAACATTAGTCACCTGAAGTTGGCCTTTTCAGGCAGCACAACTTCACCAATACAGAGTTCAGGATCAGAGTGAATACCCCTTTGGTGGTAAAAGTGCATGTTAACAGTTTTAGAGAGAGAGAAATTACAGCCATCTGCCATGGTTTACTTCTGTACATGACTGAGGGCAGTTTGTAGCTGCTGCTCAATATATCTCATATTCAACAATTGACATGAGATATGAAAGATGTCGATATAGAGCCCGTTTGCAACAGTGAGAGGGAGTTGTTCAATGATGGCATTAATCTTTATTCTGAAAAGTGTGACACTCAAAACAGAAAAGTACAAGAAAGTGTCAAACTGACACAAACTTGGAATTTCCTGTCCATTAAAAAATTTTAATAAAAATGGGTAAATGGTCACGTAACTCATATATATGGAAGTCTCCCGAAATGCCATACCTCCATGTTGTGTCATAAGCCTTCTCAATGTCAAAGAATATTGATACAAGATGTTATCATTTGAGAAAGTCTTCTCTGATTGACATTTCAAGTTGAATAAGGTGGTCCATGGTGGAGTGCTGCCATCAAAACCCACACTGGGTGGACAAGAGGAGATTGTTTGATTCAAGAAACCAAACAAGACAAGCATTAACCCTCCTCTCTAAGGTCTTACAGAGACAGCTCATCAAAGCAACTGGATGGTAGTTTGAAGGAATCTTGGGATCTTTCCCAGGCTTACAGAAAGGTAAGATAATAGTACGGAAACAGGCATTAGGAAAAATATTCTTCTGTCAGATCTAGTTAAAAACAATTAAAAGAATATCAAGAGAAGCAGGAGATAGATGGCACAGCATGTTATAGTCTACATCATCTGGTCCAACAGATTTACTGCCAGACTGATGAAGGGCCAGTTTCAGTTTCACCACTGTAAAGGGATGATTATAGTCAAAGAAACAGTCAGTTCAAAAGGAAAGAGGTGATCACTCTGCCCAAGTCTTGATGGCCAAAAAGGTGGAATAAGCATAAGTACTGGATACCTGGTTAAAAGCTTTCACCTGGAGTATCGGCAATGCTCCGACTATCAGCTACTTCTTGGCCATCAGAGAGGGAACAGAATTGTAGTGCCCACTGACCTTTCGAACCATGTCCCATGTAACTTTTGAACTGGTGGCAGAAGATATGCCAGTTGCAAACTTGATTCAAGATTCCTTCTGGCTTTGACGTCTTACCCATCTAGCATGTGCATAGGCCTGCTGGAAAGCAATGTGGTTTGAAAGTGTGGGATATCTATGAAAAGTATCCCATGCCCATTTTTGAGCCTTCCATGTCATGTGGCAGGCAGGATTCCACCATGGATGAGAATTTAGGCCAAGAACAAAAGTAGGAAGGGTGAAAACTATTGCAGTTTACACAATGTGGGTCCATTTCACACTCATAGGCATCATGATCCTTGCCACTACAATGAATACATGTCAGGACCATAACATGATGTCTTTGAGTGACCAAACCTCTGACACTGGAAACATTGGAGAGGGTTTGGAATGTATGGCCATAGCCTGCAATTAAGATAACCTGCCTTAGTGGTAGCAAATGCACATGGTGATGTAAATGTCAAAATGAGGATGATGATCAGCAATGTAACTCCATCTTTGTGAGTGGATATGCACCTAACTGCAGAAATTTCTTGAGTGAAGAAACCAGCAAGAATCTCCGACCCAGGAATGTTCTTCAAATCCTTTTTAACAATAACTCCTCTTGATGAATTCAAGGTAGCATGAGGGGTAACCTCAATAGCTACATCCCCAATAGCCTTTGAATTCAAGAGGAGTTCACTGTGTTGGGATGTGGATGTTTCAACTAATGTCTCCAGATCGAAGCTTCTTTACTGCCTTTAGAGAGCCAGCAAGTCCCTTCAGTCCTTTCTGAATAAAAAAGGAGGACATGTGTCCTAAAGGTTTCTCTGAAAGAGAATGTAGGATGAGAAAATGAGGTACAACTGGTGGTAGAGACGTTGAAGATTGCTGATGTGTCTTCAAGATGTGGTTGTTTATTTATTGACTGATTTCCATTATTTTATTTAAATTTTTATTTGGAGAATCCATAGGAAAAAAGAAAATTTCAATGACCACTGACCCCATCCACCATGGGGCCCTATGGAGGGGGGATGCACTACAATATCAAGCAAGGACACTGCAGCAATGCCAGGGTTTTGTGAGCACTTTACCCAAACATCAGCATCAGACAATGTTCACAATACATGCAGAGAACTTCCAACACTAGTACTTGGTTACCAGTGGACACCAAGGTAGGTCACCCAAAGGCTGGCCGTTTACAGGAATTCAAGGCTAAAGTGGTGTGACAGAGTTGGAACCCTCAATTACCAGGATTGTCTCCTCCACTTCATGGGCCAACATGCACGACAAACATGTGGGTGGAAGTTTAGATCTCAGAGGAGGTAACTTGAAAGAACAGAACCTTCCCTGGGAGGTCCCCTCACCACGTACAGAAATCCACACCGAGGGGTACAGCAATGTTATCTAAGGACAAACTCAATTCCATCTTGGATACAAAGGCCAAAAGGAACAATGGCAAATTGTCTGTTCTGAAAATGCATAGCCCACTAAGGCAGGAAAACACATTCCGAGGTGGGATTTTGTGGTAAATATTGAAATTTTGAAGCAAAAAGTAAAGACAATTGCAAATGTCAGAGGTGTAGAGGAGGTTCACTAGACTTTGTGTACAAGCTCTGGACTGAGGAAATGCACAAAGCCCCTGTGCAAAGCCAAAGTCCCTGATGATGAATGGGGTCCTGGAAGAGCCATAGAATAGGGATCCATCGTCTGATTTCAAATGAATAAGAGCAAGATAAATCTTTAGCATAGAACATCAATCCACTCCCCAAGTGCTGGAAGAGAGGACATGGAGGATGTTCAGTGCTCTTGTACATTTGACTCGTAGCTGCTTGATGTGAGGTACAAAAGTAAGCTTACAGTCAAATATTAGCTGCAATAACATTGTCTCAGGGACCACAAGAAGCACAACTTCATTGACCCAAATTTCAGGATCAAAGTAAATATGCCATTGGCAGCAAAAGTGCATGCAAATGGTTTTTGAGAGAGAGAGAAGTTAAACAATTTGCATGGTCCACTTCAGTAAATGATTAAGAGCAGTCTGAAGCTGCCGTTCAATATATCTCATGTTCAACGACTGTCAATGACACAGAGCCTGTTTGCAACAGTAAGGAGTTGTTCAGTGATGGCATTAGTCCTAATACTGAAAAGTGTGACACTCAAAACACAGCCCTGAGTGACTCCAAGTTACTGTAGGAAAGAATGAGAAAGTATCAAACCCACATGAACATGGAATCTCCATTGAAACCTTTTTAATAAAAATGAGCAAATAGCCATGTAACTCGTACATATGGAGATCTCACAAAATGTCACACCTCAATGAAGTATCATAAACCTTCTCAAGGTCAGAGAATATTGATACAAGATGGTGTCATTTGACAAAGGTTTCTCTGACTGATGTGTCAAGTTGAATCAGATGGTCCAAGTTGGAGCACTGTTATCAGAACTCGCAATGAGTGGGGCAAGAGGAGGTTTCTTGCTTCAAGGAACCAAAAAAAGACAACCATTGACCATCCTCTCCGAGTTCTTACAGAGACAGCTCATCAAAGCAATTGGACAGTAGGTTGAGGGAATCTTGGAATCCCTTCCAAACTTAAAGAAAGGTGGGACAATAGCCTTGCACCAGGCATCAGGAAAAACATTGTCCTGCCAGATCTGATTAAAATAATTAGAAGAATAGCAAGAGAAGCAGAAGATAGATGCAGCAGCGACTCATAGTGTATACCACCACATTCAACCAATGTACTGCCAGACCAATGAAGGGCCAGTTTGAGTTCCACCAGTGTAGAGGAGCAACTACACTGGTTTACAAAGAAATTGAGGCAAGCACAAAAATAGCTATTTTAACCTAATTTGGGGGTGCTGAATTCAGATTTGAAATCCGTTTTTACTCATCACCTCTATTTTTTTTAGATATGCATGCTGTACATTTTGTACAAATACTGTACATAAAGGCGTATATGCATTCAGGGTTAATTTCCAATATTGTGTGACTTACGTCTTCTTTTTTAGTTATTATGCAATAAATGTAAGTGATAGCATTACATTATATATATATAGCTATATATCAAGACAGATCACCAGTTTCAGGAATCGGAACTAAGACCTTGCTTCATTTTTCGACATGGAAAACAAGTTGTGCTACTGCACAAATGTACCTGGCTTGTTCACTTTCTTTGGTTTGCCACATAATCCTTCAGACTGGCGTCTTTTCATAGACTCTTCCAAGCGAAGTCTCAAGGCTGTGCTTCTGCACAACGGGAATAAATATCCCTCATTCCCACTGCACACACTGTCCATCTAAAGGAGTCCTATGACAATATGGAGCTTCTTTTAGAAGCTGTTAAGTACAACCAGTGGAGTCTGTGTGGGGACCTCAAGGTCATTGGTCTTCTTTTGGGTATGCAAGCGGGCTTCACAAAGTACTGTTGCTTTCTCTGTCTCTGGGATAGTCGAACTGTATCCCAGCATTACAAGCAGAAATACTGGGGGTCTAGAAGCACTTTCGTTCCTGGCAAACACAGCGTCATGGAGAATCCTCTGGTTGACATGAAGAAGGTGCTTCTTCCTCCTCTGCACATCAAGCTTGGTTTGATGAAAAATTTCGTGAAGGCCATGGACAAAAATGGTGCTGCCTTCCAACACTTGTCTACTGTGTTCCCAGGTCTCAGTGCTGCTAAGCTCAAAGAGGGCATCTTTGTCGGACCTCAAATCCGAGAAGTGCTGAAGGATACTGATATTGAGAAGCTTCTTACCTTAAAGGAACTGAGAGCATGGGAAGCATTTAAGTCAGTCTGTAGTGGCTTCCTTGGTAACACACGCGTACCAAATTACCAAGCCTGTATTGAGAAGTTGCTAAAGACTTATGAGGATATGGGATGTTGAATGTCACTCAAAATTCATTTTCTCCATTCCCACCTCAACTTCTTCCCTCCAAACCTTGGAGCAGTGAGTGATGAGCACGGAGAAAGATTCCACCAAGACATTACGAAGATGGAGAGCAACTACCAAGGCAAGTGGAACCCCAGCATGATGGGAGACTTCTGCTGGATGCTCTTGCGTGACATCCCAGAGGCAAAATACACCAGATCATCTAAGAAAACACACTTCTAACTGTCTGCGGTACTATGAATTGTGTACATTGTGACATTCAAGTATATTTATTCCGTCAATGTTCTTTATCTATCCTATTTTATCTGTAATAAGCTGCTGCAACTGTTGAAATAAGCACATATATACTCTGTATATACTAAAATGAGACCATTTAAAAGCCAGAAAATTAGAGGTGATAGGGCAAAACTGTTTATAAATTTGAATTCAGCACACCCAAATTAGTAAAAAAATACCTATTCACATTCTTGCCTCAGACAAAAAATATTGTTTTGTAAACCAGTGCTATAGCCACGTACGGCAAACACGTGGGTGGGTGTTTATATCCCAGAGGACATTAACAGAAAAATGTAGTGTACCAAGCTTAAGCAAGTGCCAACTGCCAGTTTTATATGGGGCCAACTTCTTTACAGTAAGTCTGTAATTTGTTGGCAATGAATCTGTAACAATACCACTACAAAACTCAAATAGATATTGCCCATTTTGACTAAACTAGCAATAATACAGTTTAACTTACCTTTCACAAACTTAATTTTTTTTACTAACTTTAACAATACATTTATAACATGTGATAACAAAAGTAAAAAAATATATAATCCTCTAGTGTCAACAATATTGTCAATGAATGTTTTAAAGTAATTAAACCCATCTGTGTGAGCTTTGAGGAAAATCATATGAAGATGATCCGAGGTCTATTCAGCCATTGAAATTGACCACAACAGAAATTATAAAATTATAGTTATAAGAACTTACATTAAAATGTTAGCAGAAGAAATGGGAATTAACAAAAGTACTGTATCAAGCATTTTGAGAAACACTTTTGGCACAAGTAAAATTGGTGCCAGACAAGTTCCAAAAATTGAAAACAATTAATAAAACTTACTTTATTGATCATTTCCAGAGTACATTCAAACACTGCATCAAATATTTTAGGGATTTCTGGTGTAATATTTCCCTGTAAAAAAAGAACTTGTGGTGATCTAAAGATGCTATACAATAAAATATGCTGTTACATTTTTATTTTCTTTCAAAAACTAAACCAACAACCCATTCTGAAGAAATCTCCCCCAGAACTGTAATACCTGTACATCACCCCCAAAACTCCTGAAGAACTTCCCCTCAGGACTGTGCTACCCTGAATGTTACTACTAAAACCACAGACCTGATAAAGATACAGGGAAGTGCATCAAAACATAATCTCCAGAACAAGGCAACGATTTTCACCCGTATGTATTTCAAACAAAATTTCATTTAACTTTAATGAAGTATGTGATGTATGAACAAACTTCATGAGGTAAAAAAAAACAATAATATTCCTCTACATATTTTATAATATTTAACATGATTAAACTGACAGTTGAAAAAACATTTCTTCATCTCTTTGTTCTTGCAACTCTAGCTCTAACATGATACTCACTTACATACATTTTCTGATACATTAACCTTTTTATGTAGAACCCATGCGATTTGTAGAAATAAAGTCACACATTTTCAATACACATCTTAATTCTGACATTTCTTAATGTAACCAGCTGTTATCATCAGTGAAAAAATGCAATGAAATTATTAAAATTAGAAAATCAAAATAATACATACCTTTTCATTTCATGTAAAATATTTTTTAAAATGTTTTTCTTATATTTGTAATTTTGGGTCTTTTCATTATTACATAGTTAATTTTTAAGGTTTTATTTTCCATTCTTGTCTTTTACCACTATCACAACACAAATCAACAGTGTCTTCAAGGTATACAAGTTTTCCTGGCAGACATGCATAACACTTCAGAAAATTCTTTTGTTTAGCACATAATATTGTAAGCATTGTGAGAGATACAAATTATGGTGTATATTTTTAATTGTTTAAATCTTTTAATTATGCATTTTAAAACATTGCTAATAAATAAATAATTAAAATATAATAGTAAGACCTTAATACAGCCTAAAATATATCTCCAAACATAATATATGTGGGTCAGAAACAACTAAAAGTGCTTTAGTTGATCAAACAGCCATTCATCTTTAGCCAATTTCAGGTACTCTAAGATGACATAGTATCAATTGCAAAATAACTGCTCTTAGATTGTACTGAAATGAGCTCTTTTTAGTGGTTAGACACATAGGTGTTAACTTATACATGGAAACTGTAAATCTCAAACAAATTTGTTGAAAATGGATGTGGCATCTGTCAAGTTTAAAAAAATTACTTGTTCCTACTGAGAACTTTGAAATAAAAGTGCAAAAATGTTATCTAAGAATTTCATTGCCTAGATGTACCTCTACAGTACTGCCACTATATTACTTCACATACAGTGTGTCAAAGTAGAGAATGTTCATAGCTCGTTGTTCATATAACAATAATCTGAAGTTTAAGTAGTTTTGTTGAGATTTTTTTTGGAAAAATAGATTTGAAACTTGGATAAAATAAAACTTTCATAATGCATATTAAATTCATTCACACACACTGATATTAAAATTTTAATTAAATTTTGAATGTAAGGGTTATTTTTACCAAGTTCTGTTACTAAGATTGTATTTAGGTCTAAATAAAGTATGAAATTTTGTAAGGCTAAAAGACTCAACTTACCAGCATAAAGGTCCATCTTGAAAGAAAGAAAGAACTCCATTATATTTGAAAATGGCTAATAAAGCAACAAGGGAACATTGTGAGCTTTTGATACTCACATCATGCATAGAAGTAACTGTATATAAGGGAATGTTTTGAAAAAGTGTAGAAGTGAGTTGGCCACTTAGTACCATTGAGTACTAGTGATATTTCAGAAAATAGAAAAGATAAAAGGTTCTTATTTTATATTATAGTTTGTCAATATTGATAACTTCAGTTTCCAATTCATATGAAACTATTGATTTTCTATACTGACATCATAAAAGCTATTTTGAACTGATGCCATGTTCAAAATACCATGTAACACACATCAATTTATGCTCAAGTGTATTGTTTTAATGTTTACTTTTACATTTTAATTAAAAAATGTATGATATAAAAATCTGAATTATAATCTCCACTTTGACACCAAACGTACTGACAAAAATTCATAAAATTCAATGAAATTTTGAATGCAAGTCAACAAACACAGTGACATGGCTTTTGATTTATGACCCATCTTGAAAGAGTTAATCCAAACTAACTTTTTCCACGTACTTTGGGTTTGCATTTTTTAAGTAAGAGTAATGATACAGTGCCACCTACTATATTTGTAATTGTATCATTTGTCTCAATTCCTTACAACTAGATGTTAGTTATCTCACAAGCCAGTTAATCAAGACATTTTTAGTGTGAAATGTATTGATCTCATACATTATACTAAAATATTAATATTACATTAAAACCATTCTGTAACTACTTTAATGTTCTAAATGTTTTTTTGCAGTAAATCACCTTAATTGTATTGATTACCCCACAGCACAAACTAGCACAGTTTAAAAGAATTTCTTTACAAATGTAACATTACAGATTTACTTGACAATAATGGTCATTCTCTACACCAAACCTCAAAAAATACACTTAATTGGCTCAAAAAGTCCATGGTCATCTTGTACGTTGATAAATGTGAGAAAAACAAACAATAATCAAAAAATAAAAGTATGAGCTTAAAGCCTCATCAGCATTAGGTTTTTAAGTCTTCTGAGCTTATTATAGCTCTATTACAGAAACAGCCTCTCCATAACACACACTATGAAATTATGATCCACATATAAGCAAAACTGTTTTTATTCTATATTTGTAAATTTAAATTACAAAATTCACTTAAACATTTTTTCTTTACAATTAAATAATGTATCAAAACTTACTCACTTCTAGCCTATTGACAATTGTAGCCATAGTGGACAAGACTTCTGGTTCTCTAGCTGAAGGGACACTACATCTCTGATAGTCCAGTAACACAGCATCCAAGAGTGGTGGTATAAAGTTCTCCAACACCTTAAAAGAATTAAAAATACATAGCATAAAAAAGCAGTTGAGAATGCATTTTAATTGATAATTATGTTTCTTAACTGTCTGATATTTGCAATAACTTTAAGCTTTTAACCCCTTTGAAACAAACAGGTCAAAGTGTGTATGTAACAATTTTATGAAGAATTACATTTAAAATTTAAGATATTTTATTATCACAGTATACAAATAAATATAGCATAGAAACACAGTTTATAAAATTTCAGGACAACTTTAATATTTTAATTTTATAGGGAAACATTAATAAAAAAAATTATTCCTCCTGATACGAGAATTGTGACATTTGCTCTTTACATATTTCTTCTTTATTTAATGCCTCCTTCAAGTAAGAAATTTAATGTAAATTACTTCTTACAGTATTATTATTACTCAAGTACAACATAATTTTTATACCTTTCAATCTTTTTTGGTTACAGAGATACAAACTTGACAGCCAGACCCACTTGCCATTGGAAAACGAAGAGTACTATATTATTTTTACCCAATAGAAAGCCAAACATTTAGTCTTAATCTATCAAATGACTTTTCAAATTACACTGTTTTCTATACAAAGAATTATCTATTTCACTTCCAGTTTAAACTATTCCCATGGTAATCACAATAAGTTTAGCTGAATTTTTAAAGACTCTTATCATACAGTTAAAAAGCCAAATTATAATGGTTAAAAAACTATGCTTATTTTTTCCATGATATGTTCCTGTGTCTTTAGATGCAATATTTACTTACATTAAAATTTAATTAAAGTAGTGTCACAATAGTATGAAAAATAGGCCTAAATTTCATAAATAGTGAAAAAAAGAAAAAACGACAAAAATAAGAACTGTACTTCTTGTTTTTCATGTGTACTTTTTATTATTACAAAAGTAACTCACTTTTAAAAAAAATTATAAATTTGCTAGATTAGATTAAATAAGATAAAGAAAATTAATCATAAAAATTCTTCATGGGTATGCTTGAAAGCAGCTCATGCATCACTCAATTCGATATGGTAACTTGAGTTACACATTCCCCAAGTGATTTACAACTTCCATGGTAGGATCATTAAGTGGACATGGTTCAAAGTACAATAAAACATAATTAGAAATGTATGTATTTTGTTTCTAGTTGTAAGTCTAGTTTTCTGTTATAAACTGAAGTCATTCAAGAAAAAAAAATGTAATTAATTTTTAAAAATTTTTTTTGGTTGTTATGAGGTCAGTCATCGATCAACCTCTTATTCAGTTACCAAAAAAAATATATATCAGATAAAATATAAAGTTTTAGCAAAAGAAAATGTTTGGAACTTATTTAGGTTTTAGAGGTTCTGCAAACAAAATGTAATAATTTTCAGATGATTGTAGGTAACTGTGTTTTAAACATGAAAATCCCTTTGCACTCAAAGCAACCAACACTTTGACTTCATACATTTATGGATAAAATGTCTAATAGAAAAAACTCATTAGAGATTCTGATTTCTTGTTTATAAAAGACTTGTAATGCTGATTGAAAGCTTTCAAAATTACATGAAGATAAACAAAAGATTAAAATTTATACTATTGAAACTTAAATGTCAATTTGGTGTGTGGAGTCAAGATTTAAATCAGACAGGCCAAACCTATAGTAAGTGAAATAAAAGAAGGTAATGACACCAACTTTTTAGACAAAAATAATTTTTTTCAAACAAGAAAATAATTTCTTACCCACCCCAAAACAAATATATGAAGGATTCTAAGTTACCCGATTAAAGGAAATTATGGAATTTTAAATTTTTTGAGTGAACACGGCTCACAGAACACAGTTTTAAAATGTAACTAAATTTTATTTCAAAAAAGAATGAAAGAAAAAAGCTCTTCATTGAAATAAAGCTAATTTTCTAAAATGTACAGATATTAAAATAATTAGTTTCGACAAGCACTAGAAATAAATTCCTTGAAAAAATATTGTACAAGTAACACAAATTTTCCAGCATAACTTACCATGTGAGAGTCAGTTGAGCGGCTAACCCATCCAGATATCAACTTTAATGCTTCTTTTTTTACTGTTCTCATACTTCTGATCAAAGGTTGCTTGGTAACCACTTCTCCATTTAGTGCAATGGCTGCAGTAATATTTTCACTCATCACTTTATAGACATTCAGCATGTCAAGGTATATCCTTCCCAACTAAAAACACCATCAGAAAAAAAAGGCATAAATATCACCGAGAGGACAACTCAAATTGAATTAAACAATACGCTTAAGTTTATTTTTGAAAGAGTTATATGAATGAAGACACCAATAACAACAAACAACTCTGACAGGTTTTACTTTTTTTAAAATTAAAAACAAAAAAACTATGAATGAAAACCTGAAAGACAGAATTTTGTTTTATTACATTTATTAAAATTTATTTTGGTTTAAGCAATAATAAAACCATTCCTGAGGGTATGGTTAAAAATAATTGTTTGTTAAAACCCTTAACTGATATAAAATACAAGTGGTTTTGTTTTTTTAATTCAAACTGATTCACAAAAATGTTTTGTAAATACCACTTGTTTCATGATCACCTAAAACGTAATGCATTAAAACATTAATAAAATTACTATCAACATTTATCCTATAAAGAAGGAAGAGAATCACAGAATAATTTAAATTCTTTTGGAGCACACACACAGTTTGTTCTTCCCTTTGTCTTGTTTACCAAGTAAACTTCCAAATACTTCCCTCCATTTGTTAATGTTCACAATCACAATTAATTTGTTTTTCATCTTAATCCTCAATCCACAAGAACATTTTTCACACGCAGATACACTAAACAGACTTGTATCTCATAACGGCTGGCATGGGTTATGACACTTTTATTGATAAGGAGAGAACAATGTTTCGACCATCCTAGAGCATCCTTCTTAACCTGATGATGACCTAGGAAGGTTGAAACGTTGTTCTCTCCTTATCAATAAAAATGTTAATACCCATACCAGCTGTTCCAAGATACATTTTTATTTCAAGTGGATTTCTTGTCATCAAAAACAAACAGACTTATGTTCACCTTGTTGTTTATGTATGCTCAACAAAAGAAAATTCTCCCCTTCGATGTTGTATATTTATTAGTTTAGCATGAAGGGTCCTGGGGGGTAAAACAAGCCATGTTACCAAAACTCACTGCATTGGCCAATAAGCATTGAGCTGTCAACTAGCAATCAGGTGATCTCCTTCAAACTTTCCATATGTGGATGGACAAGATTCTTTATACTAGTTGCCTGTGACTTGTTGGTGATAAATTTCAAAAATAAAAAAACAGTACACAGCTCATTTGCTTCAAAATAATATATTAAAGCAAGACAAACATGTATACAATTGTTTGATACACAGTGAATTACCACAATAGTATCCACAGCATTAAATAATAGTTTCTTTTTCTTCAAAGTGTACACAGGTTGGTTCAGTTATTTTAGAACACGATTGACCAAGACAAATTGTTCTTCTATATTATATTTTTACAATACAATCTACTACAATTGCTTTTGTATTAGTACTTCAGGAAAACTTTAAAACTTTCTAATACAGGATGCAATAACACAACTGCCAATTAATGAGAAACTACACGTTATTTGCACAGTTATGTAAGCACATCTGTGATAAAATATTGCTTCTAAAAATAACTAAAATTAACACTTGAATTGAACTTAAATTAGAAGTCAGGTATATCTGACAATAATTAAGTCATAATATAGTAATACACATTCTATAGTCAGCAAATTTTGTTAAATTAGTCTGTAAATTAGCAGAAATTAATGAAAATAAAAATCTTCCAGATCATAACAGCAGAAAAAAACTCAATCATCCTAAATTTCAGATAGTTGGTCAGATTACAGTAAACAGAAATATTTTAAGTCTGGTCTGACCCTAATTGTGATTTTATTTATTGCTTCTGCACATGTAAATTTCAGTTTAGAAGTATTTAATAAACCTCATATCCCTGTAAATAAAATGTATCAACACATAAATCATAACAGTAAATCTTTGGTCTTTGTACATGTTTGCTACTTCCTTCGAGCTCAAATAATAATTCTTTGCAATCTATGGTGACAAACTCCAATTCAAGAAATTTTCTTCTTTCCAACCAACTTGAGATTTCTCAAAACTTTTCTTTCTTATTTATAGATAATTAACTTTTAGTGAGAACATGTTTTCAAATAATCCAATAAGATCAAGGCATTGGTTAAATTGGTTGGTTGGTTTGGTGTTTTATGGCACAAAGCAACAAGACTATTTGTGCCAAACATCCAGTGAAAAGTTAAAATTAAAGTCAATTTAGTAAAATTCATAAAAGGAAATTAAGGTAAAACAAAAACTTCAAAAAACTTTCTGTAACATAATTGAAATTATCATAAATCGCCAGGAAGACAAACATGTAAGTTCAAAAACCACCATCAGTCACATGAAGTTGGCCTTTCCAGTTCTGGTTCTGAGTTATTTGACATTATGGCCATGTTCAGAAAGAAAAGAAATAAAAGTTTTAAAAAACTTACAGCAAAATTGCAATTGTAACTATAACTTGCCAGGATGACTAACAGGTAGTTCAACTCAGCAGCATTAATCACCTGACGTTGGACTTTCCAGTTCTGGTTTTGAGTTATTTGATGTTAAGGCCATTTTCTAATGTATAAATTATATTAATGGCCTTTAAAAAACTAAAAATATTTCCAAAATGGACAGAATCACCATCATCAAAATCACTGTCTAACATTATGAACAAACCTTGGGACAGAACATCGTAATGACATCAAGAAAGTAAAATGTGGTTTATTGTAAATATTGCTGAGGAAAGGGTGTGAAGTAACATGAAGTGATTCCAGGGCCAGTAGAGAACTAAGCAAATCAGTATAAATAGTGCAGTTGGAGTACTGCTTAGCTTCAATATGATCCAGGGCAAGAGAAACTGCATACAGTTCAGCAGTGAACACAGAAGTTGAAGAGGGGGTTCTGCATGCAACCATAGAACCATAACAAACCATGGCAGAACCCACATAGTCAGCTGATTTCGAACCATCTGTATAAATAGGAATGGAAGAATGGTTCGAATGACATTCAACAAACAGCAGACAGTATTTCCAATCGAGAGTGTCTGCTTTTCTAATATGATCTAAAGATAGGTCCCATTTGGGGACTGTAAAAAGCCATGGTGTGATGGCCTGACCAGTGGATGCAGGAATGTTACCCAAAGACAGACCCAATTCATCTAACTGTGCTTGGATAAGAAGGCAAAAAGGAGCAATGGCAGAGAGTCTTTTCTGAAAAAGTATGGCCCACCAGGGAAAGAAAAAAACAACCCTAGGTGGGATGCTTCGGTAAGGAACAAAGTTTCAAAGTATATGGTTAAGACAAATGCAAAATGTGGAGGTGCAAAAAAGGTTCATGAAACCCTGTGTATAAGCCCTGAACTGGGGAAGTGTGGAAAGCCCCAGCACATAGCTGAAGTCCTTGATAATGAATGGGGTCCAGCATCTTTAAGACCAAGGCCCAGACAGAGCCACAGACCAGTGATCCATAGTTGAGTTCCAACTGAATAAGAGCACGATATACCTTTAGCATAGAACATCGATACACTCCCCAAGTGGCAGAAGAGAGGACATGGAGGATGTTCAGTGCTCTTGTGTACATTTCACTGGTAGCTGCTTGATGTGTGGTATAAAGGTCAGCTTATGGTCAAAAAGCCCCAAGAACTTTGTCTGATAAACAACAAGCAGCATAGCTTCACCAATACGGAGTTCAGGATCATGGTGAATACCATGCTGGTGGCAAAAGTACAGGCAAATGGTTTTAGAGAGAGAGAAATTAAAGCCGTTTGCCATGGTCCACTTCAGACACAATCGAGAGCAGTTTGTAGTTCCCTCTCAATATATCTCATGTTTGACAACTTATATGAGATGTGAAAGTCGTCGACATAGAGCCCATTTGCAACAGTTCAGTGATGGCATTAATCTTTATACTGAAATGTGTAGAACTCAAAACGCACTCCAAGTTCCTGTAGAAAAGTATGGGAAAGTGTTGAACTGACACAAACTTGGAATTTCCTGTCTGTTAAAAATTTTTAATAAAAATGGGTAAATGGCCACATAACCTATATATATGGAGATCTCACAAAATGCCATACCTCCAAGTTGTGTCATAAGCCTTCTCAATGACAAATAATATTAATACAAGATGTCATTGAGAAAGGCTTCTCTGATTGATGTTCCAAGTCAAATCAGATGGTCCATGGTAAAGTGCTGTCATCAGAACCTACACAGAAAGGTGTGTGTATCAGCAGATTTCAGAAATTTTTCCTGTAAGGAAAGATATATAGGATGGTAAGAAGCAACCAGTGTTTTGATGTCATCTAGATTAGAAAGTAAACCTCGACAATTCCACTGTATTAAGGTAGCCATTTTTATTTATGTGTAGGCAAACTGGGTGAAGAACCCTTCTGTTTACGACCACATCTTTTTTCTTTACTGTCTTTAATCGAAGGGGGTCTATCAATCTCCACAGATCCTGCCCTGGGTTGACTAGACAGATCTTTGCTGTTGTAAGAGAATTCCAGAAAATGAGGACATGAACAAAGGATCGTTTTGCATTTTAGGGTGGGAGAAGCTGTATCCGGGAAAACACCTGTACCCGGAACTGAAGGAAGTGGATGTTGGGATTTGTTGGAATGCATGTAAGGGACAGAGATTCATCAACTTTTTTAACCATGGAGGTCAAAAGAATTTTCCTTTGTTTTGAAAATGATTCTTTTTGAGGCACAGAGAGATCCATCTGCACTCCTGCTGTAGTAGTGGAACGAAGGGAAGCAGCATACGTCCCAGACGAAGTGGTAGAGAGTAACTTTCAAGCCTCAGGATAAGTAATGTTATAAATCATTTTCAAATGCTGCAACTCTTTTTCTTCCAACCATTTAGGTCAAAATGAAAGTAGGATGGGTGAGTCATTGAAATTGCCACAATGAGGGCCCATTTCACACTCAGAGGCACCATGGTCCTTGCTGCCACAATGAGCACACGTCAAGGAACCTTGACGTGACATCTTCAAGTAACCAAACCACTGGCAGTGGAAAAATTGTAGTGGGTTTGGAATTCATAGCCATACCCTGCAATTAGGATAACCTACCCTGATGGTTGGCAAGTGGATGTGGTGAATGGGATACTGGTCAGCAGCATAATTCCATTTTTGCACGCAGAGAAACCAACTAGAATCTCTGATTTAGGAATGTTCTTAAAATCCCTCTCAACACAGTGAGCTCCTCTTCCATTTAAGGCAATTGGGGATATACCTATTGAGGTTATACCTCACGAAACTTTGTATTCATCACAAGGAGTTATGTCTCCAGATTGAAGCTTTTTTACTGACTTTGGAAGGCCAGCAAGTCCCTCTAATCTCTTCTGAATGAAAAAGGGAGACATTTACTCTAAAGGTTTGTTTTGAAAGAGAAAGTAGAATAAGAAAATGAGTTACAACAGGTGTTAGAGATTTGGAAGATCCATAATAAAAAAAAGAAACATATTGGGTGCCCACTGACCCCACCTACCATGGAGCCCTATGAGGAGATGCACTACAATGTCAAACAAGAACACTACAGCAACCCCATGGTTTCAAGAGCACTATACCCAAACACCAGCATCAGATACAACGTCCACAACATCTGTTAAGTACATCCAGCACTGGTAGTTGGTTGACCCTCGTCCAAGTGGAGCAGCCGTTTGATTCAAGGGGAGCCCACCCCAAGGCTGCCCGTCTACAAAAATTCAAGGCCAAAATGTTGTGTTAGGGTTGGACCCCTCAACCATCAGGATCCTCTTCTCCCCTTCTCAGGTGGTCACAAACGGGAAACACATGGGTGGATGTTTAGATCCCAGAGCAGGAAAACTGAAAGAAAAAAACCTTCCTTGGGAGGTCCCCTCACCACATACAGGAATCCACACCAAAAGGCATTGGTTAAGTGGAAGAAATTTATCAATTATATTCGTTCCCCTGCTTATTTGTTAGTTCAAGCCATTACTTTGGGTTAGCTTTTGCTTTACAAAAACACCTTTGTGTAACTCTGAAACTAATAGCAACACACTGGACCTACTTGAGATGAAAGGTGAGTGAAAGCTAGTTTAGAAAAAAAAGGTAGATACATAATCTCTAAAAAGACCACAGAAGCAAGTTATACGATTAACATATTGTAAGATAAACACTGTTCTACCTATACTAGTTTTAATGATGCATGTTACTTACAAAGTTCCCTCAATACAAGGGGTTACCATAACATCATTTGTCCTGTGACTGTATTTGTCATTCAAATCATGTTTATTGGATTGAAATAAAGAATAATCAGGCAAACTACAGTCTGCAGGATGATTACATATTTTGTAAAATGAAAAAAATAATACACTTGTAGAAGAGGAACATTGATGATTTTTGAAGATGGAATATTTGTGTAATCCTCCAAACAAACACAAAAGAAACACAGCTTTCAGGCAAAGTAGCACATGTATTATATAACTGAAAACTATACGGCTACATCCAATGGAATTTTTTTTACTCCAAGTCTTACTTTTACCACAAAAAATCAATTTTAGATTCAAAAATATGCAATTAATATCATTTCCAAGTTGGATACATTTAACTTTCAGATATTGTTCTTTATAAATTGTTTTTATGAATTGAAATGATTCCTTAATCTTTTACCTGACTAACATAAGGGTGGCCAATTGCTTTACATGCTCGAACATTAGTTTTTAAGATGTTACCAAGTTGCTTAACAGCTTCAGGATCTTTCAGTACATCAACATTCTGATAAAAAAAAGAAAAAAAGGATTGTTTCTTATGATAGTCGTTGATTGCTGTAAAAAGTTCAATATTTAAACATTCCAAGTGCTATAAATAAATATTTTTCAACATCTAATATTTACATTTGTTCATAAAAGTAGTTTTTTTCTTTATACAGGAGAAGCTAAGATATGTATCAATTTCTCTATCTCATAAACAGCTGCCATTGATGTAACTTTTCCAACCTATTTCATTTCCTTTCAGCTACGTATGACAATATATATATATCTACATCTTCAATTCTTTTTACAATTTCTCATACAATTTGCAAAAGGTAGCTAACATGTTAAAGTGCCCATATTATAAAATTGTAATCTATCAAAAAATAACACAACCTTCTACAAATCAATGATAAAAGTGATTTTTCTCACCTGATGTAAACCTAGTGACAAAACAGCCTGGAGATTTAATTATTTTAGTTGTTTAAATTTTAAGGTTTATTACTTTTACAATTCATTACCATAAACACTCTCAAAGATACTCTGATAAAGCACAAAGGAAAATAGAAATAAATGTTAAACTTTTCTTCAGTTTAATTATAAATACTGATTCTAATAGTTAAAAAACAAGGAAGAAGGTTCTTGTTCAATACAAACCTTTGTGGCTTGGTTGATTATGTCATCCCAGACCTGACTAGGAAGAAGCATGTATTTTTCTATAAGATGCTCTTGAACTACCTGATCTGTCTGTGCACTAATCATTGATCCTACAGCTTCATAGAAGGTGTGGACCTGGTTCAGTAAGAAAATACTGACATTAAATGTGTTCTTTTTACAACTGAAATAGCTTTCTCATAGGTTTGTACATAACAGTTGATTCCTCATTTTAAATGGTAAAACAGACTGGAATTAAAATTATAAAGTTATTCCAATTTCTCAAAAACCCTAAGTACCTTTGTATAAATGTCACTATTGTAAACAATGAATATTATAAATGAAATGTTATGTTCTTGCTTTAGGATGACTTTATAAATCACTTAACTGAGATTTCAAGTTTTTGAACAATACATTGAAATGTCTAATATACAGATGTTTCTTTGAGAACAGTATTTCTTCACATTATTGCAGAGGATTGTTCACAACCTATGGTAATAATGTGCACACCTAATAACCTTATCCAGACAGGAAGTCACCACCTGTGATGGACTATGTAAGGTACATAAAAAGAACAGAGCAAAAATGACCTTAATCAATTGTGCAAATACCTCCTGCAGTGAAAAGTGCATTGCAGAGCAAAAATCCATAAACAAGACACTCATAAGAAAAACAATTGACTGTGGAAGAAATAGCTATTTGTTTTAGGCATACATCATAACAATAAATCATGAGCAATCCTCTGTATGACTAGTTTCTATTCAACACCAATACATACATTAATTTTTTTAAAAAAATTACTTCCTATATTATACAGAATAAATATGTAGGGATAAAACTTCTGTAACCCAAAACAATACTCGCAGACAACTATTGTAAATCTAAAATAAATTCAAATTCTAGGCTTATCATTCTATGGGCCTCTGCAACTATAAATTTGTTTTAACCCAATCCAGACCGGAGAGTACTTTTCAGGTGTCAGGTTTACACTTAAATTCTATTTCAACAATTTAAACTCAAAAATACCTTTTAATTAATATTTTATCATTTTCTAGCATTCATTTGGTATAATTCATAAATAAACATGGAAAACTTGCATTTCTGTGTGGCTTCAAGGAATTTTGCCTTTAAACAATACCTATCTACACAGAAACTGTGTCCACCCCAAAACATAGCTTTATACTCAGAAAGAAACTATTACAACTTTAGAATACAGCTACCCATGTTTCGTTACAAGATTTTCTCTTTCTCTTTCACTATCTTCATTAGCACAGTTTCTAATCCTCAGATTTTTATGTTATCAAAGAATGTTTTTAAGTAACATTGTTCAGAGGAAATTATAAACTACTTTTGTCAATATTAAAACAATAATGTAATGTGGAAAGTAATTCATGGTTCTGATGGAAAAGATCTATCTCCCACAGTAAACAATAATGAAATCTAGTAGAAAGTTCAGAATGCTCACAAGAAAACTACAGATCTGGATATTTTTTATTCTTCAAAAGGTTTAGATGTTAAATTATCTTTATTTGAAAGCTATAGAAACTTTCTTCTATGGCAAGACATCAGGTAATTCAAGTCGGGTTTAAGAGTACAGAAGACAAGAAGTTTTATTTGGGGGGGGGGGAGAACTCAGCAAATAGACAAAATAATTTAATAAAATTAAATTGCATGTGACTTATTAAAAAGAAAAGCTATGAAAATTAAATCAACAAATCTTAAAATATTTTATCATTCTTTTAACACGTTGTTTGCAATAGAAGTAAGGTGCATTAAGTGGGAACCTTTAGTAAGAATGTAGAATGCCCTTGGATGCCTTGTATAAAGAGTTTGGTAACCAATGTAGTAGGCAGCAGTAAAATATTCTGATGATTCAAATCCTTATTCATCAAGCATTATTCTTAAACTTACCATATTCACACAATGCACATAAATAAAGGAACTTATAACATATTGAAAAGAAAGTATATTTATTAGATATATAGTGCTCTTCACCAATAATATTGTTAGCAAAAATATTGTTACCTAGTCTGACCTGACGCCATTTCGAAAGGTCAGGTCCTAGGTCACCGATAAACCTTTGTCAGTTTCTGCTGTGTTTTTTACGATTTATATCCGGAAGTGGTGACTACTGAAATCGGCAAAATAAAGTATCAAAAAAAATATATTAATGAATATCACTTAAGTTGACTGACTGGATATATAAATTGGAATTATCTGAACAACATTATAAAAACAGAAATTCTAAGATCAATGGAAGTATATTATACATTTTTTTTCAAAACAGTGTCTCCTGACAAAATGTTTGAAATTTCACAAATAAATAATGATAAACCTAAATCAAATTAAATGGATTTTTATAAAGCCAAAACTATACACTACTTAGTATGTTTGTTTCAAGTTTCATGCAGTTTCATTTACTACTTCCACTGTGAGAATGAAAAAAATCAAGCGATATCAATGACACCCCTCCGGTCTGGAGAGGATAAATAATAATTAAGTTTTCCTTTTTTGTTTTGTTTTCCATAATAACATAGAGAGAGATATAAGAAAGCCTTACCTGCTGAGGTTGAAGATCACATATGATACTGTTAATGTTGTTTAAAATCTCTTCAATAAATGGCATAACTTCACCAAGCTGAACCTATAAAAATTGATGCAAAATATTACTACAGAATAATATCAAGGACCAAAATCAAAGAAAACAGTGTAATAATCAAACTGTAAATGACAATGTAATGTCAGCATTTTCAAACTTACTTGTACAAAATGACGTTTACACTTCTGAGCTATTTTGATGAATGTGTCACAAGCCATGTCCTGTACACCATCATGGGTTTCTGAGAGTAAATTGAACATACAATAAATACAAGTAGCTAATTAATGATAAATCCCTGCAAATTTAAGTAAGTAAAATAAATTACAACTTTTAAACTATACAAAAAGTTTTAGTAATAATTATAAAATAAAAATTGTAGCAAGAAGTTAAAAACAAAAGCACCACAGTAAACATAATAAGCTGTCAGAAGTCTTGCAATTTGTGAAACTAGTTTTATTACATTTGTGTCCTCTTCAGTCTCACATTATCTTCTAGCAAGCAAATTGGCCAACAATGTGTTGATCAGCTGTCCTGCCAGAAGACACACAAATGTTTTAAAACTAGTATCTACATCATCATAACTCCTGAAAGTTTATTCTGTTTACTGTGGAAAATGAAAATTTTAAACAATTTGTCTAATTTTTTCAGACCACAAAGATCATAAATTTATAATTTGAGTGTTCAAATAATAAACTTTTTTTAAACTTATATTTCATTAATATTTATTTGGAAGAACACAATAAAAACTTGAACTACAAACTTTATATTAGTTCTATGCCAAACCATTTCATTTGTGGTTTTTATTTAGGGAGGAGAAATATTTAACCTCACTTGTAAAAGGGTAAAACTTATCTTTATACAAAGTAAAGCAGTAAATCTAGACTTTTAGTAGTTTTATGCACACTTCTAGATCAAATACATTGAAAATGGTGAAGAAACTTGATGGTACTGCATAAACTGTAATATTGTGTTTGTTGCATTTTGTGTTTTAGTACTTCCAAGTTTATAGAGTTATCAAAATCATAAATACACTATCTGACAGATAGGAATATTTTCTTGCTTACTATTTATTTGCCATAAATCTCTCTTCCTTACACGAACTCTAAGTTTCTAATGATAGCACACTTTCATTGAATTTAACAATATTACAGTTTCATAACTTTTTCATTGTTCTTCCAGTAATAATTTAAGTAATAACTGTCAAGCATCACAGTGAAATTTACTATAACGAGCATCATCAAGATAAACCGAGTTGTTTTTTTTTGAAACAGCTGTAAATAAATTTCTAAAATGATTGAAAAAGTAACTTTCAAGAATAAGATATAGCAAGATAAACAACTTGTGAAACTTGGTTTTCTAGTCAACAGCTACAGGCATGTTCTGTAATGGCACAGTGTACATTTTATCATTTCACACATTTTTTTTGAGCACTGTAAATTTACTCAAAAAAAATGCAATTTTAATTCAAAGAATATTTAATAGTAATCATACTTTTTTTTTGAAGTCTGAATTTCAGATAAAGTTTCAATTGTGAGTTACTGAATTTTATAAATGCAAATGAAGTAAGCAAAATCATTTCATCTGGCTAGAAAATGGTAAGTAATCTTCTAGCCTGTATTAAAGTTGAAAAGGCAATGATGAACAAACATATGAATTTAAAGTACCATCAAATTAATTTTTTGTACAGTTGTAAGAAAAATTAATAATTTAAAAAATATTCCATAAAATAATACAGATATAAAGTTATCAACAAAAAGAAAAATAATATCAATGAAAAGATTTATAATCTACTAATTGTGTAATATTCCTTCGCCTCCCAATAAGTTTATTACACATTCTATCTTTAGCACATTCTCTTTTTTTTGTTTTTAAATATAAAGTTTTATTCAGATATGAAGTTCAGATCCAAATGAAATATTTTGTGAGCAAAATCTGTCTCACTAATAATAACTCTTATGATTTGTTTGGATTTTCAGTAACTTATAAATTTTGCATGTACATTTTTGATGACCCAATTATGCATTATACACCTTTCAATAACATCAAACCCCAATATGTTAAAAATAACTTAATTTTACACCCAATTCCTTCTACAACATCAAATAAAAGAATTACATTTAAGAAGCACTTATTTCTCACATTTTGTGATTCATATACTGGTTACTATAATAATTGTGTGAAAACATTTTTTAAAATATTTTATACCAATTTATTCTGATATTGTACTAAAAGCCCCTTTTTTGAGCTTTTACATATTAGAAGGTTTTTCATCAAGGAGATTTCCACTTGAAGAATAAAGAATATAAAAATGTATGCAATGAAACCAAGATTTTCTATTTTCCTAGTTATGAAATAAAAAACATGGTCAAAGATTTTTAAAAACAACAAAATATCAAAGCTAAAACCTACCATGCATAAATTCAAATAGTTTATTTACAACAGTTTTCAAGAACTTCCAGTGAGCCCTTAAGAACCTTGGATACTGCCCCACGACATACATTATATTTGAAGCAATTATTGCTTTGTTATCTTTTCCTTTTTTCCCTTCACACAATCCTAGTAACTCCTGTAACATGAGCAATTTTTAATTAATTAGAAAAGAAAAAAACTAACAGTTTCTAATTACATTTAAAAATTACAAGTTAAGTAACCTTCTTATATTCTAACGACAAATGCTTCTTACACTCCCGTCCTCATAACAACATGGCTACAAAACAAAACATTTCACAACTTGGTACAATGTCCTGATTTTCATAACATTTTTATCATCTTGTACACTAACGGCTATTTGTACACTACTGGTTCTGATAACAATTTTGCCAGATGACTGACAGTTGTATTAAAAATTTACATTTTAAAGTTTTTATCACAACTTAATAAGTGATTGAAAAAAATGCATTTCATAACTGTATAATTAAAAAGTTAGGCAGTTACATTGTACACAAAGTAATACATGCTATAACTTCTTTAAGCATGAAGTATTGTAAAAATTAATTATACCTAACCGCTCGTGTAACTTGTTTCTTTTTATACATTAACCAGCTATATAATGTGCAGCTTCCCTTTCATCTAAATAGAGCTACAAATGGTACAGAGTGATGATGGGATATTTTTATTATTTTCAGTTACCAGTACTTCACTAAAACAAATTGTTGTTTGTTCTTCCTTAACTCAACAATGATGTAATGACAACTGTAGACCACTTAACCAGTTTATTATAACAACCAAATATACAAGCAACTGAGAAAATATACTCTAATACAAGATGTAAAAACTAAGTAAATGCAATTTGATGGACACTCTTTTTAACATTGCAAAATATTTTATAATCCTTGTTTCAATCTGCACTATTCTCTATGTTTATTGAATTCAAAAATAATTTATCCTATGATTATTTTATTAATTTAAAACAGAGTTAGAACCAGCAGTACACCATTAACTTTAACAAAACTGTAACTGGCTGGCACACATGTAATCTATGCATACAAGTAATCTTTTTTTTTTCTTATTTAATCCTTTACCCACTTTTTAAGTTAACATTGATTATTATTTATGTCACATTTAAATTATTAAAAATGTTAGCTGAAAAGCTACTAAAAAACACTCCAAAGAAATAAAAGCAATTTCCTTTAAGGATTAAAATAATGATAATTTAAACTCTACAAGGTTATTACACATAAAATACTGGTTTAACTATAAACCAGAAAATAGAGCAATTTTGATGTTTTGCAGCCAATCACTTTGCACCAAGTTGATTGCACTGATTGCTTGTCAATGAAACCCAAAACTTCCACCATGCACAGTCTTTCAATCCATAAAATGCAGTTAGATCATTTTAAAAGTGATGATTCAAGTTATAAGTTACAGGGAAGTTAACTTAATAAACAACAAACAAAAAACTTTTGCCATTATTTTTTACAATGTGACTATCAAATCACATTACACTTTATGCTGTTCAGCCTTGTCTTACCTTCTTATTTTCTTTGACCATAATGACACAAAAGAAAATTAAGTATAACATTCAAATAAAAAGTTAAATAAAATTTAGAAATAAATCAAAACTCTGAGATGTACTTGAAACACACCTTGATGACTGTTACCAAAAATCGTTTTTCATCATCTTCATACATGGCTCCACTAATTGATCCAATAGCCCAACAAAGCTAATAAAAAATAAATATTTATATAACATTTCTTTTTATTTACAAACTTACCATTATTAAGGATAGCTGAGTTTTATCTCCTGTACTGGCATGCACGGTAATAAAAGTGCAGGAAATGTAAACCTATTTAATACTGAAAAAAATCTCTAATGACTGTCCTATGTATCAGCATCTCAATGAATACTTTTACAACAGACAGTTACCAGAGTATTTAAGTTAATGATGTGTTGTTATAGCAACTGAGATATTACTCAACCCAGGTACTCACAAATACCAGGTAATGAAATAACGATTTTCACACAAATACTTCACTCAAATATTGAACTTTATTTGAACCATACATTTCCATGCACTCTCTAGCACTTTTAATTGTGTGGGATACTAAAATTAAATTGACAATGGATTCTTTAAAAGAAAAAAGAATAAACAAAACATAGGATGGAGAGTATGATTACATATGTTATCGTGAACAAAATAATCAGTGTTCTATGCAAAACAAAAAATATGGTAAGCAGTAAATCACTCTTCTCATATGCCTAGTCCAACTGTCTAGCAACACTAGAAAAATGTATTAGCATCATAAGAAAATAACAGAAATATCCTTTAACAAAATATATTTGAACTAAAAATTTAAGGTTGTAAATAAATCTAACTTATTGGAATTTTGCATAATAAGTGCACAACTTCAATTTAATTAAAACATATTAGTAATCCCACTAAGCCTATTCTAAATAACTTTATTCAAGTCTAATCCAAAAGAGTAACTAACGTGTGTTTTTTTTAAACTAGTTAAAAAGCAAGTACTATCATGGATTTTAAACTATGTGCTATAAAAATGAGATTTTTTCAAGAAATTTTAAATACAAGCTGAAATATATTTTCCATTGGTTATAAATTGTGATTTATAATCTACAAACTTATTCATAATTGTTTTACTTAAGTATTATAGAAATGTATAAACATTTATTCTACCCTACATTTTTCAAACAAAATATGTAAATATTGCAAATCCAAACACATACAGTATTTAAATTTTTCCATGACCATTCTGTTCCATTAACTTGATTACTGAGTTTTTCAGTCATTATTTGTTCTGTGTCAACATAGTCCAAATGGGTCAGGTAAACTGCAAAACACAAAATACTAATTGAAAAATCTGCATATTAAAAATTATTTTCCATTGAAATAAATACATGACAACCACAATTTTTAAGCTTCTAGCCATTACTTCCAACAACATATCCATTCAATCTTCCCAACATACATGCAATTCCTATGAAGAATGTAAAATTTTGTGTCATAACAGTTTTTACACACAAATCAATTTGGAATGTTCTTTTTAAGAGAAAAAAATTCAACATTAAAATTCATACATTGAAATTAATGGTATCTCGATTTCAGGATAAGAGCAAAGATTGAGATTTGGCAAAACCTGAATTTAATGTTATTGGCATAACAGAACAATCTTAAAATCTTTCATGGTATAGTATTGAATTCTCTGATAGCAACACTGAAAGATAGTAGACTCTAACATTGGTATTTAGTGAAATGTATTCTGATGTGTGTCAATTTTGAGTAAACTACAACAAATCACAAAGGTGAAGAAGTTTGCTCCAAAAATATTTATCATGTGTCATGAAACTTTTGACAGTGGCAGCCATGATGGAGGAATTATACAAAAATATAAAAAGTCAAATAGATATGAAAGATTCAGAAACTCAACACTTTCTTATAAATTACTTTTCTTCTTCAAGAGGAAAAAAGGAAAAGTTGAAGTTAAAAAGGAAAAAAAAAGCATGTATCACATGAACAGAAAAGTGTCTTGGGTTGTCACAGGGGCAAAAATGGCATCAAATTTTCAAATTTATACATGATCTATGTATAAAGTTAACTTCAAAATAGTCAAACTTTTAAGTATACTATCATATACACACACACACACACACACACAAAACTAGCTTTCAGTTCAACTGTTGTGTGGGTTACATGTAACAACATAGAAAATAACTTTGATATGTTTGGATTTTCATTGCATTACATTATAAATGGACTACAAAAACCCAATTTATATTTAAAAAGTCTAACAATTATTGTGTCAAATATTTGTGTTTCAAATACAAAAACTTTTAAAAATTGACATTAATGTTAAAAGTGTTAAATATTAAGCTAGTCACAAGATTTTAAAAGGCTGAGGTGTATTACTTAATTTTCAGATAACAACCAAAAGATCACATAAATACAACAGTAGTTTAAACTGAAAGACAAGAAATCCTAGATAACTTGCAAGAAGCAATCCTAAGAGGCTAAGACAACACCTGATGTTACACACTATCATGGCACAAATCTTTCTGATGGCTCTCAAACACTTGTAATCATTTTTTTTTTTTTTTTTTATTAACGAGTGATGATAAAAGGTTGGCAACAAGCATCCCATTTCATTGGCACTTAAGCAAATTTCACAAATCTAAGGAAACAGTTTCCATATAAAGCATGAAGATTCATATAAATTTTAAGATTTTTTTTCAAAGTAGCTGAAAAATATACAAAAAAAATTAAATACATTTTAAAACCTTGAAAGTCTTAACTGTATCAACATCATGTTTAGTTTCAGTTTAAACTTTACACTTTATTGAAAATAAAACAGCTTATTTATCAAATAAACTTAAATTAACTAAGTTAATTAGCTACCTAATGCCTCTCTCATATTTTTGTACAGCTGTATTGAGTCTGTGTCCTTCATAAATTCTCTTACTACCTCCCCCTGTTCATTCTCCACAACCAACACTTCTTCTGGTTTTGCCATTCGACCAATCATAATATATCTTAACTGCAGAAGTAAAACAATTAAACCTTATGATTTTTATGAATATTTTTCTTAACTTATACAACAGATAAAATAGTGCTATACCATTATATCTTAAGATGTACTCTCCAAAGGCCAATTCCTATAAGCAATTAATAATCTAGTTCACTACAAAACCTTTGATGCAATGGAAATGCTTTTTTCAAAGAAAAAAGAAATATTAATATACGTTAATACAACTATGGCTACAGTTATAATTTATTGACTTCCGGTAAATTAAATTATACATTTCATTAACAAAAAGTAAATATTGTTTTTTTTGTTTTTTTTTAAATGTGGGTGCATTATGACTTGCTTATACTCAATGGGAAAACTGTATTAATTGCACTGCTATCTATATTTTAAATACTTTGAAACCAAAGAGCAATATGAAGCACAGAAAAACAAATTCAAGAAATGAAACTATTATGAACAAAATAATCTGTTACACTTACTTTAGTAAGCACAGGCTGATATAGTTGTTTCCTGGGAGGAACAAGAGTACCAGGGCCACAAGAAAGAATAACAGGTGATGGGGCAACTCCACTAAATGGGTTTTCTCTATACAAGTCAGCTGCTAAGGAGTTCCAGTACTCCAGACATATCTTAAAGATCTCAACCTCCTCAACTTCAGATATAAGCAATAAATAATGTAGGGCCTAATAAAATGTTGAAACGAAGAAGTAACATAATAAAAACATGAACAGAACTGCCTGGTCTAGATTTTTACATGCATTTTTGTATTAGTGTTTTGAAAAATAAATTATTATTTGTAGGAAGATACTGGTAACACTTTCAAAACAAATTATTTCTTCACTTATTAATTTGACTCAAACAATTCTCAATTTTGTTCACTAATCATAATCAGTTCTTTTTAAAAACAGAAACACATTACCATGATAACACTTTTGATATTATACCTTTAGCAAGCCCAATGAAGATTTGCTAACAAATTACTACTCACACCATTAATAAACATTGCATTGCAGTTGGTGCATTTCCAATGAACTTCAACTTGTTTTAGAAATTGTATCTGAAATTGAACACTTAAATTATCTTTTCACTGTAATATATTAATAAAAAGAAAACGTAATTAATGACAGATCTCCACACAACCAAAGCTTAATTGTTTTAATTTGAAATCAAATAACAATACTAAAATTTAAAACTTACCCCCTTTCAAACAACCTTAACTGTGCAAACATAGCAATTTGTGTAAAAAACAAACCATCAAATTATAATTACCAAACCTTTTATGCAATGATGAACAATACTAAAATTCCCTGATACCAAGTAAAAAAGATATGTACCATCTTGGTTAGTTGTCTGAAACCGATATAGATGATACTTGATAAAACGCAACTACTTTGACTACAGACAGAAACTTTCTACATAATTTCTTAATGTATACCTCAAAGAACAAAACATAAAATGTTCATATGACAACATGATAATTAAGAATTATGTTAAATTTCATAGTTTTTTTCACACTGTGGAAAATTCATGATTTATTCTTTATATTGCCTTATAAAATTAAGACCTTTAAATTTATATACTACTAAAACATGAATTATTAGCTAAGCTTAAGGCTATATTTATTGGTATATCATGAAAAGAAAGTTTAATTAAAGTCTGAATGTATCTCACTGAAATAAAAATAAAACAGCAAGTCCAGGAAAAGCTTGCCCACAGAATGATAGCTATATATGTAAATGCTACACATAATTAAAACCCATAAAAACAGTATAAAAAAAAAACTCGTTATAAAAACTTGTGTAAACCTTACAAGAAAAGTTAAATTATGTTTTAATTCTTTATAAAATATGCAATACTCACTGTCAACAGAATCTCATGAAGTTCACTTCGTTTTTCCACCAAATTACCATGTTCTTTTAAATATGTACAGAGGAACAAACTGAGGTTTTGGATAAATTTCTGTTCTTCATCTTGTCCATTAGAGTATGCCTCTTTAATGTTGGTTGCAGGGGGAAGCATCTGTAATGGAACAAAACATGTCGTCTCTAATGTTAATATAAGAATCTTTCTTCAAGTTTCTTGAGCAACAACTATGTAGTAATAAAGCTAACAAAAGTACCTTTCATAGGCAATATTTATCTAACAACTAACAGAAACATCTTTCATGACCACAATATTTAACTAAAAAGGCTGGCAAAGATAGCTTTTATGGACAATATCTAACTAAAGGTGTTCCACACATTTTATATTTTAATTTTAAATACTTTTCAGTTAATAATTTCACTTATAGACAAAAATAACCTTGATAATACAAAATAAACACATTTTTAGTGTTAAAGTAAATTATAAATTAAGTACCTTATCACAAATAAGGACAACGTGATTTTCATATGAGCTTAATTTCTTGATTTACTTTCTCTGAGTAACCAAACATGAGAAATAATTTACATTCATGGCTTGCAAATGATAATGCTCATATTTAATTGCTCAGAAAATTCAGTGAAACATTGTACATTTCAAACAGCTTTATAGTATTTCAATTAAACCTCCAAGTTTTGCTTCACACAATGCAATAATTTCAATGAAATAAGTTACTTGAAAACTGAATCTCACATAATCTACATCATTTCACAAGCTCAAATGATATTACAATTCATACAACTTATCTGTATTTAATAACATTTAAGAAATAATACTGAATAATTTTTCCTCCAAGGTTTCATTTGTTTAATTTTGAAACAAATTATTATTTTTAAAATCAAGTTTACTGTTATCTTTAAACCATTTTAATAAAAAGTGAGTGAAAAGTCAGTTTAAACAAAAGTTTTAATTTGTGTAAATCAATCAAACATTTTAATTACAAACTAAATTATTTTCATATCCCATTTTAACCCCAACTAAAGTTACTTCCCATACTTTCATATCCAACTAGTTTTTATCCCCTCTGATTGTTTTTCATATGTATTTTAATTCCTTTGATTGGCCACCTCTTGTAAACAGCTACTAAATTTGCTGTAACTAGGTCCAAACATTTCTGTTACATGAGTAAATAATTCCAGATTGTTAAGAAAAATTTGCTGAAATACAAACCAAATGCACATAACAGAAATAAAATCAGGCATGCACAAGACACTAAAATTTCAAGCACAGCTACATACTAACAGTAAGATTGTAGCATGTTAATTTATTACGTTTACATACCAACTGCTAATCATAACATTTATTTAAAGAAGGAGATTCTATTTGATCACAGATTTCACAGAAGTTGTTGATTGTTCTCACATAAGTACTGGTTACCTTAATGACACTGACACTACTCAAGAAAAAATATCTGTACTGTGTCAAAAACAAACTCTACAATATACACAGCAGGGAGGATATCAATCTGGTATGTGTAACAATCTTCTACTGGAGACAGTTTTGCCACAAGGAATCTAATAAAACAAGCTTTTGCAAACAAAGCAACCTCTATCATCAATATTTATTCCTCACACTAACTTCAACAACTGCACAAGGGTCAATAAGTGCAGTGTGGGTTGTACTCAATTTTTATGACATACAAAAAAATAATAGTCTTAACAAAGAAAATCAGAAGATAAAACATACTTCTTTAATAAATTTGTTTACTCTCTCTGTGCACATTTTTTGTAGATACAAGTTTGTACACATAAAAAGAAATACCTGGTCAGCAGTAGCTTATCAAATAATTAAATTAATCCCATTCCTTAGCTGACTTCTTACAAGAAGTTATGCTGTACCATTTATAAATTAACCTTTCATAATTTTTGTAAAGAAATTTCAAAAACATGAAGATTTCAAGTCTTACAACAAAAACATTATGTATCTTTACCTGTTCAAGTTGAGTCATCGTCTGTTTGAATAATAGAATGAACATATCTGAGTAATGGGAAGCATTTACACCAGCTGAAAAATAAAAATGCACATTTTAAACTTTGAACAAGCTGTACAGAACAAGAACAGATTTAGCATAAAATTCTTGTTCTCTAACACTTTCTGACCATAAACTTTTTAAATTATCAATTCTCAATCTTCTAAGACTTCTATAAACAATATGTCTTATTTAAAATATAGTTCTCGATACAATTTCAAACGCGTGTGTGAAATTAATTTCACTTTACTTACCACTGTACATCATTTAATTCTTTCCACACAATTTCAGTCGAGGTGACTGACTAACTGCAAAGTAACTGTCAATTTTCATAATATAACTTTTATGTTTCATGTATCTCCATAAAATTTTTCATGCTCTCAATAAACATTTTAAATTTTTTGTGCATGTAAAGATCAGATTTTTAATGAAATGTTTTCAAGTTTTATCTGCATAAGTTCTAAAATCTTGTAAATAAACAAACTCTTTCTTATCTGTTACTTTCTCTAACCTAACTCTATAAACATGATGGTCAGTTTGATTGACCTTGGAATCAACACAAAAAATGATATAAATCTAAATTACCTTTTTCTTTTTATAATAATTGCAGATTGTAACAGGAAACTACAACAGCTTATTCTAACTAGCTTAAAGCCATAGCAGTTTATATTGGTTTATACTTAATTTTTCTGTTTTACCATTCTTTCAATCATATCTAACTTGACAAATGCATTCAGTATTACAACATGGAATGATGTGATGCATATAAGCTACTTGCAAGTGTGTGTACCCTTTGAATATTTTGCTTCATTATCTCAACTAATATAATTTTGTAATTTTCTAATTCTTACACTAGTTACTTTTACAACAAATGAAAAATACACATGAAAAATAGTACTTACGACAGTAGCATACTAATAATATGTTTGAGAACTATTATAATTCAAGACTTTATAACTAAGAAAAGAGGGCTAAAATTCCCTAAGCTTCACAATCTGAAAACCATGAGATAAACTTCAAACTGAAGATGATATTGTTATTACTCTGTGCAGAAAACAATGTAATATTATCAGTTATTCAAAACATTAAAACTGTTTCTCTATTGGTTATAAATGATATAGCATAAAACATCAAAGGATTAGTAATAATTTGTGAAAGAGAATATGACAAATGGATGTGTCGTTTGTCTGATGTTGTAAAGTATGGTTCAATAAACAAATAAGAGTGAGAGTTATGAAAAATAACTTTGCTCTTGTAATATCTACATTATAATGAATAATTTGCATTCATTTCCATTCTTTGTAGAGAGAGAGAGAGAGATGGTAAACAAATTAAAAAAGGAAAAAGAATGTTATAATTCTCATACTAGGAAAGGCTAATGATTTAGAAGAATCTATTCACATGAAATTAAGAACTTAAGAGCTTAAAGAAAATTAAAATTTGATTTGTTAAATACCTTTTGACAACACATTTATCAGTATACATAAAAACTAAAGAAGTTTAATTAAATTGTCATTATAACTATAAAAGGTCATGACATGCAATTTAACCCACTCATTACAAGATGATAAAAGAGGCAATAAAATAGTATTGGTTGAATAGCAGAAATATAGTGAAGATGTTGCTAATACAGGATAAAGAATATTCATTCATTCCCTCAGATAAATTTCTGGCATTTTGAGAAATTTTTATCACAAGATCACAGGCAATTCAGAAACAAGTAAAATAAATAGATACAAGTTAATCATTTTAATCACAAGAAAGTTCCTGCAAACTTCTTTAGAACAATCTCCTTTAGTTCATAAAATACATGAAAACAATTGAAGGTTTATTTACACGTATACTTTCTCAAATATAAAATAAAAACTGATGGCTTTATTCACAGACTTTTAGTCACAAATAAAAAACTGAGTTTCTGCATCAACCCATTTTTCCTTTATTAAACATGGCAAAGTTTCAGTGTCTCAAACTGCCACCCTTGTATAGAATTAAACTAGAGAAAATAACAGAAAATACAAAATTCCACTGAAATAAAAAGTTTGAATTATATTTAGAAGGTTTTAGGGATTACACAAAAGAAATCTGAGATTTTTGAGATGAGAAAAAGTATTTATCTTAACATGAAAATTGCTTTGCACAAGGACTAATCCAAACAAATGTTCATTGTATTAATGGACACCTTTTAGTTTATTAAAAATACTTCACTAAAAACATGATTTGTTGTACATGGAAGACTAATAATGTCAACTGAAACACTGTCAAATTTTGTGAAGATATACATGTTATATTGAAAGAGATATTAAATCTATAAAGGCTTCAAAACGAGTACAAACTGGTAGAGAGGTTGGTGAAATTGACTGAGGTTGTGCCTGTGTTAAGAAAGGTAAAATAGCATACATCTTTCTTAATACTATTTTTGTAAAATAGCATAATCCAAATTTGCCCATAAAAGATAGACCTCAAGATATATGTTGCTATACTTCTTTATACAGTTTCACATAATGAAAATTCTCAAACTAACAACATTCATATTTTGTGTTTTTTGGGTTGTTTTTTTTTAATACCTATACTCCTGGTCACTTAAACAAAAACTGGGTATTACAGGTATTTTTAACACCACCCAACAAAGACACATTGCTACGTAATATTTTCAACCATCTTTCCTGCTGCTTATATGCAATTACAAATAAATTCTGTTAACAAATATTCTTAGATATACTTACCAATCTCTGTCAGACACTTCAAAGTAACATTTCTAAACATTGGAACATTCAAGAACTGCAACAAAAATCAACTTTGAGTATTATTCTTCTGATAAAAACACACACAAAAAAGGTACACTACATTTTTAACAGAACTTAGTCTCTGCATAAACCTACCACAATGCAAGCCGACTAAATGGCATTCATTGTAATATGCAGACTTAGAAAAAACTGTTACAGCTTGTTTCTTGTTACCCGAATACAATCTTGTAACACACCCATTAGTTACAACCATGAATTTTAGAAATAGTTTTGAAAATATAAACAATTCTGTCCATAATGCATAATGCTATTTTTCACTCATCCTCAACAATAGATTAAAAAAAAGAAACTTTTGTGGACAAAATCGAGCATTTTCAACACCATCTGCTTTTTACATTTAATCGAGGTGTTAACACCGCCGAAGCTGCTCGTGAGATCTGTTCTGTGTATGGCAAAGGAGCAATGCCTGAAAGTACTGCCCACCGTAAACCGTCCTTCAGATCAAAATTCCCATTTTTAAAGCGCGAAAACCAACAGCGAGCAGTACTTTCAGGCATTGCTCCTTTGCCATACACAGAACAGATCTCACAAGCAGCTTCGGCGGTGTTAACACCTCGATTAAATGTGAAAAGCAGATGGTGTCGAAAATGCTCGATTTTGTCCACTTGAATTCCATTTAATGAGCTGAAAATGAAAGCAAAAATTAAAGAAATAGGAAAATCAAACACACTATCTATTAGAGCAAAAAATTATCTACCAAATGACATGAAATATTTTGCAACAGCGTTTCATTTATGAATATATTTTTTTAACTTGACAAAATATGCTCACAAATTATTCCTCAACCCAATAGTTCACCAACAAGTTAAAAAACTGAATTAAACCTAAACTAACAAATACCTGTTCCAGGAATCTACACTCAAGGTATCTCTTGAACCATGAAAGCAAATAATCAGCTACAAAAATAAATAAATTTTTAAGTTACACTGATGTGATATAAATTTCATCTTGCATATTAAAAGAGTAAGAGTTCTGTCTAAGAGCCACTTTGACTACCTGCTTGTTGTTTGAATTTTGTACAAAGCTACACAAAAGCTATCTGTGCTAGCCATTCCTAATCTAGCAGTGTGAGGCTAGAGGGAAGGCAGCTAGTCATCACCACCCACCACCAACTCTTGGGTTACTCTTTTACCAATGAATAGTAGGATTGACCATTGTATTATACTGTCCCCACGGTTGAGAGGGCGAGCATGTTTGGTGTGACAGGGATTTGAACCCGCAACATCGGATGACAAGTCAAGTACTTTAACCATCTATATTAAAGAGGAAAACTGCTAATATATATCTTAAGAGAAATTACAAAAATTGTTCCATCGATTATGGACCCATTAGTTGTGGAAAAGTTTTGGAAAATCTGTTAGAAGTTGATTCACAAATCATTTAACAAAGTCTAGAATTTCATTAGATAGTCAAAATGGTTTCACTAAGGAAAATCTTGTCTTACAAATCTTTTGACATTCTTTGAAAAAGTTACTGCTTATGCAGTTGAGGACATGGGCGTAGATTTGGTATAACATTTAACAAGGTTCCACAAAGGCTCATCAAAAATTGTCTTTATAAGTAGAGGGGTAGGTTAGAAAATTTGATAGAAGAGGGGCTGGTTGGAAAAAACCAAAGGGTTATTACAAATGTAGTTCAGTCAAACTCGATTAATGTCACCAGGTGTTACCTCAAGGCCTTTTTTAATTTATTTAATGTCAATGGCAAACATAAAGAAAGAGTCAATAAATTACTTAAATTTGTAGACGATATTAATGTCTTGGGTGTTGCTGGCTGTGAAGAGGATGCGGCTGATTTACAAAAGGATTTAGATCATTTACTGAGTTGGGCAAATAAATGGCAAATGGATTTTAATTATAATAAATGCAAAATTATGAGTGTGCATTATCACAACCTAAAAAGACCACTGTAAAACGGTCAACTTATTTAAATTAAAAATAACTTAAGTTTTTCAATAAAGTATGATACTTGAAGGAAGTTAATTTCAAATCACACAAAAGTATTAAACAAATTGCTCAGTGTATATTTGTTTTTACTCATGAACCAAGAAAATGAATTATCTGGACTGTACACACTACAGGTATTGAACCTTGAATTTTAGTGATATGAATCCTCAAATGTACTTATGAGGCGATAAATAACACAATACATCCCAAAGACTTCCAAATGCATCATATCTGCATTAAATCGAAAAACTAGTTTTCCATACTTAATCGTGAAAGGAAAGTGGTTTTCCTACACTAGTCAATATGCATGTACAGCCTGCAGATTTATGAATAAAAAACTGAAACATTTTATTGTGTGTTAAATATCAACTTTAATTTTCAAACACTGTACTTATGTGAAATAATTTCTCTGTTACAGAAAGCTCTTTGAAGTTAAACTAACAAAGAATACACTTTAAGTGAAATTTCTCTGCGATTTCAAATAAAATTGACTTCTCTTGTAAATTGCTGATTTATTTTGGAAGTTTTAACCAAGTTCCATTATTTTATTCTTATCCCAGCTATAACTCAAGATATTTGAATTGTTTATTTATCTGTTAAAGCACAAAAAATCACGTATATTAATAAATAATTTTTATGGTATTTATAATAATTCTTTAACTGAGTAATTTTCACAAAAGGTAGTCCCTGAAGACTTCAATTCCAATGAAAGATAAACTCAAACAAAATAAAACAATTTTGTAAGTCTATCTGACACTCAATAATTACACACATCAAGTGTAGAGGTTATGCAAAATACTTCCACACCTAAGTTAATATAACATTTAGAGTTGTGTAAGATGCATAGTGTTACATGATCATACAATGTTTTCAGTGACAAATTTCTGGATATTTCTACATTAACTTCATCAATATTATGAATCATAAAGATATTGTTCCACATTCTTTAACTAGTGGGTAATTCATATAAATAATGAATTCTATGCTCTGACTGGAAGAAAATTCATCAATTGATATTGAGAACATCATTTTCCAAAAAAAGTAACATGAATGATAAGTCACACATTTTTTAAAAAAAGATAGAAAAAACTTTCAGAACTTAAGTTTCTAGTTAAAAGATTTATAACAATAAATGATTTTTAGCTTTAAAACTGAAATAATATCCAAAAATTAAAATTAAACATCTGCATTGACAGAGAGTTTGAGCTTCTTACAAATAAAATAATTAAATCAGCTCGTTTTTATAAAATATATTTTTTTATTATTTCAAACAACACAAACTGCTGGTGGATAATATAACAATGCTAAGATAAAACAAAAACAGCCAATGACAAGATGGTATTATAAAAAGAAATATTAAAACCTAGTTGGAGTACCTATCCACTTCATAGAGATTATATATATTCATGATTAATGAAAGGTTAACTTCCCTTATCTAAAATCATAAAAAAAATGAAAAAACAACAAAAACCAGCAAAACATGAAATGTGAAACCATAAATTTGCATCTATCTTCGCATGGATCCAACAAACCTTTATGCAAAATTTGGTGAAGATTGATCTCTAAGACACAATGTAGTGGTAAAAAATGCAAAACTGAAAATTCTAATGTATCTCCCCATGGACACAATGAACCTCCATACCAAGCTTAGTGAAGATCCATCTACAAATATATATAGTTTATTTCACTTGTGTCCATATACTAAGTGGTAAAAAACTTAAAACCTTCCAGAAAATTTTGTTGTTGTTTAGAATTAAGCACAAAGCTGCACAATGAGCTATCTGTGCTTTGCCCACCACGGGTATCGAAACCCGGATTTTAGCGTGTAAGCATTTCCCCTCATGGATCTAATGAACTGTCATATAAATTTTGGTGAAAATCTTACCACACACTGCCACAAGGAAAAAATTTCAGCACAAACAAGAGAAAAGCAAAACTGATTCAAGACCTGTACTACACTAGACTGGTTGATAAAGAAAGAAAAATTTATGAACAAGTATTTTCAAGATGAAAAAAAGAGAGAGAAAATAAGTTTTTCTGACTATAATAGACATAGATCTCGCAGCACTAAATCAAGAGTTTTAGCTTAATTTATTAAAAGCTCACAAAATTTATCAGCACGTGAAGCCTTCTTCACTCATCTTTCAATCCTTCTATGCTTAAAAACAAAATGTTACTTTATTTGTATGTAAAGTGTGATGTTCTGTTAAACATAATATGACAACTTCCCCCTCAAAAAGTTAAACATAAAAACAATTTAAACACAGCATGCCATGAGCTAAAGCTACACAAATGTACTCCCCTTTCAAAATACATTACTTACAAGCAAGAAACATTAGAAAT
Organism: Carcinoscorpius rotundicauda; assembly: GCA_011833715.1. Taxonomy (NCBI): domain Eukaryota; kingdom Metazoa; phylum Arthropoda; class Merostomata; order Xiphosura; family Limulidae; genus Carcinoscorpius; species Carcinoscorpius rotundicauda. The sequence goes on along the minus strand of CM022396.1, from coordinate 19,047,734 downwards.
ATGACTAATACAAAGGAAGTTAATGTTCACATTCAAATGTCAAGAGCACTGACTAAAATGTCTGAATTTTTGTTAATGAGTTATCAAGCTGTTTACCTGCAAAAGAAAGATGGTGCACATTCACACAGAAAACTTTAGAACAAGTATATCATTTTGATTTATAAACTAATGCAATTTGTCAAGTAGCTATTAGTTTTCTCCCTAATCCTCTAGTCATTACAAAAACAACTCGCACAGAAAAGTTCTACAAGAGTAAAGAGCTAAATTTTCATAAATAAGCTTTTCAGTGAATATAAAAAGTCATTAAATAAAAAACATTAAATACAGGAATATGGAAAGATAAGCAATTAGAGAAGACACTCTATTTTTGTTTCCATTCTCATATTCTATAATTTGAACTAACCTGGTTCATGTTTTAAACTAAACTTATGAACAAGAAAGTTCTTTCATGCAGCACTGTTCACCACTAGCCCTTATTGACACCTTTATATTATTTGAACAGATAACAAATGGTAAAACGTACGAGATTAAATCCTTCCCTAGTTACTCTTTCTTTTCATGAAAAACAAATGGTGGAGTACAGTCCACAATATTTTTAAACATTATATTACAATACTTATACAGATGCCACTTTTATTATTTCCAAGTACTTTGGTTAGTTACACAGTTCCTTGAGTATTCAACTAGCAAGAATAAATAATATTAAATTTATTCTGAAAAGATCATTAATGTGTATTTTTAAACACAGTAGTTCATAGGTGTGGCAGTAATTTTGAATGTAAGAGGACCATAAAAAAAGCCCTCATTTAATTTTACTAGTGTCTAAAGAATACATAAAATCTTAAGAACCAATAAAAAAATCCTATTTATGTAATTAACTAAATAATTCATAACCATTTTAAGAAACTAACCTTTAGCAAACTACTAGTTTGAAATTACTAAATGTCCAGTCTCTATAATATGAAAATTACTATGTATTCAGACCAGATCACAAATTCTGCATAGTCATGTGCACATTTGCAGTAAAAACATTAAATTAAAAAACCTCATTTCCTTGTTCAAAAGACTTGCAATTTTTACTAAAAGCTAACTAAGCTTGTGAATTTGATGGTCACTATGGACTTACAAATTCAGTCACACCAACAGTGCCCAACAAGAGTTAATATCTTAACAAGAGCTGTAAATTCTCAATGTCTCTAAATAAAAGAAAAGCTTACTCACTTGTAAGCTGAGCCCAAAAATCAATCAAGTAAATTCAGCTTATAATCTACTTATTTTACAACTTTGGAGAAACTTTGTATATTTATAATGCACTTGTTTTTTGTTTTTTTTAACATTCAGATGCAAGGTTTAATTTTACAAATCTGTATAAATTTCCTTTTGACATTTCATCTGCAGGCCTCATCTTAGTTGCATACATAATTTTGAAAATTATAACAAACTTTCTTTTTGATGCGGTGTTTTTTTGTTGTTGTTTTGTACATACACATGAAAAATAATTTGATTCACATAAAGTTCTGATAATTTGTATTATCATATTGATATTCACAACTGCAAGCTTTTATTATTTAAAAACTTGGACAAAATACAATAATGAATAAACTCAATTTAGCAATGATACAGTTTAAAAAACAATATGTACTTACATAGAATGTTAATGTTAAAGAACTTGTTTGTTGCACATTACATTAAATATGGTCATTTCTTTCAGCCATATAAATAAGCATTAGCAACACATACAAAACTCTTAAATTCAGCTATCTTCAGTAAAATGCATGAAGTTCAAATGCCAAAGTATTTGTCAGAAGTACTTCAAAGCTGCATTTCTGTTGAACACTTGCAGTATAAAGTATCTTAGCTTTCCCACAATAAAGCTATCATTCACAACCCAACCACGCAACAAGAAAATTTTCTATCAGCGTTTTTCAAAGTTTAAATACCAGAAAAACTCCCAACTAGTGAAGTTTCACGTACCTCCTATAATACAGGGCACATGCAAAGGCTTCAGCTCCACTCACAATTAGAAAGAAGAATTTCCTATTAATACATGTGAAGGAACCAAAAACAAAATATACAATAGTTAATAGCCAGCTGAGTATGCTTTGCAAGTGTTCAAGTGCAGAATTCCATGAATGATCATGGGAAAAAGCCATTTTTATATATTTCGTTAAATGGAAAAATAAAATAAAAATAAACAAGACTTTATGGATGTGAGATAACCATTACTATATAAATTTCTATACTTCCTTCTAAAAGAATTTAGCAAAAGTTTATATTATATTAAATCTTCAATTTTAAATAATTGTGTACGTCTTACACAAAACATAAAATGGCCAGCAGAAATTAATGTTATATTACTGGCATAATGTACAACAAAACATGAAAACTTAATTTAAAATTACAACACCAACTTACTTTATAGATCAAAGTACTGATCAGTTTTGTCTCAAATATGTAACCAAGAGGGATCCAGTTCAAAAATCTCAATAATGTCTCCAAAGTTGAATTAACTAGCAGTGCATTTTGTGAATTTTCCTGTAAGAAAAAAAAGTTGCTCTTAACATTTCCTTACAAAGGCATATTATAATATACCAATGAGAAACATTTAATTAGACAAATTAATTTATAAGGAAGTATAATGTAGGTATATAAAACAGCAAAAGTCATAATAAAAAGTCAAAGTGAAATGTGAAAATTGCACCATGTGACAGCATAAAGTATGACAAAAGTTGAACAAGGATCAGACTATTACAATTTTAGTACCATTTAAGTTACTGTTGAGTAAGTCCTCTTTGTTGTTAATTTTGTTACATTTCTTTATTATGTTATGGAACAAATAGAGTTTGGTCTCTGTTTCACTTACAATTACATATTTAAAAAGAGCAAAACCTTTTGTTTTGGATTTAAGTGTTACAATGTTGAATGACTGAAAATGAAATGTGGATGTTTCAACCAATGTCTCCAGATCAATGCTTCTTTACTGACTTTGGAGAGCCAGCAAGTCTCTCCAGTCCTTTCTGAATAAAAAAGAAGGACATTTGCCCTACAGGTTTTTTTGAAAGAGAATGTAGGATGAGAAAATAAGGTACAACTGGTTGGTAGAGGCATTGAAGATTGCTGATCAGAGTCTTCAAGACGTGGTCATTTACCTATTGTCTGTTTTTCACAATTTTATTTAAATTTTTTTTAGGAGAATCCTTAAAAAAAAGAAAATTTTGGTGCCCACTGACCCCACCCACCATGGAGCCCTACAAGGAGATGCACTACAATGTCATGCAAGGACATTGCAGCAACACCAGGGTTTCAAGAGCACTATACCCAAACACCAGCATCAGATACAATGTCCACAACAACCGTTGAGAACTTCAACACTGGTACTTTGTTGACTACAGCCCAAGTAGACCAGCCGATTGACCAAAGGGGACCACCCAAAGACTGACCATCTGCAGGAATTCAAGGCAAAAGTGGCATGTTAAGTTGGACCCCTCAACTACCAGGATCCTCTGCTCCCCTTTACGGGTCGCCATGCATGGCAAACACGTAGGTGGATGTTTAGATCCCAGAGAAGGTAACCAGAAAGAACAGAACCTTCCCAGGAAGATCCCATCACCATGTACAGGAATCCAAACTGAGGGGGAGAATGCTAGAGGACTAAAAATTATTGGATAAATAGCTATCATTGTCATTACAAAATGCAATCATTCTAGAAAGAAGAAAAAAATAATTCAGACACATTTCTCACTTTTAGGTATTGGTTACAAGTTCAGTCAAATGAACCAGGTTCGTATAGTGTTAAGGTAGAGAAAAATAAAGTTTTACTAAAAATAGGCCTTTTGTATATTCACTTAGAAGGTACTAGAAACTACTCAAATGAAACAGAGAAACTGAGAGTGAAAACGTATTTTTATTCTCAATAAGAAATATAACCTTGCACTTCAACTGATTCAGTAAATGCTTCATAACTTCACAAACAAATTTTTAGTATGTATACTTAATGAGAAAACCTGTGTGTGCAATAGAATTGTAATGTTTAGTAGAAGCTTTCCAAATTTCATGAACATGTACCAAGTAAATTAAAAGTTTTAGTATGTACAGTTTCATGGCTACATAATGATTACAAATTTCTTCAAAATTACCAAGCCTTTATACAAAGGGTCATAAGATTCAAGAATATTAATAAGTTTTTATTCTAGATTCATTATCTTTTTTCAGTTCCATACAATACAAACTAGCAGTGTTTAAAAACTTAAATCACAAACACAGGAATACAATAACCACTATTCTTCAACTTGTACACCCACACACACAAAACACAGCTTATGATTCACAACAGTTTCTTATAATCAATACACAAACTATAACTTCAAGGTTCTAAGTTATTCTATTGCATGTGACACAAGGATACAAGAACTTGAAATATTTTCAGTCTCAAAATCAAGGACTAGTGTATATCTGAAAAATAACTATAGTTTTAATAATTTTATTAAAATAACTGAATCAGCATAAGTCTCTACTGATCCTTCTTGACTAGAGGAATATCACTGATATTCCACAGTTATTTTCACAGTGAAAATAATGAATCAAACTTAATGAAATGTAGTAGATACTTACTAAATGGTACTTAATTTCAGTTCAAAAAAATCCAATTTAATATTTCTATATATTTTTTATATTGAAATTGTGAAATTTATAAAACTTTGTTTGACCCTCATTATGGATAGGTCAAATTACACAAAACAATCTTTTGAGAGTTGTATTCAAATTTTAACTAAACTACTTTATTATTATCAAACTTTGCATTTGTAAGATATTTAAATAAATCTTCAATCTCCCCCAGAATGAAACTAGTGGAATTTGTTCTATAGGTCTTTCTTTTCCTCTAGTTTTTCTTCCACTTCTCTAAGAACTACGAAATTTGGCATAAATTATTCTTTTAATATAGATATTGTATAATTTATATAACTTTCAACCTTATTTGCTTAAAATAATCAAAATCTTGAAAATTAGACTTAATTACTATGCCCACCTTTCACATCCTCTCTTTCACAAATTACCAACAGTTTTCTCTAACATTTTTACAATTTATAATCAATCTATCACACAAAGTATCACATCAAGTTGTTTTCTATAACGAGCATCATTTCACCTCCAGTTTGAAAACTGTTCTTACAGTATTCAAACTGAAAAGCTTTGTAAAATTTTCAAAGGCTCATATTGTATTGTTAGGAAGCCAAATAAATTATAATAGGATATTATTTGCTCCATGCATATTATTTTTGTGCTGTTATTAGCACTGATCAATCATATTAAAATTAATGTACCAGTACCATAAGTACAAAAAGTAGACTAAACTTTCATTTACGATTAATAGCAAAGAACATGAGCACCCAGGTAAGTACTATACTTGTTCTTCATGATTATTGTTTATTATTATAAAAGTAAAACACAAAAGTCAAACTTATTAGGTTAAATAAGGTAAGATGATCGAAAAATTCTGTGCAAGATATTCTCATGAGAAGCTCATGCATTACATAATTCAATGCATTAACTTCAACTTGGTGCATACCAAGTGATTTGCAACTTATTGGTCAGATTAACAGCTAAACATGGTTCAAAGGACAATAAAATACTAAATTTAAGTGTTAATAGATGTATAATGTTGTAAGCTTTAAGCTATTTAGAATAAGCAATTCTAGTTTCCCATTACAATTTACAGTCATTACAAAAAGGAAAAGTAATTTATATTTCATATTTCTGTGGTGGTTACAAGGTTAGTAAAATTGGCTGGGTTCATATAACATCAGGGTTAGGAAAGTAGCAAATAAAAGATGCAGTTTCAGAGATTACACAAATGAAATTTGACAATTTTTCAGATGAAAAAAAATATTTCTGATCTTAATCACCAAAATCACTTAACACTTGGAGCACTGACTACATATAGTCACAGAGAAAGTTTTAGTAAAAATGCTTTATTAAAAACTCTGATTTTTTGTTAACTAAAAATCTATAATGTTTAATTAAAGCTTGAGAAGTTTTTAAAGATAAATAAAACATTAAAATATAATAAAAGGTTATTTGAGGTCATGTAATGATGAAATCAACAAAATTTGTGGCACAAAAGTTACTGTTATAACAAATGAAACTATATTTTATGTTTTGCATCAATTCTTTTATTCTTTTCTATTTAATGTTTTAAAATTTCAAATAGATCTGTAGAGTAAGTTATGTTACAGCACACAAAATTCTCTCAAAATGCATTTATCTGTACAAATTTTAAAGTTGGATTGTTTGTGAAGCTGATATTTATTCCATATGAAAGTTGGACAATAGATACAGTCATATAGTTTACTCATCTTTATAGTTTTGATTAGTCCAAAACTACATGTAGCAAATAAAAGCAATTTCCAAAAAGATTCTAAGATAAACATTATGTGAGTACTTTAAAGAATGATCCAAAATTGCTAATATTTCACTAATTCAATAAAGTAATAGTCCATCAAAATTCATGAAGTTTAAGTATTCCTTTACACTTAATCAACTGATTTAATAAGAAATATGGAAAATATGTGACTCGTATTTCTAACAAATGACATGTAATAGGTTTAGAAATGCTTTGCTCTTGTTTATAGTAATTTAAGTGTATCACAATTTGAAATTATGAATATTCTATACAATTTGAATATCCAGAAGAAAAAAAATTAAACCTACTATTTTATTAACACCTAGATTGTTTTCAAGTATGCAATAAATAAATCATCTTTTATTACAACACAAAATGTTAAAGGCTTGAGTCAATCAGTAGAAGGCTTATAATGTTAATACTATGGTACTTGTAAAACTTCATGTTCACTTCCAATTATTGACATAGTTTAGTTTAAAAATTTATTGTTAACATAAAAAAACTTGAGAGCATAATATTATGAGAAAAAAATGAAATTACTTTTAATCAACATGTGGACTAAACAACTATACTTAGCTCTAAATATTAAAAATTTGTACCTGAGGCTTTAAAGATGGTTGAATTATACCAGCTTGATACAAAATACACATATTGTTCTTATAATGCTAGCAGAGCACTTTTATTATAACACAAAAACCACTCAAACACACACTTGCAAATATTATGGTCAAATTAAAAATTCTACACAACCTACCATAACAAACTGGCAAAGCTGAAATATTTGGGAAAATTCACTGCACATGGTGTCTTTCAGATGTTTAGCTTTAGTCTGAGTCATTTGTCCACTTGAAAAATCAAATACTTCTTCACTACAAAATAAATTAAGAAATATTTTCATTTAAAATATTTAACACTATTTCTGTCTGTTCCTTGTACACTATTTAATAATCTAATAGTTTTTATGTGACAGAAAACAATCTGGTATTATATTACTAAACTAAGAAAAGGGTCTGTGTTATTATTCAAGTATAATGTAAAAATTTCATATCACTTTTGACACCAACACGCATTATAATGTAAACAACCAAAAATACTGTTACGTTACAATCGTCTTTACAACTACATCTCTGTCAGGTCTCCAATTGTAGCTCACAGAAGAAGAAAGAGGAATCATCTTTACAACTACATCTCTGTGAAGTCTCCAACTGTAGCTTACAGAAGAAGAAAGAGGAATCGTCTTTACAACTACATCTCTGTCAGGTCTCAAACTGTAGCTCAAAGAAGAAGAAAGAGGAATCGTCTTTACAACTACATCTCTGTCAGGTCTCAAACTGTAGCTCACAGAAGAAGAAAGAGGAATCGTCTTTACAACTACATCTCTGTCAGGTCTCAAACTGTAGCTCACAGAAGAAGAAAGAGGAATCGTCTTTACAACTACATCTCTGTCAGGTCTCAAACTGTAGCTTACAGAAGAAGAAAGAGGAATCGTCTTTACAACTACATCTCTATCAGGTCTCCAACTGTAGCTCCCAGAGACTATTAGAAATCAATACGCATAAAATTTGTGATAAAAAATAACAAAACTGCACTTTTTTCTTTGTTCCCATATTTCTCTTCATTTTCCATATCACTTTTCATCAGTTACACTGTTACATCAAGAAATAACTATTCTGAAACAAAATATGTAAAAAGTGAGTTGAAAACATGGATTTTTAAAAATAATGCATTATCTACAGTGTCTATTTCCTAACACCCAAACATTAAACACATGTGGAGTGACATATGGAACATTGGATATTTAAAAATAAAATTAGTGAAAAACGCAATGCTAAAATAGAAAATATTTTGGAATGTTTAAAGAAACTGATATAAATCATGCTTAATAAGATATATAATAACTTGTAAAATATATCACAATTCTAGTCTTTGGGAAACATAAGGGAGATTTGTCTTTTCACAGTTGTTTTACTTAATTCATTTCCCAATTTTGCAAAGAAAGCTATCATTTCCCTATGATATCAAACTGATGTTATACATTAAGCAATGAGGTTTTATTCACTTATCAATCACCTGTTAAAAAATACTGAGTATACTCTTCCAAACACATTAAATTTGTGTTAAAAAATTACAACCATTGTGGAACATTTTATTTAATCGTTCCAGACAACTTAGTATTGTTTTACCTGTTTGCAAGCATGCTTACAACAAAGCTGGAGCATTAAGTACTGTATTTATGAGTATGCAATACTTAAACACTTTGTAACAAGCAAGGAAATGTTGTTCTAATGTTACTTAAATGCATATATATTAACATAAAGAAAAACACGAGTTGAAGTTTCACAACAACAGGTTTCATTAACTTTAATAAAAGCTTCTGTTTTAAGCCTTTTGTAAGGGTTACTGGTCAAAATCCATATAACCAAGTTTATCAACTCGAATTAAGAATTTTATTGAACTGCTATTTTATAAATTTATGTCAATAAATATGGAATCAAATTATATACAATTCAAACTTTAATATTATATATCAGTTAATTTCTCAGTTTAAAAGTTAATATTAAAAGAACACATTTAAATATATAGATTTTAGTGAGTCATGTGGCATACTGAATACAGCACTGTTTAAAATTATTAGATTTTTCAGAAAATAGTGGTGGATCTTTGGCCTTTATTTATGTTGGTACTTCTTCCCACAACTTCCTGTGCATTTCTTCCAATTGTTAACAGTGAACTCTTGCCTTGTCCAAGAAAGATGTAATGGGTGATGCCTTTTACAAACACCATAATTTTTTTTATTTTTTTTTATGCAATTGTGGCTTTAAGTATTTAGGGGGTATATCACAATCAACCCAATGTGCAGATCTCTTTCTGTTGTCCACATTTCTTTACAAGTGATTAAGCAATAGTAAATGGGTCATTTTTGTAGCATGCAAGAGCATTCCCAAGAATGCTCAGGGGAAAATGTCAGTTTTCCTGCTCATCATAAATTTCGTGTGGAACCCATTTCTCCAGCCTTTTCACTTTTCTAATTTTCTTAAGATCACTTGATATTGTAGAAATTGAAACATCCAATTCATGTACCATTTCTCAAACAGTAAGCTGTGAATTTTCTTCCACTAATACATCTCAAGTTGTCAACAGAGGAATGATGCCCCTACCTTCTTCATCTTAGGGAGTGAAGCCTGCTTTTCTGAACTTTTGAAAATCAATGGTGAACAGTTCTTTTAGAAGTGGCTTCATCTCCCCATGCTTGCTTTATATTGTGAGTTGCTTGAGCAGCACAATGACCAAGTTTGAATTTATGCAAAAAAATGACTGTCAAATACATTTTTCCATCTTGACAAAAAGGATCTAGAATACTGATAATGAACACTGTAAGAAAATGAGTAACTGCTGAATAGATGACACATACATGTTTCCCTTACTGTGCAAATCATGACATAAAGCAATCCCTCTTTGTTAAATTGGGCATGTTAAATTACAGAAGTGAAATCCACAATTATTTTCCAAACAACCTAATAGATGTTTGTGATATCAAGATATTAAATCTCTAAGTTTGTACAAATTAGAAACTCAAATTACCAATATTAACAAACTGAAATATAAAATAAGATCCTCATGTTCTTTTTTATTTTGCTGAGATGTAGCTTATGTACTGAATCAAATATAGTATCCCCATTCAACTGGTCCCTTACATACATTTTCTTCAATACATGATATACGAATAACCAATGAACAGCTTAGAACGTCTCCACAGTGATTTTCTTCGTCATACTGGGAAAAGGTTACTATATTCTTTTGATTCACGATTTCAAGGAGGTAATGTTGTGTGTTTAGTCTGCTCAAAGTTTCATATTTTTTTAAAATCTAAATACATCTTAGTTGCTAAACTTAATAAACCATAGTGGAATTGTGTGAATCAGTGTAGTTATTTAAGATTCAGTTATAAAACTGCAGACATAAAACCTAAAAAAATTTTTTTTTGTATGATATCATCCACACGTGAAATTTTAAATGGCTTAGCAACCTCTATCCAGCAGCAACCAAGCACCAAAATTGTAGCAAGAAAAGACATTTGTCTGCTTTACTTCTTGGATTAATCATTTTATATTTTAAGAAAAATATGTTTAATAATTTATTTCCAAATAGTAATAATCTATATACACAATAATTGAAATGCAACTGTACATTACAAAATACTGTCCACTAAAACACAGCCAAGACAGGAAAGAGTAGCTGAAGGTTTGATTGATTGATTGATTGATTTAGTGTTTTATGGCACAAAGCAACGAGGCTATCTGCGCCAAACAACCGGTAAAAATGTAGTAAAAGACATAAATGGAAATGAACGTAAAACAAAACAAAAAATATAAAACCAGTGTTGACACCTAGTCTACAAGGTTAAGATAGAAGGCAAAGTGTAAAAAGTTGTAAAGTAGGTATTCTATCAAAAAGGTATAATCATAACCCGCCAGGAAGACTAACAGGCAGGTACAAGACCCACCGTCAGTCACCTGAAGTTGGTCTTTCCAGTCCTGGTTCTGGGTTATGTGTCATAGCAACTAGTATCAAAATGTAAAAGAATAGAAGTATTAAAAAACACACAGCAAAAACGCAACAATGAGTAACCAAATGTTCAGTAAAAAGAGAAAAGTCACGTAAATGGAGTAAAATTTGTAAAGGAAAATGAAGGTAAAAACAAAACAGCAATTAAAACAGAAAATGGTGTAAAAACCAATGGTGACACCCAGTCTTCAAAGTTATAAACTATTTACTCTAGCATAATAATAATGATCATAACCCGCCAGGAAGACTAACGAACAAGTTCAAAAACCACCGTCAGTCACCTGAAGTTGGCCTTTCCAGTCCTGGTTCTGGGTTATGTGTCATAGTAGCTAATATCAAAATGTAATAGAATAAAAGTTTAAAAAGACACTCGGCAAAATCATAATAAAGAGTAGCCAAATGTCCAGTAAAAAGATAAAAGTCAAGTAAATGGAGTAAAATGTGTAAAGGTAATTGAAGATAAAAACAAAATGGCAATTAAAACAGGAAATGGTGCAAAAACCAATGACGACATCCCGTCAACAAAGTAGTAAAGGCCAACCTGTAGCAGAATGGGAATGATCATAACCCGCCAGGAAGACTAACAGGTAGTATATAAACCACTGTCAGCCACCTGAAGTTGGTCTTTCCGTCCTGGTTCCGGGTTATGAATCAATATGGCCAGTACAAAAAGGTTGTAAAAGCACGAAATGATATGCAGCGAAAGTATAACAGTAACTCGCCAGGAAGACTAACGAGTAGTTCAAACAGAAGCGTTAGTCACCTGAAGTTGGCCTTTCCAGTCCTGGTGTCGAGTTATTTAATGTTCTGGCTATTGTTTAATGTCGCATTGAGTGAGAGAGAATAAAACTGTAAAAAAGGAGCCACAATTAAAAAGGTGTAATGAATAAATATACCACACTTAAAGAAGATTAAAAAGATTAATGGCCATTAAAAAATTAAAAACGTTATTAAGGTGGACATAGTCACCATCACCAATAACTCTGTCCAATGTTACAGATTGACGCTGGGAAAAAATATGTTTAAAGTATTGCCGTCGTTGAGGATTGTAACGATGGCAAGAAAGTAAAACGTGGCTGATAGTGATTTGAGTGTTACACAAACTACACATTGGTGCATCAGTTCCAGATAAAAGAAAATGATGAGTTAAAAAACTGTGACCAATGCGTAGCCTAGTGAGAACAACTTCTTCCCTCCGAACTTTACGGAAGCTAGATGGCCAAACTCCAATTTTGGGTTTAATTTGAAAAAGTTTATTGTCGCGTTGTTCACTCCAAGTGGACTGCCAACTGGCACGGAGCCGAGCTTTGAAGACAACACCATAGTCCATGTATGGAATAGGCATAGGGGTGATGGAGCTGAGGCATACATATTTAGCTGCCATGTCTGCAAGCTCGTTCCCATGAATACCAACATGGCCTGGTATCCAGAAAAACTGAATTGAAGTAGCTGCTAATGAGAAATGGGCCAGTCGGTTTCGAATATCTGCTAGAATAGGATGTGAGCTAATGTGAAGTGATTCCAAGGCAAGAATAGAACTAAGCGAGTCAGTATAAATAGTGCAGTTGGAGTACTGCTCAGCTGCAATATGATCAAGGGCAAGAGATATTGCATACAGTTCAGCAGTGTACACAGAAGCTGTAGAGGGGATTCTGTGTGCAACTACTGACCCACAGCAAACCATAGCAGAGCCCACTGAATTTCCTGATTTGGAACCATCTGTATAAATGGGAACTGAATGATTGTTTGAAAGATATTCATTGAATAAAAGACGGTACTTCCAGTCTGGAGTATCCGCCTTGTTTAGGTGATTGAAAGAAAGGTCACACTTGGGGGCTGTAATAAGCCATGGTGGGATGCATTGATATGTGGAATCTGCAATGTTATCCAAGGACAGACCCAATTCATCCAATTGCGCCCGGATGCGAAGGCCAAACGGAGCAATGACAGATCGTCTGTTCTGAAAAAGTTCTGCCCACCGAGGAAGGAAAACACATTCCCAGGTGGGATGCTTCGGTGAGGAACGAAGTTTCGAAGTATATTGTAAAGACAGTTGCAAACGACGAAGGTGTAGAGGAGGTTCATGAGATTCAATGTATATGCTTTGAACTGGAGAGGTACGGAAAGCTCCGGTGCAGAGTCGAAGACCTTGGTGATGAATGGGGTCCAGTATCTTTAAGGCCGAGGGTCTGGCAGAGCCATAGACCATTGATCCATAGTCAAGTTTCGATCTAATAAGAGCACGATATATCTTTAACATTGAACGGCGATCTGCCCCCCAACTGGTAGAAGAGAGGACACGAAGGATGTTCAGTGTTCTGGTGCATTTGACCCGAAGCTGCTTTAAGTGTGGTATAAAGGTCAATTTACGATCAAAGATAAGCCCCAAGAACTTTGTCTCTGGGACCACTGGCAGCAAAACTTCACCGATATGAAGTTCAGGATCAGGGTGAATACCTCGTCGGCGGCAAAAGTGCATGCATACAGTTTTGGAAAGAGAGAAATTAAAGCCATTCGCAAGAGTCCACTTCTGTACACGATTGAGGGCAGTTTGTAGTTGCCGCTCAATATATCTCATGTTTGATGACTGACATGAGATGTGAAAGTCGTCAACATATAGCCCATTCATAACGGTGAGAGGGAGTTGTTCAGTGATGGCATTTATCTTTATACTGAAAAGTGTGACACTCAATATACAGCCTTGAGGGACTCCAAGTTCCTGTACAAAAGAACGTGAAAGTGCCGAACCTACACGAACTTGGAATCTCCTGTCCATTAAAAAATTTTTAATAAACATGGGTAGATGGCCACGTAACCCATATGTATGGAGGTCTCGCAAAACGCCATACCTCCATGTTGTATCGTAAGCCTTCTCTATGTCAAAGAATATCGATACAAGGTGTTGGCGGTTGAGAAAGGCCTCTCTGATAGATGTTTCAAGACGAATTAGGTGGTCTATTGTGGAGTGCTGTCGACGGAACCCACACTGGGTGGGTGAGAGGAGGTTGTTTGATTCAAGGAACCAAACAAGACGAGCATTAACCATCCTTTCTAAGGTCTTACAGAGACAGCTCGTCAGAGCAATTGGACGATAGTTTGAAGGAGTCTTTGGATCTTTCCCTGGCTTAGAGAAAGGTAAAATAATAGCCTGGCGCCAGGCATCAGGAAAAACATTCTCCTGCCAAATCCGGTTGAATATAGTCAGTAGGACATCAAGAGAATCAGGAGAGAGGTGGTGTAGCATGTCATAATGAATATCATCAGGTCCAACAGATGTACTGGCAGACCGATGAAGGGACATTTTTAGTTCCACCAGGGTAAAGGGACTATTATAGTCAAAGAAACAGTCAGTTTGAAAGGAAAGAGGTGATCGTTCTGCCCGAGTCTTGATGGCCAGGAAGGTGGAGGAACAAGCAGAAGTGCTAGATACCCGGCAAAAGGTTTCACCTAGAGTGTTAGCGATGTTTCGGACATCAGTCACCTCCTGACCATCAGAGAGTAAGATCGAGAGGGGAACAGAAGTGTAGTGCCCATTAACCTTTCGAATCTTGTCCCATACGATCTTGGAACTGGTGGTATAAGATATGCTGGTTGTGAACTTAATCCAAGATTCCTTCTGGCTTTGACGTCTTACCCACCTAGCATGTTCTCGGGCCCGCTGGAAAGCAACCCGATTTGAAAGTGTGGGATATCTGCGAAAAGTGTCCCAGGCCCGTTTTTGAGCCTTCCGTGCTAAGTTGCAAGCAGAATTCCACCATGGACGAGGATATCGTGGGAAACGTGTCGAGGTTTTAGGAATACACTGAGCAGCTGCATGTATAATACAATCAGTTACCGCTGCAACACAGTTGTCTATTGATGGCTGATTTACGATGACAGGATCAAGTTCTGCGAGAGCAGTGAAAGTGGACCAGTCTGCCTGATCCAGCTTCCACCGGGGCACGCGGGTAGGGTGGCATCGACCACGGCCAGTCTCTCTCAAAATGATCGGAAAATGATCACTGCCTAGCGGATTACTGTCAACCCTCCATGAAAAATGGGAAAATAATGAAGGGGAGCAAACTGAGAGATCAATGGCAGTGAATGACTGACTTGGTGCATGAAAGTAAGTGGAAGAACCAGTATTGAAAAGAGAAAGATCGTGATCAGAGAGCATCTGCTCTACAGATCGACCCCTCCCATCAATAACAGCACTTCCCCAGAGGGGATGGTGTCCATTAAAATCCCCCAGGATTAGAAATGGAGATGGTAACTGTGCAACGAGAGCATCCAGGTCTGATTGATCATATGTCTCTCCAGGGGACAGGTACAGAGAACAAACAGTGATGGTACGACCCAAGGAAATACGGATGGCTACGGCCTCCAAGGGTGTATTGAGTGACAAAGACAGGGTAGGCACATGTTGATCAACCAAAAGTGCCACCCCTCCATGTACTCGACCATCACACAACTTGTCATTTCTGTACAGAGAAAACTGCCGAATGGAGACTGTATCAGCAGATTTGAGAAATGTTTCTTGTAGAGAAAGACAAACAGGATGGTAGGAAGCAATCAGCGTTTTGATATCATCCAGATTAGAACGTAAACCTCGACAGTTCCATTGTATCAAGGTGGCCATTTTTAAGGATGGGCAGGTGAAGTGGTTGGAGAACCCTTCGGTTTACGACCTCGTCTTTTGTCTTTACTGTCTTTCTTCGGAGGAGGTCTATCAACCTCCATGGATCCTGCTCTGGGTCGAGTGGGCAGGTGTTTGTTATTGGAAGAGGAGTCAAGCGACTGAGGACGCGGACGAGTAATTGTTTTGTTTATTGTGGTGGGAGAAAATGATGTATCAGAAGAAATGCCTGTATTTGAAACTGAAGGACATGGATCTTGAGGTTTGTTGGAAGTTATGGGAGGAACAGAGATGGGTGTGGAAGTCGATTCATCTACTGTTTTAACCACGGAGGGCAAAAGGCTTTTCATTTGGTTTGAAAACGATTCTTTTGGAGGCACAGAGAGATCTGTCTGCACTTCCACTGTAGTTGTGGAACGGAGTGCAGCAGCATATGTCCGAGATGGGATTGTGGACATCAATTTCCGAGCCTCAGGATAACTAATGTTATGTGTCGTTTTCAAACGCTGCACCTCTTTTTCCTCCAACCATTTTGGACAAGAATGAAAGTAAGAGGGGTGAGAACCATTGCAGTTGACGCAATGTGGGTTTATGTCACAATCATAGGCATCGTGGTCCTTGCCTCCACAACGAGCACATGTCAGGGAACCACAACAAGATGTCTTTGAGTGGCCAAATCTCTGACATTGAAAACATCGAAGAGGGTTTGGAATGTATGGCCGAACCCTGCAAATGAGATAACCTGCTTTGATGGTGGCGGGTGCTCGTGGTGAAGTGAATGTTAATACAAGGGTATTTGTTGGCAGTGTAACTCCATCTTTGCGAGTGGAGATGCGCCTCACTGCAGAAACTCCTTGAGTGGAAAGACCGGCGAGAATCTCAGATTCAGGAACATTCTTCAAATCCCTTTCAACAATAACTCCTCGTGAAGTATTCAAAGTAGCATGGGGTGTAACCTCGATAGGTATATCGCCAATTACCTTTGATTTCAAGAGGAGTTCACTGTGTTGGGATGTGGATGTTTCAACCAGTATGTCACCAGATCGAAGCTTCTTTACTGACTTTGGAGAGCCAGCAAGTCCCTCGAGCCCCTTTTGAATAAAAAAAGGGGACATTTGCCCTAAAGATTTTTCTGAAAGAGAATGCAATATCAGAAAATGAGGTACGTGTGTTACTGAAGTTGGAGATTGCTGTTCTGAGTATTCGAGACGTGGTCGCTTACCCATTGACTGTTTTTTTACAATTTTAATTAAATTTTTTGAAGGATCCATAGGAAAGTGAAAAGTTTCGGTACTCACCGACCCCACCCACCATGGAGCCCTACAAGGGGACGCACTACAAAGTCACGCAAGGACAATGCAGCAACGCCAGGGTTTCGTGAGCACTATACCCAAACACCAGCATCAGGCACAATGTCCACAACACCCGTTGAGAACTTCCAACACTGGTACTTGGTTGGCTCTAGCCGAGGTGGACCAGCCGATTGACCCAAGGGGGGCCACCCAAGGGCCGCCCGTCTACAGGAATTCGAGGCCAAAGTGGTGTGTTAGGGTTGGACCCCTCAACCACCAGGATCCTCTCCTCCCCTTCACGGGTCGCCACGCACGGCAAACACGTGGGTGGATGTTTAGATCCCAGAGAAGGTAACCAGACAGAACAGAACCTTCCCTGGGAGGTTCCCTCACCACGTACAGGAATCCACTCCGAGGGGAGTAGCTGAAGGTCAGTTTTATATTACTGGATACATAATTACACATACACCCCCATCGGTGAAAGTTGTGTAATATTAGCTAAGCATGACTGGAAGGTCAATATAATAAAAAAAAAATCATGAGTAAAAATATTTCAATAAAAAACCCATTGTTTTTTTCATACAAGATACTTGTAACTTTACTAAAAGTCAACAAAATTTTGTGAAGATACACATGTTGTATCACAAGTTATAGTGCAAATGTGTAAACAAACGTGTATATTATACTAACTCTGTTGCAAAATGATTAACATGGTACTGCAGCAGTAGTTTTCTTTCTACATTAAACCAAGGAAACTAAATAATCAGAACTAATTTTATTTACTTGGCAAACAAATAATTAGCAAAAGTAATAAAAAACAACAACAGTATTTTGCATTTTCTACAAGTAGCCTAAATGTACAATCACCATAAAAGTTAGAATGACACCATTTCATTAAAACATTTGATAAATACAACTCTACCTCACAAAGCCTGAAAACCTTTTACAGAATGAATAAGGAGAAAACTAGAAACAAATCTTGTTTGTTTGTTAAAAAGAAAGTTAATAAGGGTACCTGCAACCATTTCTGATTTTAAAGTGCTGACCTACTACTAGTGACATTGACCAACACATTATATCCAACCCTATGCTGCAAAAATGAACACACTTGGAGACATATTTCAATCCTGAGGCTTTGAGATATATGCATATTGGGCTTCTTTTTTTATTAAGAGGATGCCTTAAATTTTCTTTATGCTGCATTACATATTAAACAGAAACAGGTCCTACTTCATTTGTGTTTTAAAAATGCAGTGCCCTGTATATTTTAGTACAATTTAAGTGTGTGTGGGCAAAATTATGTGATCACTGGTCATCTGTCATAAAAATTGCACTTGTTCGAAATTTTTCAGTTAATGTAAACCATTTCAATGATTGCACTCAAGAAATAAAGAAACTGCAAGATAATAACTTATGCTGATGAGCATAACCCATATGAGCAAACACTTGATGATCAGTCAATCCAAAATCATGAAAAGTGTGCCAAATCAAATCAGGCCATATCCAGTAGGTTGACAAAATATGTAAAAATACAAAACACTTGAAAACATCAAATAAGAAAAAGACAAACATGGTGTTAAGTTTTCACCCTAGTGACTATTCTCACCAAGATATCAAATGCCTTATTACCTACTCAAACCATTTCCATATGCTGTTGAATTAACATGCTCACCTGAGAAGCTTCAAGATAGCCATGTTGTTTTGACACAAACTCTCATTCGTTTTGCTTGCACCAACAATGTCACTGATAAAAGTGGGCCAATTTTTTGGCCATTCTCTTTTCAAAATCTGAAAAAAATTAACACTTTTTAATAACAGTAACAAGTATTATATATGACCACATAAAGAACAGATTAAATATTTTATATAGTGTAGAAACTGTTTGTAAAAAATAGAATTTTAACAATTGTAATTTATACTACATAACAAAATATTTTAGAAAGAGGCATTTGAAACAAATGTATAGACATCAAGTCCTCTGTCTTTCTTTTACTTTACAGAAAAATAAAAATCCCCCATATGCTTATAACTTAAGATACAAAAGCAACATCTATTATCTTTAATATGACCTCACATCTAACAAAGCTTGTCAATCATGCTGTTTCTTATCTATAACTTCACACCCTTGTGCATTTTGAAAAGCTTCAGATCTGTGTATATTTGATTACCACAATGAATTACTTACACATAAAAGTGTATCACGAACAACTAAAATATTAGTACCCTTATGGATATCTGTGAAACATTTATTTATAAAAACTTTCACACAGAAAATACGTAAGTGAACAAGAAGTAAATGAAATGATTATCATAATTCAATCATTAAGTATGGTAGTGCTTAATACTAGGAACTATGGTAAAACCAAATAGCAGCCATAAAAACTGCCAGTTTGAAACTACCTTTAAAATTTCTGAATATTAAAAATGACTACTTCACAGTATTAGATAAGCAAAACTAAACTTTGCTGTACCAATATAAAAAGCCACCTTACTTACTACATATGCAAGTATAATGATTTCTTTTTTGTATAGAAAAGGCTAAGTGTATGTATGAATACAAAAAAAAAGAAAAGAATGATGTGCCACTTTGGGCACATAACTGGATTTAAGGGTAGGTTAAAAAAGTACCTGAAAAGTAATAAAATTCCCCCCTGCTTGGTTCTGCAAATGCAAAAATATATATCTAATAAAAAGGAAAAAAGTATAACAAATATTTTTTAATCATTTAAATACAAATGGTAATCAATATATGTAACTAAGCTAGGTTTTGTAATATTGAAAGTTTTTATATACCACAAAAAGTGCTGAAACCATAAAGTCAAAATTACAGAAACAGATTCCTTCAAAATTTAAAACGTTATCCCTACTTTAGTAAATCACTGTAATTATGTTAATCTGAGATAAAATAGAAATAATTTATTTGTTTTAATTTTTTGTAACTTGGTTTCTGTAGTTTTGGTTTTCTTATTTCAATACTTTATCGCAGCATTAAAACTTTCTGTATTACTGTATATTGCTGGATAATGTATATATCAATCCTTACATTTCTTTATAAAATATAAAATGTCACGTTTGTTTCTGAAAAAAATAACATAATTTGTACATGGCATACATTTATTATACAACATGCTGAATATCTTTACAAAAAGAGAAACCACAAAAACCACACACAAACCCTGAAAAATGAACTTTCTCCTCACCTGGACTAAAATCATATTCAGTTTATTCAAGTACACTTTTTCTCTCTCAAGAATATCAGGATCAGAAGATGTTTTTATGACAAGTCCAACAATGTACTTCTTTATACCTACAAACATAATATTTACATTGTTATCTGCCAGGTGTTTGCAAAATAATTTCCGAATAAAACTAATCTCAAAAACAACACACTATTTCTCCGACCTCTACACTGAAATGTAAAGACACTCCATATTCAATGTACCTGAAAATTTATTTCAAGTTTATATACCTAAGAGTAAATACTGCAGTTTTATAGTTGTTTCATTAAAATTTACTACCAAAGTCTAAATCCAAAAGTAAATTAAGCACCACATCAAAGTTAAGGTTTTTTTGGGGGATGATAATGAAAGCCAATGTTTACCAAATGAATGAAAAAACAAGTCATAAAAAAGATTCAAAAACACTTTGAGTTAGTGCCTTTAGAAACACTTGGCAAAATAAATACACATACTCATAGACCAGCTTTTGAACTGTAAATACTATTAATTTATCATAAAAACTTTACACTTATAAACATAATTAACTTCACAACAAAAGACACAGCATGAAACAGTGAAATTTATTTTTCAAAATTCTGCCTAGAAATTTGATTACTTCAGTTTCTAAACATAATACAGATACAAATTTGGGGTAAATCCAGAACAATGATGTGCACTGTCTCAATCATAATTTTACCAGCACTGATTTTTATCAACAGAAATATCAGTCTTTTATAATTATTATTATTATTCATGTCAATTTGAAAGTCTATTATATGTATTATTCATGTCTATTTCACTTTGAATTATGATGAGAAATTTGTATGATAAAATTTGGTACATTTGTAAAAATAATATTAAAGATTTGTTTTAAATTAATATGCAGATGCTTATTACTCTAGTAAACTAACATAAGAGCATTACTGCTACTTTAGAATTTTCATATCATGAAGACCAGTATCCAGAATATTGGATAACATTAAACTGATTGTCTTCACAGAATGGAACATACAGTTACAACAGAAAGTATTCATACCCCTGTGTCCCGAGTGCTTTTTGGCTCACAACTTAAAAAGTATCATGAGTAGGCTAACAGAAGTAGAATGTATTATAAATATTATATTAACACATATCTACATAAATTTTTATGTAAATTAAACAAAATATAAACTGTTTATAAACAAATAACCAAAAAATAGGAGAAGCAGAAAGTGTTTGTACATTTCAGAACGTGTAAAAAACTGATATTTCCATAAAAATTTTTAGTCTGGCGAATAAACTACACTATACCATTCCAAATCTAGACACTGGGTTCAAATTTATTGGAATTTAGCCAGCAAAAAAATGTACTTCTGGCAATTTAGCACTGTCTCCATCATTATCTGCTTGGCCATCATGGTGAACTGAAAACAATTGTCCAGTGATTTAAAATAACAAATTATTTCAAAATATAAGTCTTATGTGTCTCTTTCCAGTGTTGCTACACAACATAACGTTCCGAAATCTACTGTTCAAAGCATAATTCCCAAGTTTAAGCTTACAGGATCAACTGCTAACCTCCCTCGTTCCAGACGCCAAACCAAAATCCAGCGAATACCAACATGGCCTGGTAACCAGAAAAACTGGATAGAAGCAGCAGTTAATGAGAAATGGGCCAGTCAGTTTTGAATATCAGCAAGAACAGGGTGTGAGCTAACATGTAGCGATTCCAGGGCCAGTAGAGAAATAAGCGAGTCGGAATAAATAGTGCAGTTGGAGTATTGCTCAGCTTCAATATGATCCAGGGCAAGAGATATGGCATACAATTCAGCAGTGAACACAAAAGCTGTAGAGGGGATTCTGCACGCAACCACCAAACTGCAGCAAACCATGGCAGAGCTCACTGAATTACCTGATTTGGAACCATCTGTACAAATGAGAACGGAATTATTGTTTGAAAGATGTTCATTAATTAAAAGACGATACTTCCAGTCTGGAGTATCTGCCTATTTTTAGATGACTGAAAGAAAGGTCAAATTTGGGGGCTGTAATAAGCCATGGTGGAATGAGCTGACCTGTAGAATCTACAATGTTATCCAAGGACAGACCCAATTCATCCAATTGTGTCCAGATGCCGAAGGCCAAACGGAGCAATGACAGATCGTCTGTTCTGAAAAAGTATGGCCCACAGAGGAAGGAAAACATATCCCCAATTGGGATGCTTTGTTAAGGAACGAAGTTTCAAAGTATATAGCAATGACAGTTGCAAACGGCAAAGGTGCAGAGAAAGTTCACGAGATTCAACGTATAAGCTTTGAACTGGAGAGGTATGGAAAGCTCCAGTGCAAAGTCAAAGTCCTTGGTGATGAATGGGGTCCAGCATCTTTAAGGCCGAGGGTCTAGCAGAGCCATGGACCATTGATCCATAATCGAGTTTTGATCAAATAAGAGCACAATATACCTTTAACATTCAACATCAATCTGCTCCACAACTGGTGGAAGAGAGGACACGGAGGATGTTCAGTGCTCTTGTGCATTTGACCTAAAGCTGCTTTAAGGGTGGTATAAAGGTCAGCTTTTGATCAAAGATAAGTCCCAAGAACTTGGTCTCCAGGACCACTGGCAACGAAACTTCACCAATATGAAGTTCAGGATCAGGGTGAATACCCCGTTGATGGCAAAAGTGCATGCATACGGTTTTAGAGAGAGAGAAATTAAAGCCGTTTGCCATAGTCTATTTCAGTACACGATTGAGGGCAGTTTGAAGTTGCCGCTCAATATATCTCGTGTTTGACGATTGATATGAGATGTGAAAGTCATCGACATACAGCCCATTCATAATAATGAGGAGTTGTTCAGTGATGGCATTTATCTATATACTGAAAAGTGTGACACTCAAAACACAGCCTTGAGGGACTTCAAGTTCCTGTACAAAAGAACAGGAAAGTGTTGAACCCACACAAACTTGGAATCTTCTGTCCACAAAAAAATTTTTAATAAACATGGGTAAATGGCCACGTAACCCATATGTATGGAGGTCTCGCAAAATGCCATACCTCCATGTTGTGTCGTAAGCCTTCTCAATGTCAAAGAATATTGATACAAGATGTTGGCATTTGAGAAAGGCTTCTGTGAGAGATGTTTCAAGATGAATTAGGTGGTCTGTGGTGGAGTGCTGTAATCGGAACCCACACTGGGTAAGTGAGAGGAGGTTGTTTGATTCGAGGAACCAAACAAGATGAGCATTGACCATGCTTTCTAAGATCTTACAGAGACAGCTCGTCAAAGCAACTGGATGGTAGTTTGAAGGAATCTTGGGATCTTTCCCTGGCTAAGAGAAAGGTAAAATAATAGCCTGGCACCAGGCATCAAGAAAAACATTCTCCTGCCAGATCTGGTTAAAGACTATAAGAAGGACATCAAGAAAAGCAGGAGATAGATGTTGCAGCATGTCATAATGAACATTATCAGGTCCAACAGATGTACTGGGAGACCGATGAATTTCTGTACAGAGAAAACTGCCAAATGGAAACTGTATCAGCAAGTTTGAGAAATGTTTCTTGTAAGGAAAGACAAACAGGATGGTAGGAAGCAATCAGTGTTTTGATATCATCAACTGTCGTAAACCTCGACAGTTCCATTGTATCAAGGTGGCCATTTTTTATAACGGGTAGGTGACGTGGCTGGAAAATCCTTCTGTTTACGACCACATCTTTTTGTCCTTACTGTCCTTAGCCTGAGGAGGTCTATCAACCTTCATGGATCCTGCCCTGGGTCCAGTGGGCAGGTCTTTGTTATTGAAAGGGGATTCCAGTGACTGAGGATGCGAATAAATCATTGTTTTGCCTCTTAGTGTGGGAGGAAAAGATGTGTCAGAAGAAATGCTTGTATTTGAAACTGAAGGACAAATCTTGAAGTCTGTAGGAATGAAAACAATTCTCTTGGAGGCACAGAGAGTTCTGTCTGCACTCCCACTGTAGTTGTGGAATGAAGTGCAGCAGCATATGTCCGAGATGGAGAGGTGGGCAGCAATTTCCAAGCCTCAGAATAACTAATGTTGTGTGTCGTTTTTAAATGCTGCACCTCTTTTTCCTCCAACCATTTTGGGCAAGAACGAAAGTAAGAAGGGTGAGAACCAATGCAGTTAATCCAATGTGGGTCCATGTCACATTCATAGGCATCATGGTCCTTGCCCCCACAACCAGCACGTCAGGGAACCACGACATGATGTCTTTGAGTGGTTGAATCTCTGACATTGGAAACATCAAAGACGGTTTGGAATGTATGGCCGAACCCTGCAAATGAAATAACCTGCCCTGATGGTGGCAGGTGCATGTGATGAAGTAAATGTCAAAACGAGGGTATCTGTTAGCAGTGTAACTCCATCTTTGCGAGTGGAGATGAGCCTCACTGCAGAAACTCCTTGAGTGAAGAGACCAGTGAGAATCTCTGACTCAGGGATGTTCTTCAAATCCCTCTCAACAATAACTCCTTGTGATGAATTCAAAGTAGCATGAGGTGTAAGCTCAATAAGTATATCCCCAATAACCTTTGAATTCAAGAGGAGTTCACTACGTAGGGATGTGAATGTTTCAACCAATGTGTCTCCAGATCAAAGCTTCTTTACTGATTTTGGAGAGCCAGCAAGTCCCTCTAGTCCCTTCTGAATAAAAAAGGGAGACAATTGCCCAAAAGGTTTTTCTGAAAGAGAATGTAATATAAGAAAATGAGGTCGTGTGTTACAGATGTTGAAGATTGCTGTTCTGAGTCTTCAAGACGTGGCCGCTTTCCCATTGACTGTTTTTTCACAATTTTATTTAAATTTTTTGAAGAAGGATCCATAGGAAAAAAGAAAAATTTTGGTACCCACTGACCCCACCCACCATGAAGCCCTGCAAAGGGATGCACTACTAAGTCATGCAAGGACAATGCAGCAACACCAGGGTTTCGTGAGCACTATACCCAAACACCAGCATCAGGCACAATGTCCACAACACCCATTGAGAACTTCCAACACTGGTACTTGGTTGACTCCAGCCCAAGTGGACCAGCCGACTGACCCAAGGGGGACCACTCAAAGGCTGCCCATCTTCAGGAATTCAATGCCAAAGTGGTGTGTTCGGGTTGGACCCCTTAACCACCAGGATCCTTTCCTCCCTTTCACGGGTCGCTACACACGACAAACACGTGAGTAGATGTTTCGATCTCAGAGAAAGTAACCAGACAGAACAGAACCTTCCCTGGGAGGTCCCCTCACCACGTACAGGAATCCATACTGAGGGGTTACCTATTGGAAGAGTATTCTTTGATGAGACAAGACTAAAATCAAGCTTTTAAACTTCAATGATGTTTGCTATATTTTCCATAAGAAGGGGAAACAAAATCTTCCAAAGAACACCATCCCTACTATTAAATACAGAGGTTGTTCAATCATACTATGGGGGTTCCTTCAGCTCTTTTGGTGTGCACAGCCTTCATCGCATCAGCACAATCACAAAAAAAGAAGAGTTTGTTGATATATTAGGCACCTATATCTAGAATGATACTCGAAACTTGCAGCTTGGGCATCACTGAATCTTCCAGCATGACAATGATGCTAAGCACACATCGAAATATGTGCAATCCTGGTTGCAGAGGAGCCATATAAGCATTCTGAAGTAGTCACTGCAGTCACCAGATCTCAACCCAATTGAAAATGTTTGGTATGAGTTGAAGACCAGGGTTCATCAGCATTATCTGAAAAACTTGCAGGAGTTGGAGGCCTTCTATAAAGAAGAATGGAATAAAATACCAGTTTAGTACTGTCAAACGATAATGGAGGGCTATGAGGAAAGATTGTGCCAAGTAATTCACCTGAAAGGCTACACAACTGACCATTAAAGTAGATGCACAAACACTTTCTGCCCATCCTATGTCTGGTTATTTGTTTATAAACAGTTCATTTTTGTTCAATTTACATAAAATGTATGTAGATGTGTGTTAGTAAAATACTTATAATATACTACACTTTCATTTTCCTAATCATGATGCTTTTTAACTTATGAGGAAAAAACTACTCATGCCATAGGGGTATGAATACTTTCTGTCGTAGCTGTAGCAAGTGTGATTTGTGTAACAATGACCACCTCGAGCAACATATGAAAAATATGAAATTCATGAAATGAATGTCAGCATTTCAAGCAACAGCAAGCAAAACCATCAGTGTATTTATCAGATACAACAATAAAAACATTAAACAGCCTACTGATACATTTGTCAGTGGACCCATAATCTTTTCAATTATTTTCAAACATAAAACCACAGAACAGTTTCAAAGTACTTATTATAATTAATATTTCTCTCCAAATCTCAGAATGATTGTATTGTACTGCTTTCTAGTTCGTTGTCTCATAACAAGATACAGTTGTAATAATGTACAAACTCATTTTTTCAGTCGAGCAAATCTTTAACATTAAGGCACAAATCCAGAAATCAACACCAGTAAAAGCTCAAAAGTAACGACAACAAAATAGTGCAAAACCCAACTCAAGATATCTTTATAAGATTGTTAGTTAATAAAATATGTATATATATCAATCGTCTTCCTACTTTCTTTATAAAATTTAAAGTAATATAGTTGTTTCTGTGAAAATTACATAATTTGTACATGATGTAGATTTATTATCCAACACATTAAATATCTTTACAAGAGAAAAAGCCATAACCACTACACGGACAGTATCATTCAGAGATGCTTAACAGAATAACAGATGCATTTATTTTCTTACTAATTAAATACCTGTACTATACAACACACTAAACATTAATACACTTTAAATGCAAACCTTCACACTGGTTTCGGGGTAGAATCTTCCATCTTGTCTTTATGACATTTTCTAGAATTTGTAGTGCATAATATTTGGTTTGCTGATTTTTTGAGAATTCTAATATAGTATCTACCCTTGTCCATGAATCAGGATGCTCCTTCAATTTGGTAAGTATATCCTGGGCCATTCTTTGCTGAAAGAAGTCACAAGCAACAATGTTCTCAAATGATATTTTAATTAACTTGTATTACAAGTAATACTATCCTTCAATAAAGAGGCAGCTATGCATTCATACCTGCCTACACAATCTAACCACTACCAAAGCATAGACTCCATAACATGTTGGAAGGCATCTTGAATGATAGAAGCTCATTCCTCAAGAAATATATGCATGCGGTCTGAAGTTTATTCTCTGATGTAGGCAAAGGATTACGGGAGTGAATGGAACATTCAATTTAATCCCTCAGATACTCAATTATATTGATATCTGGAGACAGTGTCTATGAAGCTCTTGTAACCAGCTTGAAACAATGACAACAATGGATTGTTGCAGTACTATTTGTAAGAATTCTTGTTCATCAGGGTGAATATGTAACACTGAGATAGTTGCAACTGGAAACTGTATTTGTGTAAACTATGAATATGTTTTGCCCTTCTAAAGGAATCAAAGCACTCAACCAATGCCATTAGAACAAACCCTATACTGCTACAGTAACTCTTGCATCTTACACTATCGCAATAACACAAGTAGGATGAGGCACCACTTAGGTGATTTTTTTTTTCAATACCTTCACCACTGGAATATGAAATAGGAAAATGTTTCTCAGTTCACAGCAATCCCCGCCTCCACCGAATAAATGTTTATAGTTTATAATCAAAGCACCATTATGCTTTTGCTCTCATATTTGAACCATAAGTATACTTCAGATGCATTTTGAATTTTCACTTGCTAATTTGGATGGTATGACTGAAAATACCAAAAACCTAATCACTGTTAAATAAATTTGTCACTTAGATCAAACTGTATCAAACAAACAGCCACGTTCTATAGTATCTTTATACAGGCCTTTTTCTTGACCACTGTCTTACAGCCCAATATTGATAAAAATACATTTTGCTTTAGATCAAGAAACCTGAATCACTACATTGTAGATAACATCCACTGAAAACATCTTCTGTGATTTGACTGGGGAAAATAACATTAAAATCTACTAGATGGATGGATAAACATATCCCTTTGTCATACACACAAATTAATAAATTATCAAAACAGTAGCAATATGATTTAAACACAATAATGTAAACATTAATTGGAAGAAATTCAAACATTGACTTCGATATAATCCTAAAAATAAATAAATCAAAAATGAGCATTAAATAATCAAATATTGTACAAAAATCTGAATTATAAAATATGCAACCATTCTAAAGTTACCAAAACCAGTATAATTTAGCCCCCTCTAATTATTTTCCACAACTAATTTGACCACAATAATATAATTTATCACTCAAATAATATTTTGCTTGGGTTTCATTTAAAAAAACAGGCTTGAAGCTTCTCATATAGAGAAATAAACAATCATAAGAAATTTTTATGATAGCATTTGAAAAATGTAACAAAAATACTTATTAAATTTGAAAATAGATTCAATCTTCATTTTATGTTGTTTCTGCAAGTTTATGTGAATTAATGGTAAAATATTTCATTACTACCTAATGATCTTAACACTTAAGAAAATTTACATTTAAATAATTTCAGTCCCATAAAGTCTTGATAAAGCTGTAGATTATATGAATAGATGTTTTTATGAAAATGTGGATGTGATTCCTATCAATGTAAAAATAAAGCACATACCTGACTTCCTTCTCCAATATACATACAATTTACTATGTTATCAAGAACATTAATGTCCAGCTTCTGATTGAAATCAAGAAGTTGGTCTGCCTGTTCTGCTAAATTTGCCATGTTTCCATTCACTAAAAAAAACACAAAAATATCTTTTACCAAATAATAACACACAGTCTACTTGAATTACTAAATCCAAGATGCACAGCAACTATTTGTGATTTTAAATCATAAAGGAATATGATATTACACCAGAGCAATCACTGAATGTGAACTGTTCTTAAAGCTCTTGACTAAACACATTTTAAGATGACTTTAACACTTGGATAACAAATACATAGATTAAAATGTTCTACATATATTCCTATATTTACAGAAAAAAGTTGAAAATAGATAACAGTTCTTAACTAGACTACTTAAAATAGGTATTTTCTACATTATTTACAACAGGTTATTATTTCTTGACAAGTACCTTGTACCTAAACCTAATTATATGAATCCAGTGTCCTTGAAATAAAGACCCCTCACAGATCTCAAGCCAGAGTCTCAATCATGAAATTGCTGTATTGACGTATTTCAGTGGTGAATCAAGACGACTATAATTAATGAACACTGATGTGTGAACACTTTCTCTTAATTACTGTGATGGGTAATTAATCATCAATAATAATAACCCACTTGAGTTGTGTATCTGCAGAAGGACTTGACAGAAAGTACTGGCACAATGGAAATTCCATCATCATTAATTCAATGCTTATTTTACCAAACTTGTAATTTTACAGACTTATAACACAATGTTTTCAATTTATATATATATTTCATTGATATCCACTAAAAGATGTTATATACATTAAAGGAATGTTACAATAATCATAATATTATACACTCTTCAAAAAGTTATTAATAATTGCTATTGCTGTCTTCTCCCTTTAACACTGTGATTGCTTGACCTGTTCCATGATCAATAACACTGACTTCATAATCCACCAGTTTTTCTAATCAATAATCAGGTTAAATCCAAGAAAGCAATAAATAAGATAAATGCCATTTCTGATGTGGTGTGACATATTGTTTGTTTGTTTTGGAATTTCGCACAAAGCTACTCGAGGGCTATCTGTGCTAGCCGTCCCTAATTTTGCAGTGTAAGACTAGAGGGAAGGCAGCTAGTCATCACCACCCACCACCAACTCTTGGGCTACTCTTTTACCAACGAATAGTGGGATTGACCGTCACATTATACACCCCCACGGCTGGGAGGGCGAGCATGTTTAGCGCGACGCGGGCGCGAAACCGCGACCCTCGGATTACGAGTGCACGCCTTAACGCGCTCGGCCATGCCAGGCCATGGTGTGACATAAGTTATACTTAATCTATTTCACACTATAAACTTTTGAAAGCAATTTTATAATGCAAATATTTTCTTAATTACTATAGCATCTCGTGTGTCCAAGTCAGGCTGAAGACCTCTGATATGGGGTGACAGTTCTGGAATTCGCAGAAAAAGTATATCTCATGCAATATTATACATTATTTCATAATTGCATTTAGAACTTCTTGTCAACAATACATGCATCTTTTACATACTTCATAGTAGAGCGCAACACACCACATATAGTAAAAGATAGCAGCATCACAAAACAATTTTAACAGTTGGCTGTTCTTATTCATAACACATTCTACTCAACACATTTTTAAACATCTTATATGACCAGAGTTTCCTTTAGTTTAATAGCTTTACAACTAAGAACAGAATGCATACATATGGAAGACACTCTTTACCTTCCTTAGATTAACAAGTAATTAAGTGGATGGGCTTCATTGTCATTCTTCCTACAAGACAGGAAGAGATGGGGGTAGTCAGTGATGTCTGACTGCTGTCTGAGGGAGGAGAATAGTCACATAATAATCTAATAAAGCATATAATGTATAAACTGAAATATGCAAGAAGATTAAGAACTTTCTTAATATCATCCATTAAATATAATTGTAAAGTAATAATCACTGCATTTAAATTTGTATATTTATATGGGAAAAAGTTAATAATTGTTAAATGTGAAAGGTAGAACTGCTTGTGACCAGAAAGTAGGATGGGGATGGCTGGCTAAATGTTGCAAGCTAAAGACGAAGATGTGGCTCCACGTGAAAACAATGATTTTTGGCTCAGGGACAAAACTTATAAAGCAAGTAACCCCATTTATTTTATGCCCTTGCTAGGTACCATCAGTGATACATGTATTACACTTTGAAAAATGCTGCCTTAATGTATATAAAAAAAACCTATCAGCTGTTTTTATTTTTCAAACTACAGGATTAAAAGGTTTGATGCTATAAAAGATTCTTTTTACAGAATTAACCAAATTAACGACTTTACACAACTGACGTAATCTCTGTCCAGTAACTGCTAATTATAACTTTAAATGGGCTAACTAGTAAGATACAGTGCCTTGATTATCTGCTGATTCTGTTACCCACAATTTTTTGCTTCCTTGGATCAGCATCGATTATCAAAGCAACAGTGTATACTTACTTTCACGGCAATAAGCGCATGTAACAATCACATTATATCAACTACCTCTTCTTAGTATTGTTTGAACTAACTGATTTTGGTCCCATCTGAGTCTAAACACTCTCACTGACTGGATGGAATGAGAGAAAGAAAAACAAAATGGTGAGAAATTAGTTACATGTCATGTGTCTATGTTGCTTCATTCATGAGAAAACCTAAGTGCTGAATCTGCCATTAAAATCCCAGAAGCAAAGTTCAACTTAAAACTCAAAGAGCAGATAAATAGTTCCGAACTTCTCAGAGTTGAGAACTGTTCTAGATTAAAGTTCTATTTAGCACAGCGATATGCATGAATAAAATGAGAAAACATTAGGCACCAAGATGAATTTTTAGTTGTCATAATGAACACAATTTGCTGAAAAATGCAATAAAAGTTTAGCTTGATATGCTGCTAAAAAAAAGATACTTGAAAACAACTTTATGTCAAATACAGTCCTGATTTGTTGTCTTACCTCTTATTTTATCATTTTTACTTCATTTGAATGAAGATAATGCAGTTTGATGACAAAATAAACGTTTTTTTTTTGTGAAAGGCTTAGTTAAATCATTATGCACTTGATCATATCAAGTTTTGTGGTGCCAAAAAAGCTTTATCAGATAGAATAAATATTTGAATGAGCAATGAAAATTATCAAAATAAATGGAAATGTGCACACGCACATTAATACAAAATGGGTTTAAAACTTGTAATTTACATTAACTTACTCTTTCTGATTACCAAACTGAAAGAAAAAACCAACAAAACAGCAATTGTTTCTACTCTTTGGTAAAATACAGTGAAAATATGTGTAGTTTTTCAAATTAAAAAAAAAAAAAAAAATTTACATTTTCATAAAGTAAATACCTTAAAAGAACATTTTAAGAGAATGTAACACAAAAAAATCAGTAATTAGAAACCTAGGAAAATTAAGCATTTTTGTAACCTAAAAATACATGATGAAATCTTATTTTAACATTTCAAAACTGCAAATCCATACAGATTTAACTTACAGTAGCTACATAATCTGAAGTAAGTTATTCCAAAGTTTCATCTAACAGTTCTTTATTGCAATGCAATAAAACAAACCACAGAACACATACAATGAATCAATGTACCTGAGTATGAGCTAATGCATCCAACAACACACCCATTAACTTCAAGACTTCTAAATACTGCAAATATGGGAACCTTTGTCTTGATTGAAAATGTCTAACAACAAATTATACTCTTGAATCTTAGAACTTAGGTTAATATATGCATAGCTAATAATCAAACAATCAGTATTAAACTACTCAACATCTTCAGAATTTTTCTGTTTATTTAGTAACAAAAAGAAAGTTATGACATAAAGAGATAACTGGTGTAAATATTATCACAGCCCCGAAGAAATCTGTTTACTTTCGCTATCTTTCACTCACCAGCTATAATGCTTCCATTTTATCTATAAATAATGTTGCTTTAACCAATGTCATTTTTTCTATATAAAGCGAAATGTTTTTATAAAATTGGTACATTTCCTATCAATAAAACATTTTAAGAATCACACCTACTAAAATATTAAGTAATAGAAAGAGTTGGTCAATTAACTCATCTGATTAACAATGAGTGCCAACAATATCAGTTAGTTGCATAAAAATAATAAATTAAAATCATGATTAAATCAACTATTGTTAAGAAAATAATCAAGTTATCAAAATTGCTCTTTTTGTAATTTATTCTAACTAGCCAAGAAACTGAGATATCACCATCATATTTCTCTATTATTTTGATTATTCCAGCTGAAAGAGTTTTGCCTGAGAACAGCTGATTAGTTCAATGTAGTTGATTAATGAGCCCAATGATTAATTGATTAGCACAAGCTTGACTAAGACCATCTATGTGAATGTGTCTTTGATCTATGTAGCACAAGTAAAAACAAATGTAAAAATTAGAACATAGGGATGGGTTGAATAACATCACAAAAATTGGTGTTTGTTAATGCAGTGCAACATCAAAGTGAGTGAATCATCATTCTGACCATTTTTATCTTGCATATTTTTTAAATCTCAGCAATTGTGCATACTAAATGAAAGACATACATAGCTAAATATTTCTGTTGTAAACTTTGTTTCAACAACTAAGTAAAGATACATGTATGCAATCACATTGCGTGGCCATGGCATCATAAGGAGAGGGGGGAAGTGTGTGTCTGACAACAACTGTAATAGAAGTTTCAATACACTTTGCTTATGGGAGACTTTAATGCTATCTGACTGGTAACGGATGGGCAAAAAAAAGTGTATTAAAACTGTGATTTTTGAAATTTATTGAGTATTTAGAAAGGATAAGCTACTGCTAAAATTCAATTAAGTCTATAAACTGGATCAAAGTTCAAAGTAAAACACAAAGTAGGACTGAGTGTAATTATGGCTGTAAAAAACCAAATGTTATAATGTTCTGCATTTCCTACCTTTTCTCTTACTCTTTAGTACTACTATCCCTACTTCCTGATGTTTTTATTTAAATTTGTTTCCTCACTTTTCTTAGTTTTTCTTGCCATTATTAAGTCTCAAGAAAAACTGGGCTCTGGGTCTATCTTTCTTTTAGCTTTTC
Source organism: Carcinoscorpius rotundicauda (assembly GCA_011833715.1). Classification (NCBI taxonomy): domain Eukaryota; kingdom Metazoa; phylum Arthropoda; class Merostomata; order Xiphosura; family Limulidae; genus Carcinoscorpius; species Carcinoscorpius rotundicauda. The sequence continues at coordinate 19,013,874 of CM022396.1, read as the reverse complement.
TTAGAACAATCACTCAGTTTTTCCTGGCTTTTGCTATAATTATCTTCCATCTAGCCAGGGTAACAGCATTCTCAATAGCTGGATTAATGATTAACCCTAAGATAACATTGTAAGTAGGTATGTAACTCTCATGAAAGTTCTTTATAAAAATGAAGCTGTCTTAAATTTGTTCTGAACAATCCTAAAATTATGTTGTTTTAATGAAATAATATCAGAATCACATTACTGTGTAACACTAGGGGAAGTTCAGGATTTAAAAAAAAATATTTCCCTATACAATTAAAATTTGTGTATTATTAAAATGTTGATTATTAGCTGAGCATTTATGCCATACTAAGTGGTATAACCTAAACAAAATAGTAGTTCAATCACATTTTGAATAAGACAAAAAAACTTTGCATCATGCACAGAAAAAAACAGCTATTTCAGGTGTTTCTTTTAAAATAAAGGAATAAAACTTAGATTATATAAAGGTTTAAGTTATAAAGTATCTGATAATAGTAATTTCATTAAAAATGAATTTGTGGTAAAGTGGTTTGGTTAAATTTATTTAACTTAATAAAATCTCATTATGTTCAGAAAGAGGTTTAAAAGAGTTGCCTGGAAACTTAGGATTAAGACCTGCTTTGCATATTCATCATTACTGTTTCTAACCTTATTTCAGCAATGCTCTTTACACTAGGACAATTACTTCAAGGTTATCAAACATGTTTTCTCCTCTTCTGTCATTTTGCTTCCTTGAAAAGCACATTTTAAAAACTACACTGTTTCAAGTACAACATTAAATATCAGCAGCTCACACTTAGTTTGAAAACAATGCAAAGGTAAACTGTACAACTTATCACTTTTGTCTTCAATCCAAAGTGCACAAGAAGTACCATGGAAGACTTTAGCAGTGATAACATTCCTGCACACATAACATACTTGTGTCTTAGGCATCTACTGCTAGAATAGAATTACTGTCCAACACAAAACCTTCAAGTCAGATGTATAAAAATTAAAATTTCACTTTAAACTGTGAGATCATAGTTAGAACCTAGATCTAGAAAATAACATACTTCATAATATTTTACTCAGCTGATAAAGCTGCAGGCTGATCACATACAGTGTTTTACCAATCATGTTGAAATAAAAAATTATGGATTGCAGATTATTATAGTACACAATCATCTTGATTCTGATTATATACAGTGAATTGAGAAGTCACTGTTTGATACTATTCACAGTTCAACCTTAAAAACTGTAACAATGACACAGGAAGTATTTCAAAACTTCATTAAATTTGACGTGATTGAAGATGTCAATAAATTTTCCACATAAAGAAAAATAACCATACATTTTCTATTTTGTAATCAAATGAGTGAAAAATAAAACTGGGAAAAGATCTTGTGGCTGACAGATAATTGCTACATAACGTTATGTGACTGTCATGAAAGAAGCAATCCAACCAGTTAGTAATCATGTTTGTTGAGCCACAATCAACTTTAAGGTAACTTCTTGCAACTATGCACAAATAATGTCAAATGGAATGTTCTATAACTTATCAACAGGTTAGTTATTTTGTAACTACCTGTATACACACATTTACCACTTTCAATTTATAAATAGTGGCACCTCCAACAAAAACATGGACAATTCAGACAATTGACAAAGCCTTCTTATTGAAAAGTTATGACATTCCAAGTTTCCAACTGATTTATTATCATGCTGTCTCCAGCAACCTACCCAAACAATAAGCTAACTATGGTGAGCCACAAGGTGCATCATCACAAGAACTCTGACAAGCACACAGTGTGTATCAGCTTTGTGTATATAAGGTGCTATTATCATTCACTTACTAATGTGCAGTCTATAATTAAAAGTGTGTGCTTAACAATGTGCAGAGCATTGGTTTTAACCTTTCTTTCACTCAGTGTAACAACTTATGTAAATAAATAAGAAACAGATTGTTTTAAATATTTTATTCTACAATTAATAATGTTTTGTGTCAAAATAAAAAATAGTGTTGAGATTTTAAGCACACTAACAAATCAGAACATTTTTGTTGTGAATAAAATAGCCTCTCTAGTATTATTTTAATTTCTTTACGACTAAATTTCCATGTTCAGGGAATTCAACCAATTCCAATTATTGCCCCATTATATAATAATTGGACCAATTCTTATTGAAGAACCAATTATTGTTAAAACACTGATCATGCAGCATGTGTGCAAAAGCAGTCATACACCCACACAATAGTAGGGCAGGTTTTCATCTTCAGCCAATGTAGTGTAATTCAATGCTATGCATTTATATTTGCATAAGATGAAGACAGAAGAGCTATGCCATTCCAATAACATTACTCATGCAGACAGATTGACAAACTTAAGATTCTGTAAGATTATCTTTACTGACTTTCTAAAAATACTTGTCACTCTGCAATGGGGCCTGGCATGGCCGAGCGCGTTAAGGCGTGCACTCGTGATCCGAGGGTCGCGGGTTCGCGCCCGAGTCGCGCTAAATATGCTCGCCCTCCCAGCCGTGGGGGTGTATAATGTTACGGTCAATCCCACTATTTGTTTGTAAAAGAGTAGCCCAAGAGTTGGCGGTGGGTGGTGATGACTAGCTGCCTTCCCTCTAGTCTTACACTGCAAAATTAGGGACGGCTAGCACAGATAGCCCTCGAGTAGCTTTGTGCGAAATTCCAAAACAAACAAACACTCTGCAATGGGTTTGTTTACTACTCAATGGTGCATATAAAATGCTTATATAAAGTTTTGTTTATATGCTGTTTGAGATTTTAAATTTGTGTTGCACACATTGCTCATCTGGCCTATTCATACTAAAAGTACCACCAAACTCTTAATACATGTGAGTACCTACTACTAAAAATATGTAATATTCTGCTGAAATACAGCAGAAAGAACATCTTTAATGTTTGTGGTCATTCAACTAAATACATATGTGCACTTCATTCTAAAAAGAGCATATGTACAAGCTTTATTTCAAATTATATTTTCTTTCACCGTTCTAAAATAAAGTGAATAATTAAAACAGCACCTACAACAAGAGTTATACTTTACCAATCCTTAGCATATGACTGAAATAACAAATATGGTAATCATAATAATTTGTCTTGGTGAACCTGTATTTTTTGACAAGAAAATTGAATATTTGACTATTAACAAAAAATTACAAAACAGATTAATAGTAGCAATATGTAAAATAGTCATTAGTTATGAATCTGTGCATCAAACAAATAGTATTCGCAATTAAAAAGACTCAAACTTGCATCTTACATGTGTATCAACTCTTTTGACCCAGGTATCCTGCTATAAATGACACAAAGTTTGATTTTTTACATCCAAAGTTTTATAAAACTGTTTTTATTTATATTATACCAATTAACAATCCACATTTAAATAGTATGAAAGTCTTAACTGTAACAAGAAATTGTTTTTTAATCCTTAACTTATTCCCTAGTCATCTCCTCTTTACTGTATCCACCATTCTTTCTAAATGTAGGAAATTAAAAATAAATTGCTCTTTATAGAATTGCTATTGCCCAGTCATTCTGTAATTCTTATAGCTTTCAATTCTGTTTGATTACAAAACTATATAAAGAAAAATGACAACCCTACAGTCACATCATCTCTTCAGGCTTTATAAATAGTTTTCTTCTATATTTCATTATATATTACATAAAGCAGACAGAAGTCAAGGTTTTCTTCTACCAAACAAAGTATTGAATAATGTTTTCATCTGAACATATCCCAGTTTCAAAGTACAATCAATGTTACAATGAGAAACTTAACTAGCTTGAATTTAGTTGTGATGATTCTTATCACATATTTGGAAAATGAGAAAAACTGAAAAGCTATAAGAAATTCTCTACTTTTTTTCGTGTTATTGGTCTATGTTCTTTGTTGCATTATTTAATTAAAAATAACTTAATGCACTACTATCATTAGCATATAATATGTAAACTTGAATATCTTCAACAAATGACAAAAAGAAAAAAGAAACTTCAAGTAACAGACATCTTGTTTTTCATGTTTATTTTTTGATATAAAAGTGACAAAAATGTAAAAATATGAATCTTTTTACATTAGTTAAGATGAAGTGAAATAAAAAAAATGGTCTGAGCTGCACATCAAGAGATTTAACTTACTGTAGTTTAGACACAAGATAGATATGGTTCAAAAGTCAGTAGAAGGGGAAATATAACAAAAGTTTTGACAGATGCACACTGCTAGAAGCTTAAAGCTAATTACAATAAACTAGTGTATTTTCATGTTACAATTTGGAGTCATTCAAGAAAGAAAAAGGTAATTTTGATTTGTTTCATTTTTTTCGTGGTTACAAAGTTGGTCAAATTGAACAACTTTGCACAGAGTTACTCAAAACAAATACTCATCATATTAATGGACAAATCTTTATTTGTTTAATAAAAATATTTTGCATGTAAAAGACTTGTAATGTTAACTGAAGGATGGTCAAATTTTGTGAAGATATACACACTATGTCAAAAGTTAGAAGTATTAATTAAATCAATAGCCTTTAAACAAAAGTTACATAGTCTCTCAAATTAATTGAGTTCATGTTAAGAGAATTATAATAGTTGTATTAAAGGTATTTCAGATTACAGATAAGTATTTAGCTATCAAAACTGACTTTTCCTCATACGTGCATTTTGGAAAAAAATTTAAAAGCTTATGACTAAAAAAGGAGGTTGAAATCCCATATCCTCTCTTTCATTGTATTCATGTCCTATAAATTTAGCACTAGTTATATTTGTACATGTAAGCAATATAACAAAGTTAAAACTACACAATGGTTTAATCCAAACAAGATAAATATGATTAAAAGGTATCACTATGGCACGTTTGCAAATTGACTACAAATAGAACATACATATGATGAGGCACCAAATATGGTATTAAGCATAATGTTGAATACAAGTTCACTTGGTATGCATCTGAAACTAAGTTGTTGTTTTTTTGTTTTTTTTTAAAGTTAAAGCAAAGCTACTAAGGAAATTCCTACTGTATTTTCAACTGCAAACTAAAAAGAAATTAACTAGATGGTAGCACCCATCACCAACTCCTTGCCTTTTCAGCTGTAAGTAAAAAATCAGCATAATGTCATAGTTAATTACACTATTAGTAAAAAGATTAGCCTAAGAATTTGCAATAGATGCTACAGCCATTTACTCTATTTTAAGGTAATTGACTTCAATCAACCAATTATTTTATGTAATTGCAAAAAAAGCATGTTAATTCTAATTGGAAATTTATCCATGTGGAGAGAAATACTTGTAAATTTACAAAGAAATAAAACAAAAGAATAAGATATAACATTCCAGTGACAGTAAATTTAAGTTTCTCAATCAAGGATGATATCAACCAGCAAGTATATGTTGTAAAAAAATTCGAATTTCTGTAATTATTTTCATAAAATAAATGTTAATAGTAATAGTATTCATAATTTAATACACATTTTAGGTGATCAGGAAACTAGTGGTATTTCCTTTCTTTTGCCATCAAACAATTTGAAAAATAAAATATTTACATATCTATCTACCCACATTTTAAATCAGTTTAATGTTACATTGAACAGAAATACTTTTATGCCTGGCCTTGTAATTTAATTGTGTTACTATTACATTCTTAATGCTATTTCTTTTCAAAATATCTACCACTCCATGTTAATGACTTTGTGTTCAGACACCTTCAGTTTTAACAGATGCATCACAACCTGTCAATTAGCTATTTAAAAGAGCCACATATTAATTTTGGATTCAGCCTATGAGCACAAGTAAAAACATCCCTTCACCCATCATTTTCTTATCCCTAACTACTAAGGTTGTCTACACTGAAATTAATACAAGTCTACAAATTTATGAAAGGCTGAATTTGAATTAGATTTTTTTATTACAAAAGTTCTTAGAATTACAAAAAGCTGGCAACACTAGTAGACTTATGGTGGCACATACTTAGAGTTTTTCATATGAGGATCAAAAGCAGTTGAATACTGCATTAAATCTGTGTAGCTTACAAAAAAAAGTTTAGGCAGAGAAGACGGCAATTTGTTGAAGATATCATTGGATTACATTTACCTTAGAAGTTGGCATTTCAAGTTGTTGACACGGATCCTCATTAAGTCCAATTACAAAGTTGTACATTTTATAACAAAGTTTATATTTAGCTACACATACACAACTATTGTTTTAAACAAAATTAAATAACAAAAATGTATTTCTCTCTCTCGTTTAGCCTTTTACCAAATGTTACTTAAATTATCAAGATAATTCATCAACAGACGTCTTTATCAAAATAAACTTTTACAAAGCCATAAATTTAATAAAAATGTTATATAACTACAAAATAAGAATGTTTCAAATATCTCTCCTGTGAAATACAACATTAAATCATAACAATTATCACAAACTATATAAACCAAGACATTTTACTAAGTCGTAGCAATTTATTTTCCATACACCTTATACAACAACAAGTGATAAAGAACATCCACGTAGAAATATGCAGTTAAAAAATTTAGTATTCTGATATTTTACCCTGACCAGTGAACAACGATACTGGCTGCCTCATCCCATCCACTCTTGCAAATGACATTCAGGGTGAAATGTAGAATCTTCAAACATACACCTGTATTTTAAAAGTTAAAACAATTTAATTTTTTGGAAAATAAAAATTTATTTATCTGCAAACATTATGTAATTTTAAAAACATACAATGTCTTTTTTTAAAAAAAATTATAGGTTTTGAAATTAGAAATGTTAACATACTTAACAAGTTCTGTGTTAAATATCTCTGTACCTCATTTTTTCCTTTCTGATTCATTACAAGGTTAAACAAAAACAAACTTTGTTTAAGGTCATGTGACCATGTTTCTATGACACAAGTTTGCCATTTCCTCATAACTCTAGTCAACAAATAGTAATATTTAATCTATGTATCACTCACCTCTCTAGAACCAAATACATAATAAATATTACAATCACAATTTTTTAGTTTTAAAATTTATTTCAAATATTTTACATCACCATTTAAATACTAAAGTATTACATTTACAATGCCCACAAATACTGAATAATCATCTTTGCTTAAATAAAACTAACAAGAATCTAAATAATTTTGTATAAAAATTTGACAATATCACAATCCACATCACATCGCAATAAAAAAAAATAATTCAAAATACATTACTTATCAAAGGACAGGTTCCATTATCAAAACAATTTATTACTTGTTAATACATTACCATTTAATGATTTAACTTTTCTTAAAATACTGCACAATATTTCTTATTGGAACTAAATGCATGCATCATACAAGTCTTTACAGTTTTTATACCACTCTCTGTAGTGACTCAGCAAAAGTAAATGGTCTAATAATTAAAATTTGTGATTTAATCCATAAAGTTTACATAGCAATGATAGTCCATTGTGCAGCTTTGTGCTGTAAAGTTAAATAAATCTCTTTATATCACATATTTCATTAATACTGAAGATAATTTCTGTTAAGCACATCAAACTTTACCTTTAGAAACATTGATAAAAATGCAGTACACAAATAAAGTAATGAAGGCCTATTCTTTTAATGTATTACAACCACATCAAATATCTTCTGCATATTATGGTACAGATATTAAGAAGTCTCCTTCATGATGTGTCACAAAACTTTTGAGCAAAATATATTAATATCAAATCTTTCTGTTGACACATATAATTCAGAACTGTTCAAATGTCACAAAAATTATCATTTTTTTAGTTTTCAGATCATATATCTCAAGATTAACCCTAACAATTGCTACATGGTCATCCAACTACACTGTCATAATTTGAGATGTTTTAATCCAAGCAAACAATTAACCTCAAACTTTTAACCCATAGCAACATTATTAAATAAAGTAATTACCTGCAGCCTCATAAGTTATGATTACATCATGGTAAATGTTGAGGTTAGTTTATTTGAATTCAACATTCATACATTCTATTTTTTATGGTGTTTCAACAGACTGAATGTTGTTCCTTACACTTTGAAAAACAAATGGAATATTACGTGTTTCATGTTTGTATAGTTCTACACATGGGGTACAAAAATTAAAAGTCAAAACTTTGATATGTAACATTTCAGGAACAACAATCTAATAACGTCAGAATTACTATTACTACTAATAGTTCTTATCAACAATCATTAGTTCTCCAAGATCTCACTGATACCACAACTGTCACTGGAAAAACTAGTTAAACACTTAATAGATTGTATTTTAATGAACATAAATAAATTTGCATCTAATTATTTCTTACATGTCACTAAATATGAACGAATCAATACAGAAATAACATCACAATAATCATCTTTGAGCGTTCAAAACAATACTTCATTTTCACACAGTAAAATCATTACGTGGAAACTGAACTTATTAGTTTTTGTTGTTGTATAAATTTTTATTTGTCGTTGTTTGGCAATCTTATCATAAACCTATGCATAACAAATCGCTAAGGTGCTTGCTCTCTGTTGATGTAATTTGTAAAATATACATCCCGAAACGTTCAACATTTCAGTATTAATATTGCTAATAATACAATATTTAAAATAAACTTTTACCTTGATACGTTAAATTTAAACCCAATAGTAAATAGTGGTTAGAAACAACTAATAGCATACTGTATAACGAATACACGGAAAGTTGAATTATATTAACAATATTACAAAATATTATGAATCCTACTTCTATCTCATTGAATAAAAAATCTTACCCGCCATAAATCCACGACTCATTCGCAAAGAAAACAAAAATGGCAGCGCCCATTTCAAAAGGTTGAATTGCTTATATTAAAAACTACAGCTAAATAAACTCACCTTTACAAAAATTAATCTGTTTTTCAACGTCTCTCTGTTTCAAACACAATTATACACCGTTTGGATAAACCTTTGAATGTATTTTATTCTCAACCACAATTTTAGTGAATGCCTCATTGCGACCGGTTGAAACTGGTTGCAAGGTTTCCTTTTCGTACATTTCCGGAAAGATACGAGCATATGCTCGATTTTTTTTCTTCGACAGAAAATTATTTACAAAAAAGATTAATGATTAATAGAAAAGATAGAAAAGACACTTATGTTGTAAAACACTATACTTGATAAAACTCACGAAACTGCCACCATCAAAAACAACAAAAATATCTTTCAGAGTATTTCTAATTTATCGGTAATGACGTCACTAGTACTCACCATATGATTGGCTAAGAATGTGAGCGCACAGCATCCGCATTCTCCATAAAACCCACTGAAGGGGAAAGATATTTTATTTATGTCATATCGCTCCGTTTCTCTTCTTGAAGAGAGTTTGCTTTCCTTTCGCCTTGTTACCTGCCATGCTTACCAGACAAGCATTTACATGTGATAAATCACATCTATTAATCTGTCTATCTGTGTTATCCATTCACGTTATTATTTTTCAAATTCCTACCAGGTGCGGGATTGAAGGACGACTGTTTCGTCTTCGAGCACCCCAGGAGATTAATGTTTCTTAGGAAATATTAATTTTATACCTAAACACCTTCCGAAATAGATAGATATATATATATTATTTCTATGTATACCATCGTCACAGCTCATCAGTTTTTCCTTCTTTTTTTTTCCTATGTTTCTTCCCAGCTACTTCCGGGTACGGTCTGGGTAGATTTTTCGGCGCCTAGGCCGTGAAAGTGGGTTTTCTCGGGGTAGTTCCGTCCCCCACACACACACATACACACAGCAAAATCTTTGGCATCGGATCTGTAGGTCCCAGCCACATTCTGAAAAGGGCTATTTAATCAGTCAGGTTATCCAGCCATAGTAAATTTTAAATCAATTCGCCAGCCGCCAGTGTACTTCATCCTCCGGCCAAGGTCTGGTTCACTTCACTTATGCTTCTCTCGTCCAGCTCTCCCGTCTTTCCTCTCACTCACAAATACCCCACTCTACCTTAAAAATATCAAAATAAAAGTAAAGGAAAAAACTCGATGGAAATTTTAACAATTTTTCACGTGATGGGACGAAGAGGAACTACAACGTTCCTGAATACCCCAGTTGAAGAGAGAATTATTCTGATTTCCCTCTCTCTCTCTAAACTAAACCCCTGCCACGTTAGTTTGCGTTTGATATTTAATTATCATTTATTCATCTACTGTTGTTGTTTTAAATATGAACAAGAAAGCAAAAGTTAACTAACATGGAGTACAATTTATTTTATAAGATTAACAATAACTAAAATCATCAAAAGCAACAATGTTTTTTAGAAATCTTGTTTTCGTGTCTCTGTTTTCCAGAGGATGCATATTAAATTTGTTTTGAATGTTATTTGATAAACATTCTGTCCAAGGCGGATATCAAACACTATCTTTAGTGTTATAAGCCTTCACATTTGTCACAGAACTTCCTTTGGGTTCCCAGCTATATTAGTGGTAAGTTAACGGATTTACAACGTTTTATACCCGTGGTAGACACAGAAGATATCTCCATGTGGCTTTACTATAATAAACACACGCCACCGTGGAGGCCTAACATGAAAATGAAAGAGGGAAAGTTATAATAGAAAAAATAATAATCATTTTACACCCAAAGGACGTTTTAATAAACAAATTAAGACGCAATCGGGTCTCGACGTATTGAATTGTTTTTTCTCTCATGTTTCCACGCTGTACTTTGAACAACACTTCAGTTTGTTCGTCCTTCATGATTTTTAACTGATAACTGAAACTTGTTATCTTTTCAAGGAACACCTCCAATAACGCCTGACACGTCTTAATGGCTAACGTGACATGTTGTGTATTTAAAGAATCAAGACTCGTACAAGGAGTCAACTAATGGTTCAGAAGTAACTTTGAAAGCATATAACGCTAAAAATTGGGTTTCGATATTCGTTGATACAGAACAAATATCTCATTGCGAGGTTTTGCGATAGACAACAAACAAATTGAGCCTTTATATATGATTTAAAGCGAATCACAATCAAACTCGCTTTTCGAGTAAGAGTAGTAATGTAGGCACCTAATACTACTGACTGATTGCTCACATTCTGTCAACTGTTTTAAATCAAAGGTAATTGTTCTTTTAGTCTTAGATCTAGCTACTTAACTCATATGTCACAAAGGTTAATGTAAGGTCAAAAGTACACAATACACCATTATAAATCTATAGAAATTGGGACATAGCATGATTTAATAGCTAACGTGCTGGCATTGTGTATCCTGGTACACGTGACTTGAGACCCTAAAAAACAAAAACTCGGTCCGGACTTTGAAGCTATGGGTACGCTATGAGACTAATGGTCAAATTATATCCTGAAACAACAGTAGCTAAAGGGTTGGTGGTGAGTTTCGTTCACTGGTTCACTTCCCCCTAGTCTAACAGCTTAAAATTAAGGATGTTTACGTGAGCAGATAATCCTTCTGTAACTTGTGTAAGATGCAAGAAACGTGGCGTTTATTTTAGGATTAATGAATTAATTATCAACATGATGAGACATGTACTGTATGAGTCATGGCAGTTTAAAACACTTCTCTATTTTGTGGTGTTGTTACATAATCATCCAACAGGGTTGCCTGTCATGGTGGTCTAGCAAAGTGTTCCCCACGACATGTCCTCTGGAAACAATTTTTTGCATCATGGCCGCCTGTTATGTCGGCCTAGTAACGCGTCCCTAATGACGCTCTCTTTGGAAGAATCTTTTTTAACTACGATCGCGTCATCTTTGATTACATCTCTCCTCCCTCCTGATGAAGGCACTCAGCGTGAGACTAATTCTTTGAATACTGAACTGCAAACCTAACTACTGTCGCTCATTTAAATCTTTTGGATATAGACTTCATCAAATAACACGTACTTGTCATTCGACCTGCAGCACACGCTGTACTTTATTCAAAATGGTATTAAGGTCTAAGTGGGACTACTTCTGTCAACACTTAACGCATCTTTGGAGTTAACCACTTGGTAAATGGTTTGTTTTTTAGTAACTGAGGAGCCTTTTGAAACTGCTGTTATTAATGAGGATCACGTTCTTGCATCAGCTTTTTACCTACAGTTTAAACTTATTTGATTAGTCCGAATGTAGAAGATATGATGAATACAAACTTAAAAAAGATGGAAGGCAGCGGTAATAAAAGTTCATCAAATGCTGATTTAAGCTATTTCTCGTCATTTTCAATCACAGAGGGAGATAGCAAAGAAGAGTTTTTCACATAATACAACAAGCACAATCTGCAAGTAATTTGTCTCAAAGTAGCAACGATCAAATAACACTGTTTCTAAACAAAGAACTATCTACTTCAAAAGGTATAGAATCAAGCTTCTTCTCTTCACTAGATTTTAAACATCTCTTTATCTACGTCAATACGCCCATTCCACCAAGTGCAGCCATAAAGCACATTTTTTCAACATGTCTTGACCTTCGAGAAGCTGGTGCTAATAAAATTAAGTAATATATTAAAACAATAAATTGATACAATAATAACGGACGTAATATATTCTAATATTATAAATTTATTATTCCATACTAGCTCAATAGCTCATTTATTATTATTGTTATTTTCATATTAATTTTTTACATTGTGTTTTTTAAAACTGTCAATAAATGTATCGAAGGCTATATGGTTGTTAACTGCCTCATCTACTTCCGCTCGGCATGGCCAGGTGGTTAAGGCACTCGCCTCGTTATCCAAAGATTACGTGTTTGAATTCCTCTCGTACCAAACACGCTCGTCCTAACAGCCGTAGTAGCGTTATAATGTTTCAGTAAATTCCACTATTCGTTGGTAAAATAGTAGCCCAAGAGTTGGCAGTGGGTTGACTAGCTGCCTTCCCTCTAATCTTACACTGCTAAATTAGGGACGGCTCGTCATCACCACTCACCGCCAACTCTTGGGCTACTCTTTTACCAACGAATAGTGGAACTGACTGTCACATTATAACGCCCCCACAGCTGAAAGGACAAGGATGTTTGATGTGACGGGGATTTGAACTTCTGGTAAGTACTGCACTGGAAAAGTGTTCGGATTGTGCTCGTTAGTCATACGCAGCTCATAGCATCAAAATGATTCATGTATAGTCCTCAAAGTTTTCATAAATTGTTGTTTTTTTAATCAAACACAAAGCTACACAATGGGCTGTCTGTGCTCTGTCCACCATGGGTATCGAAACCCGGATTTTAGAGTTGTAAGTCCACAGTCATGCCGCTGAGCCACTGTGGGCCTTCATAAATTGTACTGATGTAAACTATGATGTTTTTATATATTAAAAGTGGTGTTGTTTATTGACAAAATAGTAGTTTTTGAAGAAAAAACGTCATTTTCTCAGTGACACATTTAAAATTTATTGGAATTGTTGTTCTTGTTGTGATTAGAGTGGTTTTATTTGAAATTGTGAAATGGTTGTTGGCTAAACCACAATTAGTTTTCTAGCTGTTTGAATTTTGAAGAGGAAAAGTGTGAAGTTATTAAAGATTTTTGTTTGTGATACTATTCAAATGGTGGTGCAATATTTTTGGCTAAATACATAGATACTAGCATACACCCTACGTCCATTATAAGTGGAGATGTAACGACAACAGTAACGCTCTTGTTCTTTTCTTCCCGTTGCGGTAGCGATAGCGACACTAAAATCACGAGATAGTGTGCACAGCTATAAACATTTATAGCAACATTTTCAATTTTGAATTTACGATCTTCTCGAGTTTTGTGCCTTTGGGGCGCACCCTTTGTTCTTAGTGATAAATCCATCACCACCATTGTAATTTATGTTACTTTTTAGTCATTTATGTTATTCAATGTTTATGCATTTCCATTTTTAATGTATTTCTAGTTGAAAGTAGTTTTTGTTCATAAAAGTAATATATTGTTTAAAGTCAGTTGTATAGTAAAATTTTAGTTTGAATTTCGTATTATTTTTTTATGTTTTTATTTGTGATAAATATACACACATTACATATTAGTTATTCTTAGGTAAATAATCACGCTTTAGCATATCTTATGAGTAACTAATATCTGTCATAACCAGCTATTGAATACAACGTGTAAAACTTATACCAGGAATGAGCTGATTTTAAATAAAAATAACGATGTTTCATGAGTAACTAATAATACTAGTGAACAGATCGTCAACAACCGAACAAATCATACTTTATTGACCCTAAAATAACTCTGAGAACGTATAGCTAACTAGTTTAAACTTTATCTTTCCATAATTGTGAATAATATAACTAATTCATAAACAACAATCTAGTGTTAAACAAGCAACATCTCAATGATACAACTGTATGAAATGTTATGTAAACCAAACTGTTAACAGAATAATATATAATACAGTTTTAATTGTGTACTTCAACAGAATATTACGGCTAAACACAGTTACGACGTTCGAATGCCCCCCCCCTGCTTGTACAACGGTAAGTCTACGGATTTAAAACGCTAAAATTACGGGTTCGATTCCCCTCGCTGGGCTCAGTTGAGAGCCCGATGTGGCTTTACTATAAGAAAACACACATATGCACAGATGTTAAAATAAAAATAATTTATTTTCTGTTATCAAGCTTTCCCGTCAGCGAAAGCATGATAGCTTGACCAGTATATTATTTAGCTTTTATTAACTGGTATTTTGTAAATTTCTATTTATGGAAAATGTGTTCCATATAACGTATGAGTTATTCGTAGGTAAAAAATCACGCTTTAGTGTATTTTATGAGTTATTAACATCAGTTCCATAAAAACCAATATCGTGAACACATTTTTTTAAAAATTACTTTTTGTCTTTCAGTTTAGTCATAGTCTTAGCAACGTAACACTTTATAATTATGCCAAATTGCAGAGTATTTATGAAGTGCTTTCCACAAAACATTCACCATGAAAGACTCAAAAACGTGATACATTAACTTCTAATCAGTAATTTGGTTATTTGTAATTAAGCATAAAGCTACACAATAGGCTAACTATTCTGTGCTCATTACGGGTATTAAAACCCGGTTTTTAAAATTATTAACCTTCACTTTTACGGCTGAGTTACGATGGAACAGATTTAACTTTATTTTTTAAAAGATATTATTAAATGCAAATAAAAATATTTGAGTTTGAAACAAAGAAAGAGACTCGACACAAAGTACAAAATAGGGAAATATTGACAGTTAACATTAAAAAAACAAGTAAAAGTAAATAAGTGTATTTTGGTGGTGCCATTATTGGAGAGTTCTTTCCTTGATCTGACCGAATATGTATCTCATATTTATATGTTCCAGACTTAAAAACACGGCAAGAGGTGTATCAGTCAGTTCTGTCACTCTTCTCATAATGCAGGTGCTACTCACCTAAATATCAGTCATTTCCATCACAAAATAAGAAAGCTATATTTTCGAGATATCATCTGACCTAGCAATATAAAAATACCGTCTACTTCCGCATATCGTGCTCCACTTTATAGCAGTATTTCCCAAGAGCAGGTGCATGTGACTCCAATTGAATAATCCTGTTCAGTAAGTAATTAAAACAAAAGGAACCGAGAGGCTTCTTTGACCAGCATTCTGTTTCAAAACTACATACATGGTGTCTATAGAAATGTTTCCTATTCAGTATAAATTTGAAACATGTGGTGTATCTGCGCACCCACAGATATATATATATAAATATATCGTCTTGCTATTTTATTCGCACATAAAATCATCATAAATGTTATATCAAGACGAAATTTTAAGTAGTTTTAAGAAATTATCGATGATGAATGGTATGTATGATCATTTTATTGTATTGGTAATAAAGATCATATGAAAATTAATAAATGCAAAGAAAATACTTTATGTGTTGTTCACCTGAAGCTTATTGTTATTTCATTTCTAAGGAAGTTGGCAGGCTGAGCTCACGATGAAGCCTACACTTCATCAGTGCTGGGCAAAAAACTAAAAAAAGAAAACTCTGTAGTTTGGCCCCTGAAATGTGAGTGCGATAGTCAACTCGCAATAAAAAAAAGTTTAATGGTTAACTCATTTCACTTAGGACTATTAGTTTTTATGATATGTCAATATATCCCTTGAGCTCAAGGGATACAGTACGATGTGTGTTCTACCAGATATGTGACACTATCGAGTTATTGTTGTGTAGCACAAACAGCTATTTGTTCTTACACATATGAGAATATATATGAATATTAAAGTAGCATTTCATTTAACTTCTGCAATTGGGTTGGATCCAGATTACTTATTCAGTTACCAACTGATAACCAAAGGTTATCTCTTGGGCATCATCTGTAGAAGCAACCCCAGTAATGTAGTTTTGTTTTTTTGGAAATTCGCACAAAGCTACTCGAGGGCTATCTGTGCTAGCCGTCCCTAATTTTGCAGTGTAAGACTAGAGGGAAGGCAGCCAGTCATCACCACCCACCGCCAACTCTTGGGCTACTCTTTTAACAACGAATAGTGGTATTGACCGTCACACTATACACCCCCACGGCTGGGAGGGCGAGCATGTTTAGCGCGACCCGCTACCCTCGGATTACGAGTGCACGCCTTAACGCGCTCGGCCATGCCAGGCCCCCCAGTAATGTAGCTACTATCATTTTGTTTACAGTTTCAATGATTATTCTATTTGGAATACGAATAGTTAACTGTGCATAGTTGCATAGAAATTCCAGGGCTGTACGATTATTTGGACAGACTAATAAGCGA
Source organism: Carcinoscorpius rotundicauda (assembly GCA_011833715.1). NCBI lineage: Eukaryota > Metazoa > Arthropoda > Merostomata > Xiphosura > Limulidae > Carcinoscorpius > Carcinoscorpius rotundicauda. The sequence continues at coordinate 18,997,182 of CM022396.1, read as the reverse complement.
GTGTAGTATGCTGTCTAAACAAGAAATAGTGTATTTCATGTTTTGGTTCCATCACAACAAAAGAAGTCAATAATGCACTAGACTTAGTCCATATTAAATTATGGTATACTACATGTGTATTTGGAGATAATATGACTCTTTCTTCTACATAAATGTAGGTAATATACTGTGTAATATTTGGTTAAATTTGGCACGCATTTCCAAGAATGAACTCTTATCAACTGGCGAAAGAAATGTCTTTACTCAAAACACTTTATACACTGCAAGGTTGTCTAGTGTCTTGGTACCATCTTGCCCGCTTCCCCAGTGGCACAGAGTCGTATCTGCAAACTCACAGTGTTAAAACCCGGGTTTCGACACCCGTGGTGACAGATATCCCATTGTACAGCTTTGTATTTAATTCCAAGTAATCAATCAATAATTAACCATGAATCTTCCAGGTCTCGAAATTAGGTCCGTCTATTTTTATCAACATTTAACAAGAACCACAAAGCCTTAAACAAGTTTTGCTAACCACTATATGTTCTTGTTACAATCTCACTACTACATTCCTAGCTTAGTGGCCAAACGGCCAGGGTTTTGATGATTTTTATGAATTTTAATGAGACTTGCCTTCATTTACCAATTCACTGGGCAGAAATGAATGTTGTTGTTTTTTATCTTAACGTAGAAAATGATACGGATAGCTCACTTACCAGTAAGCTACCACCTCAAAACAAAGGTTTTGAAGAGATATCGAAAAAAAAACTTTTTACAATGCAAGTTTCTTATGCCAAGGTCCAACCACTGCACTTCTTCCCCCTCTTGCAATCTTCTTACCCACATATATTGCCTCTGTTAGGGCATAGATGTCATATACATAAATGATAATGCATAACGTTGCTTAAAGATATTTTTCAATTCATAAATGTTACAGTATGATATGCCTTCATATGTAAATGATGCAAATCTTCCACATAAACAGCCAACGTTCCCAGTACGATCGTTTTTTCAAGCCTTGATGAACATGGCACAGTAGGCATCTTTGTTTTCCATTTGATCAAGATATTGGAATAACTCAGTCATAATTATCCATAATCACGAAGGCTATCTTCATTCAAATGCGTAATTGAATACAGCATTGGTGAGTTAAGACTCAGCTTCAGGCATTTCACTGTATGTATTACAGACTAATCAGTGGCCTACATAAAACATTCAAAATCTTCCTTAAACACACACACACACACACACATATATATATATATATAAATCAGAAGAAAAATCTAATTTACCTGATTTATAAGCATGTGGGATGATGGTAATGACATTCCTCACATGTCATTCTGGTTACCACTAGGATGTCACACCCTCAGCATTAGAGATACGTTAGCCAAGAACCTCTATATCTGAATGATCATTTGGTCCATTCTTTTATAAAAGCTCATCATCTAATTCTATACATATTATTATATTAGGCTTTCCATTCTCAGTGAACAATGCATTGTATTTTTTTCACTTTGTATCTTAAACTTACTTTTTCGGTTTCTGTCTTCAACGTTACGTGCATTCTTGCAGTCGTTCTTCAGTTTCATTCATAACGACAATATCTTCAGCAAAGTTAAACTCCAATATTTTATTATTCTCCAGCTTTATTTCACATTCTTTAGTTTATACCTTCTTCATTACGTGGTAAGGTACCATATTATAGGAGAATGGTGATAATATACATCCTTGTTGTACGCCAGAGTTGACTTTAAAACTGCCTCTTAATCTTTTTGAGAGTATCACCCTGCATTCTGTTTTCCAGTAGACTGCTATCATAACACTTATTACTTTCTTTGCAGAGAACCTAGAGAAAGCTACGAGTTTCACCTTTCTTGGAAGCAAAATATGGAGAGATGGAGATAGCCATGATGAAGTGGTCACCAGAATTGGTAAAGCTAATGCCATATTTGGAATACTCAGAAACCTGCTCAATAATAGAAGTAAGAACGTCAAAATGAAAATTAAATCTATAATTGTCTTCTTGTGTCTGTTCTACTGTGTGGCACGGAAGTGTGGCAGACGTACAGAAAAGACGGAAAAATGAGTTCCACATGAACAACCTACATCAAATATCGAAATTATCATGGGTAGATAAAGCATCAAACATCGAGACACTAAAGTATGTAAAAGAATGCGATGTGATAGGTTTAATCACCCAATGAAAACCGAGATAAATGGGCACATGATAAGAATGGATAATACAAGAATTATAAAGCAAGTAACGAATTGAAAAGTGTAGATAGAGAAAAAGGACGGACAAAGCTCACATGAAAAAAAAAAGTTTTGAAAAAGACATTAGAGAAAGAATTATCAGATGAGTAGAAATGAAAAACATGTTGCTGGATGGAAGGAGGTATTGTTAACAGACGGCCCAGTGTGTAAGGAGACATAGAATGGACTAAATACTAAATAAGTAAGTTCAACACAATTCCAGGGTTCACAAAGAGTCATTACGATTTTAATAGCGTGCTGCTTGTGGAAAAGCTCTTATTTCCATCCTAGATCACCATCCCCACCGCTTGAAGCTCACTGTCACTCTGTGTGAAGAAATAGCTTTGATTATCCATCCACCAAAAGAAACTCTAGCCTCTTGCTATTGAAGATAAGCTGTCTTAGTTGCCTAGAACCTGGGTGTTTTACAAAAGCAGCACCATTTGGTTTTAGTGCCACCAGCTTACAAATAACTCTATTTAAATTTCAGTTGACTATGTTTCCTGCCAAAATCTAACCTCAAAGTTTAATAGCACTAAACGACCCAAGCTGAAATTACTACATACGAATACATGGCTGACTTTATAACTATGGATATGATCTTTTACGGCACCAGAAAAAGACCTAAATTCAGAAAAGAATTTCTAGTGTACCTTGCTTATTTTTCAGACTATATTCTACAATTAGTGATAACACTTTTCTCTTGCTTATAAGACCTTCAACTTGCCAAAGAAAGCAGAAAATTGGACAAAAGACTTCAACCTTAATATATTATTTTTTGATATTACTGTGTGTATTGATTACATTCCATTAACAACAATAACTCTAAATGAAAGGAAATGCAACAGAATTATTATTCAGAATTAAAATGATCTTATTTTGATGACATACAGTGAAAAACACGAAGTGCAAAGTATTTTATAAATAAATTTAAACAGCTAAAGTTGATGGGTTTACAAATAAACAAAACCACACTGCTTTCTGACATCTGGAGAGACCTTTGTACGTAAAATTGGAAGAAAAATATCAATCAGACTGAAAAAAAAACTTTTAGAGGATTGACAACTGTACAGTGAAAATAATAACACCATCTCTTCTAGGGTGCATGTTCTACACGTGCTATATATGATCATTCCAGCTGTCACTATATCCTTGTTTGTTTGTTTTTTTGGAATTTCGCACAAAGCTACTCAAGGGGTATCTGTGTTAGCCGTCCCTAATTTAGCAGTGTAATACTAGAAGGAAGGCAGCTAGTGATCACCACCCACCGCCAACTCTTGGGCTACTCTTTTACCAACGAATAGTGGGATTGACCGTCACATTATAACGACCCCCCGACTGGGAGGGCGAGCATGTTTGGCGCGACGCTGATGCGAAACCGCGACCCTCGAATTACGAGTCGCATGCCTTAAAGTGCTTGGCCATGCCGGGCCCACTATATCCTAGACGCAGGTGATGCTGCTAAAGAAATATAATCAAAAATACCTTTGGTGTGATAAAGGTGCGGCTAGAAAAGGATAGTGTGCCATTTAAACTGGTGATATCAAAATTGGCGGCCAATATGATGGCTATATTTGTATTATTGATAATAATTTTAGAGTAAATATTAATTGATTATTTAGCCAAAGTGTGTGTTTTTTGGTCAATTTAGGGAAAGATGGTGAGAAAAACAAAACAAAATACACAACCTGGTTAAATCATTAATCAATATTTGGTGCAAAATATTATAACTGTAGCTACCAGTTTTGATTTCATTTCTTCAAGTTGCACACACACTATCGTTTTTTGGCTACACCTTTTTTTTTTACATTTAAAATTTTTTCAGTAGTTGTTGTCGTTTTGAATTAAGCACAAAGCTACTCGAGGGCTATCTGTGCTAGCCGTACCTAATTTAGCAGTTTAAGACTAGAGGGAAGTCAGCTAGTCATCACCACCCATCGCCAACTCTTGGACTACTCTTTTACCAATGAATAGTGGGATTTACTGAAACGTTATAACGTCCCCACGGCTGAAAGGGTGATAGTTTGCGAATTTCATGAAGTAGTAAAACCTGAATCAATGAGAACTGATAGCAAACGCTTTGATTACGTTTAAGCAATTTTATACCTTTAAGAACTGAGATAATTTCTATTCTATGTTCAAAATCAAAGTTGTTATAACTGTTGCGATTAAATAGTATTTAATTTTGGAGAAATGTCTTAAATTTATTTGCAAATTTCATTCGAATCTAGTTTATAACTCATTTGTCATTTTTGTAATCACTATATACATTTTTTCTTATCTCCCTAGATACTTTAATTATTTTATTTCTCGTTTTCATGTTTAATAGCATAACATCCAATCACTTAATTATTAATAGCCATCTAATGCTCCATCAACAGCTTGAAAATAAGAGAATTCGTTAAGGAACGCATCCGAATAACAGAACTCTCTATATTCTGTGTTGACACAACTTACCATAAAGATGGATGCTACCAACAACAAGGAAACCTAGATATTGCTTCATTATATTGGTGACACAACAATAAAATGGCCACACAATACAAACAAAATTAAAAATTCATAAACCCCCTAACAAACAACATACAATTCTTGATGGACATTACAAAAAGAAAACAATAACAAACTCCAATTCCTTGACGTAATAGTTACTAAAACACATAACTCACTCACAACAGGAGTTTACAGAAAACCCCAGAGTGTTTCTGATGCACAGATTAAGAAAACTCTTTGGTTGTTATTGGTGTGTTTTTTTTAATTCAGCACAAAGCTACACAATGGGCCATCTATCCTCTGCCCACCACGAGTATCGAAACCCGGAATTTAGCGTGCAAGTCGATAGACATACCGCTGAGTCACTGGGGAGCAAGCTCTTTAGAATGAAGTGTCGCATTGCACAAACGACTGAATAGCTAACAATATTTTATATGACGGCTTTAAATCTAGAAATGCTTTTGTCAGGTGGGATTTTTTATGTTAACTTTTTGCGGTTTAAATTAGTATACTTCTTTGTAGCTAAACGCATAGCTACCAATGGGCCATTTACGTTCTTGAAGCCAAATGCCCTTAGGTTTACCGTTTAACCATGGGTAGGGATTAAGTTGGTAAATGAACAACTCAATATGGTCTCTGTTAACTTTACGCATAATCATAATATGACAGATACATAATTCACGTTGCCTTTGTGTTAATATTGTGCGTAGGACTAACTCATCAAATACACAATTCAAAGATCTCTCTGTGTTAATTTTGTATATAGCTCTAATTAAATAAATAACAACTCTAGGTAAACTCTATTAACGTTGTACGTAGTTTTAACTTATTAAATACACAGCTCAACCTCGTGTTCTATTTATGTATTAATTGTAAGTTTTCCGGAGTTGGTGTTATTTTGGATTTTATTGTTCTTAGCTTCTAAGTAATTACTTGAGTCTTATCATATATAAAACAGCATTAATAATATTACATTGAAAAAAAAGATTAGACTCTTGTCACTTTTTACGCTGGGTTTTTATCGTAGCGTTTTTTGTTAACTTTAAAGTTATTATTTGAATTTTATTTTGATTCTAAGTTCACTTAATTCCTTATAAACTTAACTTTTCATCCATGAGTCTTTGGTCGTAACTATTTTAAAGTAAAAGCATAAAACTAAGGTCTATGCTATGTAAAAACTACACTGACAAACACAACACCAACATTATTTATAAAATTCATTATTTTCATATTACAGTTTTTGTTTGCTTTTTCAATCTGGCTCTCTTTTATGCATTGGTTTACTAACTTTTATAACTTGAAAGGCCAGGAGAGGCATAGTGGTTAAAGTACTTTCACTATGTTCTCAAGGATCCCTTATTTGCAACTCGTTGCCGAAGTAACAGTGAAATTCCGTAATTCAATCAAAGAAGAGTCACTGGAGAGCTGGTGGCGGTGATGATTACTCACTGACCTCCCCTTATTCATAAATAACTCAAAATTAGGTATTGTAATACATGTATAATTCATATGTGGATTTAGGTAAAATTCAAAAAGAACGTTCTGTGTGAATTTTTAATACTCTTAAATTGGCATTTAGTCGTTTTACTTTCTTTAACTTTTATTATGCACACAGTTGCATTTGTTTTTCAGTGTAAATACGTTTTTAGTTTTATTTTAATTTGATTACATACTTGTTTTCCATTTTTTACTATGTACATAATTATTGTGTAATACAATAACCATTGGCCTGGTTTATTTAATCTTGAAGCTGGAACATTATCACAATTAGAAATCCCAACTGACGTGAAATATTAAATGATGCTTCTTGTGTTGGAGGATCTCCCCTTACCCAGGAAAAGTGTATCTCAGTTGAAAGTAGTCATGCCACTATGTGTGAAATGAAATATTCCGTTATTTTTATGCCATTAATATCAAAATATCTTTTCACAAATACTACAAATTATGTCCGGAATGTTAAAATGTACAAGATATTGGGGTTAGGTCAATCGTAAATAAATAAAACTTATTTGACAATTACAAAAAAGCATTCATAATATTAAGTACTGGGTTTATTTTTCACAGAAAATGTACAAAATACAACTTGAATTGTTTGATGCGTAACTACAAAATTGTGTTTTCGCATACCTTTGATTCTTCATATAGATTTAATATGGAAAATTCTTCTAAATGGTTTTTGCACGTGCTTACAACAGTTTGTTTGTTTTGAATTTTCCTCAAAGCTACATGAGGGCTATCTGCGTTAGCCTTCCTTAATTTAGCAGTGTAAGACGAGAGATAAGACAGCTAGTCATCGTCACCCACCACCAATTCTTGGACTATTCCTTTACCAACGAATAGTGGGAGTGACCGTAACGTTATAACCACCCCATGGTTGAAAGGGCGCGCATGTTTAGTGTGAAGGGGATTATAACCAGCGACCCTGTCTTTTAAGCCATTAAAATTTAAGTGCTCGAGAATCAACTACTGGATCTTCGTCTCTCAGATTTGTATTCGTTGTATGTAAATCATAGAGACATGAAATGCATACGCACAAAATTATAACATTTTGAAACTGAATCTCACACCCCATTCCAAAAATGTAAATTCTATGTCTCTCTCAAATGACTTAAAATGCACAGGAGGGCATATATATTTATGAAGCTATAAATCAATATTCGATAACATATACACGAAGGTCAGATGCAGAGCCAAGGGTTAAAAACGAACTTTCTCTGTTTCATATACTGCTCATGAAAGTCGCCAGTTCTATCTCGGTAGCAAATTTACATGTGTGAAAGCAGTTTAAACTGGATTACTGTTTCTCAACGGGAATGCGTCATTATGATAAAAATGACGTATTTATGAGCTATGATTTTGCCCATGCACAAAACACAAAATTGTTAAAAATTGAACACCAAATGTAAGGAATCCTTCAGAAGCGAAATATCATTCTGGCTGCTGGAGAATAACAATAGTATCCTTTTTAACCAATCACAACCGTTTCTAATAGGTACGTACATCCAACACTCTCCTTCGAGGCAATGTGTGAAACGTTTCATCATACAACGTGTTATTTTTCACCTTGGCGGTTTTCTAAACTCCTTAGAATCTTGTAGAACTACATAGCACAATTTATCTTTCCTCACTAAAATGTGAAACAACTTACGTAGTCCCTGACAGGAATTCCAGGTTCTACAGTCGTATTGTTAACTGTCATTTTTTTTGGTTATGTAAAATACAAACAGATAAAGACTTCCGAAATTAATTGGCTTGTGATTCGAATGGAAAAAGAGTGTTGGTGTGGACGTTCTTGGTACATTTCATGTTCAAAGTAACATATACAAATACTTTATACGCCTAGATTTATTACAGTTCGTTTCAGTGCGATTTGATCTTGAGATAATAACACAGGTCTACGGATCTAATCTTCATGAAAGTTTTAATAACAGGTTTATTCAGCTACACATACTTGGTTTTGATAACAGGTTAATTCAGTTACACATATTTCGAAAATAATATTCATCATATTCTATCATGTAAATATTTTTTACAAATAGGAAATTTAAAAAAAAGCACATTCTTATTAAGATTAAATTATTATCTAGTTTACGCAATGAACTCGGTGGACTCAGCAGATCGCCCGATGTGGTTTTGCTACAAGTAAAACACACAAACACAATGAACAGTTTTTATTATTATGTTTGGGTTCTAGAACAATCGATAAAACACCCACGTCGCGATTGGTCTAGAGAAATCTATATTCATTGTCTGTCACGTTTTTACCATAATAAAATCATTCACGTATGTTCATAAAATCTGTACCTGATAGAGAAAACTGAACATCGTTTTCGCACTCATAGTACAGAAAACATTGTAGAACATGTAATACTATTAAAACAATAAAATCATTTTAGACCTGTCCAATCAATACTTGTCGCATGGACTGTCACAGTGCCATGTGGAAGCGAGCGATAAGCTTACAATACACTATCTGTCATCTATAATGAAAAGTTGTCACCGTTTGTATTTTGTTTAGTGCCAACCGAAGTTTTGTAAGTCTGGATAAATAACGTATATGTAGATAAGTTCTCTCCGCCTACTTCCAGGAATATAAAATTTCTTAAGCATGGCTTATAAAAAGAAATAACGTAATCTTTACACAGAGGTGTAAATCAAACTAAACTTGTATAATGTTATTATATATTCAAATATCCAATACAGTGTTTCTCAAAGAGTGTGTAATATTAATGCATTACAAGTGAGCAAGCAATATGTCTCAAATAATTCCACCTTTCTATAACCGTTTTAAGAGAAAGCAATTTTAATAGAGTACGTTGGAATAAAGTGTTCACTCTAATGACCAACTGATAATACGTACACAAGCTATTTTTCATATTACTCTCTGCCTGTCAGGTGTTTGTGTGTTTGACTTTATTCTCACTCTGTTACGAGCACCATAATCAAATAGCGGTGTTTTCAGTTGTTTCAAGTGTGCCTCGATAGGAAGACACTGGTTTATTAATCTGTGTTTGTCGAGATGGTTTGGTTTGAATTTCGGGCAAAGCTATACGAGGGCTATCTGCGCTAACCGTCCCTAATTTAGCAGTGTAAGACTAAAAGAAAGGCAGCTAGTCATCATTGCCTATTATACGCCTCCACAGCTAAAAGGGCATGTTTGGTGTGATGAGGATTCGAACCCGCGATCATCAGATTACGAGTCGAGTTGTGATTAATACATATAAAGGCATCTATATAACTGGAGTTACTGATATTTTCTACCTCTTACAATGAAAATGTGAAGATATATTCAAAATGTCTCCGTGGTTTAAAAACTAGGTAGTAATAACTTTGTTATCTAAAACAGCATAATATCTTCAACTGTAATACTCGCAGACTTTGAAAATAAAATAAAACGGTCTATTTACAGTTTGTTTAAGTGTTTCTTTCTACTTTATATCCAATATTTTCATATAACAATTGTTAAACATTGATCCGAATAATATAGATTTAGAGACAAGAAAACTTTTGTTGGAGCCACTTATCACGAAACACCTGAACATCGTTGGTTTTAGTTAATGTGCAAAACATAGAAGTAATAATTATTCGACATATTTTTACCGATACTTTCTATCCTCCACATGGTTTTCATATGGCGTTCTTTCTGACAACGAGATAGATACATAAACACTTTTCATTTAAGCAAGGATTGTGACACACTACTACCAACACACGCACCTAAGACACACTTTTAGTTAAGTAAACAGTTTAAAACTAAAAACATTTCACGGACTGGGAAAGTTCTATTTATAGTTGACTGGGTTAAAATGTACATTTTGTTATTTGTTTTATTAACGAAAGAATTTTAAAATATTTAACATTTTTACAATATTTTATTTCTCCCTCTTTAATATTTATTAGTCCTTCTCTTCCATTTTACGATAAAACGGAACATCGTTTTGTCTTCTTAGTATTTCGTCTGAAAAATAATGAAAACTGTCAGAAAAGGTGTTCCGTAAAATGGGTATTGTGGTATATGGTCATATGAAAATTATCTCTAAAAACTTACTTTTCAGTCGTGTTAAGTTGCTTTCTACTCTTATTGACCACTCCTTGCAAACATTTTAAAAGTGTATATTTTATATACACCATAAACTATAAACAACTACGGTTAGGATATATAACAAACATTTTGCTTACGAAAATAATTAAGTAGGGTTGCAGTAATCGAGAAAAAATGAAGAAACAATTCACGTGAAGTAAAAATGAAAATGATCGATGGTTGAGATACAAATATATTGCTTTGAATGTAATACAGTAAATAAAAAGCTTGATATATGTTTGTTTGTTTGTTTTGGAATTTCGCACAAAGCTACTCGAGGGCTATCTGTGCTAGCCGTCCCTAATTTTGCAGTGTAAGACTAGAGGGAAGGCAGCTGGTCATCACCACCCACCGCCAACTCTTGGGCTACTCTTCTACCAACGAATAGTGGGATTGACCGTCACATTATACACCCCCACGGCTGGGAGGGTGAGCATGTTTAGCGCGACGCGGACCCGCGACACTCGGATTACGAGTGCACGCCTTAACGCGCTCGGCCATGCCAGGCCGCTTGATATATAATAAGCATGTGAAGAAAAAGAAGGAATGTGTGTTAATGAATCGGAAAAATAGATATTATAGAATTGGTTATAATAACAAAAAATAACTTTGCAGAATAAAAGTAAAAAAAAATCGTAAAAACTTGTAGTAGTGAAAAAGTAGGAAAAAAGAATATACTCTTATAAGTATTTGTTTTAAATTTCGCACAAAGGTACACGATCGCTATCTGTGCTAGCCATTCCTAATTTAGCAGTGTAAGACTAGAGGAAAAGCAGCTAGTCATCACCACCCACCTTCAACTCTTGAGTTACTCTTTTAACAACGAATAATGGGATTGACCGTACATTATAACGCCCCTACGGCTGATATGGCGAGCATGCTTGGTGTGACATAGATCTGAACCTGCAAACCTCAGATTATAGGTCGAGCGCCCTAACGGCCATGCCAGGGCTAAAAAGGATTAAGAACATTGTTTACGTAGAGAAGCAGAATATGAAATAAAAATGCAAACAAAAAACAACTAAAAACAAAAAGAAAGACTGAGTTAGGTGAGTAAAAGTAATGAGAAAAGATATAAAGAAAACAATAGACACACTCACCATTTAAAACAGAATAACAATAAACAAGATACAGACGGGGATTTTAAAAAAGAACGAAACAGTATTTGAAAAAGTCAAAAATTGGAGAGTACTAAATAATTTAAAAAGAAATTACATTTGAACTCAGGTCGTAATACAAAAAAAACATAAATAAAAAGGAGACAAAATAGACAATGATACAAGATATAAAATTATATAAGTACGCACTAGAAGGCAGAGCCATACTCTTTTAACATAGTTTCAATAACATCGGATAACACTTGACACTAACTCATAAAATTTTCTGTTATGTAACTAACTCTCCAGACAGAAGTGAAAGACAAGTCTGTTAGTGTTGCCCCCCAGTGGCTCAGCGGTAGGTCTGCGGACTTACACGCTAAAATCCGGGTTTCGATACCCGTGGTGGGCAGAGCACAGATAGCCCATTGTGTAGCTTTGTGCTTAATTCAAAACAACAACAACAACTGTTAGTGTTACTTTAATTATCTGAACATTGTAAACATTACTTTCATGGCTTGAAAGAGTGAGACAATCAACCTCTCTGAAGATTTCATTGACGTTCACATACTATGTAAACAGTGCCTTTGAAACATGTAATTAAATCTAGCTGCAACCAGTTCTAAGTAGTTCTCCTAGCTAAGCTCTCGTTCTGAAGAGCACAAGACAAGATAAAGTGAATCCATTGATTATATCTGGTGAGGTGTGTCAAGATAATAACCTTATCAAAATTATCTGCAGCATACAAAATGATGTATCCGATTATTTAATCGTTTAAACTGAATACAACTGATTATTTTAAAATGTCAAATATTATTTTGTAGAATTTGCTACCAGGGTTGTTTGCAAGTATTATAGTATTTGGGTTGTTCCTGACATTCTAGCTATATAGTAAGCTGTTGCTATCTAATACTTATTAGAAAAAAAAATGTCAGGCATCAGTGTCACTAACTAAAAACAATAACTCGACTTCTACTAGTAATTTCAGTGCTTCCCTATATATCAGAGCTTTGCAATAAATAACTGCTTATTTTATAACATGTTATCTTCCTGGAGCAGCTTAGTTCTCATACTTTTACCTTCTACTCAAGCCACAAACTTGTTAGGTGTTTTGCTTGATATGCATAGCAACAAAATATTTGATCCTCACAATAGGAATACGTTTTGATTTCCAAATCTATTATCACTTGTTATCCAGTAGAACAAACAGAACAAAGACCTAGTTTAAGAGGTATTTTTAGATGTTAAAAAAATGCTTATTTTAACGATTTCCTAAATAAGCTGCATAGCCACTATATGTAAATAACGTTTTCTAATTTTGAAAGAAAACAGCTAGTCGCTACACCCAGCGCCAACTCTTGGATTAATCTTATCTGACCGAGATATGATCGTCACTTTTGTAACGTATCCACGGCCCTAGAATATGAAACATGTTTTGATTTTTTCAGCAACGAAACCCGAACAATGAATCATCAGAGTCACAGTTAGAACACTCTAAGTATTACGCCTCGCCAAGATCTTCAAACCGTTTCGTACTTTTGTACTTTACATAAATGTTTTAGCACATACTATATTCTGACTCCACGTAAAATACCACAAACGTAAGAATGTAATTTTGTTGGATAACACAACATAAGACCCCCGATAGTACAGTAGTAAGTCTACGGATTTACAGTACTAAAGTCAGGGATTCGATTCCCCTCGGCGGGCTTAGCAAATAGCCCGATGTGGCTTTGCTGTAAGGAAGCACAAACATAATCACAAAACATCAAATATTTATTGGTAATAGTTTGCGTGAAGCATAAAAGTACGAATGCAGTTTAGAATCTCTATATTGTAATATATCAACAATTTTGTCAAAGCCCTTTTTATTTGTAATATGGTTTGAAACTGCCCGACGAATGGCTTTTGCCCAAAATGTTTGAAATTGGGAAGCTTTGTCATAAATGTTTTACTTATTTCAAACTTTTTTTACATTATTTCGTTATTTTCTTCACGTTTTGTGGTCTTTTTTTGCTGTCTGTTTTTTCCAAACATGACTGAATGTTGACCTAGCATAAAGCATGATGAAGGTTAGGAGAACAGGGCATTCACAGATACAATGTCCACAGGTGATATGAATATGACCAAAGTAATAATTTGTGGTTGTAGCCTGGCCATCTCGACACTTTAATGTACATTTCTGACTGAAATTTTCACGCTATAGAATTCAATTGACCAATACATATTTATTAATGTCTTTTGTTTTATATATTCTTCGAGTCCTTAAGTTATCTAGTTATTCAGTTTCCAACGAGTCTTTTAACATTCATTCTGTTGCTTAATCATTCATATTCTTCCATAAACAGTTATTCCTCTCCAAGAATGACTTAAAACATCACTGACTATAAAGTTAAAACAGTGTTTATTCATAACTGAAAAGATCTAGTTTGTTTTGGTTTATCCTGAATTTTGCGCAAAGCCACACAATGGTTATCTGCGATGCTGTGTTAATGTAGCAGTGAAAGAATGGAAGGAATGCCAATTCTTGGTCTACTCTTTTAGTATAATGGACTGTCATATTATAACGCCCCAACAGGTGAGCATACTTGATGAAGAGAATTCGAACATACGATCCTCAAATTGCGACTCGAGCGATTTTTTTTTACCAGGATACGCTAGGCATTTGCATTTTTAAAAAGTATTTTAATGTTAGTGACTTTCACACGGTCCCAGTTTTTGGGAGACTTTGTTTTTTCCCTTGTTGCTTAATTTAATGGAAGTTGATTTTTTTGTTGTATCTCAATTGTATATATATATAATAGGATTAACGTCCCCCATGGCTAAAAAGGCGAGTACGTTTGATAGGCTACTGACTCGAACTCGCGACCCTCAGATTGTAAATAATGCGCCCCTGATCAGCTGGCCAAGCCAGACCAATTGAGAAGTGTAAAGAGACCTCTGCTATGTAAACTTTCGAAAAAGTTGTTGAAGAGTTTGCCTGACAGCCTGAGATTTGAGATGGTGACGTAATCATGACAGCAATGTTTCAGCCTCTTTCAATGTCGTGATGATGGTGAAGTTGAATCTACATGTAGTACAAACCATAAATAGTTAGTGCAGGTTGAGTGTGATTTACATTTTTTCGTAACATAAAATAGGTAAAATAAATGCACATAATGTGACATTCCTTTATTTTTTCAAAAAAAGTAAACAATTTACGTCAGATGTGTTTTGTCCTTACAGAACTTGTAATTGTTTACTTTTGTCTTATGACCATAATTACAATAATCTGTATGTATATTTAAAGTCTAAATTTATTTAATTGTGAATGTTATATTAGGTTAATTATGGTGCTAAACTTACACATAATGTTAAGAGATTATTTTGAGTTAGGTTGTGTAATGTTTTATTGCATTGATGTCTAAATGACTCACTTTTCTTAATCACAGTGTTATAATGTCAAAGGGTCTTCTGATAAAATTCACTAACCAGTCTTTATAAGATATTGTTAAAATTAAAATTGTGGTTTCGAGCAATATTAAATAATCATAGCTATCGAGGGCTATCTATGCTAGCCGTCCCTAATTTAGCAGCGTAAGACTAGAGGAAAGGCAGCTAGACATCACCACCCACCGCCACCTCTTGGGCTACTCTTTTACCAACGAATAGTGGGATTGACCGTGACATTATACACCCCCACGCCTGGGAGGGCGAGCATGTTTAGCGCGAACCCGCGACCCTCGGATTACGTACGCACGCCTTAAATCGCTCGGCCAAGTGGGTGAGGAGTACATGGAACATCCAATAGCTTTAGCTTTTACTCTACTCTTTTACCAACGAATAGTGGGATTGACCGTAACATTATACATCCCCACGGCTGTGAAGGCGAGCATGTTTAGCGCGACACGGGCGCAAACCTCGGATTACGAGTCTCACGCCTTACGCGCTTGGCCATGCCAGGCCAAATCAGCACGGACGTGAAACATCGTTCTTATAAAGTCTGATTAAACATAGTACAAAAATATAAATATTATTCAATAGTAATGACATTATAACGAAGTCTAGTAGTGAAGGCGAAAGCAATAGTTAGAATGAAAAACATTTTTATTAACAGAGTGCAACATTTTTAGAATACATTAACAAGTCAACACTGAAATTCAGTTCCTTACTAAACAGAAAAACCTCATTGTACTGATGGTTACCAAATCTTCCTCCCAGCACACAGCTCAATTAAAACTTGGAGATTTAAGTAGACTAAAAATGAACATCACTCATTAGTTAAAGAATAAGGTAGCCAGAAGAAATACCAGTAATGCAGACTAACAATGTTAGGCCACATAAATTCTGATGGTTCAAAGGTTATCCATGTTTGTAAGTTGCCAAGATGGTTGTAACTACTTGATTGCAGTCACAATCTTCTCCAAAACTCCTTGTGTTCAAATATTACTCTTTATAAGTGATATGTTTACAGGTTTCACATACATTATCCCTACAAATAACCTTCATACTTACGAACTTCTTGGCCTTCCAAGCTTCATTTGATCTCCTCTGAACAAACACCTATAACCATGTTATTTTCTGTTGTCATTTTCAGGACAAACATCGCTTACCATCTGACTCAGACGCATAACCTGAAGTTCTGTTTGGCAGCTATGTACACACAGTTCAAGTACAACAGCAAGCCGGGGAGTGGGGTTAAAATTGCAAAATTAATTCCTACACGTACAAAATGACTGGAAGTAGTAGTCCATTAAAATCCACAAATTACTGCACCATCTTTCCCTTGTAACTTTCTTCAAGTACTAACTTAGTACTAGCTAGGTGCAACTTGTAAACTTTATTTTCATATATATTTCACTGCACCTTCTAATTCAACAATATCCAGAAATATTTTTGAAACGTGTGCTTATAAAATATTCCAGTCTCTTTGACTTAAAATATTTAACCACAGCCAAATAATACACTAGATACATTAAGTTTGTATTTAATGATGTCCAAGCTACTTTTCGTGAATTTCTTTTATCACTGATCATTTCATCTTCATATAAAGATGAATCCATTTGAAATATTTTGAACTACTGTTATCCAAAACCTTTATGTAAAACTATATTTTCTCTTAGATTTAAAGTGAGTTTCTTTGTCACTTTTATACTTTCATGAAATATCCCTACCAACCAAAGATTTAATATTAAAACATTCCATCACAAGTATTAGCGAAAATAACAGCTCTTATTTTCAAGTCGAGTCTTACATGACAGTAATCAAAATTGACTACGTATCACATCCAGACCTAGTCTTCAATTTTCTTTTATATGTTGCTTAATGGTTATTCTCTTTGTGTAATTGATGACGAGGAATCCACTTGAAATAAAAAATATATCTCATAACGGCTGGTATGGATGTTAACACTTTTATTGATTGTTCTCTGCTTATCAGTAAAAGCGTTAATACCCATACCAGCTGTTTTGAGATGCAATTGATCCATTTTGGTTGTACAATAATCATGAATAATTTTATAGTGTTCGTACGTGCATGTGTGTGTGAATATTATTTACAAGTATGTAACAATTACACTATATAACATACACTATTAGATTAACAAGCAAACTGCCTCTAGCTCACTTACAAATTATGTCAACAAACTTCTTCAATTGATTTCTGAAACTACAACTTGATATTTGTAGTCCTCAGGCCTGGCATAGCCGAGCGCGTTAAGGCGTGCACTCGTAATCCGAGGGTCGCACTAAACATGCTCGCCCTCCCAGCCGTGGGGGTGTATAATGTGACGGTCAATCCCACTATTCGTTGGTAAAAGAGTAGCCCAAGAGTTGGCGGTGGGTGGTGATGACTAACTGCCTTCCCTCTAGTCTTACACTGCAAAATTAGGGACGGCTAGCAAAGATAGCCCTCGAGTAGCTTTGTGCGAAATTCCAAAAGAAACAAACAAACTGTAGTCCTCTGATGTTCTGCCTTTTATGAGCTGTCAAACTCAAACTTTTTTAACAACCACTGACGGAATTCAGTTAATCTAAGAATTTTCAGCAAAACTTCTCTTAATTGGGAATTAATTAATGTTCCTGCTACAACTGCATTATATATCAATAATCGCTTATAAGAAATACATCTCTTTTACTACATATGAAGTTGTATGTTCTTCAGGTTTGCAGGGGAAAATCTAATAAGGCTTCACAGAACTCCACCACGCAACCAGATTAAAACTCTTGCAAAATATCAGTTGTCACAAAAAAGTACTCAATAACTTGGAAAGCAGACTGGTTTATTGAACTCCTAGATATAATATTCAGTTGTGGAAACCGTTGATGTATTGTTTATAACATTTACTGACACCTGTAATTCTAAACTGTGTTAATTAACAAACTAACGTCTGATACCTAGTGGATATCTCTATTTGTAAAGTTTTGCTCATTAGATTGGAAAGTAAGGATTGCAAAGCCCTTTCTGCCCAGCTGACCTTATTGTCAACAAACCATTCTAACTTTTGTTCATCAATTGGTAATTACACAACATAGTACATACATTGTATCTTAACTTCCACCCTATAGCTCAGAAAGTAAAAAAACAAAAAACTACTTCCTTTCAGTCGTATAATTTTTCAACTAAGCTACTGTTTTTTCTGATATAACCATGGTCGATCCCAGCCACAGCAACTGGGAGGACATTAGTGGCAGTTTGACCCACTGTTGGAACCGCTTCTTGTCTCCAGACACAATACTTACTTAATTAGCTTGACTCGTAATAAACAACCAGATAAGTACTCTCAGCTGCTTCCTCGTCCTCTATTGGGTGACAGTGGTAAAAGAAAGCAGTCATGTCATTCTTCAATTAATCAGTCTCCTCTTTTGACCCAAAGGTTATTGTAATGCACAGATGAAACTAACCAACATGCAATGTGTGCTTTCACACACTTCGCGATTGCTGGAGCACACACATTAATGGATCAAGTCTTTGATGTATGAAGTACAGCCTAATCCTCCATCTGACCAACTTGTGTGCTGCTGA
This sequence comes from Carcinoscorpius rotundicauda, assembly GCA_011833715.1. NCBI lineage: Eukaryota > Metazoa > Arthropoda > Merostomata > Xiphosura > Limulidae > Carcinoscorpius > Carcinoscorpius rotundicauda. Next base: position 18,978,774 of record CM022396.1, on the reverse strand, counting down.
CACTTCACAAAGCCACACCACACCCAGTCTCTACATTGATATATTCATTTCTTCACTGTACTTATCATAGCATTTTTTTTTCTAATATGACAGTCTTTCCTAGTTGCTGGTGTGCAAAATCGTGTATCAAGTAATGCAGAACCTAACTACTTCATATATTCTTGTTGAGATTTTTCCTCTAGTGGAGGGCCATGCTCCACGTCTAAAGAAAGTAAAACTTTCTTCACCAAAATTACATGTTCAGTGAGAAATCTATTGATCCCAGCTCATTTGTGTAGTATGCCCTCAAGACATACAATAAATGCTCCTTCCATTTGGGATTAACAAACTTAGCAAATGAATGCTTATAGTTTGTGTTATTTGTACAATTAATCTATCAGACTGGGGCTGATAAGGCAAACTGTGTATTTTCACATCTAACACTTTATACAAACTAAGACAACAGTTTCACGATCCATATTAATTTATTCAGTTACCTTCAATTGGGATATCCTGTGTTCTCACGACCCATTATTGTAGAATGAATCAATACAGCGACTAATAAATAAGCTACGACTCAGTTTGCGACGCAATAAAATACCATAAATATATATGTAGTTCAACTTTTTCCATTTCTAGCACATTTCCACAATAACTGCCTCCCCTTCACAAGGCAGACCTTCCTCAAGTACAAAATGGAGTTTAGTGTGTTATCAAGAGAATTACAAAAACAAAGGTTGTTAAAACGAAAGCGGTTTAATTACTTTCTTTTTTCTCAATTCCATAAAACCGACAAATTCTGAAAAATATTATATTAAAATTAGAAGGTAGAACATTCGTGGTGCACTTATATACCACAGCAGTCACAGTTAAGTCTCACGTGTACAAGAGAAGTAGAGTACAGAACGCCCCCAGTGGCTCAGCGGTATGTCTGAGGACTTACAACGCTAAAAACCGGGTTTCGATACCCGTGGTGGGCAGAGCACAGCTAGCCCATTGTGTGGCTTTGTGCTTAATTTAAAACAACGAGCAAAGAACAATTATACCATGAAACAGTTGAGGGTTTTCATCACAAGATTCTGTCACAAAAGAGAAAGACAGAACTTAATTAGTAGATGGTCTTGGCCAGCTTTTGCATCAGGACTAATTATTTTTGAAAATTTACTAAATATGTATTATACACGATGGAAGAGTGAGTTAAGTAGATTGCCACAAAGCACCACATTTATATGTAAATTCAAAACAAACTGAAAATAAATTACATTTACTACAGAATGATGTTTATTTATCATCATACCGCTTAAAACAGTTTTAGACAAAAGCATTTCTTAGGTCATTTATATCAATGTAGTCTTTCATGATTGGAATGCATTTTTAATAAAAATTATAAGATCTGTAAATCAGTTGCGACAGTGGTGAAGTTAAATGCTCGTGATTTCTTCGTGATGACAAAAGGAGGAGTGTCTGTAAATGACTGCTACACCGAAAGTTTTTCATTCCTAAATTCAGTTCAGAGAAAAGTAAAACTTGAATTTGAAGGTTAGAAGTTTTTATCGGTCTACAATCTTTTTTTTTTAACTTGGTGTCTTTGAGAAAGTGTACGAAGTAAACAAAGAGAAGGCAGTTAGTCAAAAGGGCCCTCTATCACAAGGGCTTTGCACTAAACGGTATTTTTTGTCACCAACAATGTAAAGAATGCTCAGCAAGGTAGTAACACAAACCTTGAATCTTCCCATTCACCACACTAACCACTAGACCACGTCCAACTAAGAAATGGAAGAATAGGTCAAACTGAGCAGCTTTGCCTATACATTTTGAGTAGACTATAATTTAAAAGTAATTTCGATATTTAGGGTGTAGCTGTCTTGTTTAAAATATTGTTTGTGTGTAATCAAGCAAAAAGCTATAAATGGAGTATCTGTACTCTGCTCATCTCAGGTACAGAAATCCAATTTCTTGTGTTCAAAGTTTCAAGACATACAGCCATACCACTAGAGAGCTGTATAAATTCTAATGCAGCAGAGTATCTTTTCGTTCAAATAAAGATAATTAAAGACATTACTAAAAATCCTATGTAAATTTATTGTGACCAGACTGCTTCGAAAATAACTGGAAAAAAATATTATAATTATTATAGAGCTAGTGAAAAGTTTTGGCCATAAAAAGGTCAAAAAGAAAAATCTAAAAAAAGGAGTGATCCATTTTCTCCAAGAACGTAGTATCAGGTTGCTACTTTGAAAAAAAATTGGGAATAAAATAGAATTGAAACAGAAGTATTATAAATGTCGCACTTGCATACCACTAGTTCGAAATAAGAAGGCCATTTGACTAAACATGTGCACTCGTTATGAAATAGAAAACTACTAGGTAGCGTATGTTTAAGGAGAAACTCAAAGCAACACTAACCATTAGTTCTACTTCATAACAGAGGGCTTTGTTACGGGGCAAAATATATAACCTTAATAGTGCGGGTAAGAATTTCGTAGGACTGTTTTAATGGATAAAAGCAAAATATAAACGTGTGTGTCAAGGACAAATGGATGGAAATTGTTCCTTAGTTCCATCGAAGAGTATACTGATGTAGAAAAATTCGGTACCTAGAATATTCATAACTAAATGATAAAAACCTTAAAACCCGAACGCTTTCAAAAGATGGACCTTTTTTTTTTTAAAGGCAAATTGGGCAAAAATTATTGAACCTACGTGTTTTTCTAACATGTAGAACGTCCATAAGATATTAATTAAATGGCCAGAGAAATGTTAAATCTCATAAGCAGCTATAAAATAGTCCTTCGTGGCAATTTCATTACAAATCATGGATTTTGTAAAGTTGTAATTACAGGATTCAACAAATGAACGAATAGGATATAGAACTCATATTTTCAATATGAACGCCATCTTATGTGCATTTTAGTTAAAAGAACATGTCAGACCTTATGGTTAAGGTCTAATCAACTCTAATATTGGAGCTACGAACCAGAGAGAAGGCAGCCAGTTGGAAACATCCACCGCCACAGTGGTTTCGTAAAAAACAAAAATATTTTAAGTTATATCATGTCCCTAGATCTTTCAAACTGTAGATGAAATAGTAAGTTGAAGTGAGTATTCCAAAAAAATAATGATGGCTGGTGTAGTACAATCAATATCAAGATACTTTATCATGAACAAATTTTGACATAGTGTCCTTTAAATTTAGAAGCAAATCCTCTATTTAAGTAACCAGTTATTAGGTTTGCGTTTAATATCTTTTAATTTTTAAGAGTATGAAGGAGATAATTAATTTTAATACTAAATCAATTTTTCTCAATAAAACATTGTTAGTTCCTTTGTCATAGCGTATCCAAGGGCTTTTTTTTAAAAGGGGATAATTTTGAAAAAGTGTAACCTAACATTATTTGTGAGAGACAGGGCAATAGCAATTACACACACACACAAAAGAACGAGCACTGCCTGGTAACAAACCATACTTTCTTTAGCAAGGTTAGCCTCAAATATTACGTTGGACTGAAACAGATAGGGCTAGATCAAATAAACAGTTGTCATATATTCACACAAACTGTCTCTGATCATCTGGGTAGAACCTGCCAGGTTAGTAACTATTCTGGCATATGTGATAACTGTGATATGCAAGTGGGTTATCCATAGTTTGCTGCACTGGTATTATTAGTACCATTTTCATCTAGAAATAACAAAAATTAAAAATTACACTATCTCAACAGATAGAAGAACTAAAGAAATGATTGATAAACATAATTGCAAAAAAATGAGGCACTAAATTAGCAGTAGTAATTTGTATTCTACAAAGTAAAACAGTTCAAGATAGATCAGAGAGCTTTGACATTGTGAACTGCATATAATGATCTATTAAATAAATTAACTGCATTATTTGCAAAAATTTCAAATTATATATTACAAGCAAGCAAGAACTAGCATGGGGTCAATCAATATCTCAGCTTTGATTGGGATTAGATCTACAGATTGACCACTATTAATTTTGGCGAAATAATAAGGTTAATTTCACCACATAATCAAATGTGTAAGCTAACAAATGTAACAATATTAATACTTTCATCTTCACAATAAGATCGAATGTATGAAAGTTTGCAATAGAAAAAAAAACACTTGAAGGTGGCACTGGAAAAAAACCCAGAAAGAAATGCAGTATCTTTGTTGGTATGATGTATTTTGTTGTCATATTTGACAGACAGGCTGGCCACACCACACATTATCGCCTTTTCAGCCAAGACCACCACTGCGACGTCTACTGCCTCAACCATACCACGGCTGCGTTGGATTTCCGATCAGGCCGTACGCAACCGTCGACGAGATTCTCAGGCCCCATGTGCAACCCATCATGGTGAACGTCAACGACGTTTTTCAACATAACAACGCCCATCCTCACTCAGCCCGACTCACCACTGTCTTTTTGAGACACCACAACATCAACGTTCTTCCATGGCCCTCCAGATCACCAGATTTAAACCACATCGAACATCTTTGGGACGAGTTAGACCGACATCTGCGACAGCGACAACCGCAGACTCTACCTCAGCTTATAGCAGCTATGCAGGCTGAGTGGACATCCATTCCATCGGATGTGATGACAAATAATCTCATCGCTTCCATAAGCAGGAGATGCCAAGCAGTTATTGATGCTCACGGGGGGCATACTCGTTATTGACGTTGAGTGACGTTAAATTTCAACTGGTGAGCGTGGATTTCGCCTTTGCAGACTTTGGATGTTCAGCAGTGAATGTGCAAAGTTTCACACATGTTATACAGAACTACCCGGAACAAACTTGTTAACAATGTCACAAATTTTCCGTTTCTTTTTTTGAAGAGTATATTCAATTCTTTTTTACTCAAAGTCACTGGTGTTTATTATGTAACTAGTCTCGCCCGTTAAGAAATGAGGGATTGGGGTTTGATGGTAAGAAACCATAGTTTCAATAACATACTCTTGTTGCCCAAATCTTAATCATAACGTTTCAGCAGAAATTATTGAACTAGACCAAAATATCGATTTCATGAAGTTGTCTTTTTCAAGTGGTGTGGCCCAGCATGGCCAAGCGTGCGACTCGTAATCTGAGGGTTGCTAATTCGCATCCCGATCGCGCCAAACATGCTCGCCCTTTCAGCCGTGGGGGCGTCATAATGTTACGGTCAAACGCACTATTCGTTGGTTCATCAAGATAAACGTGTGTATGAAGTAAAAGGTAAAGTGATGAAAAAAGTAGAATTCAAGCCAGCTTTCGTAAACTTTGAAGTTTTATGTATGTATTAAAACAATATCAGGTCATAGTTTTATCGCTAAGACACAGACAAACCACAGCATTACCAAAATACAACTGGCTTTCAAATATTATTCCAGAATGAATCCATAGCTGTATTCCTGTTTTCCAAATATGCAAAGAATTTGTTATAAATAAAGTAATAAGTACATTTTAAAAATAATAATGAATATTACGGTAGTGATTTGAAAGAGTGACTTCTAAATGAAAGTCGAGTGCCTTTTTAATTAATTTATTTAATCTCTCATCTGTTAAGAGCATGTGCATAAAAACGGTACAAGTAAAACAAATGAATATATTACAGTGACATAGATATTTACACTAAAACACTTTAGAAACAAGAACAAAAACACAAAAATAATCTAAATACACACACTGAAGACTCTTAAGTGGTAAAGGTACACCACCGAATTTTCTGCACTGTTGGTTCCAAAGCCTTGCTGGATTATCCGTTTTGTCGGGGTCACATTACAATAATTCAGCAATACACCTCTGACCCCAAAGTACCATGAACTACTAAAAACTTAAATAAAACAAATATTGCATTTAAATGATTGATGAAATACATTAGTACAGGTATACATGGTACAAATTTATTAGTAGAGGCACAAAGAGTTTGGTTTGTTTTGAATTTCGCACAAAGCTACACAGCGGCTATCTGCGCTAGCCGTTTCTTATTTACTAGTGTAAGATTAGAGTGAAGGCAGCTAGTTATCCCTCCGCCAACTCTTGGGATACTCTTTTACCAACGAATAGTAGAATAGACCGTCTCATTATAACGCCCCCACGGCTGAAAGGGCGAGCATGTTTGGCGTGAAGGGGATGCGAACCCGTGACCCTCAGATTACCAGTCCCACGCCTTAACACGCTTGGTCATGCCGGGCCTTAGCTTGTTTCATGAAAAATGTCATTATTTGGCCAGAATCATGCATTAAAATATATTTATTGGTATATGATCTGTAAAATATAAATGTAAATGAAGCGTTGCCCCGTTTAACAATTAGATCTAGATTCTAAGCGTAATGGCCCGATATAACATCATAGTTAGAGCGTTCAATTCGTAATGCGAGAAATGAGGATTCGAATCCCCGTCACATCAAACACGTTCGTCCTTTCAGCTGTGGTGGCGTTATAATGTGACGATTAATCCCAATATTCTTGGGTAAAAGACCAACCCAAGAGTTGGCGATGGGTGGTGAAACCCAGCTGTCTTCTCTCTAGTTTTAAACTATTAAATTAGACACAGCTAGCGTGAAAATTTCCTCAAACAAACAATAACAATAATATATCTGGTAAACTTTACTAAACAATTTAAGAAATAAGTAGTTTCTCTTTAAGTATAGAACAATATCTAATACATTAAATATTTCTAACAGTTTTTGTACCAGTTCTTTAACTTCGACTGGATTATGAAAACTAATGCGTCTGACTACATGCACTCAGCTTGTTACAAGATATCTAAACATTGTGTGCTTTCAAAATTAAACACTGAAAATTAGGTTACTGAAAATATCTGGGTGTTGTGTGTCGGGTATATTCATAACTGATTCTATGTAAAAATGACTGATGAAACAGCAGCTAAATTTGTGGACAGAGCTGACATTTATCCTCTACTGAGAGTTCATTTAAATCTTCAGTGAAGGCAGTGAACAAAATTTTTTCGTGCACACAAGAAACATTACAGGATTCCATTTGCTCGAAAAAATAGAAAGTAACTTCCTGGGATTTAAACCAATCATTATACCTGCCATTGAAGATGATGAAGGTTATGTTTTTATCCCAGTGTGTTTATTTATGTGTGTTTGTCATGATCGGCTGAATGTATATGGACGAAAATTAGTATACTTTTGGACTATGATCTAACTTCGAAGTGATTAGATTTTGAAGAATCAAGGTTACAGCCATATCCATTAACATGGGGGATATATTTTTATACTATTTTTGCTTTATAACTCAGTCCAAGATGATCGAATTCTGATGAAACATGGAGGACATATGTAGAATATTATTCTTCATTGTTTTGCCACACTGGTTTGAGAATTAGAAAATCGTATACGTTACGTAAAACTGCAAAATTCTTTACGATATGGGGCTTGCACTGGCCTGCTCTTTGTTCGGAAAAGAACTGTAAAAATGCAGCAAAAAAAAAAAAACACGACAACCAAGTCACAAAAGACAAAAAAGAAGTCACAACGGCAACTTCGTATTAACAAAATGATTCAATTGGCTCATCGGTCGGTTGTTTCGCGTGCAACTGCAAATCGATATTGAAATTCGATTTTTAGCATGGTTAGTCTGCTGACTTCTTGTTGAGCCACTGGGGTAGAGGGGGTGACGAAACTAAATGATTCGAACACCACTTGTAATGATGGCCCGTTTGATGCTGATTTTAAATATTTTGTGGCAACAAACACGCTAAGTTAGCATTGGATCAAAGAACTCTTTCCTATCAAAGGTCTAAATCCACAATTAACCATCAATCAAATAGTTACACAGTCCGCTTTCTCTACGAATCCAAGTTATTGGCGAAGGAATATGTTTATAAACTGAAAGCTTAGTAATAGCATATTTAGACTAATTGTTGTTGATTTGAATAAAGCACAAAGCTACACCACGGGTATCGAAACCCGGTTTTTAGCGTTGTAAGTCCGCAGACATACCGCTTAGCCACTGGGGGGCATTTAGATTGGAAGAAGATAATGATGTTTGTTCTGTAAATTCATTTCGATATAAAACTGAAAAGTAAAATTCATACAGAAGCTGGAAAAAATATAATATTGTTAGAACTGTGATATAAAACTGAGAGAAAATATTGCAACTGAGGCTGTAAAGGGATAATAATGTTAGAATTGTAATGCAGAACTGCTACACAGAAATAAGCTCGCCCTCCCAAGGGTGGCCCAAGAGTTGGCAGTGGGTGGTGATGACTAGCTGCCTTCCCTTTTGTCTTACACTGCTAAATTAGGGACGGCTAGCACAGATAGCCCTCGAGTAGCTTCATGCGAAATTCAAAAAACAAACAAACAACTCTTGGGCTACTCTTTTAACAGTGAATAGCAGAATTGACCATCACATTATATCACCTCAACGACTGAAAGGTTGAGAATATTTGGTAAACAGGAATTCGAACCCGCAACCTTCAAATTGCGAGTCAAACGCCCTAACATGCCGAATCATGTGTTGAACTAAAATACAAGAATGGTACTGAGATTGGAAGCATTGTGGTGAAGCACATGAGATGAAAAATAATATATATATAAATATTATTTGTAATATGAGAATTCTTACGTACAACCAAAGTAAAAAGACACTTCATAAATAGATATTAAAGTCACAACAGCTTTAGGGATGGAATTCAAAAACATCTCATTACCCAGGCTGCAGAGTAGCCATTAAATCAGACAAGTAAATGTTCAACAATTATTTTTAGATATGCACAAAGGACTTGAAGGTGAATGAAGAAACTAACAATAGTTGCTTGACAGAAATAGATAATATAATTAAAGCAAAAATCTTAGGGTTCATTGAGTTCAGCTGCTTTCAAAAAGTAACCAGACCTGTTAATGCAGTGCTGGAAAACAATATTATTATTGTGACTAAATAAGTCACTAAATTGAGACTTAATTATGTGAGGCCTACTGGAGGGTCACGAAGTGTTGTAAAAGCCTGAAAGATCGTTATGCTTGTTAAATCGTGCCGCTAGAGCTGTTAGAGATGTGCACCGTTGAAATAAATCAATCTTTGGCCTATGTTGCGTTGTTACGGTTGCGCAACCTTTTATAATTAAATGTTTTAAATATTTGAGATTATGAAAGAACTACGTACTTGATGAAGAAAACTTATTTTGTTATCCTATTTCACTGGGAGGCAGTCAATCCGAGAAAAATATATTTTATTACAAATGTTTCGTTTTATGAGAAAATTTTATGAAAGAAAGAAATAACAATTGAAAAAGAAGACATAATTTGTCGACCAAATGAAAGTAACAGTTTAAAGATGTTATTTTTTTTCATGATGGTATTCTATTTATGCATTATTTTACTGTATCATGTCGAATAAATTGCATTCAATAAAATTCCTTTGAAACTTTGTGTAGAAACGACAACTGTCAAAAAATTCTCACCTCGATAGAGGTCTCTTCTTGCGCTCAGTAAAATGACCAAAAACAGTGGAATCCAGCTAGAAAATCTACACAACTACATAGCGAACTTGAGCGCTCTACATTGTGCTGCATAGACCCATTACTTAAAAACCAACACATTTTTGCCAACTGCTCAACAGTTGAATTGTTTTAACGAGCACTTGCTAGGTATTATATAAACATCTGTTAGTTAAACATAAACATAATTTTAAAGTAATCTAAGTAAAGATGGTACTTGACCGACATTTAGCACCTTATCGTTGGCTGAGGTAGAGGATGACTTGAAGTGATGAGAAAGAATTGGAACAAAATAACTAAAACCAACTAATTCAAAATCTCAGCAATAATTTAAAATATATGCAGCAGTTGTAACAAAGTTGAATATTTCGGACAATAAACTTGTTGACAGTATCATCTCGTCTGTGTTACGTTCAATAATGTAAGTTATATCCATAATAAGTCGTGGCAACTTCTCTTGTCTCCTGTTAAAACAACAGAAAGTATTTATTTATGACACTCTATATAGAAAACATACCAAATTTTTACTAAAAGTCTGCTGTGAAAAGTTACATAAGGGATTGAAAATGCTAAATAATAATTACTTGTACAATGTGTAATAAATGGTAGAAAATTACAACAAATTCTTATACTTGTGGAACACGATGAAGTATGTTAAATAACTAAATTTGTATGCTGATTAAAGAGCGTTTTTCATAATGAATCTTTTCGCCTGTGAAACATAACACTGATCTTTTGTTTAAGTAGATTCAACTTTGTTCATAAATTTAATCGTGCACTGTCGAATGTTTTTTACAGCAATCATTACAAGTTATATTTGTTGACAAACGCATATTTGCATGGCATGCTAATTGTTATATCATAATATTTTGTCAAAGAAAAAGAAAATAACAAATGAAAAATTATGAAAAAGTTAAAAAGTATTGTTTCAATGGGCGATTCCTGCAAAACATATACTATGAAAAAACAGATTGGCCAAGAGTAAGTTTAAATGTAACATGTACACCAGAAGCTTTTTCTACATTAAAAACTTAAAGAAAAGTGTGTTAAATTCTATATGGTAGATTCTGAACTTGAGTTGTTCAGAAGAGTGAATTCAAAGAATAAGCACTTAGCATTTTGTGAAAAGTTGCAAAAGAATGATACAGTGATTTAAATATAAATTTGTACTAAGTTGTAAAATATTAGAGAAAAAAAGATCATTTCTGGAACAAAACACTAATTAATAAGCAGGTATTACTTTAAGTATATTACTTCAATTATCGGTTAACTGGTTTTTTTTTATGCTGGTGTTTTTGTTTTACGTTCATTAGTTTTTAAAAACTTTTCAACTTAGTAAACATATGACATTAAACTGATCACTTTTAAAATTTTTCATCCCAATTTCTTTCCTTCGCTTTCAAATTATTTCACACAGAGGAAACTTAAGTTTTTGATTATTATCCTGTTGTATTTTGAAACAAGGGTTAAGTCATTCTCATACACTTGCTACTGAAACGTGGAGAAAGTTGTTGTTACACTTTCTGCATGATAATAATTCCAACTTTGATGTTGTACCCCAGTGGCTCAGCGGCATGTCTGCAGACTTCCACCTCTAAAAACCGGGTTTCGATACCCGTGGTGGGCACAGCACAGATAACCTATTTTGTAGGTTTGTGCTTAATTCAAAAACAACAACTATGCAAGTTTTGGGCCCAGCATGGCCAAGTGTGTTAAGGCTTGCGACTCGTAATCTGAGTCTATAAAACTAACAACACACACAAAAGATGCAATAAGTCAGCCAGGTATTTTGTAAAAAGAAATAAAAAATAATACCATGATGAAAGTTTTAAACATAGCTTAAGTGTATTTTCAGTATGTAATTACATGTTGTTTTTAAACTTTCATAAATGCAATTTTCAATAAATAAATAAAGTTATCAGTGTTATTTTCACAATATATAAGAATATTTAGAATAAACCTAACATAGCTCAAACACTAGAGGTGATCAGTAATATTCAACAATTTTTAGAATCAGGATCAATAAACTACTCATGAACAGTTGTATTTTATTGTAGTAGAGAAGCTTCTTTTGTGCACAGTGTAACTTCTAAACACATAATTACTGTGCAAAATTAATCAAATACTTGTATGCTTTACATATTTCTAAAAAAATTACTTTGATTGAATGACTTAAGGATATTTCAACACACAAACAAAACCATGAATTTTGTCTCATAAGTACAACTCAAAGCTGATAGTTAAAACTATATACAACTTCTATTATAAAGAAACTTACACATAGAACCTTAAATATAAAATTTTTAAAATTACTTACAGATAAACCAACACAAAATATATACTTCATGATATTCCTACAAGTACCGATATTCCTAGTTATGACAACTAACAAGACATGCTTTAACAGATATGAGGTGTTCTTTCATTATGAAAAGCCTGCACACCCAGTTATCATAAAAAAAGGTTAAGAAAACTATCGTATTTATATTCAAGAAAGTGTCAATTAATTGTGCAAATTTGTGGTAAGCACTGTTAAATATATAAATAAACAAACATTCTGAATTTAAGTGGTTTTCTATTAAATGAAACTAATTATGGCTAAATTAACTGACACATTCATGATTATTAACTTCAAAATGTGAAACAGAATTTTAGTTATAAACATTATACCATAAATTTAAGATTTTATTTCTATCTACCTTAGAAAAATAATATATTCATAATATTTATCTACTTTGTATTCAATGTTTCATTACTCTCACATTACACATGGAGATGAAAATCTAAGAATGTTTATTTAATTTGAAGCATTGGAACCTATCATCTTGTGAATATGTGCAAACTGTATGCATGTATGATTAACTGACTACACAACAGACATTCAACTATTATTAAACTCTTGACAGTTAAAATTGATTCATTAATAATTATGGTATTAATACAGAGAATTCTCAAGTTATGTTTAATATATTACTGTGATAAAAAAACCTACGGAGAGAAACTTTTTGGTAATAAAATCTACAACTGTTTCCAACTTCTCATCAAAACAAAATACCTATGTAGTTCAAATAAAAATTAAACGAGTAATGAATATTATGTACATCTAACATACCACCATACTTATTATGGTTAGAAGGTACTGATTCATCTGTCATGGTACCCTCAATGCAAGAAATTTTTTGCTATAATCCCAAACACAAGATTCAGCTAGCTTAGGAGATTTGGTTTTGCTCCAAACACATACCTTAAGATAACAATGCAAAATAAACCTTATAAACAAATATATATGAATATCAAACAATTTAACCAATACTAAAAATAAACTGACATTAAAGAAAGAAAAAATAAAACATTACTTTATTCACAGTCAACAACTATTTTTCATCTTACCTTCATTCTTTCTAAATTTGTATTTACACCTGTTAAAAGTTAGTTAAGAAACCAAATAAGACTTAAATTTTAATTTGAAAAATGAAACTTTACACCTTGCAGAGCTTGTCTTGGAGTAAGACATCAATAGTATTAGGTTTCTTTAGGATAACACATAACCAGGTAACTAAACATACAACTTTTCAGGTAGCTGTACATTTTCTTTTTCCTTTTTTAAAATTCAAAACATGCATAATCTTTATTGGAAAGACTTTAACAATTTATAATAAAGCAGTATGCAGTGCCATTTAAAATTAACTTTGATAACTTTTATGTTCCACTACCTTTTCAAGCAGAACTACAGCAACTTGTGGGTTAACCCTTAAATACTTGATATTTTCTTGTCCACAGTCATGAAAGTAGGTTGTCCAGTCCCATGTCATGAAAAGATCTAGAAGCTATTAGAAAATATAACTACACAAATTCTGCAAGAGAAATTCCAGTGCACCAAAATAAAGTAAACTGCTATACATAAATTAACTAACAAAAACTACAAGAAGAAGGATTTGTACACCATAAGTCAGAAAGTAATAATAAGAAATCAGTTTTAGTGAAAGGAGACTGATGGACTCTGTGACTAAACTAAAATAATTGAAAGATATGATATGGAAAAATATATGTAACTATTTTACTTAGTAGAGTTTCCATAATTAATACATCTTTAATTATGTTTGTTTGTTTGTTTTTTAATTTAATGCAATGCTACACGAGGGCAATCTGCACTAGCCACCCCTAATATGGAAGTGTAAAACTAGACAGAAGTCAGCTAGCTATTCCTAATTTAACAGTGTAAGACTACAGAGAATTATGTACTTCAAATACTACACATTCACACTTAGACACAACCAGCTGTTATCTGATCTTAACATTAGTAACAGAAGGTGTATTTAATGGCCTAAACATTTTTATAAAGTATTTCATAACATGTTCTTAATGTTTCATGAAAAATTCAAAATCTCCCTTTATGCATATACTCAAAAAGTGATTTACAAAACTATAACTTTTATCTCTGTATTTCTATAGACTGTTGGAACTTTTAAGCAAATAGGTCTATTCAGATACCAATAACTATTTTGAATCTATCCAATGTTACACAGTGTGGCTTTCAAATGCATTACTAAACTTTTGGAAAAGAAACAGCAATAACTAACATACTGAGCAAGAGCAAGAATTTAAACTGAACAAAATACACTATTCACTTTGAGCAAGCCAAACTAGCCTGACAATCCTTTGACTGTTTATGTACATGTGAAACATGGGAAGCTGAATGAATGCTTAAATCTTTATCAGTACTACATATAACCCAATAAAGGTGACATAAAATATCTTAACTCGATTGACTATTCTTTTTTTGGATAATAAAGAGCAATGATTAGTAGGGCACATTACAAGTACAGATGTTGATGTCATTTATGTCAATAATAACAGAAGACATTCCTGTCATGTTTAGATGGCAGTGACAACAGTTAAAAAGATGTTAAAACAGTTTTCAAAGAACAGAAAAATAAAAAGGAATGGGAATTACAGAAAACGATAAATGTAAAGAAACATATAGGAAACAATACTAATATATGGGAAATTGAAAAACGAATAAAAATATAGGTGATATTAATAAAAATAAATTACAAAGTTGTTTTGAAATTTTTTTAAAAGATGCATAAAGGTCATTAATTCTTGGACTGAGAATGATGTCATACTGTTATAGAATTTGACAATGCTATCCAATAAACATCTTTCATTTCTTTCTAAAAGTGGAAAAAATTCACAAATAACAATGAGCAGTTATGTTGAAACTTGAGACAAGTAAATTACCTTGAACAATATCAAACCTAATGAAGGGCAGTTACTTTAAACACAAGTTAAATAATGTAACTGTTTTTGTCCTTTTTTAACTTTAGGTGTTTATAAAAACAATATTTCTTTTCTGAAGTAAGAGAGGATTCCATATACTGTAGACCAGCACAGTGCTTCCTTGTACCTAGAAAAGCATGAGACCTGTACAAGTAAAACTTTATACAACCTTCCCTAACAATGGTTAATGACCAATAAAAGCCAGCCTATTAATATGAGACACACACAAGATCATCCTCTAATACAAAGAAAAAGTAATATGCAACAAAATTAACATAATACAAACTTGAAACTCCCTTGAGTTAAAAAGAGAAAACAGACCTCAATGATGGTAATGAATACTAAAACTACCGTATATATATCAACCAGTCTCTGTATCAAGAAAACTAATAATTGATTTTCAGCCCCGACCACTAAATAAATAATTCCTTGAGATTTCCAAGAATATGGAAGCAGATTATTAGTCAAAACACGGGATAAAAAGTAATGAATAACTAGTATCTAGTAGTAAATAAAAAGTAATGAGTAACTAGTATCTAGTAGTTAATAAAAAAAAAGTTCTCGCTTAACAACCAGACTGAAGTGACCATACAGGTTACTAACCATGACAGTTCATGAGCATCAGAACTATGAGATGAACTAGACAAGTACAAAAACTTGTTCACCATTTACCATTCAGATAACTAGACTAGACTGATGTTTCAGGCAAGACTAAGAAAAGAGGATTCTAAAGTATTCTAGAGATGTTTCTCAAGCAAATTAGAATGACCAAATACAAAGTTCACCAAAATAATTATAACAGAAGTAAACAATCTGATTAACAATTACTTTGAAATTCTTTTAAATCCTGTAGAAAGGTCCAGTGATTTAGTCAACAGAAAAAATATAAAAAAAGAGAATAAAAGCAAATAACTTCATGAAGAAATCACAATTCCAAGAATTACGTGACAAAATAAGTCACTCTCATTTACAACTGTTATAAGACATAACTGGATTCCTTGAAGTTCAAGAGAGCAAAGTCAACAAAAAATGTATCAATTACAAGCATATATGTGACATTTACAATCACAAGTACAAATGCCATAAATTCTTGACTGAAGCCAACAGGCAAAAAATTCCAGATTAAAACACACACAGAGGCATTTAAATGACATAGTCTTAAGTACTCACATCAGAAACTCAATGATGAGTAGTGTTGATAAACAAAATAACACTGAAAGTCATATCTGTTTATCTGATCAGAACATCAGCATTTTAAAATTAATTTGTATGCAAATTACTGAATTATGTGCAAAATTTAATTAAACATCTTTATAATCCATGCATGTGAATGAAATTAACATCATAATATATAATTTAATGTTTATGTTATCCAAGTATTAATTCTTTATTACAACAGAAACATTTAAAATAAATATTTTGCTCACATAGTTTGCTTGTCACATCATCCAAGTTATTTAAAAAAGTCTCCAATTTAACAGAAACTGACTGTAAACACATAAGCTCACAATGCATACAACTGTCTAGATGCCAATGTATTTTCACATGTCCTTTTGAGACATACAATATTGGCAGTCTTAGAACTGAATCCACTGCAAAAGAGAAATAGATTTTACAGCCTTTTATGGGTGCTATACCAATCTTCTATACTTTGGAAACAAATTTATGATGTACAAGTAATGAGTTAATACAAGTGTACAAAGCTGTTATAAAGAGCTCAGTTTACACTCCACTCCACCAACAGTTATTGTTCTGAAGTAGAAGTAACAGCCTGCAGTACTATTGTCTACAGCACTTACAGTGGTTTGTTACCTCAAAATGCTAGAGTTAGAGATAGTTGAACTGTACTTAAATCTAATTTTTATATTTTAGTTCCCTATGTATAATTTATGTTTTAAAAATCACATTTGAGTGATTTAATGGTTTTTATAAGCTTAACTTGTTACATGGATTGTGAAAGCTTTGTAAACAAGATGGTATCTGTAACAGCCATCCTGTTTTGGCAACACATCTATGTGGGGAATTTGTCAGAATAACTTCTTCATAAAAGACTATTTGTATCAGTTAACATATCAGAATAAATAGAGACAAAGAATTTTAAAGGAGAAGTAAAAATAAACTATAAATGAAAAGATAAAGATGTTAAATTATGAACATGTTAAAAGATGACTATACCAGTAAATTTCTATAAAGATGTAAAAAGTATGCACACATTTATATTTGTTAATTTTAAGAACATTTCCCTGCACTCTCTGTTGATGATAAATAGAATTAGTAATACAGTGCATAAAAGAGAAAATAAAGTACAAACATTTACCTTAAAAAACAGCAACTGATGTTCATTTATGAGGTTCTAGAGGTTACGTGAATGAAATGTAAAAACTGTAAGGTAAAAAGCATTATTTTTATACTTTATGTAAAAATTACTTTGTATGTGAACTACTCAGAGTCCAAGTGTAAATAACTACATTAAATAATGAATTTTTATTAGAAAAATCCAAAAAATATTTATAAAATAAAACTTTTGCTGAAACTGCTTACTTTAATGAAAGATTATCAAATTTTAAGAAAATAATATAATTAACTAGTTTCATTTTTGAAAGGCATTTCATGAGAGTTGCATACTTTTCTTCCTTTGGGCATATATCAATATTCATGGTTTAATGTCTTCTATAATGTAACTGTTAATTACATATCTATATACATAATGTATGCCTATGTTACTCTACAGCAACCACATAAAATGTATTTAGTCCAAAAGCAATGTTTACATTTCTTGTAATATCTTTCAATATGAACTTAAATAGAAGAGTTTTGTAAAGGCTTACTAATCTGCCTAAGATCAGCAAAGCACACCTGGAGTGCACCTTCTTCAAACCCTCTGACAGGTTCTGAATTAACACACTACTGAAGACAAAAAAGAACTGTTTAGTTTATATCCATTAGTGAAGAGTTATTATTTGTATTTGTTTTGAAGGCTTTAACATAAAACATCTGGATTGCCAAAACAATTCAGTTTTATTGAAGCATAAAATGTTGTTTTGTTTTTGTCTTTAATCTGCTTAAACATAGTCCAGAAAACCAACATCCAAATGCACTGGAAACTGTGTGAAAAGTTTATCAAAATGTGTGGAATAAGAGTGACCTCATCAACTTTTGTAGAAACTTACTACAGTGAAAGAAGTATTTTCAGGCAATAATGCATTATTATGGCCATCAAAACTGAGCATGATTTACAATGAAATAGTTCCAAGGGCAGCAGGAAACCTGAAAATTGTTCTTAAAAGATAAATGACCCCTTAAACAAATAATACTGTGTAAGACTATTAAGTATTCTGATTATTTACAAAACACAACTGAAAAATAAGAACAAAACTACAGTAAGAATTTTGTTATTTAATCAACAACAAAAATAAATCTCTTCACAGAAAACTAAATCTCATTAAAAATACAATTCCTAATTGACCTGAAACTTTAAGAATATAATTATTCTTGGGTATCTTTGAAATTAGATTTTGATTAAAATGGTTTTTATGTTTCAGATGTGGTTTAAATAAACAGTTTCAATTTTAAGGTAATAACATTAAAGAGTGATAGTCCATAAGGTACAAATTTTTCAAACTCTTAAAATTTCTTGATTTGCATATATTGTGTTAACTTTATTTCCCCATATAATATTAAAAGCTTTAAAAATAACAAAAGCACTTTCAATTTTGTCCATAAATCATCCATAAAAAGATCATAGCATAATGTGCATCTTCAGTCATTGTCTAATTCAGCAGAAATACCTTTGTTGCAATATATGGAAAATTATCAAGTAAAAAAACTGTTATTGTGTTAAAGTCTATCTTTACATTGTGTTGTTTGTGTCCCAGGAACCACAGTTCTTACATTATACATACATTGCACCTCACTACTATAACAACTTAATAATACAAGCAAAACCAAGTTATTACATGTGATTCATCCTCACTGTCAAGCTGAATTCAGAGAAAGTACACCTTACTTAAAAAGATGGGAGTAAATATTTGTCCACAGAAGACCATCCTTTCCTTTTCACTACTGGCTTACATTTCACAACATGTCTTCTTGGTATGATAAAGCTGACTTAAAATTGTAAAATGTTCAAAGTTGCATAACCTACTTTAATCTTTTTTCACATCATCTACCTTTGTACTAAACTCACTGACTCTTTAATCTTTTGGGATCTTCTAGAAAGTTTTCCCTCTGTCCAGGATGTTTTTTTGGCTTCCAAATTAACAAGTTAGGACTAAGATCTTGGGTCTCTTTTACAACTGGATGATATATCCAGGTGCCTTGTTAATTTAAAGGCCAAGAAAACATACTGGAGAGAAGGAAAAATTTCTCTATGATCCCAATTTTCATGAAAATACAGGTGATTTTCAACAAAATAAGATATTAAGCAGGGCAACAGTGAAAGTTATGCTTCCTGAACTGAAAATGTATTTCATATAACTAGTCTCATTTAGTGCTGCCCTTTATGTGAAAAAAAGAAAGAAAAACATGCCACAAGCCTTTTTCCTCCCTTCCTTTAGAAATGACTCATTTTAATGTCTCTCATGCAAATTATCACGGATAATCCTCCTCAAAGGAAAGTGCTATACACTCATTATGCATGCGACTTCCTCTATTCAGTTCTATCAAATTACTGTTTTGAATTTTGGTAGAGAATTGAAGCACTCATTTTGAGTGGAAAGGAAGTACATCTCATGTACAGAAAAACTAACTTCTAAAAAGCTTATATAATCAGACAGAATCACCCACTGAATTGGTGCAAGGGAAGAAAAGAAGCACCCTTTGAAAGAGTACAAAGGACACACCTTGAGTCAAAAGAATTAGATATGAAGATATGATGTGGGAGACTACACTATTTCTAAACCAGCCATACACTTCACCAATCTGGGAAATGTGTTGTGTATTCTGGTGGCCAAAAACTGAGAAGCAAATAAAATTTGTATTGGGGAAAAATGGAAGTGTCCCCAGACACAAAGTGGCTGAAGCATGATGGACTGTACTTGACAAGTCAACCACATCCAAAATCTATGCTGCTGGAACCTGACACAGATAGAGAGAATGGGTGTAGAATGAGGATCATACCATCTTCACCTAAAATTAATAAGACTAGAAGGAATATCAATCCCATGACTCCTAAAGAGAGCATATGTTAAAAATAGAAAATGGTATATCAACTAAAAAAACCTGATGTCCTGGATTGAAAAAATGTGTATGAGAGAGAAATTGACCAGAACCAACATAAGACAAATAACATCATCAGAATAAGCTACACAAAAGACAGTTGAAGGGAAAGAACCAGAACAATCCCAAGTTCCTACACCATGTTGTATCAAGACAATTGTAGGACGTAGGCACCTACTGTTTGTAGGCCCTACCAGCAATATAAGTTAAACCAAAAATCAACTTTTAAGGAAATTTTTCATGGACCTATAGTTTTCATAAGCCCAAGGCACTGTGCCTAATAAATAATTCAGCCCTGCCTCCACAATACTGGTAAAGTATAATTGAAGGAGGAAGTCAAACATCCATACTACAATGTGAAAAAACTTGTGATTTTTATTTTTATTCTAAATCCAAAATTCAGCCAATGGGAATTGACTTTCATATCTGACCAGGATGATGGAACCCAACCAAACAAGTCAACTGCAATTTGAAGTCTTACTCCTTTGGTCTATTCATAAAATGTCATCTACACCAGCAGAAAACCACTTCCCTACTCTGCACTGAATTGTATTTTTGTTGATATTTTATGCCATTAAACAATTCAGGACAGTGCCCCCCATTCCATTACCACAGTGATTTGGAATTGAAAATTGATAAGGACACCCAACTTTACTAGAAAAAAAGGGAGTTTGATATGTGGTGGAAAGTCTGGAAATATGTCAATACCTCATATGGTGAAATAGGTGACAATGAAACTATTTTTTAAAGTAGACCAAGCTGATCTATTCAATATAATGCATGGCAGGATAGGCAGCTATCACATTCTGTTTTACTCCAGTAGTCCATGATTGGTACAGTCTGGGATGGGTGTATTTGTGAAGCAATTTTGTTGCAAAGTTAATCCTCAAGCAACCTTGTTGAATACCCCATCTCAACAGTGTGCACTGAATGGCCATGGAATATATTTAGGTGTGTATACATGGCAGAAAAAGAGTTGATTTCAAGGTTAAAGAATACTTGATCAGGCAACACTTGCCATGGGGTGTGATCCAAACAGAGAATTACAATGAGAATGGAAATAAGGCCTCTGAAAATGTAGAAAAAGATGAAATATAACTTATCCAGGCTTGTTGTCACATGGAAGTCTAAAGAATAGTCACAGGTGGAAGACAGCATCGTAAAAAGGAAGTAGAAAGCCGATGGAAATAATGAGAAAAAACATATTACATGTAGTCCATTTGCCAAAGAATTTCCTCCAAGAGACGATGAAGCTGAGATGCCAGAGAAAAGGTAAGAAGCCTATTTCATGAGAAGACACCTGGAGCAATGTGTGGGAGGATAAAGAATCATAAAAATAAACTAATCAAATCAAAAGTTGAGCCCATATGGTGGAAGAAGAAAAATCACAAACAGAAGATGGTTTCCAAGAGTTAAATAGGTGGAAATGGAAATCATGAATGAAAGCTTGGCATGTATAACAATGAAGAGCACATTCAGGACACAGAAGGCCAAGAAATGGAAGGAAGGGAAATTGGAGTAACCATATCTAGCAGCCAAGATTTTATGGATGAAAGAATAATCTGGATAAATAAAATATGTTAAATGATAAAGAGTATATGAAAGATTAATGGCAAATACATCAGAATGCCAACATCCATAAGCTAGGAGAAGAAAGAACATCCACCAAAGAAACAATTTCATTATGAAACAAAAAAAAGATACTGAGAAATTGATTGAAAGACCATGACAGATAGCCAGTCTTCAGTTTTAATGACAACAACAAACAGCTGGAATACAAACTGTGAGAGATTATTTCCAGATTCAATGTTCTGTTGGACAGAAGGTCTTGAACTACCTCTGACAGAAGTTGGCTGTTAATGGGATTCTGAGGAAGAAGGAAAGAAATGGATATCTGTGATAAAAAGATGAAGGTAAATGAAGCATAGGATATGCCCAAATAATCCACCAATCTGTGTTGAAACACTGTCAAAAGGGAAGAAAGTCACACAACTGAGCTCCCATCCAATTATCAATTGGTACTGTTGATATTATGATGATCTACACTGAAAAAAACACCTGGAAAGAAGAGCAGGTAAAAGCTGGGAATTGCTAGGATGGGAAACAGGAATAAAGGCTTGTCTTGATTCCAACTGTGGCAAATGAGCTA